>OZ020482.1:0-600000 GCA_963971345.1 Andrena flavipes
ACCCTAACCCTAACCCTAACCCTAACCCTAACCCTAACCCTAACCCTAACCCTAACCCTAACCCTAACCCTAACCCTAACCCTAACCCTAACCCTAACCCTAACCCTAACCCTAACCCTAACCCTAACCCTAACCCTAACCCTAACCCTAACCCTAACCCTAACCCTAACCCTAACCCTAACCCTAACCCTAACCCTAACCCTAACCCTAACCCTAACCCTAACCCTAACCCTAACCCTAACCCTAACCCTAACCCTAACCCTAACCCTAACCCTAACCCTAACCCTAACCCTAACCCTAACCCTAACCCTAACCCTAACCCTAACCCTAACCCTAACCCTAACCCTAACCCTAACCCTAACCCTAACCCTAACCCTAACCCTAACCCTAACCCTAACCCTAACCCTAACCCTAACCCTAACCCTAACCCTAACCCTAACCCTAACCCTAACCCTAACCCTAACCCTAACCCTAACCCTAACCCTAACCCTAACCCTAACCCTAACCCTAACCCTAACCCTAACCCTAACCCTAACCCTAACCCTAACCCTAACCCTAACCCTAACCCTAACCCTAACCCTAACCCTAACCCTAACCCTAACCCTAACCCTAACCCTAACCCTAACCCTAACCCTAACCCTAACCCTAACCCTAACCCTAACCCTAACCCTAACCCTAACCCTAACCCTAACCCTAACCCTAACCCTAACCCTAACCCTAACCCTAACCCTAACCCTAACCCTAACCCTAACCCTAACCCTAACCCTAACCCTAACCCTAACCCTAACCCTAACCCTAACCCTAACCCTAACCCTAACCCTAACCCTAACCCTAACCCTAACCCTAACCCTAACCCTAACCCTAACCCTAACCCTAACCCTAACCCTAACCCTAACCCTAACCCTAACCCTAACCCTAACCCTAACCCTAACCCTAACCCTAACCCTAACCCTAACCCTAACCCTAACCCTAACCCTAACCCTAACCCTAACCCTAACCCTAACCAAGAAAAAACAACCCTAACCTGGCAACCCTAACCCTAACCAAGAAAAAAAAACCCTAACCCTAACCCTAACCTGGCAACCCTAACCCTAACCAAGAAAAAAAAAGCCCTAACCCTAACCCTAACCCTAACCTGGCAACCCTAACCCTAACCAAGAAAAAAAAACCCAACCCTAACCCTAACCCTAACCAAGAAAAACAACCCTAACCTGGTAACCCTAACCATTTTTTTTTTTTTTTTTTTTGTTAACGTGGAGAAATCCCTAACGGATACCCCGCCCCCCGGGGGAGGGACGGGGTTATGTGGGGCTTGCACCCACTAAAACTCCACGGTGATCTTCCTCGAGCGCGGAGTCGCGCGCTTGAGGGGAGGGACTTGCGCGGGAGCAAACTAGCGATACATCCGCTTGCCCCCCCCTCAGCGTTTACAACGAACTCCGCGCTCAACAACCCCGCACAGAACGGCGGGGTCTTCCCATAACTTCGGCGACGCGCGGCGGACCACACGCCCGCGTCGCCACTTCTGGGGGCCGCATGATGTTGTTGATGTTGTGGTGGGGTGGGAGTGTCCCCCGACACTACCCACCCCGCGGCCCCCGCGATCGGGCTGATAACCCGGACGCGGCCCGAAGGGCCGTGGCCGGGCGGGGAGTCGGCACAAGGTCGATTGATCTTCGGGGCCGCTCAACGCGAGCGACCCCGTCGACCGCCGAACTCGCCCTTCCGCCCGATCGCCTTCCTCGGGAGCGCGTCATAAATGGCGCACTTGGCGCGGCTCCCGGGGGAGCAGCAGGTGTTCGGCTGCTCCCCTGTGGGGCCCTCTGACACGAGGGCCCCCGCAGCAAAACTCCGCCGCCGAGCGTCGCGACCTGCCACGTCGCGGCGTCGGCGGCAATTCGCGGTACTCCGCACCTTCCCGTCGGCCGCAGCCGATCGCCTCTGACCCGGGGATACGCCGTGGGGAGCGGGATGACGCTAATTTTGCGCCACCGCCTGACCTCCCCCGGCTCCGGGTCACCTTGGCGGCCTTCCCCTGCGCCTTCTCCTATGCGCTCTTGGGGCCGCGAGCCGAGACGGATGCCCCGTCCGCTCGCGGACCATCTCCGCCTCTTCCTTTTTTAACATTACGGCCTCCGCGAAGGAGGCCATTGCTTCCCAAGCAGCCCGGTCTCCCGCCATCCGACGCACGACTGTCGGTAGCGAGAGATCCGGGCCTAGCTGCAACTCGAGGACACGGCGATCCTCGACCCACGCCCTGCAAACAGCCAGGGTATGGTCGGCCGTGTCCTCGTCGCCCGAGTCGCAGCTGAAACACCGCGACGATTCCTCCCGCCCTATTCGACGCAGATAGGTGCCGAAACAGCCGACACCCGTAAGCATCTGCGTCAGGCGGAAGGTTAGCCTGCCGTACCTGCGCCCCACCCATTCGTCTATAATGGGTAGCAGCGCCCCGACAACGCGACCCTCCCGATGTTCTGGGAGGGCCAGCCACTCGTGCCACTTGGCTATGGCGCGCTGTCGGGCCTGGTCCCGCACCACTTCTTCTTGCCCGCCGGCTATCGGGCCCCCAGCTTCGCGGAGATTACGGATGGCAGAATAAACTTCTGCCTCCATCTCCGCGAGCAGATGGAACGGGGGGGACCCAGCCAAGGCGGACAATTCGACGTGTGACACCGTGCGATAAGCTCGCACGGCTTGGAGGACTGCTCCGCGATGTATCCTTGCAAGGAGTTCTCGTCCGATGCGGCAGTCCTCCAGGTCACCGGCCCAAATAGGCGCGCCATACAGCGCCATGGACCGGATGACCGTCACGTATAGTCGTCGAATGCCCTCGTGCGGACCCCCCAGGTTGGGCATAATACGCCGAAAGGAGAAGACTTGCTTCTCCAACCTGGGGGCGAGGGCCTTGAAGTGGCGCGTGAATCTCCAGTAGGTATCCAGGGTCAGACCGAGATATCTCATCGATCGGCCGACCCTGATGCAGGCATCCCCGAGTCTCAGGGACGCTCTGTTGGGTATACCGCTCCCAACACCGTCTGCGAGCCACATTGCCTCGGTTTTCTCCAAGGCGACTCGCAGACCGAGCGTCCCTATCGAGGTGATTACTCGTCGCAGTGTTATCTCGGCGAGGCTAATCGCTTCCCTCCATTTCTTCCCGGAAGCCACCACCAGGGTGTCGTCGGCGTAACATACCAACGAGACACCCGGTGATGGCATTTCGACCCGCAGCACCGCGTCGTATGCTATGTTCCATAGCAGGGGTCCCAGTACGGACCCCTGCGGAACGCCGCGGTGCACCGGAGCCACCCCTTCTCCCTCCCGGCCGACGTACGCCACTACGCGGCCGCGGAGATAGTCCCAGACCAGGCGGCGAAGGTAGAGCGGGACATTATGGTATAACAAGCCCCGCTCAATCGCCGCCCAGGAGACGGTGTTAAAGGCGTTCGAGATATCGAGCGAAATCGCCACGCTCACACCGCCTCCCTCGACCGCCCGGCGCGACAGCGATCTCACCAAGTCGATGGCATCGATCGTCGATCGCTGTCGCCTAAAGCCGAATTGGCGGTCGGAAAGGTCTGGGCCCACGGCCTCCAAGTGGGCGCACAGGCGGGCAGCAATGATACGCTCCAAGAGCTTGCCCGCCTCGTCCAGGAGGCAGATCGGCCTGTATGCCGAGGGTGACTCCGCGGGTTTTCCGGGCTTCCGGAGGAGGACCAGCCTCGCCTCTTTCCATGCCGGGGGGAATCTGCCGGATCTCAGGACGGCGTCGAACAGCCGCCTGAGACCGGTTCCCAGGGCGCTCAACGCGCAGGCCCAAACTCGCCCGGGCACACCGTCGGGACCTGGAGCCGCGTTCCTCTGGCGCATGCGCAACACAGAGGACGCGAACTCCTCGTCGCTGACCCCAGGGGCGTCGGAAGTGTCCGCGCCCCTGTTCAACCATTGATCCCCGGACTCGTCGGCGCCTCCCTCCCCGTGAACCGGGGGAGGGGGGAACAGCGCCTCTAGAACTTGTTCTAGGAGCCGGGGATCTAGACCCTCCGTGACCGGGGGCGCCCAAGGACCGAGCTTGACTGACACGGCCTTGTACGGGCGCCCCCAAGGGTTCTCGTTGAGGGTAGCGACGAATTCCCGACAGGACTCATCTTTGGCCCGGGCTATGGTTCCGCGGAGTTCTCTGCGCGCCGCCGAAAAGGCGGAGCGCAACTCGCGGAGCCGTTCCTCCGAGACCCGTCGTCGGTCTTGTCGACGGGCCTTGGTGTACTGGCGTCTGGCAACCAGATTAGCAGCGCGGAGATTCGCAATCTCCGCTGTCCACCAGTACACCGTCCTCCGACCCCCACCTGGCGGCCCGGTCCGCGGCATAGTGGCGTCACATATAGACTGTAACGCCTGCCGGAACCAAAGCGCGCCAGCAACGGGGTCATCGAGGACGTCGCCTGGCAAAGGAGGCCAGGCGACCACGGAGGAAGCGAGTTGGGCCGCTGCAGCGTCTAGCTGCGTGAGCGCCCATCGCGGGGGATGCCTGCCGACTCGGGGAGGAGGCGGGGGGACGGAGGTGGCCAGCATCACATACATGTGATCGGATGCTGGCTCACAATCCTCCGCCACCCAGCAGTCCGACGTTTTAGCGGCGGCCGCGGGGTTCACCCAGATGAGATCGATTACCGACTCACCCCGCAGGCCGCGGTACGTCGTGACTGCATGGGGGTTCTTAAGCGAGAACCCCATCGCCTCCGTCCACTCGAGCAATATCTCTCCCCGGGAGTCCGTTCTGGGAGCACCCCACTCAACGGCGTGGGCGTTGAAGTCTCCCAGAAGCACGACCGGCTGAGCTCTCTGGGGGGTTATAAACGCCCCCAGCTCGTGTAGCCGGTCTTCGAACTCCGGGACTGAGAGTCTCGGCGCAAAATAGCATCCCACCGCGAGGAATTCCCCCCATTTGGCGGCCATCCAGCACCTGCCGTGTCGGGCGACCGAACACGGCAGGGCTCCTCTATCCATTCCCCATATCATCGCCACCTGCCGATCGGGATTCGTGGACCGAAAGCATCGGTCCTCCAACGGATACGGCTCGGTGGCGATGACCAGCCCGACCCCCAGCTCCATGCGAGCCTGCTCTAGCAGGTCGTGCGCTCGCATGGAGTGGTTTAGGTTAGCGAGCAGGATCGGAGGGCCACGAGGCATCAAGGCTCAGTGGTGCCGGCCTCCTCCGGATCCTGCTCGGGCCGGGCTGTTTCCCTCGATGCGAGGGGGGTCCCGACTATGTCCTCCTCTGTAGGCGGGACAGACCCACCCCCGTACGATGCGGCGATAGACCGCATGATCCCCTCCGCCTCCTCCTCGGACATCGCGCTCTGTGGAGCAGTTCCTCCGTCCCTCCTCTCCTTGAGGAAGGACTCGCGGCTGCCCGGTGGAGAATCGTTGGTAGGGGGAACTGGGATTTCCCCCTTCTTCCCCTTCTTCCTCCTCGCCGGAACCGGAGACCCCCCAGGTGTTGGGGACGGAGCATCGTCCGTCGGGGGCTCCGAATCGCCGCGGTCCTTCCTCTTGCCGGGACCGGCCTTGGCTGCGGAGGTGGAGGCCAGTGCCTCGGTTTCCATGCCCTCCGTCTGCGACGGGGGGGGCGCGGGAGGGGCAGGGGCCGTCGGGGCCACGGTGCCCTTACGCGCCTCACTCCTCTTGGCGCTCCTCCGGGGCTTGGCCGGGGGGCGACACGCCGGACCTCCCATTCGATGGTCGCCGGGCAGGCCCGCCGCGGTGCAGAGGGGGCATTTTGGGGGGGCAACGCAGTCGCTCGCCCTGTGCCCCTCCCCTCCGCACCGGTAGCAGAGGTGGCTTCTGCTGGTCGGGCTGGTGCACTTCGTCTGCACGTGCCCGAACTCCAAGCAGCGATAGCACTGCAGCCTCCTCTGCGTTAACGGCGCTACGCGGGCCAAAAGCGGCCCGACGACGATCGACGTCGCCTTCACTAACCTGGCAGCCGCGGCCACGGGACTCCGCACCCAGACGGAGAATAATCCCCCGGGACCACCCCGCTTCACCCCTACGGTGACGTCCTCGACCGCACAACCCCCCTTCTCCGCGATCGCGCCCCGTATCGCGTCCTCCGACGCCAGCTCCGTCAGCCCGGTAACCCGGAACTCCGCCATCTTTTGCGGGCAGTGGACTTTGATTCCACTGCCCTGGAGCTGTTCCACCAATTTATCCTTCAGGGCCGCTGCCCTGACCGCGCTCCGCTCCCCAGGGACCTCGAGCACCAGCCCCCCCGTGACGGCGCGCCTCGGCCGCATGGCGGCGATGCCGAGCTCGGCAACGTTTATCGCCGCCATTGCGCCAGCCACCCGCGCGGAGAACTCCTTCTCCCCTCCAGTGGGGGCCGTGATGGCTACTGCCGCCGTCCTGGGGGCCCGCGGCATCTTAATCGGGGCTCCCCCTGGGGCACCCGTTCGTCGTGTCGCGGACGTCGGAGGGGGGATCCCTCGTCCGCCATTCGCGGTCGGCCCCCCAGCAGCCCGCTTGGCCCTGCGACCGACGACCTGCGCCCAGGTGCTCACAGGGGCAACAGAGACAGGGGTCTTGGCGGGGGGCGTTCGCGGCCCGGAAACCACGGCGGGCGGAATAGGGGCAGGCGCGGCCGGAACTCGGCCCGCAGCCCTCTCGCGGCGAAGCCTCCGCTTCTGCGTCGCGGATATTGGCGCCGCTGGCCGCGGCGCGGGAGTCGGGGGTACCGGGACGGACCGGGGCTCCCTCTTCTTCTTCTCCCTGGCCTTAATAGCAGGCGCGAGGGGGGCAGCGGGTAACCGCGGGAGCTCGCTGGGGGGCACAACAACAGCGCCCCCAGAGGCGTGGCCCCCTTTCGCCTTCCCCTTCCCTCGGTCGTCCGCGACGATCTTCGCCCACGACGCCGCCAGCGGCGTCGGACGGCCCACCGCAGCGGGTGGTACCCGCACGGGCCGTCGCTCGGGTGGAGTCGGCTTCTCGACGCCACGCTCGAGCACCTTGCCGAGGGAGAGCAGGCGGGCGTCGACCCGCCTCTCTAGCTCCTCCATCCGGCGGAGCAACATTTCCCACGGCTGTTCGGTGGGGACAGTACCGGTGATCCCAGCCGGGGGACCCCGCACCGGGGCGGGGGGAGACCCCTCACGCCTCCTCTTGTTGGGTCTCGACCCCGCGGCGTCAGCCCGCAATGGGCTGGACCGAGCCGCCGACGAGGGGCCAGGCACCGGGACAGGGACGGGGGCCGGCCCCGCTTTAGCTCGCGGGCAGGCGTCGTCCCACGGGGGGAGACTCGAAGGCAGGAGCTCCTCACGCGACGGGCCCGGAAAGCCGGGGGGACGCGGCGTCTCGGAATCCGAGACGTCTACCCCGGACATCGACGCGCGAGCCCTCAAACGCGTATATCTGCCCCGGAGGGACTCGAGCTCCTTGTCCCGAACATGAATAAACTCGCTGAGCGAGTGCGCCTGCTCCGTCAGGGTGCGGACCTGCGTGGAGAGTCTCTCCGACCTTTTCTCCCACGCCCCCTGACGGTAGACCACTTCCCTCGCAGGCTTGTTCGGGTTCTCCCCCCTCTCGGCCCTGCCGAACAGCTCCGCCGCGATCGCGGACGCACGCCGAATGGCAATTCTAACCGCGCGAGCATCGGTCGATTTCAGATGCCTCGCCGCGCTGATGGTCGCCGCGACCGCATCCAATTCCGTCTTGGCCTGGCCAGCCAAGCCGCCGACGGACATAGTCTCCGCCCACCTGCGGAGCTCGGCCCTCCCCGGAAGAGCCTTCATACCGGGGCCCAACTTCGCCGGGTCCGTCCAGACCCCGGGTTTTCTGCCCCTCTTGCCCGGGACGAATCCCGGCCTGCGCCCTCCCGTGCTCGCTCCCGTGTCCCCGTCAGACTGCGGGAGGGGGGCATCCGCGCCATCCTGAGGCACAGCCGCGTCGCCCTCCATCTCCTCCGAGCTCGACGCTATAATGGGGCGAGCCCCACGCCCACGCCGACTCGTCGCAGCCGCAATAACTGAGTCGCTGTCCTCGTCGTTGCCGCTCATCCTTCCTCCCGGCTCGGACGCCGCAGTTCTTCGTACCTGGGGTGGCTCATCCCCAGGTACCTCCTCGCCGAAGCTGATCCCGACGTCGTCGGCCACCACCATCTCATCGTCCGAAGAAACGACTATTATCGGGGAGGAAACTTCCTCCACCGACGCTGCTGCAGGGACGCCGCACCTCTCCAGCATCACGAGCGGTGTTCTTCGTGCTGCAGCCATTTCCGTCACCCCCGCTGTCGTCTCCTCCGCGGCCTTCGGCGGCTTCAGAAAAACCTCGACCGCGCCCCCATCCAGGTGCCCCATGAGCCTGGCCACCTCCTGCTGAACGTCGAGGAGCTGTCTGACCTCCTCCGAGGTCTTCATCTCCACGCTCCGGACGTACGGCACGCCTCTGGTGTTGCGTGGTGCCGTCGCCGGAGAAGAAGAAGCGCCGACCCGCGACGCGCCGATCCTCCTCGCTTCCCCCGTTGCGCCTCGCTCTGAGGCGTCGTCGGCGTCGGCGTCGCAAACGAGCAGCTCGTCGCGGGAAGTGGCTGGCTTGCCACCCCCGCTCGTCGCATGCTCCACTCCGTCCTTCCTCCCCAGTTCCGACACCCGCGAACTCGGGATCGAGAGCTGGTCCTCCCTTGAGGCCGGTGACCCGCACGTAGCGATCGAACGCCGGTCCTCAGGCGTTTGTACCCGGTCGCCTTCCGGGGGTGTACAAAGGGCCTTGCCCTGCTGTGTAGTGAATGAGTCCATAACCATCCCACGAGTAGCCGCTCGTGAGGTCGCATAACGGCAGAGGCGGTTTACCGTTATGAAGCCATTATGCCCGGACCCCTAAGGGCACGGGCTACGTCTGGGGTCGGCAGGTACCAGACGGATCTTGGTTAGGCGGAGCATATCCCGCTCCGCCCACGCGTCCCCTCGGACTGAGGGGATCGCGTGCCCTGGCACCACCAATGGGGCTCAGGGTTGGGGGGTGTGATTATAGAGGTTTTCCTTCCCTCGCGGCCCGGCCGGTTAAGGCAAGACCTTCGGTCCGTGCTGGCTTCGCATACCCTCGGGAGATAGCTCACCGAGGGGTCGTCGTTCCACACAACACGGATTACGAAAAGCCCGACAGCGATGCGCTGCCGGGCGTCCCCTACTAAGGCGGGGGCGGCACCGTAGCCTCCGTGACGGAACTTCCGCCACGGGGGAGACCCCTACGGACAAGCCGATCATGGGGGAAAAAATGCCATGTCCGCGTTCGCGCCCCTACCCGACTATGTCGTGTAGGGACCCCAGCGGCACCGACGTGGAGGTGCGGTACATGGACTTACCCCGGTCGAGCCTCCAACTTCGTCCAAATTCTCCGCCCTGGGCTGCCTCTGGATCCTCCACCCGCGACCCTAGGGTCCGGGGGTACCACCAGAGGCGACGACCCAGTTGAGAGAATATGGAACCCATCGGAGTTCCCCACCAACCATGCGCCGGCAAGCCGACAGCTGGTGGGGTGCTCGAACAGAGCTTCGGGATATTGACTGACCGGCCGGGGACAACCCGTATCGGCAAATACCGAAATACGGACCGACCGGCCAATCCCGATTTTGCACGCCGGTAACCCTAACCAACCCTAACCCTAACCAAGAAAAAAAAAACCCCAACCCTAACCCTAACCTGGTAACCCTAACCAACCCTAACCCTAACCAAGGAAAAAAAAAAAAACCCCAACCCTAACCCTAACCTGGTAACCCTAACCAACCCTAACCCTAACCAAGGAAAAAGCGCTTTTTCCTTGGTTAGGGTTAGGGTTGGTTAGGGTTACCAGGTTAGGGTTAGGGTTGGGGTTTTTTTTTTTTTCCTTGGTTAGGGTTAGGGTTGGTTAGGGTTACCAGGTTAGGGTTAGGGTTGGGGTTTTTTTTTTCTTGGTTAGGGTTAGGGTTGGTTAGGGTTACCAGGTTAGGGTTGTTTTTCTTGGTTAGGGTTAGGGTTAGGGTTGGGTTTTTTTTTCTTGGTTAGGGTTAGGGTTGCCAGGTTAGGGTTAGGGTTAGGGTTAGGGCTTTTTTTTTCTTGGTTAGGGTTAGGGTTGCCAGGTTAGGGTTAGGGTTAGGGTTTTTTTTTCTTGGTTAGGGTTAGGGTTGCCAGGTTAGGGTTGTTTTTTCTTGGTTAGGGTTAGGGTTAGGGTTAGGGTTGGGGTTTTTTTTCTTGGTTAGGGTTAGGGTTGCCAGGTTAGGGTTAGGGTTAGGGTTTTTTTCTTGGTTAGGGTTAAGGTTGCCAGGTTAGGGTTAGGGTTAGGGTTGGGGTTTTTTTCTTGGTTAGGGTTAGGGTTGCCAGGTTAGGGTTAGGGTTAGGGTTGGGGTTTTTTTTCTTGGTTAGGGTTAGGGTTGCCAGGTTAGGGTTAGGGTTAGGGTTTTTTTCTTGGTTAGGGTTACGGTTGCCAGGTTAGGGTTAGGGTTAGGGTTGGGGTTTTTTTCTTGGTTAGGGTTACGGTTGCCAGGTTAGGGTTAGGGTTAGGGTTGTTTTTCTTGGTTAGGGTTAGGGTTAGGGTTGGGGTTTTTTTCTTGGTTAGGGTTAGGGTTGGGGTTTTTTTCTTGGTTAGGGTTAGGGTTGCCAGGTTAGGGTTAGGGTTAGGATTGTTTTTCTTGGTTAGGGTTAGGGTTAGGGTTAGGGTTGCCAGGTTAGGGTTAGGGTTAGGATTGTTTTTCTTGGTTAGGGTTAGGGTTAGGGTTAGGGTTGGGGTTTTTTTCTTGGTTAGGGTTAGGGTTGCCAGGTTAGGGTTAGGGTTAGGGTTGTTTTTTCTTGGTTAGGGTTAGGGTTAGGGTTGTTTTTTCTTGGTTAGGGTTAGGGTTAGGGTTAGGGTTGGGGTTTTTTCTTGGTTAGGGTTAGGGTTGCCAGGTTAGGGTTAGGGTTAGGGTTGTTTTTTCTTGGTTAGGGTTAGGGTTGCCAGGTTAGGGTTAGGGTTAGGGTTGTTTTTTCTTGGTTAGGGTTAGGGTTGGGGTTGGGGTTTTTTTCTTGGTTAGGGTTAGGGTTGCCAGGTTAGGGTTAGGGTTAGGGTTGTTTTTTCTTGGTTAGGGTTAGGGTTGGGGTTTTTTTCTTGGTTAGGGTTAGGGTTGCCAGGTTAGGGTTAGAGTTAGGGTTGTTTTTTCTTGGTTAGGGTTAGGGTTGGGGTTTTTTTCTTGGTTAGGGTTAGGGTTGCCAGGTTAGGGTTAGGGTTAGGATTGTTTTTCTTGGTTAGGGTTAGGGTTAGGGTTAGGGTTGGGGTTTTTTTCTTGGTTAGGGTTAGGGTTGCCAGGTTAGGGTTAGGGTTAGGGTTGCTTTTTCTTGGTTAGGGTTAGGGTTGGGGTTTTTTTTCTTGGTTAGGGTTAGGGTTGCCAGGTTAGGGTTAGGGTTAGGGTTGTTTTTCTTGGTTAGGGTTAGGGTTAGGGTTAGGGTTGGGGTTTTTTTCTTGGTTAGGGTTAGGGTTGCCAGGTTAGGGTTAGGGTTAGGGTTGTTTTTTCTTGGTTAGGGTTAGGGTTGGGGTTTTTTTCTTGGTTAGGGTTAGGGTTGCCAGGTTAGGGTTAGGGTTAGGGTTGTTTTTTCTTGGTTAGGGTTAGGGTTGGGGTTTTTTTTCTTGGTTAGGGTTAGGGTTGCCAGGTTAGGGTTAGGGTAGGGGTTTTTTTTCTTGGTTAGGGTTAGGGTTGGTTGGGGTTGCCAGGTTAGGGTTAGGGTTGGGGTTTTTTTTCTTGGTTAGGGTTAGGGTTGGTTAGGGTTGCCAGGTTAGGGTTATGGTTGGAGTCCGTTATTTTATATGGAGCGCCGGTGTGGGCGGTCTCGTTGTGGACGGAGTCAAGCAGGGCGATCCTGCGCCGTTCCCAGCGAACCGCTCTCACCCGACTAACCGCGGCCTTCAGGACAGTGGGTTTTCATTCGCTCTGCGTTTTAGCAGGGCGGATGCCCCTGTACCTGAAGGCAAAAATGGGGCGCCAAATTTTTAACTTGAAGGCAGCCGACCGGGCTGACCCCGCGTATAGGGGGGACCCGGCCGCTCTCAAGGAGCGTGTCCGCCTCCATAAGATCAATGCCATGGAGGAGGCCATGGGCGAGTGGCAGAGGGAGTGGGATCGATCCCCAGCTTCTGGCTGGGTAAAACGCCTAGTCCCCAAGGTCAACACCTTTGTGGCGACGCCAGGCCCATCAGTTGCATCTGAATATTTTACGATGCAACTGATGAGTGGCCACGGGTGCTTCCAGAAATTCCTTTTTAGGATTGGGAAAGCACCCGCCGCGTCGTGCCTCGAGTGCGGGGCAGACATGGACGACGCGGAGCACGTTCTGGTGGCATGTCCAGCTTACGTCACCGAACGTGCGGCGTTAGCCACGGCCTTGGGGACCCCGGTGGATCCCCACTCCCTCATAGAGACGGCCACCTCCTCCCCGGAGAAATGGCAGGCGTTCCTTGCCTTTGCAACGTCCGTGATGACGGAGCGGCAAAGGAAGGAACGCGAGGCGGACATGGCTCTGCGAGCCGAGAGAGCGGCGGCCGCGCGCCTGGCCGCAGCGCAGAGGGCGCTTAACAGACGCCGCCTTGCGCGGAAGCGCAAGCGCCAGGGCGTGGGCTAGAGGCCAACGGGTCCCCCAAATGTTTTTATATTTAGGGGACCATTGTGGTTAGTTTAGAGGGGCCCCACCTCCCCAGGTAGCGGTGTCCCGAAGTACTACGACAGAAGTTCCGGGCACCGCTATGGGGTTCACTCGACGGTGGGTTTAGAGGGGGGTTTTTAGTGGGTATACCTGCGTATTTTTGCGCAGGGAGTCCCACATAACCCCGGCAATTTTACTGCCGGGGTATGCGTAATGCATTTTCCCCCCTCTCTAAAAAAAAAAAAAAAAAAAAAAAAAGGTTAGGGTTATGGTTAGGGTAGGTTTTTCTTCTCTCCCATTCCCCTCTGAAGGATGGGGGCAGAGATGGACATTATTTAAATAAAAAATTATTTAAATGACGTATCAAATAAACGAAGTCCACGGAACGAATGACCCCCGCGTCCCGTCGCTGTACCTCGGCGAATATGGGCTTTGGTGGGGGGAGACCAGGTAGGCCTCGCGAGGCATACACGTCTGTTATCGCACTATCTAAACATCACGGCTCTTATATATTTCCTTCGTTTATAAAATATCTAGCATCTACATACAGCAGTGTGCTTTAATTAAGTTTGTAAAACGTCTTAGTAAGTATATAATTAATGCATCAAAAAGAATCCCATTTAAAAACATTGTCGTAAATTAATTAATAGCTTTACAAAATTAATGATATACAAAATCGATCGGGTGGAGGGGGATGGAGTAGGGGATAAGAGACCCCCGGATGGCCCCCCGGTGCGGATCCCCGCCACGCGGCAGGATCTGCAGGGGTACCAGCAAGTACAACCACAGTACTCAGGGGCAGGGAACCCACCCCGGAGTTTGCAGACCCAGAAGGGACAGCAGAGACCCCCCTCCTCGACATCTAGGGCCCGGGGGAGGCCCCCCAGGAGAAGGCCCGAGGCCGTATTGGTCAGGGTCCCCCCTGAGACGACATACCTTGGGGTATATAAAACCTTGGTGGAGAAATGCCGCGGCGACCTTGGTGAGGTGGCTGGGGTGAGGAGGACAAGGCAAGGGCACATTCTGCTCGAGCTACAAAAGAAAGCGAGTGCAGAGATTCTCGGGAAACGCATAAAGGAGAAGGTGGGGGGCGAGGGTATCTCTTGCTCCCCGATGCAGGACCTCACCTCTGTGGAGGTGAGGGGAATTGACCCCTTGGCAGGGGAAAAGGAGTTACTGGAGGGCTTAGGGGGGAGTGTTAAGACGGACCCCAAGTTTCTGGCACTCAAGAATCTCAGAATGACCGCTGCGGGAACGCAGGTCGCGGTGGTGTCCTGCCCCTCGAATGTTTTAGATCGACCGTTGGAGGGGTTAAAGTTTAGGGTGGGCCTTACCATGGTCCGATGCAGGGTCCTCCCTAAGATAAGGAGGTGTTTTAGATGCCATCAGAATGGCCATCTGGCCAACGAGTGCAGGGCATCCCCGGAGGGGGTTGAGCTCTGTAGGCGGTGTGGGGGTAGTGGACATACCATAACAGGTTGTACTAATGCCCCAAAGTGCATTATTTGTTCGAAGCAGGGGGTAACTGGGCCGCGTGCGGCTCATGTTACGGCATCACTTGCCTGCCCTGCAAATCGTGTTGGGACCGGGGGCGGAGGACCGGCTAGAGGTGGCGTTACTGGGTAATCGCGCTATGCCTGTTAAGGTGGTGCAAATTAATCTTAACAGGTCCAGGCTTGCCCAGGACGTGATGGTCCAGAATATGACCATAGCAAGGGCTGATGTGGTCCTCATCGCGGAGCCATTCCGGCAGTTAGATGGCTGGTATAATGATGCGATAGGGGACTCCTCGGTGTGGGTTACGGGTTTTGGTGGCGGGCGGCTCCCCACCTGTGCTTCGGGACTTGCCGCAGGGGGAATTGCCTCGGTGGTGGTGGGTGACACTAGGTATCTTAGTTGCTACTGCTCCCCGAGGAAGAAGATTGAAGAATACCTGTGTTACCTCGACTCCCTGGCGAGTATTGTCAGAGAATCGATGGTATGTACAGGGGGAATCGTTGTGGGCGGCGACTTCAATGCGAAATCCCCGGCTTGGGGTGGCAGGGTGGTGGACAGGCGCGGCAAGGCGACCTTAGATGTAGTCACGACGTTAGGTTTGGTCCCCATAAGACTCCGCGAGAGGGCGACCTTTTCGCACCATAAGCATGGTGGGAGGTCTTTCATCGACATTATGTCGGTGGATAGGGGTTCTGCACGACGTTTTGTGAAGAGTGAGGTTTTGAGACACACATCGTTCTCCGACCATAGTTATGTGGCGCACATCATTCGGGACCATAAGGGACGCTGCTCGCTCCCTCCCCCCTCGTCCTGGACCCAATACTCTGTCAAGGACTTGGATTCCGGTGGGATGGTCCGGAGATATTTGGAAGTATTGGGAGGGGTACCCGCGGTAGGGAGGGGTGACGGTGTGGATCATCGGATTGAAAGAGAGGTAGCCCCATTTGCGGAGAGAGTGCAGGATGCCTTGGAAACTGCCACTAGAGAAATGCTCGCTAAGAAGGCATTCCCTAGGGGCAGGACAGCCAATCCCTGGTGGAATAGGGAGGTGGCCAATGCCAAGGCTGCTGCTATTAAGGCGAGGAGGTGGTTCCAGCGGCGGCGCAAGAAGGGCAGGCCTGACGCTGGGGAGGCTAGGAAGGCTTATTCTGTAGCCCGGAAGACCCTTCAGAAGGAGATCTGGAGAGCCAAGGACGCGATTTGGGCGGAGCTCAGGGCGACCGTGGACGCTGACCCCTGGGGTAGACCTTATAAGGTGGTGATGGCGTCCCTGGGGAGAAAAACCCCGAAAGAGGTTAGGTCACCTGCCCAGATTAAGGAGATTCTTGACCATCTGTTCGTGACTGTCCCCCCGGGGGGCGACCCCCGCGACCCCCTTCCCCGGTCGCGCAGGCTCCCGATTGGGTTGGATGCCTGGCTGAGGAGAGGTAGGAGTAACGATGACGAAGTTCTGGGCCGGGTCAGCGAGGAATTGGTTAGGGGGGCCGTTGCCAGAATTAAACCAAATAAGGCACCCGGGCTGGATGCGGTCCCCTCGCAGGTGGTGGCGTGTGTGGCTGGGACCTGTCTCGGTCACATCATGGAGCTGACCAAGGACACGTTGGTTAGGGGGACTATCCCCTCCACGTGGAAGCGGGCCAGGGTTGTACTTATCCCTAAGAACACTGGGGACTTGGCCTCCCCATCGGCTTACAGGCCTATTAGCGTGCTCCCAGCCCTCAGCAAGGTATGGGAGTACGCTATTAAGGCCTTAATAGAGACATACACGGGCCCCGACCCCTTTCACCCTGCCCAGTATGGCTTTCGGAAGGGGATGGGTACTATAGATGCGGCCGTCGAAGTCAGCCGATATGCATGGGAATGCACGGAGAAGGAGCGCCTCTGCTTGATGGTTGCCATTGACGTCAAGAACGCGTTCAACTCCGTGAGCTGGGGGTTAATCTTGGAATCCTTAGCGGATAGGGGGGTACCACCGGCTATTACCCGGGTAATTGGGGATTATTTTAATGATAGGTGGGTGGTGGCCCATAATCCCGACCAGGACGTGGAGAAGAGGATTTATGCCGGGGTCCCGCAGGGTTCGGTTTTGGGCCCGTTCCTTTGGAACATTGTTTATGATGCCCTCCTCTCCCTGTTTGACGGGGAGGAGTGGGTTAAGCCGGTGGCATACGCCGATGACCTCGCCGTGCTGTTCTCAGCGGCGGGCGCCTCCCAGCTAGAAAAAATGCTGGGAAGAGTCATGGGGAGGGTTGGCGGCTGGTTTAGGAGGACAGGACTGGAAGTGGCGACGCATAAGACGGAAATGGTCTTCCTCTCCGGGAATCGAGGAAAAAAGATTCAGACCTTTAGGGTCTTGGGGGCGGAGGTTACTTCGGTTGAGTCCCTACGATATTTAGGGCTTATTATGGACTCGAGGAAGGGGTTCAAGGAACACCTGGTGGCGGCGGCAGCTCGAGGGGAGGGATACTTGGGGGCCCTGACGGCCCTTCTGCCTAATGTGGGAGGTCCGTCCACTCAGGCCCGTAGATTATATTATGCGGTATGGGAGTCGGTGGTGCTTTATGCGGCCCCAGCCTGGGCCGAGGCGGTACAGAGGGGGAATAACAGGGACACCCTCCGGAAGGCCCAGCGATCGGCCCTGATCAGAACTACGGCGGCATATCGAACGGTCCCCTTCCACGCCCTTTGCGTTGTGGCGGGGCATATGCCGGCGGATGTGAAGGTGGGGTGGCGGGAGGCCACTTATAGGGGCAGGTGCCAGGATAGGGTGGATCGAGTCGGGGGGGTCCCCCCCGAAGTGATCCGTGAGAGGGCCGCCCGAGTGAGGAGGGTGGCGCTCGAAGACGCCCTGAATAGGTGGCAGGCAGAGTGGGATGCATTTGACCCTATGAACTGGACCCGGCGGCTTGTTCCGTCGGTCCGGACCTTCCTGACAGGAGAGGGTCGACCGGACCTCCAGGTTGACTATTGGGTGATGCAGTTGCTCACGGCTCATGGTGCATTTGGTTTGTTCAAGTGGAAAATAGGTAAGGTGACTGACCCTAGATGTGTTGACTGTGGGGAGGAAGCACCGGTGGACGATGCAGAGCACGTCATTACGGCATGCCCGGCATATGCGGAACAGAGGAGGGATTTAGCTGCGGTACTCCGGGCCCCGGTGGAGACTGCCACCTTGATGGACCTGGTCACCCGCTCTGCGGTGACCTGGGCGGCCTTTAGGGGGTTTGCCTCTGAGGTCATGAGGGACAGGGTGGCCAAGGAGCTGGAAATTGAAGCTATGGGTCGGGCGGCCAGGAACCAGGCCGAAAGGCTCGAGGTCGAGGCCCGCAGGAAGGAGATATTAAAGAAGGCTGCTCGGAAAAGGGCGGAGAACAGAAAGAAGAGGAAGAATCCCCCGAAAGGCAAACTGTTGCCCCCCATCAAGAGGAGGAGGGTGATGGCCCCCCCATAGGAGCGGGACTTGAGCTCGCCCCCCTTGGGGGAGAGCATAATCTAAAGAACCCCTCGCAGGTAGGCGGAGTAAATTGTAAATTTAAAATTGTAAGTATGGATTAGCTAAATTAAATTAAATTATTTTGCGTGTGGTTGTTTGCGTGTTGTTCCTTCGCGTATTTAACCGTACATGTATAAGTGTTATTTAAAGGAGTAAATGGTCGTGTATTTATTCGTGGGTGGATGAGGTTTTGCGTGGGTGTAACGCGTATTTAACCGTCAAGGTGGTGTTTATATGTGTTTCGCGTATTTATCCGCTATTAGGTGCGTGAATGCGCAAGGAAAGGAGGGTGCCTGCTTTGTGGCAGCAGGGGGAGGGTGCAAGTACTATCAAGAAGTTCGCCCCTCTCCCAAGGGCACGGTGAAAGGTGAATCACCTGGAGGGGGTTTTTAGTGGGTAGACCGCCTTTGGCTGGGAGTCCCACATAACCCCGGCATAAGTGTCGGGGTATGCATAAAGCATTTTCCCCCTCCTTAAAAAAAAAAAAAAAAAAAAAAAAGGGTTGTTTTTCTTGGTTAGGGTTAGGGTTGCCAGGTTAGGGTTAGGGTTGGGGTTTTTTTTCTTGGTTAGGGTTAGGGTTGCCAGGTTGGGGTTAGGGTTGCCAGGTTAGGATTAGGGTTAGGGTTGTTTTTTCTTGGTTAGGGTTAGGGTTGCCAGGTTAGGGTTAGGGTTAGGGTTGGGGTTTTTTTTTTCTTGGTTAGGATTAGGGTTGCCAGGTTAGGGTTAGGGTTGCCAGGTTAGGGTTAGGGTTGCCAGGTTAGGGTTAGGGTTGGGGTTTTTTTCTTGGTTAGGGTTAGGGTTGCCAGGTTAGGGTTAGGGTAGGGGTTTTTTTTCTTGGTTAGGGTTAGGGTTGGTTGGGGTTGCCAGGTTAGGGTTAGGGTTGGGGTTTTTTTTCTTGGTTAGGGTTAGGGTTGGTTAGGGTTGCCAGGTTAGGGTTATGGTTAGGGTAGGTTTTTCTTCTCTCCCATTCCCCTCTGAAGGATGGGGGCAGAGATGGACATTATTTAAATAAAAAATTATTTAAATGACGTATCAAATAAACGAAGTCCACGGAACGAATGACCCCCGCGTCCCGTCGCTGTACCTCGGCGAATATGGGCTTTGGTGGGGGGAGACCAGGTAGGCCTCGCGAGGCATACACGTCTGTTATCGCACTATCTAAACATCACGGCTCTTATATATTTCCTTCGTTTATAAAATATCTAGCATCTACATACAGCAGTGTGCTTTAATTAAGTTTGTAAAACGTCTTAGTAAGTATATAATTAATGCATCAAAAAGAATCCCATTTAAAAACATTGTCGTAAATTAATTAATAGCTTTACAAAATTAATGATATACAAAAATTGCGCCACGTATAACAATGGCTATGTATACAAAGGAAAAATGAATTAAATAATATTAAGCAGATTTATTTTTATACAAATAAATATATCAATACGAATGAATATTTTATTCAAAATACTTGACGCTGCGAAACCGAAAGAAATGTTAATTATCTTAGTATTCTAATATCGTACGTAGCATATGCACACGCACACATACACACATGCACAAACACACGCCCAAGAAAGAAAGGAAAAGGTTTAATGCAATTTATACATATTTATTCAGTTTAGCAACTCCGGTTCGGGGCGCAGCGCCAAGTATTTTGAATAAAATATTTATTCGTATTGAAATATTTATATCTGTATAAAAATAAATCTGCTTAATATTATTTAATACATTTTTCCTTTGTATACATAGCCATTGTTATAAGTGGCGCAATTTTTGTATATCATTAATTTTGTAAAGCTATTAATTAATTTACGACAATGTTTTTAAATGGGATTCTTTTTGATGCATTAATTAAACGAAGTTGTGTCATCTTAAGCGCAGTTGGAAAGCTCCGTCATGTACTTGCAGCTCATTTTGATTTCACATATTTTTTTATATTTATTTGATTTCATGTACTTGGCGTAATTTTGTTACTTTTTTCAAGTTTTTTATGAGGATCTCACTTCTTTTTACAAAGATTATTTGCATAGGGAATGACTTGAGATAATTTTTAATATTATAACTTACAAATTATTACGGGACAGAATTAAGGGTAAATTCAGTAACAGCACTATTTTACGCTTCGATTACACTAGTTTACAAAATTCAAAAAATTATTTTTGATCCAGGCTCCACCATGAAATTCTTATGTAAGGTGATCCCCTAAACTCAAAAATCGACATGAGACAAAATCAGATGATGAGACAGATGAATATTTTGGTAATTTTTTAAGAAGACGACCCGACGTTCTAGGCCATATCTCGCGTTAGATATACAAAGCTTACTAATTGCTTGATATCTCGAGTTGTATCGATCATAGTTATTAAAAATTTATACTGGCCGGTTAGTGCAAATGTTGTTAACATTATTTGTCATAGCAATAGCCATTGGAATGGATATTTTAGCGGAAAATCCATTTTTGCCGAAGAATTCGTTGGATTTCGCAGTTGTAATCAACCGCCGACTTTGTTTTCACCGGGGGACATAGTTTCTCGAAGTGAATATACAGAGCTCACGGAGCTCCATGTACTCAGTCGTCGTCGGTCCTACGGGCCGGGAGGACCTCCGGGGACCCTGGAGCTGCCGAGCCACGTGGAGCTGGTGGACCTCCTGGACATCCGGAGACTCTGGAGCTGCCGAGCCACGTGGAGCTGCTGGACCTCCTGGGGACCTGGTCAGGGTTTCAGCCCTGGTTCTTCCTGCGTCACCTGGACCATTCGGACCTACTGGACAACTTGGACTTCCTGGGGACCTCTTCACGGTTTTAACCCTGGTCTTTCCTGCCCCCCACCACCTCCCCCCCCCCCCTCGGCCCCCTAGCCTAAGTTAGCTTATTCGTTTGGTGCCGATGAAATTTTCGGGTTCGTTAAAAGCCATTCAAAATGTTAATATTCTGCCAAGGCCAAAACCGATTTCTCTTCCTTTTTAACTGATTTCTTCGATTGTTTCCCATCATCTGTCCTATTTCATACATTCCTTCATGGATTTTTGTACGAGTCGTTCTATTTCGTGTATTTGTTCGATGTGTGAGCTATCACTTCGACTTTATCCGCGAAAGTGATCGGATCGGTGAATATCTGTGAATGTTGCAATGCATATTATTTCCTGATTTCTCGATTTCTGGATTAATTTCGTCGATTACTGGACCATGTGGGAGGTCGCTTAACAAGATTCCACTACAATTCAACCAGTATCTAGAAGACTTCTCGAGCAATACTTTTCTCGAAGAGCTGGGAGTCGTTGGAGCGAGACAGAACGTCAACAACCTCTACCGAATTCGTGATCTGCCAGTTGAACTTTACTTGCGATAGTGATCGGATGTCTGTGAACGCGTGAGCATATTATTTCGTGATATCTCGATTCCTGGATTAATTGCATCGATTACTGGACCATGTGGGAGGTCGCTTAACAAGATTCCACTACAATTCAACCAGTATCTAGAAGACTTCTCGAGCAATACTTTTCTCGAAGAGCTGGGAGTCGTTGGAGCGAGACAGAACGTCAACAACCTTTACCAAATTCGTGATCTGCCAGTTGAAATTTACCTGGGACAGTGATCGGATGTCAGTGAACGCGCGAGCATATTATTTCGTGATATCTCGATTCCTGGATTAATTGCATCGATTACTGGACCATGTGGGAGGTCGCTTAACAAGATTCTACTACAATTCATCCAGTACCTAGAAGACTTCTCGAGCAATACTTTTCTCGAAGAGCTGGGAGTCGTTGGAGAGAGACAGAACGTCAACAACCTCTACCGAATTCGTGATCTGCCAGTTGAACTTTACATGCGATAGTGATCGGATCTCAGTGAAATCAAGCTTCCTGTCTGCATGGATAGCAGTGAGACTGTGTTCAACGATCGGTGAGTGGTACATTTTCATTTTTTCAATTTTTCTGCATGCTATTGAACAAATGATTGCTGTAGCGAGCACAGTGACCACGAATACATACTTAGTTCTCGTAAACAGTAACAATAAATTTCAAATTCGAGGTCAGAGTGCTAATATCGTGTTTTAAATATTAGAAATTATTTTTCTTGAATTTTATAATCAAAGCTTGATGCTTTGAATACGAGTTACACTTCTCAAGTTTAATTATATTCGAGTCACTAGATTATCTTAATAAAACGAGAATGGAAAGCATTAATTTCTTATGGATTTTCAACTATATTACTTGCAGCTCTTTCTCATACAAATATTAATAATTGAGAATGACAGTTGATATTGATACTACTTGGTCACTGTGCTCGCTACTTCTACTATTCTCTCTCTTTACAATATTTAAACCAGTCTGGCAATAAGTCATAGTTTATGAACTTTAGCCATAAGACTTTTTCCAAATTTTCAAAAATGCGCTAAGCATTGGTGGAACATAGACCAGAAATATTTCGTAGAAATGGGTCACTTTCGTAGGTACCTCCAAGTGGTGTGCTCGGCTCCTTGGTAACGTTTCCCAAGCATTGAGACTTTCGAAACGGAATCAAGCTAAAGCCTACGATCTAGTTTAAGGGTCCAGATCAAGCCAAACTCACATTCGGTGAGCTTGGTTCGGTCTGGACATCTATTCAAAAATGCACTTGCGTAAAAGTTGCTACTCCTTTTTCGAATTAGAGTCACCCCTATATACCCCGCGGCGTGTATACACTTATTAACCCTTTGCACTTTAAATTAAAATCTTTTGAAAGAACATAGTAGCCTTTTCTCTCTAAATATTGCAACCAAAGTTCAAAGGGTTAATATATTGTCGCAAGATTTTCAGGAAATCGTGCGTTTAGATTTAAGTAAGAGAATTGTAAAGACCTACGTACGTACAGAGACATAGACAAGAATGGAAAGTGTATATCTCTTTCGCGTCCGCGACATCTATTAAAAAATGCACTTGCGTAATTCGAGCGATAAGCTTCTGTTCCGTCTCGTTCTTTTTACATATAAGAGTGCCAAATGCACTTTTCTAGATATACAATTCGCCTTCGACCACTGATTTCGATTTCGAGCAAGGTGTTGCTCGACTGTAGGGCGCGACAGACTGTGCTGGTATTACGGCTTTTTACGAGTGTCTAAAGTCGTAGTACTTACCTGAGTCTCCATGTAGAAACGAAATTTCGGTGCATCGAGGGTGAATGTCGCGTCGCGTCCCGTCTGACCATTGCTAGTCAAGACCATTGTTAGTCGATAATGTCCGCCAGTTCATGACCATTCTGAGTTCTATATCCTGGCGAATACCGGGCTTCTATACCGGGCTTCCAAGTCGATGCGCTCTGTAGTCTCAGATGGCTCGTTCTCGGCCACGCGCGACATGTAGAAACGAAAATTCGGTGCATCGAGAGTGAATGTCGCGTCTGTCGGCTTTAGACAGAAGACCCTTGTAAGTCGATGATGTGCGCCAGTTCATGACCATTCTGAGTTCTATATCCTGTTGAATACCGGGCTTCTATACCGGGCTTCTATACCGGGCTTCCAAGTCGATGCGCTCTGTAGTCTCAGATGGCTCGTTCTCGGCCACGCACGCCGTGGCTGTCTAAAGTCGTAATTTAAGTAAACTTAACTTAATTTGTCTAAACGAAAATTCGGTATATCGAGGGTGAATGCCGCGTTTAGTCTCCTTTGCAATCTCAATCGGAAGATTCTTAGCTTTCACATATCCCTCGAAAGTTACGCAAGTGCGTTTGTCAATTCTTTTCTATCTCTGCAACGAGATATTTGGAATCTGTTTGTCACTCGAAAGCATTGAGCAAAGCAAAGAGATCGACGAGAACCTCTCGTCTGTTTCTCTCACGCGTGTATGTTAACCCTTTAGACTTTAAAGTAAAGTCTTTTGAAAGAATTTTAGTAGCCTTTTACCGTATACTGCAATCACAGTCTGAAAGGTTAATATACCGAAGCGGATACTCCAGATGACAGCTAGTCGATCCCCTGATGTTAGCCCGAATCCAAGATATACGTTTTAAAGGTGGGCTTTGCCCGAGTTCGGCGCCCCTACGATCTTTGCTGTAAGTCAATAATTAGTTTGCGCGTAATTACACATCGTCGTGTTAGCAAGCCAAAAGTACTTGTTTTCGGTATATTTCACGGTATTTCGTAATTAAGAATACGGGATTTCTCCCATTTAAAATGCTACTAATAAATATTTATCATAGCTGAAATTACGTGGGCCGTATGGTTGAAAATAATGGAGGTGTGATTTTTACCCGCTCTCTTCATTCATTCAATCAATTTAGATTATCATTGAACACCGTATAATTTAATGTTTACATTATACATGATTTACATGGTAAAAGCTCTCCTTAAAAATGTATTTCGTCACAATATGAGCGAATGTGCATACAATTGTATAATACTGCGCGACGAAAGGTTAGCTGCATAATACTAAACAGTTGTGAACATAATAGCATATATATATATATGTATATGTATACGTACAACACTCGTCATTGATAATTGTCGACTAATTTTGGCATATTTTCTCAACTTTACACGAATTCATACTATAGATTATAGAAATACACATTCTACAAAAGGCCATCTTATCAATATCGGACTCGAACGCTGGGAAGGTAACAGAAAAATATGAATAGTTGCTTTCGACGGTCATTTAGGTATATAAATACGTTTGGCAAACAATAACATGTAAGTAATGAGGTAACATGACACGAGCAAAAGTATTTAATCGCCCTAAAAGCGCTGGGAGATGACGATTCGTCTAAATAAATTTATATATACTTGTATCGGCCGTCTTTTGTAATTTAAATCCAATTAAATAAACGACTCTTCGAATGCTCCCTCGCATTGTTTGACGCTGATAATTTGGCAAAAGAGACAGACACTCGCTTATTAATATTGGTAGAATCCAGCGCAACAAGTATTTACTTGAGAAATGCGGTTTGGTATAATATTTAATAGCATTTAACAAGTTATCGTTCTCAGGGGAACGAAACTGATGTTTGAAATAATCGCTGACAGAAGATTAGCATATTTTCATTACTCTAATATAAAGTGTGCACAACGCAATCGCGTTCTGGTAACTGACGAACTTTCATGGATCCATCCGCACCACAAGAAAATAAACGACCCGCCGAATCAACGTGCAACTGCGTCACGCCCTGAAAAATGTTCTTGACATTATTATTCAAAGAAATATATGTCACCCAAGTTCAGTCGACTTACTTGTCCAATGTTTTTAAAGAAGCTAGATCGTGGATGTTCCCCGGAAAAAGAGTAAAGGAGAGAATGGACGGTTAAACCCCATATCTGAAGAAACCACCAACGCATAGATATTAATTATACACTACTATTTAATATACACTAATAATCAAAGTAAAATCAGATTTTTATATTACTTTGTTGTTTCAACATGATCGACGAAATGAATTCATATCTAAATTAATAAAACGATATGAATATGTATATGACCTTAATATCACCATCTCCTGCCCCGCTGACGAAAAATTCTTCATGTGGATCTAGCGCTAAACACTTGATGGCCGATTCATGAGCCTGAAAACGATGCCGTTGTTGTCGCTGTCGAACATCAAATATGTTTATGTCTCCTTTTTTTCCTCCGCTGATCAATAACTGATGCTGCGGTGCAAGTATTAACGAGCTAGCTCCTTGCTCGTGACACGTAAAGCCTAGAGGACGAAAGGATTAGTGTGAGACGAGACCCCCAATTGTAAACTAAAATAAGTACATAAATAAGTAGCTAAAGGATAGACACCTTGAATCAGAGATTTATTTTGAGGGAGCAATGTATCCCAAAGCGCAACGTTACGTCCTTCGGATCCATGACCGGCCGTTGCTATTAAGCTGCACGCGCCGAGGAAGACAAAGTCGGCCGTCACCTTGCTATGGCACTGGTAATTCTGAAGAAACAGTTGCAACGAGTAGTATATGGATCTATGTACATAAATTAATTATAAATCATTTTAAAACGAGAGATATCCTTACGAAGAACGGCCGCGAAGTTCCCTCTCTGCAAGCTACTTGAAATAAACTAAGATGCCCATCGGAATCGGCCACACCAAACTTATTTCCGTGCTGCGAGAAACGTACGCGAGTTACTTTCGCGAATGTTCCTGGTTGTCTAGGAGTCGCTACAGCAGTCTGATGTCCCCATTCCCAAAGCGATACCGAACCATCTTGAGAACCGGTCAGATCTATTTTACGAATGACGAATCGTGATCGTCCAGCAGTGATACAAAATTCATCCGTTTAATATTTCAATGAAAATCATTATCGAGACTAATTGGTCAGAACAAACGGTATGCTTACATAGCGGCAGAAGTGGATGGGACGAGATTCTTCTTATACCGTCAATTTTGTGCTTCAGGATCTGTTGGAACAATTATAAGAGTTGATATTAAATCGGGTCTTCGTGCAAGTTTATAATTATAATGGTAGTCTTATTGTTGCGCAAATAGTTGAATCACGTATGAATTCTTTGGTGGGGATCAACGTAACTCGGTAGACGTTGGCGTACGTGTAATAGGGTTAAACGGAAGATAAACAAAAGAGATATGAAGAGGTAGGAAAGGAAGATGTACGCTTGACACGCACGCACGCACGCGCGCACAGAGCGAATCTAATCTAGTGCGAGAAACACGCTCGGTCGCTATTAAACTTGCTTGTTGCTCTTTTTATCGTTGTCTCGAGAAGCCAAAACCTAAAACTAAACGATCGCTCTGTACATAGGTATGTGTAGATGTACATGGATGAATCGAAACGCGACGCATGGACATGCATGCATATTTTGGTTGTTTCGTTCGATTCAATGATGTACCCCCCATCAAATCACGGAAACGTTCGTCTAGTCCGGTCTAACGCGGCGGTAGCTCTCCACAATTCACTCGAGGTCTACCAGGTTTTCTGCCAGATCGTGTTTGTTTTAGGCAGAAATCACGACAAATTTCTGATCTCAAACTGATTTTAGAATTGGTGTTCGCACCGCAATTAAACTAGTAGACCTCCAGGTGTTCCGCACGATTCGTACGGATACGTTATTACATTAACGTTACGTTTACGCTATGTGGTCCGGCGAGAAGCATAGTAGAGCTATAGGTATAGTTACTACAGACAACATTCAAGAAGACAACGATCAAAACGGCGTACAATGCTCGAAGAATATATTTTGTACACGAAGGGAACGGTTAAACACAGGCATGCAGCGTTAAGAGAGAAATGTCGCGGATCCGTCGCGTCGGATCGAGCGATTCTTCCTATTCGTAATCAACTCGCAACGTCGATCACTTCTATTTATCAATATATCATATTGCGAATCAATTTTAACCTTTGATTTTCTTCAAAAGTAGAAATCGATGTAAAAAATGTAGCAAACTTCACGACACTTTTTCCACGGATCTCTTGAAATAAAAGAATATAATAACAATAATAGGGTAAACCAACCAGTGAATGACCGAATTGTTGAATTTATGGACCTTTGAGATTAATACTTGAATATATATATATATATATATATATATATATATATATATATATATATATATATGTATAACAACGAAACAACTGTTGAAATTGCATTTAAATGTATTTTTCTTGAAATTTCTATAAAAATAATTACTTATTCTTATTGTAATTTAAAAAAACAAGATTATAAAATGCAAAACGTGTAGAAGCCCAGTAAATGACCGCATACTTTTAATAAGAATTGTACTTATTTGAGGAGGAGAAGCGTTCGTTACATTCTGTTACTATTGCTCCTATAACACAGAACGGTCGCTCGTTCGTAACGTTCGTAAGCGAGTATTTAGTATGACCACGAACTAGTTGCGGGCTAAGACGTTAAATTAAATTTACGCTTACGATGTTACGACATGGAGCGAATCGTTAACGTTTCCCACAAAACTAAAATAGGAAAAAAAAGAGTGAGAAAACGCGAAAGAAAAGAGAACCGAATATGAAACTGCCACTAGAATATAATAGTATGAATATTATGCAGGCTAGGGTCTGTTAGAAGTTAATCTCACCGGTTGCAACAAGTGTTTGCTCCTATCTGCAACAAACTGACAGAAACGTAGGTCGTGGGAGCCAGGAAAAGCGGGCATCCCCTTCATCTGAGCGAGCGAACGAGCCAACAGGTGAGTGTGACGTCGGTGAGACGCGAACCATGTTAGACGTTAGGCAAGCATTGAACAAGGAACATGTGTCTCCGTCACCAATTGTGCTACTTTGACTGGGTCGCCAGTGCGCATCGGCTTCTCAATAATCTCGATATCGACACATATCACGGCTATCGAGGCTTTCCTCCCGCGAATTTACCGGTTTACTCAACTTTCCAAGGACAATTAATAAGGAATTCCTAATTCCTTATCTTTAGACAATCGTCCACGCTACCGATCTCTCGCCTAGGAAATAAGCCTCGAAGTAGTCGGTTTCCAGCCGTATGGTGCAAACTTGTTGATACATATCATGCAACGCAACGGCCGGTTCCTTGAAACCTCTTCCACAGAATAGGGGAAAAGGAGAGCGCAACCACTTTCGACGCGGCTAATGCCAACTTGAATATTCATGTCCGAGGCATGAATCCTGCTCTTCGGCTCGAATTTATGGTCGCGTTCATCAATTTATAATGCGTTTTACGCATTATGCGGAGCATAAACATCACCGGACGAATAAACACCACATGGAAAAGCAGAGGCTCGTCTGCCACACTAAATAAACAATTGACAGCAAAATTTTTCGCGATGATAAATTATTAGAATTCGAAATCCCCGAGTAATGCTCCGCAAAATGTGTGTTGTGCGTAAATCTTGGATCGTGGACCGACGAAATCAAATATCCGATATCGTTTGCTCAATTGCTACACATTTGTGACCGGTGCAAGGATACGAGACGTGAAGGTATAAATTTTCAAGTAGACAAACCTACGATTGTACAGTGTCCGCGACTTGTACACTAAATATAATATAATATTACACGCGAATTACGTTCGCTGGGCGATCACGAGGAAAACTTACCACACTGGCCCCCCTTCCACTTTGACTTGCGATACCCGACTGAGGTTGAGGGCTGTTTGCCTGTGGGCTCTGAGCAAGCAATGGTCGATCAGCTGCCGTCTAAATGTAAAATAACAACGTCAAGTACAGTTCGATACGATACGTGTTAAATGAAAACGTAATGCACGGTTTAGAAGATTTACTGGGATGCTTGCCTGAATGACTAAGAAACTGGTTGGTTGGACTGGCTCCGGTTCTGGTTGCTTATTTAAATTAATCAGGTCAAATTCGCATTCATCTTCTAACCAAGATGGAAGTTCGAGCAGCAGCGATATATTCATTTCTTGCACTTCGCGAGGAGTGGCTAAAGCCATCAAACCTGGGTTCACCTATAAATTATAGATTGCGGAGGTCGTTGAGCGTGATTAGGTTGAACATTTCGGTAAGTGTACTGGACAAGAAACGAAAGTAATCGGATCAAACCTGATTAAGGCAAAAGGCACTGATACTATCTTGCTCTTTGTGAATGATTCGAACTGGTTCGGGCAGGCTGGTTGTTCCGCTGTCGCTACCTTTGTCTTCCGCCGTTGTTCCACGATTCAAATTATCAATCGCGGTTTGATTACTTTCTAATATCGACGACAAAGACCTTCGTTTGCCGAATACAGCTCGAATAAAAATATCCTGCACCGATTCTTGTCTGACTAAGTAACACCATATTCGATTAGCCGGAGCCGCCGATGCTAAGCGTGTACTAAACATATAAAGAGAGAGAGAGAGAGAGGGGGTGAGAGAGGAGGAAAACTTCAGTAGTTATTACAATAGACTTTCTGAAACTTCTTGCAATTTCATTGGTGATCTTACTTGAACGGCGTGTTGCCTTTTTCCAGCAAAGATCGATATTTGTGTATCGCTGGTTTTCCCGGAGTATGCGTCGGATCTGGTGCACAGCCAGGAATGTAATTAATCGGCGGTGGTCCTCTACTATCTAATTCCTCGCGTAACGCTTCTTGCCATTGTGCCACCACAGCCAGCGTGCCATGAATCAACGGGCTACTTACAGGCAATTCTGAAAATGGAAAGGAAAGGAAAGAAGGATGATTCGAAATGCGAAATTGGATGTTACACATTGCGAATTGTACTACCTTGCATTTCTATGCCGGCGACATTTAAGAAATCTTGCAGCTGCTGTTGCAGTATTCTGATTATGCCTAATCTCATGACAGACCAACTGTACGAGTTTGGGTTCGAATGTTCCGTATTGTCCTTTGGTTTATTCTTTGGTTTCGCATTGGTATCAAATACGTCTTCCTCATCCTCGGACGTATCTAAATCTGACACTGCGGAATCGGATGAATCGTAATCGATTTCGTCCGCGTACTCGCGATCTATGTGTGGCTATCTCGGTGTAACAAGAAAGATGAGAAAATAAATAAATAAATTAATGAAAAGTTTATAAAGAAAAGTTTATTCAACTTGGATAACCGACCTTCATCAAAAAATACGAGATCATGCTCATTTGAGGAGAGACAAATTGCTCTCTATACGTAGGCTTATCCTCCTTCATATTTGGTTGCTGACCCGTAAACTGTCCCAATAGCTTCATATTCAATTTTACACGCTGTTTAGTCAACGACGTCATAGTGTTCCACACAGCTCCTGCGGTAGTTTGCGCTTCGTTCGAGGTACCATCACCTCTTTCTATCCCCCCTGTTCCACCGGCCTGAACCATCCAAACAAATGGAAAAGTGAATAAAAAAAAAAAGTAAACAAAAAGAAAACGACACATGGGAGCATCTGTTAATATTTGAAAAAAAAGATACAACACCTGACTACTGGTACTCGCGACGCGCAGTAATTTCTTGACTCCTCCTCCGAAAAGACAAGACCACGTGTTATTATCAAAGTGTTGGCCTACGAGCCTGTAAAGAATGTGACTATCGCAGCTCCAAAGAGCGTAGACAAACAAGCTCATATAGGTTGCAACGAAAGCTTCGCAGAGAAGAATATTCAGCTTCGGTGTGTCCTCGTCTTTCTCGCGAGCCAACAGTGCACGCAAGTTGGTCACACCCGGCCATTTGGAAGGCGATGTGGTAATGCATACGCCATCGTCTGTCGAATATCTTCGATGATGTCGATTCGAGGCTACCAGGTGGCCACCGGAGAACGTTTCTATTTCGGCGACTGCTGGAAAGCTGCGCCAACAATGCGCGAGAATTTCGCACAGTTACCGATACATGTACTCTGGACTATTTTACTAGATACAGTTTCACGGGGTTTACCTGTCCGGTTGTTGATGTTTCATTACAAAAGTGTCAGAATCACAGAGTGACTGGTAAATGCAAGCGCTCAGAGCTACCGCCAAGTCCCTCATTGTAAATACTTCGCAATAATGAGTGTTTCTCGTTGGCATCGGAGGATTCCGCAATTCCACCAATGTTTGCAACATATCGTGTGCCAGAGACTAAAAACGTTTCCAATACATTAAAAATGGGGTTTGAGGAATTCACAGAATCAGCGCACATCTATGAGTTTGAACCTGTAAATGTCGAACCGGATCTGCTACCACGGTTTTGTTGCACGCTACGCTGGCACTCAGAAGAGGAAGTGTGGTTGGAAACGGGAGGGGGCTAAGCAATTGTTGCTGCGTCTTTTCCTGTTGTAATTCTTGCAATAAAAGGACAAGTTCCATTCTAACAGACGCTAAACCCCCGCCCGATGCTCCATGCAGGGAACAATAGGACAGCAATGTTCGCAGCAATGTTTCGTTCGCTGGAAACAACGCATCGGAACGTGGAACCAAAGTAAAAAAGTAGTATGTAAACTTCGATATCGATGTCGATATCGATATCGACATTCGACGATCTTTCGGCATACCTTTTAACCATTTTTTCCTACGAACGGCTCGTTGTACTTTAGCTTCGAAATCCAATTTCTCAGCCACTAGTATTTCGTGCAACGTTGGTTGTTCACCGGATCTGCACGGTTGAACATCGTCTACCATACCGCCGCCTTCGTCTGTAAATTCAAAATTGTTTTCTTGTCATATCCGTGAAATCCGTGCATCCGAGTAAACGACTAATCGTAAGATTTTATTAATTACAGTCCGAAGCGTTGCTGGCATCTCCATCAGAATTGACGCTGTAATTACAAAGCTGTCGAAGCGCGTCGACTTCTCGCTCGAGCCAAACGTATAGTTGGTAACGAAGTTGTCCACCGTCCACTTCGAATCCTGTTGCCAGCGTTGATAATTCTTCCATCAAAATTTTTAAACAAGCCACAAACTTCAATTGTTGCGCCATGATGTCCAGCTGACCGGATAATTTCGTGCTTTTTTCTAAGAGTTATTGCGGGAAAAGCAGATGCTCGTTTAGCCTTCTTTCCGATCAATTTCGTTTCAATCAATTTCACGTCTTACCTTCTTTCTCCGACGATTTAGTATCGTTTCCTTTCGTCTCCTTTTTGTCCAGTTTCATGCTTAACGGAGGGCTGTCGGTATCGTCGTCGTCGTCTTCCGCTCCATCGTCATCGTCCCAGTTTAACACCAATTGTTCGTCGGTTGTTGCTATTACAGGTTCGGACCAATCGATGGTGCCTAAGATGATAATTCTTATGGTAATCCTATTCTCTTTATTCGGGCAAAGAAAAAAGGGCGTAACGAAACGAAAGGGTACCTCCTTCGTCCTGGTTGGTTTTCTTTGAATCATCGTCCCAGCTGATGATACCTGTATCTATTTGAGAGTTTTGCGTTCTGGATTTGCTCGGGCTATTCAACAGGCCTTTGAATCGCGAAGAGAAATAAAAATACACAATTACTACATCGAAGAAAGCAGATGACGCGTAGTATGTATGTATATAAGTACATCGCGAATACATACTGGGCGAATCTTCGCAATTAGTGTCCATCACTTTGCTGGGTAGCTTTGACAAAACTTCAAGAGCAAGAGCGGGGCATCCTGCCTTGAAGTGAGCGTGTGCTGTTGTAAAGTACAACTGCCTTTCCAACGGGGTAATACTGTCTTCCAAAGTCAACTGCTTGTCTGGCTGAGATTTAGTATCCGTGCCGTAACTAAATCCGGATATAACTACCGAATGACCTTTCCTTTTCTCTTGAGCGGTGGATGCGATATATTGTCTGATTAGTAACGGGTGTGTACGGAGATAAACGTAAAAGTTGAACACATTTGGATTCGCTGTGGAGCCTTCAGGTTTATCGGATTCGTCGTTGTACTGCGAATGCAAGGTGCCAACGTTGGTCAAGAGTAAAGTGTTGAGTGATCCTGCATAATCTTTAAGAATCCAGAGGGCCATACTACGCAAAAACGGATCTGGATGAACTTTGTTCATATCTTGAGTTTGCCCGTTCTTGTCGCAGCCTAATATTTCTTCGTAGAGTAGTCTTCTCATGTTCGGAGACGTTGTATCGTCCTCGTAGAGTCTAGCGATCACCATTGCCAATTGAATGTCATTCAATTTATTTAAACACACATCGATCGCGTCTTTGAGCGCACCCGCTAATAGGAAGAAAGCCGCGGCATGTTCGAATCTTTGTTTACCGAGCAAGGCGAACGCATTTTTCAACGCTGCTTTCCTCCAACGGTCCTCCGTAAAGTTATTGGCAAAGAAACTGGTCATTCGGTCGTCTCTCTTATTTCTAAAAAGTCCCCAAACAAGATTCTTCTTCTTCATAGCGAGGTAATAGAGGGCTGCATCCAGAGGCTCCTGCTTCTCTTGATACGCCGCTTTCGAGATCTTTTCGACGCACCGTTTCAATACAGTGTTGCTTCTGATCCACCAACCGACCCCGAGCTCTTTCAAAACGCTCCACTTGGGTTGACCTTTCGCATAAGAGGGTATCAAACCCAACAGTTCTTCCTCAGATTCGGAATGAAAGGCCCAAACAAGATTGTTCGAGGATACACCTTGTTTCTGGAACTGGGCCCTCTGGGCCAATGGAAGGCACCTAATCAAATAATTGTAATGCTTCATGGCAAGCAAGAACCTGAGTCCGCAATCGTCCAGCGAATCGGTGGAGACGGTCTCTCCGTCGGGGATGCCAGTCAAATTTTCTTTCGCGATCGCATTCTTCGCGGCGTCAATCGCAAACCTTTCGGCGAAGTCTACGTTGCAGGTCGAAACGGTGTCGGCCAGAGCAAGCAAGTGCATCTGATCGAGACTCGAGAGGCCAGGTAAATGGGTGTGTGTTAACAACCGCGACAGCATTCTACCTTGCCTCGGCCCGAAATGGGATATCCCTTGCCTTTCCGGCACCGAGGACCGTCTGTCTTTTTGTCGCGAGCAATCGTAATCCTCTTCCAGCATGTCATCCAACGACTCACCTTCGTCCAAGTTGTTCTCGAACAGCTCGTTGTAATCTTTGTTCTTCTCCTCGGTGTTGTGCTGGTGAGGCAGATTCGTCTCTTTGTCCGCGATCAACAGTGTCCAAAGGGGTAATGGGGATATCGAGGTTATCTCTGCGTAATCCAACGTAAGTTCTTCCGGTATTTGAGTGGTGGAGCCCCTCGGCTCCAGCGGCGACGTTGTGCCGACGTAACTCACCGACATCGTTCTCGAACGCGACCAGCCGCCGCCGCCGCCGCCGCCGCCGCCCCCACCACGTTGTTTCACCAAACTCTCGTCATCCGCCCTCAACGGGCAAGAAGTTTTTATGCATCGAACCAGATGTGACAGTATAGCCTTTACCCAGCGTATTTTACCGGAATTTAGCAACTCCATCAATTGCTTGGGATGGTACTGGGGCAGCACGGGACAAGCGATCCGCGAAGCCTCGAACAAACCGTAGTCCGGCATGTAGTCGAAACTTAAGTTCTCGTTTTGGATTCCACGCTTCTTCTTCGCGTCGAGCATCGTTAGATTGATGCTACTGACGCGAGAAAGATGAGGCATGGAAGACACGTTCGCCAGCCGTCTCTGCGACGTTTCGTTTGCCAATGTTCTTAGATCTTCGTCCCGTAAGTTCCGGCTTGCTTGAAACTCGTCCGATTCTTGATGCTGTAAATTCGAGTGAAAGCAATCCTTCTTCGGATTCGGTTTCCATTGCGAGTAAACGTGCATCTCGGAATCCATGCCGACCACCAAGATACCGTCTCTAACCCAAGATATTTGCATAGGTAACGGTGGCAAGCCATCCGCCGTGGTCAATTCGATCTTTCGCAGTTTCATCCAACGTATCTCGTCGACAAATTGCGGCTGTGCCAACGACGAAGCCTTCCGTAATATCGGTCGATTGTTACTCTGCGATTCTTTCATCGCTTTCATATTGGCTTGCGCCAGATCCGAGCAGACGGGTGTAAATAGCATTATTTTCGATCCAACGGCCACAGTCAAAATATGCGAACCATCCTCCTTCGACACCCAGTCCAGTTGAACCAAATGTTTCTGCGTAAGTGGGCAAGTGTTGCCGTTCTCTATGATCGACTTCCGCAAAGACTGAAGAGTACTGAACGACGGAACTGCCAGTAAACCTGCATTCGATTTTGTACTTTCTCCGTTCTCTCCGTTCCTCGGTGATCGCACGTCCTCGTGGCTCAGCGTTTGTAACACTTGTGTCAGTCTCTGTTTCTTTTGCAAAAATCTGCTATCGTAAAGGTAGCTCAGATCTAAATGCTGATCGACCGGGATCCTCGGCAAGTGTATATTTTTCAGATGTATAGTGTCTTCTAGAATCCATTCGCTTCCACCGGTACTTTCGCATTCGTATATAGCGACACACAGATTTACATATCGTGAGTCAGGATCGCTTTTTGTTGGTCGCGTGAATGATTTCCCATATTTATATGCACACGCGATACGTCCGCTGTACGCGGCGCTTATATTCAACGGTTGTCCTGAAATTACGCGTGGAATTATTATTTATGTGTGTGTATATCGGTAGTGCTATCGGTCAACAACTGATCAACCCCACATACCTGTAATATCGATCGTTGATTCCTGATCCTTCCGTATCATTTCCCATTCGCACCATTCGTAACAATGGTTGACAACATCCAGTCGGCTCTTTGTCACTTTACATTTCCAAAAACGTGTCGTGCTGTCGCTACATGCTGTTACTATAATGTACGGTGCGAAACAAGCAGGATATATGGAAGAGCTGCTCAAATGTCCAGCAGCTGGTGCCGCGTGTATTACCTACGAGTGTAATCATCATGGTACGTGACAATGCGAGACTATTCTCACTCTCTTACACGCACGCACGCACGCACGCACGCACGCACGCACGCACGCACGCACGCACGTACACGCATATTTCGTAGCTGAAAAATAAATACGAACCTCAACTCCGTCTGGCAACGGTAATTCCTGAGTACAAACTTTTGTAGTGGTGATCAGAACGTGGCTGTTTTGTGGCCGTTTTTGGAAAAATGTATCGAACTCGCCTTGACTTTCGCGTCGAGTCTGACTCGCTCTTTGAGATCTCCTGTCCTCCGAATGATTATATCGACCGGGAGTACCGTCATCCTCTTCGTCTTGAACCAAATGAGAGTCTGGAACGTACATCATCGATCCCGACAAACCTGTCAAGTTGAAGAATACATTGGTACAACAATAAATTGATTTAATTTTCAGGGTGTCCAACAAAATTAAATGGAATAAAAGAAAATGAACGCGATGAACCGAAATTTTTCATTACACGCATGCATGCATACCGTTGGTCTCAGGCTGGGAGGCAATAATTAAACGCCACATATGTACGGTTGTACCCTGTTGCGTTCTCTCTAAAACAACAATGTAAAATGGTTCCTCGAAAATCGTGGATTGCTGTAAATCCACCATAGCATCCAAAGTAGATTCCATCAAGCCTAAATCATTTGCCGCTGTATCTGTTCCAGCCTGCTTGTCGTCGTTTCTGTCTCCCGTAATTAATTGCTCTTGGAACACGTGTAGAAACTGTGTGTTCTGCCAGTCCTACATTTAAAAAGAACAATTTTATCAGCTGACAATCACTTAGCAATCGATAACTGAGGCACTCACATGCGTGGCATCAGCAATAGCGTCCAACTGTATGACACAACCTGGTCTTGCCGTTGATTGCTGCGACACTATCTTTATTCTGTCATGGATCGAATGCCTTACACCATCTTCCGACGATATATCTGTCGAGAGGCTCGCCATTGAATCCTATACACGCGATAATAATAAATCACACGCACCTCTCGCATCATTGGATTCTAGAGCGTTCTTTTTACCACATCTATAAAACGCTTACCATCATTCTGCTTCGCCTCTCACTGATCGATACTTCTGCCAACAGTGTTCTAGCATCGATAACAGCCTGGTAAACTCTTAAACACTCACCATCGCTGGCGACAAAACACGCGCTCGGCGAGTTCGATAAATTACCCAACGTGGTACTCGGTAATAAAGTTGGAATCCACGCTACGTTGCTGAACGCTGAGATCTCGGGTGAATTAATCCGCGCTAATTCCGAAACTCCTCCGCTCTTCGATAACGGTCCGACTGGGTCTACACGCCACAGTATCAATTCACTGCAAAATCCCTGCAATCACCAGTACATTCGTCTCAAATGAATGTACCCGAACCACGTTCAACATTACATACATACAACCGGATATTTCGGCCACTTACAGTCGGAGATACATCTTTTGCCGCCGCCGCCACCTTGTTTGCATTCGATTTGCTATTGACGTTCTCATTAGAATCGGGGTTCTGACACTGAGATCCAGAACATTCCGGTATATTGTGATGCGACGTCGTAACCAGCAAAGGTAACACCGGGTGGCAAGTGATATCGTTTACCCGAAATCGATGCCCCGAAGCTCTTGACGCGTGTCCAATACTTAATACCTATCGCCGAAGGAATAGCGTAGGACATTAAGTTGAAGATGAGGCAAAGATGATGACGCTCAAGGATCCCTTACTTGTGAAAATTTCGTTCTATCGGCAAACGTCAATTGCCATAAATTCAAGGTCCCGTTCGAATGCTTCGATACCATGGAGACAATCGGACTCGGATGAGTCAATAAATCGTTCACCGTCTCTTGATTCGTTTTGCTTCCTTCCAATTGGCCGTTTCTCTCCTTCGTCGCAGCACTCTGATTCGGATCGGACGAACTTGAAATATTTTTTAACAGCTCCTGGCCTGTCCTCGACGTTAACGTGGATTGTTCTTCGTCTTGTTCGATTAAACTCGGTAACGGCGTAGCTGTTTCGGCAACTGTACAGACACACAAGTTCATCATCTCGTTAGCCTAACCCAGACCAAACTCGGACGACGACGACGTAATATTAAATGCGTACCGTCATTCGACGATGGTTTTGTCGACGACTTTGCTACTTCACGGATACTTAATAACGGACCGCCCGTATTGTGAGAATACATCGACACACTGTGACTCATCGTTGATGCGTCGCCAAGGGGAAAAGCGTTTGGTATTCGCGTAGAAAATGATATCTGCGCTTGCCGAAACGACCCTGGATGATATTCGTCTAACCATTCGATGTGCCAGATTAAGAAGCTTCCGTCTATCGGATGAATCGAGAAGAGTAGATCCGGATTGTGATGCCAGTCACGTAATAACGTTTCTATCTTGGTGTCCAAAGAATCCGGAGCATGATTGATCGACGTTGTTACATCCGTTGCAATGGAATTAATAGATGTTGTATTACTGGAACGAGGGAATCCGAAATGCATACATATTAAGAACCAAGCTGTTCTACATAGGTAGGTGAAGGATATTCTGTGTGACTATCGCGCGACTATTATACCTGAGACTCTGGTGAGAATGCGCGCTATGCGGCAAACTGTGGTGGGACGAAACTGTATGAGTCGTATGATGTTCATCGCTGCTATGATCTTCTTGGCTCATTGATCGGGTTGTGCCCCCCGATTTTTGTACAGCTTGCAATCGCACTCCCTTTTCTGTGATAGCACAGCCGTCTCAGCTACATGTTATATATTATAGAACTCGAAAGAACCGAGAAACTCACTCGAGACGCCGCCTTCATCTTCGGAATCGTGGTCCCCCCCATGATCCATATCCTGATGATGCAGTCCTTCTTCCTTCTCCACAACTTTACGCGTAAGCTCTTGTAGGATACTTTCCGCTTGCATTGTGAAGTGCATTTCTTTATTGTTCAGCCAGTGTAGAATAAAATTTGGCTCCCTTTCGGGGTCTCCGGTAATTAAACTTGGTACTAGCGGTATATCTACAACGCGAAATAGAATGTGATTTGGGCCGTGCAACTTGTCCAAATATTAAGTATGATACATAAGCTCTTACCAGTTTCTGCATTGATACTAGCTGCCAAGTGGAAGTGCATTCCTGGATAGTGACCGGCGCCTTGGTAATTATTATGAAAATCGTGCACCGAATACGTCGAGGGTAAAGTCGGCAACGTTGGAGCTGTGGCGTGTCCCGCCTGATGTTGTTGCTTTGCGTGCCGACGGATATGAAAGCACGTTCTATAATTCCAGCAATGTTATAAATGTAGAGCTCGTTTAATCGAGTTGAGTGACAGCGGATCGAGCGATAATAGCTAATACGTACTTCATGTGTTTGAGCCGTTGCATGAAACGGTGTTTGTGCATATTGTGATGTCGATGTTTCCCATGGTGACCATGTCTGTCGGAACCTTCGAACTGACTCATGTTGGCTAAACCTTCGACCTCGGGTGGTATTGTCTCTGCCCATACTCGACAAATATTGTCTCTGCAGGATGTGACCAACATGTTGGAGACGGAGCCTCTAAACAAGTGAATGGACAAAGATTAAATAATAGCTTGTTCAGAATTCTTTCCATATCTGTATGTACATATGTAATTACGTACTTTGGCATGTATTTGCTGGTCTTGCGCCAAGATAAATGTGTTACTGCACGAGGATGAGCGATATAAACGAAACTGTAATTGTCACTGCCCATGGATTGTGTAACATTTCCATGATCCAGGTTTCTTGTTGAAAACACTGTGAAAAGAATTTATAAGCACAGTTTCGTTACGATTTTCGTTAAATTAGCTATAAAATTTGACAGATAAGAATCTTACATTGTTTATTCTCAAACCAGATTTTAACTAATCTATCATTGAAACCTGTTGTCGCGAATAATGTACCATCTGGACTGAAACTCATAAGGTGTACCGGCGTGGCTGTGCGACACTTCCAAACACAGTTCCATGCTCCTGGTTCATTTCCAGTGGTTGAATCACCAGGTGCTGGACTCTCTGCTTCCCCACCAATCGAAAATGTAACTGTACCAGCTGTAGAAATACAGATGCTCTTGGTAGTAAATTGTTTAGTAAGTACACATGAACGCGACAAGTCTTTTTCTTTCTATTTCAAATGCTATCGATGATCAACGATCGATGATCAACGATCGATGTTGTTCTCACAGGAGAAAACACGTTCCTTCGAATAACCCGGAGGACATTGATATTGTGAGAGAGGCTATGATTCATGACAAAAGGTCTTTGCTAAATAATACGTAGAAGCGTCAAAGTAATAAAGCGTCCAGCCACGATGTTTGTTATAATTGCTGCGTATAGAAAAAATCATGAATATGGCTAGCTTGCTTTACTCTCAGAGCAAGCAAGGAATAAACTAGCTTCCAACAATATATTGGAACAATTCCTAAAATAGTTTGCGGCGCTCTTGCATATTAAAGAGATGATAATAATTTAATAAAAGGACCAAGTTTATCAGCCAAGTACACATAAGAACAGCGTTTTCTATGTTGTTTACACACATTTCCAGAGTAAACTCACAGCTTGGAAGAACAGTCCAAGTATTTTCTTCTTTCCCAGTTACAATGGTTTCTTGCGCTTGTAATACATTCATCTTCGTCACTGTACACAATTTTATTACTTGTCACCACCACCAACAATGACATCATTGCACGCATCACAATAGACGAAAAGTAATTATCGGTTAAAAAAAACGATAGGATGAGAGGACTTACTGTGTTCTTCCTGAAATGGGGTTATGTTTTGATGCCATAATTGTAAAAGTTCTCCGCCGGTTAATAGTCTGGTTCCTTCCAAATTCCACGACAGAGAACTGATATTTGATTCGGTTTGCAGACTTCCAGTTTGGACCCAACGATACTCTAATTGCTATATGTATATATATATATATATATATATATCGTTTGAAAACATTATTATGCAAAATGATGAAATATATAAAATGCATAAAAAAACAGAAATACGAACGTGAGAACATGTGCTATGAATCAATGGGGTAGGCTCAAAAATGCACACTTGATTTTCATAGGCTGCAGCTATTTTTCCAGTATCGGTGCTACAATCCAAACAGCTAATTCTTATGTAATTATGTACGGCTCCTGGAATTATTTGAACCCGTTCAAAGTTACTGGCAAGAATTACTATGTTGCACCCTGCCGCGTATGCCTGTATCAAATACATATGTTTCACATACACAATACACCATCCAAGAATAACGAAATCATGCGCAGGTATATAGTATTTGAGCTATACTTGTATAAAAGTATGCAACAAACCAATTTGCTGAGTGGTTATTATTGTGCAAAATTGATAAAACTCGGTAGATACAGAGGTACCCCGGGTTATTCAATAGAAATTGAAACTGCGCGTCAACGGTTGAAAAGAAATATTGGGTAGGTATCCGAATATCGAATATGTAGGTATGTAATTAGGTTCACAAAAATTAAACATATTCTTGACATTTCAGAACAGAACAGTGTCGATACGCAGAAAAGAGTTCTGAAGTATAGTGTGTAATCTTGTAAACCGTGAGTAGCGATACGATGTACTTACAGTAAAAGAAATCCCTTCGACCGAGCCGACGGCGTAGCAACGATCACCCGCGTTACAGGCCCCACTTAATATTTGATGACAATTCATTTTTTCCAAGAGAAAATTAATTCATTCTTTATTAATTTGATTCCTCGATTGGAAATGTTGCTACTGGATTGAGACAATTTTCCGGGTTACAACATCGAGACGTTGTCCAAAAGTGACACTACACGGCAGCCCTTTGCTCGCTCAGCATTCAGCAGCCATCTTTAAATGGATTCTCACGAGTGGATTCTCTGACACATTGCCACCGTTTTACTCAGCTGCTCATGCGTGTATATGCGCAAGTGTGGCGTCACTGCTGTCATGCGCGCGCGCCGCGCCGATATACATACGTATAATTAGGACTGGGACTATTTGTCGAATTTTTAGGTATTCAAATACTTCAGTTGCTCAATTATTTGGCGAATATAATTCGAATATCCAAGTATTCGAATACTGATGTACTCGAATACTGATTTATTCGAATAGTATGGTGTGAATTATAAATCAAGTTCTTTAGGTTCATTTGTCAGGGTGAAATCTTGTAAGCTAATTTTGACCCACTTCGCACCATACTATTCGAATAATAACATTCGAAGTTTATTCGTAGCATTCGAATACTTATATGCAAAATATTCGAATAGTCCCAGCCCTATGTAGAATATGCACCCCCTCCAGGATGGGCCCTTCTATCGCGGGAGGCTTGGCAGGAGGGGTACCTGTGCACCGTTCAGGGGGAGGTGGCGAACGCATCGTTCTGTTTGGATCTCATCCATGTCCTCCCCCTCGGTCGTGCGGACCTCACCAGTCAGGAGGCCATCCTGGAGTTTTTAGTGGGTGCAAACCCCACGTAACCTCGTCCCTCCCCGGGCGACGAGTTATCTGTTAGGAGTTTTCTCCACGTAAAAAAAAAGGTGGGCACCCATAGCACGCAACGTTAAAAACGTATCGATGGCGCGTAGGTAGTTTCCAAGTAGCATAGACCACCCAAAGGCGACCAGCGGCCTTAGCCGTGATGAATACACCGGTTCTCGTTAGATCACCGAAGTTAAACATCACGGGGTGGGTACTGGGGAAGGATGGATGGGTGACCACCACCTTTCTCCCGGTACGCCGCTGCTGCTGGGACTGGAGGCAAAGAGAGGAGCAGGAGAGTGTGGATATATAAATAAGGTGCTTGAGGCGCCGCCATCCCACTAAGAATAAAGAACCATGAATATGACTATAGTTCGTTGGGCTATATGAGAAGATTTTCTCGAAATGCCACTCTGGAATAGGACGCACAATAGTAAAGAGTGTGCCTGTTCCAGGGAAACACGAAATCCAAATCCAAAAATCCATCCAAACGCGTCCCAAATACGTCTTGTTGCAAATCAGGACATTCAGACGTTCAGACCTAAAATGGACGTCCGCGTGACGTCGTGTGCTGTATGGGAAAATAATCTATTGATATTTGTAACTATTTTACAATCTCGAACTCTCTTTTATTTGAAATTAATTACAATGTGACTTCAAGCATATCTAGACAGTGTCAGCCTTGATTGTATTGATATTCACGAAAACCACGTACGTAGAGACACGATTTTAAAATGATGCTACATTCTTCATATTGTCAAGAAATGAATAGGAGAAGTCGGATTTCTATTCAGAAAGTTGACATAGCATCGCGACTCCTCTTATAATCCAATGTTCCGGTGGTTTTGCTGTAGGTAAAGTCATAGCAATCACAAAATTAGTCGAATGTCCGGTGGTTGATAAGACTCCTCGTCTCTCGCTAGTTTTGTACACTGGGCAGAGATACGTTACAGTCTCTTTAACGTCTTTTTGTTTCGTAGGAATTACCCACAACTATAATAATTAGAGTAACGGTAGTAGTGATAATTATTATAATAATAATAATAATAATAGTAGTAGTAATATTAATAATATAGTATGGTTGAAACGATAAATAAATATAATTACAGGTGGCATGTTTTCATAGAGCACTTTTGGGATACTTTCGTCTAAAATCACAAGTTCATTGTTGAATCTCGCGCCATCTAGAAACAATCCGTATATATAAACTCCATCTATAGGGGCAGAGTAGAGAATCTTATTGCTCTTCAACACGACGAAATCATAGCCTAGAAGATCTATGGGTATCTGATATTTTCTTGCGTAATTTTGACTGGTCCCAGTGAGAAATGCTTGAGTGAAGTAAAATCCTGAGATCCAATAAGTGGCCGGTGGACCCACTTCGTACCATTTCTAAATATTTATACATCGTAATCAGAGTCAACTCCGAAAACTATACAATCTACATAGCAGACTAATAATGGTGTGTGTATAGGTAGTAGATGGCAGTAGAATGCCTTGATTCTTTTTCTTCTTCTCTTTCCTTTATTGGGAGTTTTAAAATTACCCGCGACACTCGCGGGTACGGTATGTACGCGAACTAGGTAATAGTATAATGGCCGACGCTAGTATACAATTTTCACGGTAGTGGCGGTATTCAGTCGCTACTTTTTTTTAGGCCGGTATTCATAGTCGCTTCTATTTAGGTTAGAAGAGGATGCCGCATGCTTAAGACGATCTTAAGAACAAGCAACGACTATGAATACCGCCCTTAAGATCATCTTAAGAATAAGTAGCAACCAAAGAGTAGCTACAATGAACAATGATCTCAAATCAAATTTTCATAAAGTGACAAAAAGTGGGGCCAGTAAGATTGTCCACAGTATATACCGTTAAATATTCATAACATTTTTACTGTAAGAATAAACTTCCCTGATAACCAGGTCTGCCGGCAGATCCGGTGCCGTTTATGTCCGCATTCAACTACGGTTCTGCCGGCAGACACTGCCTTGTCAGAGTCTGCCTTCATCTGCCGGCAGATGGACGGCAGATCCACAGCAGATCCTGCTGCCTGTCTGACACATCCAATAGCACCATCTGAAGGCAGGGTCTGCTGCGGATCTGCCGTCCTTCTGCCGGCAGACCCTGCCTTGTCAGACCCTGCTGTTCATCTGTTGGCAGACTGCAGGCAGATTGTTATTAGGGTTTTTAAATAAATGTTTATACTACTGGTTCCATATGTAGGTAAAGATAATACGTGGCAAAACATAAATGTATACCCGCGTCTTCCCTATTCGCATTAAGCGACACGAGCGCCATAATTCCCGCGGTAGTAGTTTTCTTTGCCAATTTTTTCATTTTTGTGAAACCTACGCAAGTAGCAAATAAGTACTTGTGAGTATAGCGTCTTACTTGAAAGAAAGTTAAGCGTTGTAACAAATCATGTATGTAACTGGCAAGCGGTTTTAAAGATGGGTACGAATATTGTTGCCACAGTGCCGGTATTTTATTAGTCAAAATCGCTTCGTAAATATCTTCAAGTTCAAAGGACATCACGATGAGACCTGAATGAGATTAGAAATTATGTAAGAACATACATATGTATGTGGAATGGAAAAATTGACATGATCATCCGAACCTTTGATGGCTCTTTGAATGTTCTCCAGGCTAATTTTAACGTAGTCGAGGAGCTTGTTGAACCTTCCCATTTCTTGTACCAACACTGTATTCATGCTTTGTTCGTAAGACGTTGGATACTTTTCAAGCGCTAATACGATATTATAATTAGCTGGCAACTTTCCCGAAATATCTCTCGCAATTTCAAATACTATTTCATCGCTCGAAGTTTGCCCGCCTCCGGGTTTAACGGCAGCCTGTGACGAGGAAAGCTGCGCATTAAACACGATTATGATAGCGTCAGAGGTTGTTTACATTTTAGTTGGCATTACGATAATTCGTTACACGTAAAATAGGTATATCGTATCGGACTGTACGCGTATGCGTATAAAGTCCAAGTACCTAGTACTTGCACACACACTGTAGATTTACTACTAACCTTTCCTGATCGCCAGAGATCCTACATATTCCACCGAGATGCGATGCAACGCAGCAGTTTTAATAATTAATCGTTTAATAATAAAATGTATATAGAGCGAGCGTAAATTAATCATCCACACTTTTGTATCGAATAATAAAAGAGGTGTTGAGATTTGCTTGCCTCGACACCCGAAAAGTGATTAATTTGCCCTCGCTCTGCGAAAAGAACGTGTAACGGACATGTACAATACGTACCGCACGGTCCTGGGATAGAAACATGTTTCGTAAGAATCACGTAGGAATTATGCAAAAGATTGTCGGAATGAAATCTATAAATATTAAGGAATCGGAAATGCACGGTACCTGCGTGAGTAGGAGCGATGAAAATAAAAGATTTGTTTCCTGCTGGTCCTTTATGATGTCGGCGTTTTCATTCATACCAAAGACACTCGGCTCGGTGGTTAAGGGTAAGTATTTCGTATATTCTACATAGGCTTCGTGTTCTCGAACGTTCGGGCAATAATATATTTCCGAAGCATCATCGAAATAGTATACCTTCTCGGTAAGCAGTTCTCTAAAAGACGTAAACAGGGGGTGAGAATAGCTGCCACTGTGTATGTAGAGTGGATTTCGGAGGGCCGCAAGTGCTTACTCGCAATAATACTTTGCCAGGATAGTGTTGAGAGTTCTGCGATCCCAATTATCCGTCACTCTGCCACCGTAGTTGCATTCTCCGATCAGATACTTGAGAGCATCGAATCTAACGTCTTTAAACTCGTTGAGAAAGAGATGCAACTGTAAGACGCTGATCCGAAGGTCAGTTTCATTGAACTCGTACCTGATGTTCCAGCCAATGGGACCGAAATTTCGTCGTTCCTGTATGATGGCATGAAAAAAGCACAACGAATATAAAAGTTTCTTGAAGTAGTCGGTCTGAGCACAAGATTCGAAAAAATCCGGATCAGAGATAGGATCACTTGTGTACGATCTAAGGATGTTGGCCCTTAGACCTTTCGGTGGTTCATTCGTCATTTTTACACTGTTTTCTAGAATCGAGGAAGGAAAATCTTTGGATGGATAGCTCGTCAACCATAGCCGAAATTCCGAATGAATCGTGTCGGGCATCAAGCCCTCGCAAATTTTCTCCAGAGTGCCCATCCAGCTGACCGCCAAATGACAGTTTTGCAAGACCACCCAGTTACCTTCGATCACGCCCTTTTGGATCGTGTCCTCGGCAACCGGTCCTTGACCTGTCGAACACGTCCCGCTCATTATTCATTCACGTTTACTTACCTTCTTTTCTTTTCTGGAGAAAAAAACGAAAGAAGCGCTAACCCTGGCCAAGAGAAAGGTAAAAAAGCCGGTTCGCTGTGTACCCTTGCTCATCCGCAAACGTGAGCAACAATTGCGCCGGGTCCGTACCAGGCGTCAAGATAAATACCAATGGGGTGTAACTGTTGGAATCTGCGTAAGAGGAAGCTAAATCGAATGCTGGCGGTTCGACGAATTGCGAGCCGAGTTGCGCTGAAAGAAATGCGATCATGTAGATACCTAGACCTACCTACCATTAAAACTTGTGTACGCACTACGCGCATACCTTCAACAAACTGCTGTATCGCTGGGATTATCTTGTCTGGACGAATGCATCTGAGTATCAGCATCCTTTCCAATAGATTCGAAGCGTCGAATGGCGAAGGTATCGCCTCGTTCTGCGGTTCTTTCGAGTCAAATAGCTTTCGCCATTGTCCGATGTTGACGACAAAGCTCTCTCGAATATTCTGCTTGTACAATTAAATGATCAATGTTGAAATCTTACACACCCAATCGTTGTTTCTACTTTGAACGAACCGAGAATCCCTCTATGGTATTCAAGTTGCATATTTCGTCCCACTGTCTACTCGGTAACCACGTTGTCGGGTTCGCATGTGGATTGTCGATACCGATTCCACCCGTCAGCAAAAACATCCACTGCGTCAAGGGTAGTTTGCCTTGCTGCTGGAGTAAATTGATGGCTAATAACAGGGAAAATAGAAGTTTGTCCTTCTCGAATAGGGATCTGCAGACGTTCGCGTAAAGGGAATAAGTGAAATATTTCACAAGATCCTTTAACCGTTGCTCCACGGTTTCCGCTGGTTCGGTATTATCGATAGACAACTCGAATAAATTCACGAACCACGGCAACGAATATTGATACATCGGATCAACGTTCGCTAGTATAGCTGAAAGGAAACAACGGAAAGACACGTGACTTTTAAAGAAAGATATGCGAGGCAAGATGTACAAGAAATGCAAGATCATGTGTAATATGAATACCGATAGTGAAGAACAATACGGTTGAATATACTGCAATGGAGGTGTACTGTAGTCTAGCAGTGTCGATCAATTTTTCTGTTTCTTCGGCTACCGCCTGTTTTACTTGAATGTCATCGCTTAATTCCTTGGACGATGTTAAAACTTGAATGGCTTCTTCGTCTTCCAGTACATTGCTCTCGGAAATCGATAATATCTCCAAAATTTTGTCCTCCGTTTCCTCCAGGAATCTGCGGAATGTCGGATCAAGTACTTGCTACATTATTGTATAGGTAAAAGTATAGTAAAAAGTAAACGAACTGACTTTAGACCCTCTTGTACGCACTTTTTGTTCGCGGCACTCTGGACAATTAGAGCGTTCTTCTCCATCTCCAAGTCAGGCCTTTCCTTCGCAACCACGATACCCAATAGTTGGTCCTCCAATCCATTTGGCGTAATCATAAAGTTCAATAGCGTTACCTTAACCGCTATTTCCGGTAAGTAGTGGGGATTTCTTAATCTCGTGGTAATGTAAAACCTAGAAACGGATATGTATATAGATACAGCAGTACGGGTACTACATATTAAGTACATAAGTATGCAACTAGCTACCTGAAATCGGGGCTATATTCGATGATCGAATCACCGAATTTTATACAGACCGCACCAGCCTGCCTGAACGTTTCTTTGAGTAGAATCGGTTCGAGGGCAGCGTCTATTTCTTCTCCGACGTGTTCCAAAAGCACCGGTTGACCAAATTGCACAGCATTTTCCAGCACTCGACCATAATCAGGTTGACTTTGTCGAATAATGCTCAGGTTATTTTGCCTTTCCATGTTTTTAATCCATCTGTTGGCTTGACCTTGAGGGTCAATCATCAGTGGCCATCTTCTGGCATTTCTAAACAATCGACGCAACGAGTCTGCACACACGATTCATACGTCGCCGACGATGCGAAAGAAAGTTGAAGAAATTCTACTTACTTGACGATAATGCCGTTATCGATGGAAAATGTGTCGCTCGGTAAGCCGGAAATGTTCCAAGATCTTATCAAGACTGGATCCCCAAGAATATCGCGCAACTGAAAATCCTGGCTACAAATTACTCTCAAGTCCGTGCAACGTTGTATCCACATAGCCAGTTGCCGGACGCGAAATGGCGTGGTGAACGGACCCAAGTATGCTACTACACCAGAGGCAATCACAACGTCACCAGTTGTTTTATCATACCTATACAAGACGCCAGTATTTATAAGTAATTATAATTTATTGGAGACGAAAAATATAGAGGTACCTCTCTCCCAGAGTTTTCGCGGTATCGGCCCAACGAGTGTATTCACCGCCCAACCCTCCGATTAAATCCTCGGCGCGTTTCAATTTGGTCTCGCAATCCGTCACTTTATCAGACATCTCTTGGAAGGCCATTCTTCGTTGTTCCAACAGTTTTTCCAACGTTCCCAGTCTCTCCTATACGACGTACATGATTGTATTACGCATGTATGTATATAAGCCAATTTGTGCACATCGGAACAATTGAAATTAATGATACCGAACCTGCACTAGCCAAAGTTGTTTCCGTTTTGCTTCAAGAACGGCTATGGCAGTATCGTGGACCGTTTGGGCTTCCGCTAGGGCTCTCTTTTTTGGAGCAACCACTTTTGATACCTTGTCGTATTCCGACATGGCGTATACCCATCGACACAGTCCCTCGCACGCCGTTGATACTTTCTTTATTTTCTCTGGGTCGAAATCTGGATTAGATAAATATACCCGACGTATTGTCTCGATAACGTCGTCGGGTATGTTGTCCTTGTCGAAATTGAGCAACGAATCGAGAAATCTAGCGTCGCTCAGCATTCTGAGGGCCGCTCTCCAATAATCCTCCACCATCTTCCCATCCGGCCCCTGAATCCTCTCTGGATTTATTTGCTATAATTTGAATGCGGAATCGTAATGTCTACGTGATAGATATGTATCTATATTGTGTAGGTACTATATTACGTATAAATGCGTTCAACCTTGAGAACGCAAACGCTCTCGACGATTAATTTAACTCTGTATGGTGGTTGCTTCATCGATCGGATCACCGCGATATCGGCCGTGGTCAACGTATCCAGAGCAGCTTGTGCGCGGTTCAAGATAGGCATCGCCTCGGCCAACTCGGCGTCGCACTCGGCTTTGATCGCTGCTGCTTCACCCGCATAAACCTGGAAATTCATCGAAAACCGAATTCAAGCTAGATAACTTGGTCCTTGGTTGGATAACCGGCTGCCGCCGGCGTCTATGCGCTCAGTTGGCCGACCTCAGCTGCCTCCTCGTCCATTCTGACGACTCTCTCTATCTCTGCCACCTCTTCCCTCTCCTTGTTCACATCCAGCAACATCTTCTCAACGTCTTGCGTGGCAATTATTAATTGTGGTTGAAAGGATCTCAAGGTCTCTTGCATCGTTACAACTTGTCGTTGAGTCTCGTCCAATTGCTCCAAACCACGTTCGTACCTCGTTTTCGCGTTCATTATCTGCCTATTTTGTCGAATGGTGAGTACATACATATCTACTATATAACAATAATAATAATACTTACTCGCGTTTCCTTCCTAATAAATCTTTAAACGTGTTTATCATCTCGATGTATGAAGTCGGCGTGACGTACACGTGTCTATTTAACCGAATAAAGAACTCAGAGCTCAAGTTCTCCGTGGAGAGGTGAAAGAATTGGCACATATCGATACCGGCGATCCTTTCCTGTTCCGTTAGGTCGATCGTTGAGAGAAATCTAGTTGCAACCGCTAGTAAAGCGTCCTCTGGCCATGGCTGCGTAAGCAAACCAACAACTGATTGTTGTAGAGTACAACAAACACACCACTTTGTGACACATGCTCGCACATGCATGTACATCAGAGTGGACCTTACTATACAACCATCAGATTTTTTTGTTGGTCCCAGCCCCCAGAAATGTGACACTTGTTGGGAAAATGATCTGGAAAATATTTAAGCCCGATCGTAGCACGGGAATACCTACGATGAGCTACGAATTTGAAATTTTTGAACTTTTAAACCTTGACATAGATATATGTATACCTACATTATGATATATCGTTGAATTTGTATTTTTATCTGATTAAAACACATCCGTGACCATGGAAACTCGAAAGTGACATTGAAAAAAATAATTTTCCTACCATTATATTCGCCTCTTTGTATACTACAACTGGTTTGTCTGAAGAGTTTTTTTTTCATATATCCGAAGAAAAGTAGTTCTAACAATTGAAAATAAGTTATTTACAGTTACAGCAGATCCTGTCGCAAATCCCGATACAACGTCTTAATATTCTCACCAAAAAGCTTAAAAACATCTGGCAAAATAATTTTTGTCAGGAGTAGCTTAGGCCCACCGTAATGTACATACTCTGCATAACCACCACCCATACCTGAAGCCAATCGATGGTACAACAGTTGACCAACGCTGGAAATTTTCTGATCCGATTGCGAAAGTTGTTGCCTATCGGAGACATGACTACTACGATATGCAGTTGATCGCGCGTTATTTGGACGAAAAGATTGAACAAAGCCACCGCGCTTCCGTCCGTTTGCACAGATCGATCTCGCTGTCTGTCTATTTGCTTCACCCGCTCGCATATCTCTGCCAATTCATCAGCGGTGAATATATTCGGTATCTACATAGATACCGTATACATGTATGGATATGTACATACGAATCAGGCGATGTTTGCACAAGCTTAGCCTACCTCTCCAGAATTAAGCATATTGCTTACATCTTCGAGGAAACTCTCTTCCTTGATCTGAGTATCGGAAAAGAGGAATGTAGAGTGGAGATCGCTGGCCGTAACACGTTTTAAAATGTCTTTCACGTCATCGTGCCAAGCTTGAACTCCGTATTGCTGAGTGACCTCAACTTGGAACACGTCGTAGTCGCATATATGGGATGCCAATCTAGTCAGCGACTGTCTTCCTGAACCGCCGACTCCGACAAGGAGAGCGTGATTGCGCGGTTGCTTGATAATACGAGAGATACGAGAGAGATGTTCGATGGCGAATCTGTGGTGTAATTTGTAAAATTTTACACCTTTTTCCCTCTTGAATAGTAGGTAGTAGGTAGTAGGTAGTATGCAGATGGGTACTTGGGTACATATCCCACCTACCGAAACAATACCAAATCCATGGGTTTCCTAGACATCGAGTTGTATTCAGCCAGATATGCTTCTACTGTTTCTCGCAGTTGCTCGAGATCCGGGACTTGTTGATAAAGCTGAACATCCCCCTTTGTGTCCCCGAAATCGCAAAATACCAGATTTCGAAGTTCTCTCTCGGTAATACGCGGAAACTATCGATGCGATACCAACCACGTTAACGCGAGGTCGTAAAATTGTAAATTATATGTAGCAACCTCACTTACATTTTTGGATAATGCAACTCCACCGGTGGGAACGGGGGGAAGAAGATCCTCGAGCAATTCTTCCATAGTCACATCCATACGCTCCTTTAAGGTAACGCGTATTTGTTCCACCAACCAAGACGTATCGACATCATCTATTAGTCGATCCCCGAAAACTCGGAGTATTTCGTGAACCCAGAGTCTTTTCATACTTGCCAACGTCGACATCGTTTCCGGACGGGACAGCAAAACACCCTGCGACAACCACGCACAACCTGTATTATATAACTATCTAGGTACTTGTGTACTAGTACTTGGTTTTCCAATAAATCATGAAACGAATCGGAACAGAACAAAACGGAAGTATTAAATTATTAAACGCAACGGTGAACGAGAACCTGTATCACTCTGGAAAAGTCTCGAAGGTTGAAGACGTAGTGACATTTAGCCGGTGTTGGCAAAAGATTGCAAAGACTCTGCTTATATACGTCCAGTGTAGCTAGAACGATTTCGTCGATGCACGGGTCGAATTCTTTACTGAATCCTCTGAAATGGGAATACATAGTGCCTAAGTTGATGGGAATGCGTAGCGCCTACGCGGATGGCAACCTGTGTTGCGTTGCACGAACCTTGTATCGAGATGCCAGAGAACAATCTTACTGAATATCATCGTCATCACCTCGTCATTAAATTCCGCTATCGTTAAAACGACAAAATGTCTCTTGAATCGCGGTGTAATATCTTTTCCACCACGGGTCGGCGGAGCCATAGCACACATCAGCTGAACGTCAATTAGTTTTATCATTGTTTTATCCTTCCTGTCATACCTATCACACGAAATCGGGAATCAATGTGAGAAGAGCGGGTGGCGATGAGAGCAAGTCTCGACACTCTCGACACGGACCAAAATTGAAAATTCCTACCACTCTCCGTGGTCCAGCCATTGTCTTAATAGCTCAATAGGCGGTTGTGCACCATATATTTCCGTCATCGGCATCGAAAGATCATCGACGAAGATGATCCACCGCTTGCCTATCGGTGCTCCATAAACACCTTTCCGTCTTCTATCGAGTCTTCCCATAATCGTGTCCAGGGTTTGAGTCGCCGTAGTTTGCGCGGAGAAATTTATTATTAGCGGTTTATTCACATCAGAGTTGTTCTTTTTTAGAAGGAAATCGATTATATAGACAGATTTTCCGGTGCCAGTGGGGCCTACGAGCAGCACCGGCTTTTCGTTGCCTACCAACAATCGGAACAGGGCGGTGTACCGTATCGTCTCGACCGTTGGTACTATTATTTCATTTACGGAAATGTCACGAGGAATCGATGGGCCATCGAGCAGTTCATCGGACCACAATCTCCACCTTCCTTTACCCTGACAAATACCACCGATTCACTACCGATTACAACAGTCTTGAGATCTCTACTTGGCCACTCACTTCCTTGATGAATCTGTAGTCAAAGACCAGATCGTCACGCGGCATCACAAATATATAGGGCCTTAAGGGGGGTTTTATCGGTTCCGGTAACACAAACGTTTCCATCAAACTGGTCGGAAAGTCCCTCTCGAGAAAACCACGAAAAAGAACGCTGAAGGGTTCTCTCCAGTTGACTGTCAAAGTACTTCCCAGAGCCCAGATACACGAGAAGAAAAATGAACCCTGCAAATATTTCACAAACATATTAATTTATATGTAGGTATAGCTGGGTGTACCCCAGCCGTAACGCAGGCCTATCACCCGTGCACGGAATGCGTTTCAAGTTTTAACCTCGAGTTGGGCTCGAAGATCTAACTCGGTCATGTCCTTGACTACCTTCTCGTCACGGTACTCGTCGACGAAACAATCCATTAGGTTTGTTAACGAACGGATGAGATTCGAGTCAGGCATCGGACACATTTCCTGCGACGTTGAACAATACGATCCGTTAAAACCATAATAAAGAGCTATAAAACAGAATATAGGACAATGACCTCGGCGCCGCTGCGTCGTAACCAGTAAATCAGGGGATCGCAAAATCTTCGAAAAAGCGATTGGTATACATAGCCTTTCAGCCACTCGTCCATAACAGCTGGAGTTTCAGCGATCCAAGATTTAATCAAAGCATCCCAGCCGAGAGCTCCGGGTTCCATATAGATCATTCCTGAATTAAAAAGTAACTGGGTAGTAGCATGTAGGACGTATAACGGATGAAAGAAGTATGCATTGGTTACCGCAACGGGAAACCGTTGCTGGTGAGGCTGCTTCCAAGTCCATTGTTTCGAATATCAGATTGGTAAACGGGGCTAGCTGAATAATTTCCCCGCTCATTAAACAAAGTTTCTTGTTATCGTCGAGTACCGTGTTCATACTTTCGATCCAGAACGCGTCTATGGGACCGTCGAACACCAGCCACTTGCGATTATCGGTCCTGGAAGTGGCGAAAGCACGGTAACTAATGGCTAAAATCCCATCGGACCATTCGTGAGAAATCGGATCAAATTCTCCATATAACTGACCCAGTGTAATGGCTTTGGGATTCATCACGATCGTCTCTACTTTACGCTCATTCATCAACTTCTGTAAAAGGTTAAATACATGCTACGATTACATTCGCAATTACATTCATAGAATAATAGGAAATGAGTGGCTTACTCGCTGTTCGCAAAGCTTTAGGCTGTCAGCTAGAATGTTATAGGTCACGGTCTTTCCAGCGAATGGAAGGCCGACGATCATAAACCCGTGTCTAACAATCATCATTTCGTATATCTGTTGTATCTTCTCTAAAAAGACGGGAGTGAATTGCAGATTCATCGCTAAGCAAGCATCGTACGCGCATGCATTCAAGTCGGTATAGTCCGGTTCTGGGAGTGTAATCCCAGGGAAGAGATCCGACATAATGCCCTTGGAATCATCAGGTTTGAACGCATTGATCGCATTGATTTCAATAATATAGCACATTCTCTAATTGGCAAACCGATTGAATAACATACGTTAAATAATGGCAGGTCTTCGCTGAGAAATTTCGGCAAATTTACATCTTTGATGCTGCGCAACACTACGATATCCTCATTTTCATCCGGATACCTTATCTTCAGGTTTCCAGCCGCCACCAGAACAGATTTTACCGCCCTCATTCCGTAGTCATAGTGATTTTGACTGGAGAGTTGTTCCGAGCACAGCCTATACGTTGTGACGATCTTTACAGAAAGCGGCCTAGCTTCGTAAAACCCGTACGAATACAATGTGTTCTCGGCGATCAAAGCATAGTCTGGAACCTGAAAACCGTTGAAAACACGTCCGTCAGTTTCTACCAGTTTCTACCTACTATTTGTGCATCTATACATATGAATATGTACATGTATATGTATATGTATATGTATATGTATACGTATATGTATGTACACATTCCACATTAGAGCATACCGATTTCACGCAGGCACGACCCTCTACTTACTCTCTCTGTTAACTTTTCGTGCACTATTTACGTTGACAACGGCCAGGCCCCGCATTTGGGATGTACCAGTTATTCCTAGGAAATTACCACGACCAATCGCATGCGGTTCAAATTGCGGGTAGTAGTGGGAGCTGCGCAGATCGGTCGCAAATCGGTAGGGGTGTATGTATGTATATTAGGGTGGCTCTTATTTTCGACCTTTGAATTTTGTTCGCGGCACCCCCGGAATGGTTCCAAATAATAAGGGAAACATTTGTGTAAACTTTGATCCTGATCGAATGGCGGGAGGACGTGCCCCTATATTTACATAATATCCTCCAAGTTATTGATTACATAAAAAATATGTCAAACAAAAGTTGTAGATCCAGACAAGGAGCATCTATACTGTTCTATTGCTTTTTCTTGTGTGACATACGGTTTTCGTATAAAATCCGAAAAAAAAACATAAAATATTAATTTTTCAAATCTTGAAAATATAAATCCTCCTCCAACACTTTTTATTTATGAAGGAGAAGAAAAAACTTGCGACTTTTATTTTCGAGGACTATATTAATGAAGGTTCGGATGGAATAGGGTGACTGGCGCCCGAAAATGGGAGAGATTGTTGTCCAATCGCAGGGGGGGTTTAAAGGGTTAAATGTTGTTAAACTGTGTTTTGGGAAGTATAGTGCTGCAACGCTCGTCACGACACACATTTTTTTTCTATTTGCAGTTTGTTTATCCAATCATTGCGATCCGAGCTAAAAGTTATAAACAAAAAAAGTTGTGTTTTGGGTCTCATAACGGCCCGTTAGTGTTTGCTCGGGTTGTCGCAATTTATATTTGGGGAAATAATGACTTTGCACAATGAAAAATTGTTTGTTTGTCGTTTTTAGCTCGTATAGTAATGATTGGATGAACAAACTGTGGATGCAGGGAATGTGTGTCGGGACCGAAATTCGCAAAAATATCGAATTATAGAGACAAGAAATGAATCATCAGAGACATATTTATGCCCGTTGGATTTTTCCCAGATGAGTAAATGAATTGTCGATGTCAATTTCGGTGGAAAAAATGACTCTTTTCACATATTTCCATCGATTTAACCCGAACTACTCGAGCGATTTGAAAATTTTCTCAGGTACATTTGTTCGTGATTCAATTATTTTTAATTTGAGGTAATTTTCGACCATATCAGTCATTCGCAATACGAGATATTCGCAATTATGTGGGGTCACCTTTTTGACAGACAGGTAAAAAGTTCACCTGTCGATATCTCGAAAACGTATCGATAGAAATTTTTTAGACCTTATTTTCGGAATCAGCGAGCCATTTTAGATAAGAAAAAAATAGTGGCATCTGCTGCGCAAAACGGCTGTAAACTAGTGTAATTATATTTGAATGTTCAAGGACCGAGGGGCGCCTTTTCCCGTTATCCGATCGGGCTCAAACTTTACACAGATTTTTTTCTGTTATTATTTGGAACTATTTTGGGGGGTGCCGCGTAAAAAATCTTGAAAACAAATTTCACCAAGGGTAAATAAGAGCCACCCTAATGTATATACTTGTGTATGCATGGCCCTGATGGGCGCATATTCGAATCGCGGTCTCTTTTTATTATTCTCTCGTGTTCTACATATTACAACAGATAACTGATACTACTAACCATCATAGCGACCGGTCGGAAGAGGGCTTTCAGGTTATCCGGGAGTTCGGTTCTTCCAGCGTATCCGGGGTTCATCGTGATAAAGAAAGCACAGGTAGGATCCAATTTGATCTCGGTACCTTCGAAAATAAGATTTTCCTTGCCAGCATTAATGGCTCGTTGAATCGTTAGAATTTGTTGCGCCACTACAGACAGTACTTCCACGTCGATACGATTGAATTCGTCAAAGCAAGACCATGCGCCGCTACTTGCCAATCCCTGAGAAGTGAGATTTTGCTCATTCCATTCCAGACGCCTAACTCAGACCTACCTACATACTTGATTACGTAGGTATGTAGCGAGGCCTGTACAGTTTATGTAGGGTATGTTTACCGTCGTACCAGAAAAAATCTACCCAAGGCAATGTAGTCAAGACCCTCGGAGCAGTTGAAAACGACACACTGTTTAGCTACAGCTTTAGCCATGTCCTTTGCCGTCTCGGTTTTACCGGTGCCGGCGGGACCTTCCGGCGCACCGCCGAGATTTAAGCTTAACGCGCTGAATAAGGTTCGGTAGCATCTATCGGTCAACGGTGTTATAACCAGCCTCGACGTATTGCCCAGATACTCGTACGCGTAATGTAACGATGTGTTTATTATCGTTGCCCGTAAGTCTTCGTCCTGTAACCGCCAAACCCCATATCTCAGTGGAGCGGAAACATTGGGATACATACGTACACATTACAATTTCGTCAGTTTCCCTCGCTTACGGTCCAGTAGTATCTCAGCTGAGCCAACCACTGAAAATCCGTTATATCGCAAACTCCTCCCTCGACCATCTCCGTTAGCACATCTCGGCTGTGGACATCCATCGTGACTAATGTCTCTGAGAGAGGAAACAATAATGAATAAACGGAGTACACCCAAGTTTTATTCTTCTAGCTGATACACATATACACACACACGCGCGCGCGCACGCACAAACATACACACTTCCTACCTAAAGTTGTACGGTTCTGCGTGGATAACGGACTGCGGACTAGTTTTACGATTTCATTTAATTCGTTTGTACACATGTCGCGGTAATCTCCCAGGCTGACCGATGACCCGGACAATGCATTCGTTACGTCCGCGGTCCAATAAAGTTTACTCACGCATATCACGGTCTGACCAGGCCAGTGCAAAGCCCATAGCGTTCTTGCCTGGTTCGCGTACGCGTCCATGGCTTTGATTACCTGTATTTAACACACAAACGCCCGGCATCCTCGTTGTTTAGATTTTAGAAAATTTATTTATTTATCCGTAGGAAACTGATGGATAGACAGCTACCTGTGCCCTGATACTCTTTAGCATGGAACGTTCAAGATCGAGTAGCCACTTTTCGACCTGTCCTCGGGCCGCCGCCGTATCAATCATGTCCTCAAGAACAACTTTTTCTCCCTCGGACGATATTATCGTCGTAATCTCCATGTCATATGTGAAACTCGTTCGCTCGATACCTTCAAAGCATTTCTTCAAATGTGGCTGTACTCTGTGTGGAAGAATACAATTGTCTAGAGTGATACCTGATACGAGATATGGCTGTGCTATGGTATGACCCAGCCACCGTAGTGAGCCGAAGTTTTATTACTATTATTATTATTATTATTATTATTATTATTGTTAATTGCACGGGTGGACACCCTTTGGTTACATAACGCACGTAAAAGTACAAGATGGATGAGCGAAGTAATCAGCAATGAATAGCTAAACTAAGGTCATAAGGTACGGACAGAAACACGCAGCGGCTATGGCCTGTCTTCTGAAGGAGATGGCACAGTTGTGTGAGAAGAATTCAATCTCGTGGCTGACACTATTAGCCAATCTACAAAGACTACCAATGGTATCGTGCGTAAAGCATGGTACTGAACCGATGTGAGTTCGGGAATACTAAAAACAATTTAAAAAGTAAAAACATTATTTTTTCCCTTATTTAATCTACGACTTATGCCGAAAGTTTTTTTAATAATGTCTCAGAAACTAACAAAAATACACGAAGCTAAAATTTTATAATGTGGGTCCTCTTTCCCTCTCTCTCAACTCCTCAAAATTTGAGTTACATCATAGTAGGTATATCCCAAGATACATTGTATTATGCTTAGCTTGGAAATTTCTACATATGTACCTGGTAGGATCTTTTGTTTCCGACAATATTTCCAGAAGCTCGTCGTTCGACAAGAAAAAAAATCGTGGAAAGAACAGCCTCTTTTTTTCTAAATAAGCAGCAAGTCCTTTTTGTATCAAATCGAGCAAACTTGTACACTTTTTCAGGCGCTCGAGCATTTTATCGATACCCACCACAGACATAACACGGGGGTCCACCGAAACGAGCAGCATTATCTCTCTCCAGATCTACGCAATCGGTTGCGTTGTTGTTGTAAATGAAATCACACAACTCGTGTCATTATCTCACAATGAAAAGAAGAAAGGATACGTACTTTATCCACGGCACTAAATCGTCGACCTTCTTCCGGCATTTGCTGCTGAATATCAGCCGAAGAAAATATCGGCTCAAGGTACATCCAGGTTGCTTGCACCTGTAGCCAATAGTCCATAATGTCTTGAAGCAAGAGCAATTTCGATTCCCATTCCCTGAGCATGAATACGTAAAATGAATATATGACGTTATAGTTGAGGTGACGAAAGCGATGCGACTCACAAAGTCTCCTTCTCGAATGGTCGAATATAAAGGGAATTCTTCATAGTCTGAGCCTTGGTCAAGTGATCGTCCAGAAGTAACTGTATGTCGTCTATACTGGCAATTACGTATGTGCCCGTGTCGCGATAAGGATTCACGGTGAACGCGATGTCCGCCCAGTCAACGTGCATTTGATGGAGAGCCCTTTCCAAGCTACCCTCTTTCGTTGCTGAATCCGAGATTGTTTCGAATTTCGCCACATGTTCGATCAAACCGTAATCGAGGAGCTGATGCGCAAGAGTGAAAAAACGTATTTTTCCAGAGAAAGAGAGAAAGAGAGAGGACATTATTACGTGGTACCTTGGCGAGCGTCATCCACTGATCAATCTTTATGGGAAAGCCGATTATCTCGGAGACTTGTTCCCAATGACGGGTCTTCATAGACGGATTGCCAAGTGTCGATATCACGGGCAAGTGCTCCCTGAAATCTTCTATCTTGATTCGAAAGTTTTCTGCGAGCTTCTTTGTTATCGGTTCTTGAATGGACCTTTCCAATCTATAGATGGTACGATAAGCGGTTCCTATCTCGATATCAATTTCCTCCGGGTCATGGATACCCACCACAGAATTCATCCAGTTGTCATAACTCGCTAGAAAGTCGCAAGCGGCGTCGTACAGTCTTTTGTACGGCGCTAGCTTGTCCGCCGTCTATAATGTCATCGCGCATTCGAAACAGAAATTTCATATAAGTACATATGTACCTACATGTGCACGCAAGTACCCCACCTACCGTCTTTCTCAACGGATACTCGGATAATCCCCAGCCAAACAGCTCTTCTTCCATGTTGAATTCATCGATAGTGTCCATCGCGGCGATTAATTTATTTTCCAGACGGCTTGCCTTTGCTTTATACCGATGGATCTCGTCGATGTTACCCCAGTACTGTAACTCGTCGCAATGCTTGGCGTATATCTCGAGCTCCCGTTCAAACTGTTTTATTCTTTTCTCAAGGATCTTTTGAAATTCCTCCGTTTTCCTCGCAACGATTTCTCTGTGTTGCTGGAAAATTTCAGGAAGCGTCCGATACCTTGGGCAAATCAAGTTGTTGGCCAAAGAATGAAAACTAACATCACGCAACAACATGTGTATATATTCAAGTATTTACATACGTATTTACGTATTTACGTACCACTGAAAAGCAAAATTATTGATTTTCAGTTCGATAGGGGTCAAGGCTGAGTAATCCGACGTAAAGATTATATATTTAATGACTACTCTCAAGCGGTCTTCCAGTTGGAACACAGTCTCCGTTTCTGTTTCACGTATAAATTCTACAAGTTCCGCCAGTTCGCTGGTATTCGCCGGAACGCTTAACGCTCGGTCCACGATGCGTTGATAAGCATCTCCTATACTGATGTGGTATATTTATCCATTTTAACAATGTATGTACATAGATACATGTGTCGAGTACTAATTGTAAGTAGACAGGTACCTACATATACTTGCATTGTACTTGGATAATATGTATTAAAACCGGTTACTTACGCGCGAGACTGTTGCTGATAATAGGCAATCATCGCATGCACCAATTCTTCTCTAAGTCTCCGGGCCACCGAGGCAATATGTTCGATAAGCGCCCCTCTGTGGATCACGAAAAACTCACCGAACCAAGTACGATTAAACTCTACCGTTACACGTCGGGACAGGCGATCGTAGTGTTCGATCAGAGCTCGATAATTTTCGAAATTCTCAGCGGTCTCGACTCGCAGAAACTCCTCGATCTTTACGGTTTCCGTATCATTCAGCAAATGCGCGTATTTCTTAAATTCTTCAAGTTGCAGCGTGGCACCAATTTCTTCCTGTTTAATTAGACGCGCGATTTTGTTTGCGCATTGCTTCAGATATTCTTTCGATATACGTGGCTGCGATGGTGAAAACGAAGAATAGCGATCTTAGGAACGATTGGCAGAATACAAGATTCTATAGTCTATATGTTTATAATTGTATACCTATGTACCTCGAGTGATTTTCCAGCGAGATCGATCGTAGGTTCAATATTCAGTAGCGTTTCGACGCGCGGTAACGTAGCGCTTACGCCCCGCAACGTATTCAGCAGTGTCGATAATTCTTTCACAAAACATTTGAACGTAGGCTCGAACGTGATAACTATATTTCTCGTTGTCACTTTTATATCAAAGCCGCAACATGATCGCTGCGAGAACGATATACATACGCCCAATTTTATAATCGTCGATACAAGAACCACCATTTGTTTCGCCCGTTTTTGTATTCAAAACTGGAGAACGCGCATCATCTACCGCGATATCCTCCATGTGTGTGTATACCTACTGTATATGTATACACACGAACGTACCTACATACCTATTATAGCGCAAAGTGACAAGCGAGATATTGAAACAGAAAAAAAGTTCATTGCTTACGCTTGTTTTCGAGACAAAGTTTATGTACTCGTCTATCGAGTGCAGGCAAAGTCTTCGTAATTGATCTTCCATAATGAAGGCGATGCAATTGAAGAATCTCTCGGATCTCGAATCGTTGCTGATCCATGGTAATTCATTTCTTTCGTACGCCTGAATTTACAATTAATTCTGGAATAACTAGTTATATATATATTACTGCTACCTACTTCCAACCAATTTTTATTCACGTTATTTAAATAAAAAATTATATTCGATTGTGCAACATGCAAGACAGAGACTTTGTATTACTGGACAGTTGCGAGTACAGAACAAAAAGCAATAGAAGGGAGAAGCGAAACTAAATACAGTATTGTCTCCCTGTGTTTTTCAGTTTAAATAAAATCGTGGAGCAAGATTTTTCATAACAGAATATGAATCAATTTAATACAGCATCAAGCGTCCAAATGAATTTGTTGTGAGATACCCTGCTCCACGATTTTATTTAAACTGAAAAACACCATCGAAATTGCAGTACAGGAAAAGAATTATATTTTAGTTTTTAGTGCATTTTTAATAAAATCATTTAACATAAATTTTTTTAAAATATTTTTTATTTTCTAGGTGTTAGTGTTTATAGATTTACATTTCGCAACTCTAACTTCTTTAGAAATATCTTTTATTTAATTTCAAATCGCGATGCGACTTGGGGTCCGAACGCAGCGGCTTTTTGTCGTTTTCATAAAGAACGCGAGTGGCTGATTTCAAGTCTTTTGGATTTGTGGTTATGGGTTATATTAATTGATGGCTGGGTAATTTTTTCACCCGCTCGGGGTTAATTTTTTTTATAATATTCTATTGTCATCCAAACTCCGCACGCCTGCAAAGTTTCAAGACAATTGGATAGTTGGAAGTGGGTTAAATTTGAGTTGCCAGATTTGGACCATACAAACAAACATACAAACAGACGATCGAAGCTGAATAAAACGGTTTAAAACACTCATTTTTCACAACATGTCTATTTAAACACTAATAATCATATGGACTTGGACGGATTTCGACCTACTGTCAGTAATTCAATTTTCTGTCACTAGTTGACGTATCGAAATTCTTGGTTTCCCAATACATATACATACTATGCTATACATATATTCATGCGACGCGTATGCGGATACCACTTTTTATTCGTACCGTAAGTAAAACAGTCCGAAGCTTGGGCAGCCAGTATCTCGCGAGATCTTCCTTCGTCTTGTAACACATCTTTAAGATGACTTTCTCGAAACTAACGAGATTATATGGCGTACCGCGTGCCATCAGTTGATTTACATCAATCAGTCTTCTGCCACTATTACGTCACGAAAACAAGTACACATATATGTACATATGTATTAGGGTATTTCATATTATAGGGTTAAAATTAAAATATTACATTTTTTGTTTACTTTCCTCATGCCCTGATTCCTATTAATATAAAAAGAATATCTGACAAATTTTTGGAATATTATTTAATATTTAGAGGTTGCACATTTTGCACATCACATCCGAGGTCCCATACAGCACACTTCGTGGCGGCAACGTTGCAGGATGGTTGCAGTAACCTTGCACTTGCTTGTGATGTTGCATGGTTGCAGCGCAATGTCGATGTATGGTTGCTGCGACGTTACCGTGTAATATTGCACGGGGCGGACATAGAATTGTTGCAGCATAGTTGCGTTGCAATAATGCACTGCAACTTTGCCGCAACTTTATCGCAACTTTATCGCAACTTTGCCACAACTTTGCAGCGTTAGCAAATTTTAAAACATAATATCTGCAAAACCGGCTGAAATAAAGCGTATACATTATACCTTATTCAATTCGTCTCGAAACCCGCTATCAAGTGATCTGTTAAAAAAAAGAGTTCGGTTTAAAGAAAAAATTTATCATCGTATCTCGTAAAATAATCAAATCAAAGAAAAAAATCGTCTGTCCCAGTAAATTTGCTTCCTCCAACCATGCAATTTCATATAAACAATTTCTTTTATACTCCAATACGTTAGGAAATATCCAGGTGTTTACTGCCCTTATATACATTTGATTGAAAGTAATGACCAACGAACAGCGTGGGCTAGTACCCAGCGCTCCCGACTAGTAACCATGAGGTCGTCAGAGTTCGCTTCTCACTGTTGGAATTTTTTTTTTTTATTCGTTTGCATACCTATTGCCTCAAAGTTGCCGTGCAAAGTTGCCTCAAAGTTGCCGTGCAACATTGCAGCAAGCGGACATAGAATTATTGCTGCATAGTTGCGACAACGTTGCATGAATCGTTGCAATCTTGCACCGCAACTATCCTGCAACTATGCTGCAACGAGAGTGTGCTGTATGGGGTATAGAGTAGACCAGGGGTGCACAACGAGTTTTTTTCAGCGGCTAGCGGCAGGCAACCAGCCGTACGGCGTTACTAAGAGTAGAATCGGTGAGGCAAACGGCAGTAGTGTAGGTGCGGGCTACGCGGCTACTGCAGTAGTTAGGCGCTGAAAAAGGCTTGTTGTGCATCCCTGCAGTAGCCTGTTATGGATTGTGATCTTCAAAACCGAAGGATCGACACAATAATTCGAAGCGTGATTTAAAATAAGAACGTTTGTTTATTTTGAAGCTTGAAACTATGCCATGCACCGTTAATGGGGAAGGGCTTAATTAATATAATAATGCTTTGGACAGTAAGCATTAGCACCCAACATTTATATAAATGGTTATTGATGGTAATATATATATATATATATATATATATATATATATATATATATATATTTATATAAATGGTTATTGATGGTAATATATATATATATATATATATATATATATATATTACCATCAATAACCATTTATATAAATATATATATATATATATATATATATGTACATATTGAATATGAAACACTTAAATGGAATGGAATGAAAAGCAATATACTATTAGAAATGGTAATTATATAAAACAATAAGCAAATAAAATTAATATATGCGATAAGCTTTAGCAAAGAAAATAATATAAGTAATAAGTATTAATATGAAAATAATATATGCGATAATATAGTGGGACGTCACAGAACAATGAAGTGCATATATTGAGGTCATTTTTCAATTAACTAATCGTAAGAAATAATTTTTTTCCGCCGGGAGAAGCGTCTGGGTGCTAAAGGGTTAAAGTGATACTAATCGTTACTTAACACTTTTAAGTGTCTCGTTAGTCACAATTTATAATTGAAGTTCAACAGCAACAGAACCGAATAGTATCAAAAATCGGCGAATAATATTGTCTTGTTTGTATACCTAGAATCCATGCAGTGTTACAACCGACCCGGGGTCAGAGACGGTGGCAACACTACACTGTAACGATAGGGCTATACCACTCCGCTTCTCATTTTTTATTAATAACTTGGATATTACTTGACATACAGTGAAACTATTGTGACTCAATGATGTCAGATAAGTATCATTTCCATATAAGAGGTTTTATTGTAAATGTAATAGTTCCTGCGTAATTATATTCCAAAGTCTGTTACTACCACCCCAGGCCTACCCTAGTGATAAAACTGTGCAACCCCTAAATATTATTAAATTTTTCTAAAATTTGGCATACAGATAGATCACTTAGATGAATAGAACCAAGGGGGCGAGCATAGTTACATGAAAATAGCACCTTTGGAAAATTGGGCTGTACAACCGAATGGTCCCAGTGGCCGATCGACACGAGGTTTGAGAGGAGGGGTGGGGTGGCTGTGTGGACCCTGAATCTATAATTGTTGCTTCGGGAACGTATTTCTGTTGACTTATTCCGACATAACGCATTCCACGGGCACGTAAAGCATGGTAGCGAAACGATGTGAGTTTGGAGATTTGAACCAGCAACTTGCGAATGCGACCCATCCTATTATATAGGGTGTTATTCTACTGATAGTCAATATTCTAGGGGGTGATTCTACAGGCCAAAATAAGACGAAAGTATAGAATACAATTTTTTAATATCGCGCTTCGTTTTCGAGAAAATTGACTTGGAATTTCAGCTAAATACGCGTGCCTTTCCGGCACCTGAGGAGCACGCGGAGGTAAGGGGAACACGTCCAATAGTTCGTAACAGTTTGGGGGGACGGGATGGTCGCCGGGTAGGGGTGCCCGCACCTACGTCCAAAAAAATTTCAGAAAAAATAATTAACAATAATTTTTTACTAATATTTTGGAAACTAATAAATACCCGAAGCTAAAATTTTAGATTTAGGGTCCACATCCCCTCCTCACTCCTCGTTCCAAACCTCATCTCGATCGGCCACTGGGGCCGTTCGGAAGAATATCCGAAAATTGAAACATCTTAATATGTATGTATGCCAACGGTTGCAGACAACACCAACACTAAACCGCGATCATCGATCGCAATTGTTTGAATATTGGAAACCAACCTGAACTCTCGATACCAATAATCTACAATTTGCCGCACGGCTGGGCAATAAAGCATAATCGTCTTTTCCAATTTCATTTTGTTCCATTGATACCTGGCCGCTTGTCTCGCTGGCAGTCGGATCGCTTTACCCGCCTCCCCATCTTTGACCACGGTTAACTGAAGAAAGAACCTGATCATTATCGGTTTTCGTTCTTTCCCCACCGATATTTTTTGCGTCTATTCGTTAAATAAATATACCTTTAGAAAAAGTTGCGAAAAGAACGAGTGCTGTACCTGTCTCAGCGAGGAATGCAGCGAATCCCCGATGACGAATTCTATCACTGATTTCTTAACATCCAATGCGTATTCTGCTTTCACTTCTTTTATCAATTCCGTTACCGATCCCTTAAATTTTCCTCGCCACGTGGCTGGGATCATCCTTAATATATCCTCCAGGAGACGAGGGTCCATTGATCCCACGTAAACATTATCGACACCATGGTTTAAATAATAATAGTACCGTAAAATATCGATATCCGTCTCTGTGATCGAGTCCTCAGTCTCTTTTCCCTTTATTCCCATTTCCCGCACAGTTTCGTTTCTTTTCCCTTCCTTCTTCGCCTTTACGATACGTTCGAGAAGTTGCGCACGAAAATTTTCCCTCTTCTCACAGAGCGATAGATATTTCTTCATCCTTGAAACGTTTCAACTTTTTCCTCTCCTATTTAAGACGTACCTAGTTTACAAGGTACTATATATTCGATCCTTGATACGCTCTCCTTAATGTACCCAACTCCTCCTTGTCCGATGTTTCTTATTTCGTTAGTGAAACTGACACCGCGTATTTATATGTCAATGAAATATGAATTGCAATCATTGAAAGAATCATTACAGGTTATATACATTACAGAATTCGCAGCAATGTTTCGACACAACCAGATGCTTGTCCATTGCGTACTCATTCACCCAAGTTCTAAACCCTAAACCAAAGAATATGAATACGTAACTTTCCATGACAACCGAGTTCTATATATGTATGTATTGTACATACATACATACATGTGTCTACTGGGGTATGTAATCAATTCACAGTTTGCCATGGACATTGTATTGTACATATATGTATAGGATTTTTTATGGAGTTTCACGGTACCTACTTGTATATATCAAGAGACACGGTAGTGTCTCGCGCCAAGCATATATAGATATATGCGCAGCGCAAGACACAGAGTGTATATCAAGAGACACGGGTTACATTCGAGTCATTAGATTCTCTTAATAAAACGAGAATGGAAAGCATAAATTTCTTAAGGATTTTCAACTATATTATTTGAAGCTCTTTTTCATACAAACATTAATAATTGAGAATGGCAGTTGATATCAAGAGACACGGTAGTGTCTCGCGCCAAATATATATACGTATATGTGCGGCGCAAGACACAGAGTGTATATCTATTACGCCACGACCCGCTGTCGAGAACCCTGAGATTACCGAATCTCAATAACGGTTGATCCGATTAGCTTTTTAATGGTCTTAATGGATAGCTTGGGTTTGATTTACATAAGAAAAGTGTTTTCGTTTTGTTCCTAAGTGCCTTATGAGCTGAGATATTTCGATGTAAAGTTGCAATTTGCCGAATTTCATGTTCTTAAGAATTAAGAAACGTCATCGTCAAGTGTTGGCAAGAGGGTAACATGAAAGGGATAGGAAATGTCTCCAATGTGCACTTCGTCATTGGATGTCGGTTGCGGCACTTTCGGCCAATCGCGTAACAAATGGTTGTCACGTGACAGCCAGACTTTAGAGCACATCTGTCGAGATAAACGTAACCTAGCTAATGTCAAACAGTTATAATCTTTCAAGTGATCAGGACGTAAAGACGGTCTGAATGCCCTGATCAGTAACAAGACGTCCTTGGAACGTCTGTAGACGTCTGTAGGCGTCCCAGGGACTTTGCCAGACGTTGTGCTGTGTGGGAAGAAATCGACCGCTAGTCTAAGAATTACAAATGTAACGGAAAAGAATAAACCTAAACCTAAAGGATGAATTTACAATGTAGATAAATTTAGAATATAGATAAATTTAGAATGTATACTTGTTATTGGAAACTGAAATCGTATACCACCAAAACGTAAATTGCCTGTAACGTGCCAAGTAATCTGCTGGGCCTTTTGACTTACCTTTCTATGGGAACCCGGGTGGACTGAGTAGCTCGGCTACTGTGGGAAGGTGGGAAGAAGGAAACTCAGAAATGATGCTTGGAACGATGCGATAATCCATTTTGGAACGCTTCTTTAACTTTAGCTTTAGAAAATTGTTCTCATAGAGAACACCTTTTGTATAAGGGGGGAGGTGTTACGTAGTGATCCTCTGAGTTACGAGTTGCGATCCTCGCTCTAGCGGCGTTCAGCGCAAGCTCCTACAGCGCGAAGTTTAAACAGGATAGAGTTAAGGATGAACTTTATCACATTAGAAATCTATCTTCGCCTCCTTTTGATACAACATTATTTGAAACGCTATTGTTCACAGATATTTCGATTTTGAACTAGAATTATGTTTTCTGATTTCAGGAAATAATTTGGACAATGTTGGATGCAATCTGAGACAATGGAATAATAATGTTCTCATTCGATACTGATTGCATTATCACTGTTTCGATGCGGCGTAAATACCTATACCTTTGAGTTTAATAAGCTTTATTCCATGCCAAAATAGCTGCGGGGTCGTACCCATTTCGCTATCATTCGTGTATAGAGGCCCCTACGTAGGGGCCGCTTAAGATATGTCTTGAGACATGCTCGAGACAGGTCTCTCTACCATCTTCTCTCCACCTTGCCAGTACGAGACAGAGAGACCTGTCACGAGACATGTCTCAAGACAAGTCTCATCGTGTAGGGCCCGCTTTACAGACGTCTACAAGCCGTTTAAAAGACGTTTTAAAGACGTACCGTTTCCTGACAAACGACGTAAAAAAAACGTCTATAGAAGTCTTTAAGACGTCTTTCAGAAAATAGCAGACGTCTTTAAGACATCTGTGTGCTATCTGGGATTACATAGCTGCCCAGATAGCACACCTCGTCTTAGAGACGTCTAGTTTATGTCCATTTTAGGTCTGAATGTCTTGATTTGAAACAAGACGTCTTTAAGACACCTTTAAGACGCCTTTTGGACGTCTTTAAGATTTTACCAGACGTTGTGCTATCTGGGTGGTTCTAATGATGATACTAGAATCGATACTTGAGAGTAAAATCTTTATTTATATCGACACACAATCATTAAATTAAAAGATACACATATATGTATATGTATGTATACTGTAACGTTCCCACGCATTATCATAATTGTAGTTGTTGTGTCTTTCTCGTGCACGAAATAAGCGACTTGTGTTGTGAGCCATTACACATCACTCACATAAAGACCCATTAACCTAGGCTCCTCTCTCATCTCTATTATCCAATAAAATGTTCATGGGTAAGTAAATGTAATGCAAGTAAATTTACATTAGGGGAGGATTCTCTGATTTCAATGACCTTGACATATGTTGTCAAGGTAAATGTAAACATTTACCCATTCATGTTTACATACATACCCATATACAATGTTTCAACATCGGATGCGCAAGGTTTATATGTATGTATTGCATATACTCGGTTATATAACTTGCAAGAATGTACAACGATTAGAGTTTGAGAAATCCTGCTTGCAATGTGAGACACTCGGGGCCGGCCGCGGCGCAAAGATTATTGGCGTCCTTATGCAAGAAAATTTTTTTGTGCATCTGTTTCCTATTTAATATGTTTCGCCTTTCCGGAGTACACAAACAAAAAAGAATTAGGGTCGAAGGGTTAATAATAAACGCGCATAACTTGCATAATGGGGGTTCTGCCGCCGACCCTGGTCACTGGTCAGGCACTGACCACTGTGCATGTATGTATGTACCTAAATTACCTAAATACATGTAGTCGTATATTTGGGGTAATTATTTACAAAAGGGCAGGAATCGGGGGCATGATTCTAAACATCTGTTTCTTATAGCTAAGTAGTATCTACACGTTGCCGTCGCTCGGCTTTTGTTTCCTAAATATTCGCAAGCAAACTGCGACCCGTAGTTCCGGTTTGGGTTAGCCGTTGGACGGTTTAGCGGTCTCTATGGAATATCTACACATTTATCTTAAATCCCCCAAAAGTTGACGAGAGGGGCCGGTAAACCATCCATGTTCCCGAACCAACTACCGATTACAGTTTCTCACAAATATCCCGGAAGCTAACGTCGATCGACTAAATAGAACATGTGTTGTTCTAAACAAAGTTGTTTCGAATCACAACTTTGACAACAGCATATTTCAAGGTCATCGAAATCGACGAGCACTTGTCCTTTTATAAATAATTACCGCCGGTATTGTTATTACTGTACCGTCAAGGACCCAGTTCCTGATCACTTACGATGCAAAGGGAGCAGTTTCTGATCAACCTAAAACATTTTACTATGAGCTATCAAATGTTTGCGTATAAATTTAAAAATACTTGATAATTATTTAGTAATTTTTGGAATAAATTAGTATCGTGATAAATTTATTATTTGGTATGTATATGCTAAACTAATCAGGAATTGGGTTCTGATCAGGAAATGGGTCCTTGACGGTATTGTCTCGTTAGGGGCTGTCTGGTCGGGACCGGCGGTGAGCCGCAATCGTGTACAGAGCCCTAATTCGGAGCGTTCGTTTCCCGCTTCTTTCTGGCTGAAGAGAGGAGTGAGATAGAACGCTTAGATGAAATCCGACGCATGCACGCCACGGTCAGATAGCCAGGCACGGCACGAGCGTTTTTTGCGCCCTAAGCGAACTTGTCCAATTGTGCCCTTTATTATAATACATTTATTTGAGATTATGGATGACCTTACTCAAAATTTTTATTCGCAGCTTAAAACAGTTGCAGTACAATTTGTAGTATTTTAATTAAAGTTTATTTTCAACAATACCAGCAATGAAAATATGTATGTACATAATATAGAAAATATAAGAATTTCAGTTTTCAAAAGTGTAAATGATTTATTTAGTTTGAGACGCGTTACATATGTACTTTCTTTGGCATTGTACATACTGATCGCTGCCTGTAAGCTTGTCCCTATAAGTAAAATTAGGGGACTATCCAGGACGGAAGGTCGACAAGAGGTGCAAAATGGTATTTTCATTGCTGGTATTGTTGAAAATAAACTTTTAAATAAAATACTACAAATTGTACTGCAACTGTTTTAAACTACGAATAAAAATTCAGAGTAAGGTCATCCATAATCTCAAATAAATGTATTATAATAAAGGGCTCAATTGGACAAGTTCGCCTAGGGCGCAAAAAAGACTTTAGTCGGGCCTGCGTCAAGTTTTCGCAGAAGCTGTTTTGTGTTTACGATTAGTGCTCGCAATCATCGCGCATGCCTGTCGCGCACGCAAAGGACGGAGTATCAGGCGTCAGAAAGAGGGAGCGAGACAAAATATCAACGCGTTGTCTGTCTCGTACCGTCCTCGCTTGCTTTCAGTGCCCCTCACTCGCTCTCGTTCCATCTCGCTCTCACCTTCGCCGGACAAGAGTGAGACAGAGGTGGTGGGGATTAGCGAAAAATCGGTATCGTGTACGCCAACCGAGCCTGTAACGAGACAAGACTGTACCTATATACTCGATAACACGAACAGCGTGCCATCAACTTTCGATTCTCACAAACCGAATCTCAGCGGAGTAGATTTTTCTACAGAATATAAAATATGTAATACCTACGTATTTCTACGTGCGAGTACATACACAAACATATGTATATGTATTTAATACAATATTTTACTAGTTTTACTTTTTTCGCCGCGTAGAATTAATTCTGCTAATAGACGGACCAATGTTGTATCGCGTAGTCTATTTCAATCCACCTATGCTTACGACCACGAGTAGACACTTGTGTACATACAAATACTATACTCATATGTTTAACATGGATATTCTCTCGATTGTCAGTCGATAAGATTTATTATTTACTTGTTGATCCCACATCGAGTACCTATATCTTGATTGTCACATTTAAACAGCGACTACTATCGCTCTCGCCCCCCCCTCTCTCTCTCTATATATATATATATATATATATATATAGAGAGAGAGAGGGGGGGGCGAGAGCGATAGTAGTCGCTGTTCAAAAGGAGAACAAGAGTATATATATATATATATATATATATATATACTCTTGTTCTCCTTTTGATCCAAGTGTAAATACTTGACACAAAGTTATTACGTAACAAATCCGCAGTCACCTATTTTTCGATATTGTATGAACGGCAAACTATGTTGTACGTAAAAATACTTTAATGGAGAAGCTCAACAGCTGTCGTCACGTTTAATCCGATGAAATCAGTAAGTTGGAAGCTAAAAACCAAACGTTGCGCGTCGCATTCGTACATCTCGTCAAGATGCACGTGCCAAAGTAGAAAATCAAAAGGGATCGGCTAGTACCTATACCTATAATGACAATATGCCAAAACTATAATCGACTAAAAGTGCCTATTGCTCATACCGAGACTGAAAAATTCGGATAGGGTGTAGCAGTCAAGTCGAAGCATTTAATCTACCCGCGGATCTAAGACGAACTGTTTCGTAAGATAAGTAGTTGTTCCCTCGTGTGATCTAGCGCGCAACGCGTAATGACACTTTTTATTGTTGTATTATTGAATGAATGGTTGGTCAGCATGTTTACGGTAAGTCTGGAAGGCAGCAACTGATTAGGGTCTCGTGAAGCGGTACGGCCGGGGCGTCCAGGCGAAAAGTTCTACGAAAACAATAGATATGTACACCGATAGTATGCGTCTTTTTCAGCGTCTACTACTTCTACTTAAAATTACGTAGTAGATACTATGGCCCGCAACGTGCATACATAATTTTACATAACGCAGTTTCCAAATTATTTACTCGAATTCACACTCGCAGATTGCGTAACCCTGCGATGGAAACGCGTGGTTGGCTACCAATGAAAGACTCAAGTATCGAGATTACCCTGATACATATACATACATATAAGGTGAGCTAAATACGCGAGTGAGTGCCGTTTCAATGGCAGGTGTACCCATGTAAGTATGCACCTACATACCTACTGTTATGTGTAAGCTGAATGTGTGTTAGGTGATAACTTTAAAATTTTTGCCATAACTAGGTTGTTGCAGAATTCAAGGTCAAGAGGCAAGTCGAACGGTGCATCCGTTAATTATTAAGTAACAAGGAGAATGAACGAGGACGTTTGAATTATTGTTCTTGGCAACATTCGATCCGATCGAGCCTTTCGAAATCGCGTATCTTTTTATAGTTACAGAGAGGTGTGTAACAACGGCGATTAAAAAGAGCTAGAAACTCGCAGGCTCGCCTAATGTTGCAGCACAATATTATTCGGGTCTTGAGCCATCATGTAGGGGTACATGTAAGTATTTCTTGTGCGACTCTTTTGACGCAACAATGCGCAAGCTTAATTTGTAAAAGAAATTCTTTACAAGATCCCGCGGTCTTTCTCGGTTTCTTTGTGTGTCCCAGAAGGCTGACACGTTTTACGTTTACCCGTTGCTTCGTCATCGCCACTTTTGTTCTATATATCGAGCAATGAAACTCGGACAAAAGGCGGCTACACACGGTCCGGCCGGCCTGTGCAGGTCGGCCGGACGTCCGTACTGTATCCACACGCTTCGGCCGTTTCAGAAAAAAAATTATTTATTCTTTATCGTATCGATATGGAAGTGATGCCGATATGGATGGATTTCTTACGTTTTTCCCGATGAAAATCATACCAAATTTCACGTTAATTCGACTATTATTAACGAAATTAGCTTCAGGGTATGGGAATTACATTTCCATGAAATTTCCTTCATTATTTTCCGAATTACGTCGTTGTTGGTGTCACTTTCATCGGCGAAACATAAGGAATCAATTGGTCTCGTTTTCGCAAAGATCTGATGAGAAATGCGTCAACCTATGTAGTCGAATATTTTTCACTTTTTAATAGACAATTCAACCCCTTTGAGGGTCGAAAGCCATAAAATTCGATGAGGCACTGCGGCGGGTTGTCCTCGCAACGGGGTACCAGGCCGCATCTCTTTGACGGGCGTAGCCCCAAAATCACCTGTACATTCGGGCCGCTTAGTTTTTTCGGACCGTTCGGAAAAATTAGAGCTAAGGTGAATTTCCCGATTTCTGCTCATTTAAGAGGTTGCTCGACATAAAGAAGGTGTAAAAAATTTGTTTGTGATCAAAATTTGGCGAGTAATTGATTAATTCTTTAATTATAAATCAACCAATTCAAAAACTATTTAAGAATGATATTTTAAGATGTTTAACTATTAGTAATTTATAATTAAATACAATGGTCTAGATGTCCGTATTTCTGCTCACGAAAAATAGCGATGTACGTATTTCTACTCACCATTTGTACCAATTTCTGCTGACATAATATGTTGCCTTTTCAGTTTAGAATAAGTTACATCTGTTATGGAGAGGTTTTATAAGACAACAGAAAAGCATAAAATAATGATAAAAAAAAAAAAATAAAATGCCCACGACTTGTAATATGTAGAGATTACAGCATACATTGAATTGTGAGGGTATGTTACTAAAATTTTGGCGACTAGAAATGCGGATATGATGGCGAACCACTTGACCCTAAACCTGCTCACTTGTTTTCTACTTAAAGAAAATTAAAAATAGTAAAAAATCTAAATCCAGAGCACAATACGGTATCTGTCCTTGTTATTGAATAAGAACTTTTACTGTGAAAACTTTTTTCTGCCCAATTATCGAATACGAATATTGACGCGGTTCCTTAGCACAACCAGCTAGAACACTTTCGAAAATTCATGCGTCTCTCGTTTTAAAAGTTTTCGACCTACGGTTCTGACCTAGGTCAGCGTTTGTGACCTACTCGTCTTACTCCTTCTAACTATACTTAACTGCTTAACACGTTCCGGCCGACTGATGTCATAAGACACAATGAGCGTTTTTATGTGAGTAGATCCTTCTTCCTTATTGTTTTGGCTACCGCCTGATACCGTTCAGATTCAGTGATCGACACCAGAAATCGAATTAGAACGTCAGAAAGCGATATAGGTATCAGTAAGGCCTAGAAATGCGGTTTACAATCATTTTTTTATTTTATGTGTCATTCAATAGCCGTTTCATATAGGTTTTGGTACGCTGAAAATGAATCCGCAAACCGTTTGTCGCTGTCACCCTCAGTTTTTAAGAAATTCGTTTTTGAATATAACTGCAAATTTTCAAATTTGAACATCTTTTGTGTCGAAACGGTAATATAGTTATTCGGTTTCTCGTTGCGTCAAATTATTCTATGAACCCTCGCGAATACAACGATATAAGTTATTATTGCATTATGAACATTTAAATATGTTTAAACAACGATCAAATGAAAAAGGACACCCGAAATTCACCAATTTTTGCAAATATCTTTCAATGTGTTTCCAAAACTACGGGTCTCTGAGAAAATCTGACCATTCCACGTGATGCAGCAGACATTTCTAATTCGGAAATCATCAACACAAGTTTTAAGTCATGTCTTGTTTTCAATACAGAAGAGAAATAGTTTGGCAAAACTCGCGGTGTCGACAATGGTAGTCAACGGCGGAGCGTGATCCACTCCCGCTCAGCGTAACACAATCGCTTAACGCGGGTGACTTAATAATATAACTAGTATTACCGTTTCGACACAAAAGATGTTCAAAGTTAAAAATTTGTATTTTTTTTTCAAAATCGATTTTCTCAAAAACTGAAGGTGATAGAGCAATTCTGCTTGCGGATTTGTGTTCAGGACGAAAAACTCTACAAGAGTCACCCAGCAGATATTGCAGACCAAAAATCGTGTTGGACAGTGTAATCGAAAACTAAAAGTTTCTCCAACAACCAATTTAAATCGCTTAAAGAGCATTAAATAAACTACTAAATAAACAGTTTTCAATTTTTTTATAACAATTAAGTCGAAAAATTAAAAAAAAAACACTAAATGAACGTACAATATATTCAACTGTAAATCATTAAAGAAGGAAAATTTTTGCCTTTTATGTTTTTTGGTACCATTCCGATATCTTTTATAATTTAAAAGTTATACACCACGAATGTCACTAACTATCCCTATTCCGACCACTGTGCTGCGTCGGGCACTCTGACAGGCTGGCCGGACCGTGTGTGGCGGCCTGAAGGGATGAAATGCGGAAAAAACTAATAATTATTGATCGAACATTGCAGTGTTTAAAGCTCGGGACCGCGTCCACAACTGACGATGACCGCCAAGTTTGTGCATGTATTTGTGTATGTAGTTTGTTCGATGATCATCAGATTAGGAAATGATTGGGCTATAAGAGCGATGCAAAACTACGGTATTTATACCATAAGTCATTTTAGAAGGAATCCACTGACAGGCAAGTTCAGACCTGTTCTGCGCATGTTGGCGCTCATTGGTGACGAAACAAGCTACTATTGGTTATACCACAAACAAACGCTCCTTCGGAGCCAATGAGCTCATTCTACATGCGCGAATAAGTTCCTTCTAAAATGACTTGGAGTATAGAATTGTGACCGCAGGTATCGCGCGCAAATATTACAATTTACCATTGTTAGTAAAGCACGGGCAGAGCGTGTTTAGTATTCGATTGCAGAACCCACGTGCACGATGATTCCAAGCAGCGATGCTATCCACACCTTTCAGTCTACTTCCTACAAAAACATGTACATTTTCCCAATTAGCATCAAAATAGGTACTCATATTGTCCCAAATGGGGCGAGGGGATTCGACTTTTTCGCTGTAATTTCGACGGGTAGGTACGCAATCTCTTGTAACACTAGTTTACAGCCATTTTGCGCAGCAGATGTCACTATTTTTTTCTTATGTAAAATTCCTAACATAAGGTCCAAAAAGTTTTCTGTGGATACGTTTTCGAGATATCGACAGGTGAATTTTTTACCGGCCTGTCGAAAAGGTGGTCCCAATTAATTGCGAATGTTCGATTTGGTCGAAAATTATATCAAATTATAGATAATTGAATTACCAATAAATGTCCCTGACAAAATATTCAAATGGGTTCATTAGTTCGGGTGAAATCGATCGAAATATGTGAAAAGTCAATTTTTCCGACCGAAATTGTGATCGCAAAATTTATTTAATCATCTGAGAAAGTACTTTGTATTTCCACTTTTTTCCCCACTACTTTCCTTATAACTTGGAAACGAAAAGTTTTCTCAACATGCGACTTAAACTACTGAAAAGAGCATTAAATAAAGTACCAAATAAACAGCAATTAAATTTTTTTATAACAATTAACTTAAAAAAAAAAATTGAAAAAATATTAAGCTTTACATCATTAGAAAGGGATAATTTTTTCCCATTTTTTGGCGCAAATTTCGTTTCGATATCTTTTATACCTAGTTGTACACAAAAGCTGTAGACAAATGTCACTAAATTCGTAATTCCAGACCACTGTGCGGCGACCGGGCGATCGCCTCTCGTTTGCGAAATAGCACCGCGGCTTGATCCGTAGACACTCACTAAGGAAGGATTTTTGGAAATTCCATCCCCAAAGGGTGGTGAAAAGGGGGAAAATGTATTTTCTCGCATTCCCCATATTCCCTAATATCTCTCAGGCCCGATTAGATATCAATTTTTGGTTCTTGCTCACAAAGATTACCCACATAAATGTGAGAAAAAAAATTTCAGGATTTCATCCTAATCACAAAATCTCCAGGAGGGGGGGGGGGGGGGGGTGACAGGGGATGAACTGTGTTTTCATGGAGTCCTCAATACCTATCTCGTAGGAAAATATTATAAATCGTAATAAATCGGACATTCGCAACACGAGATATTCGCGATTAGGTGGGTCCACCTTTTTGACAGACAGGTAAATAAAGTTCACCTGTCAATATCTCAAAAATGTATTAATAGAAATTTTTTTGGACCTTATTTTCGGAATCAGCGGGCCATTTTACATAAGAATAAATACTGGCATCTGCTGGACATTTATTTTTTATTTTGTAAACTAGTGTAACTAATAGTATGTATCTATTAAAATTGGAATCTTGTCCTTACCTTCAGTATCGCAGTCACTTGACTGAAACATTACAAACAGAATGGTCAACAAATAGTAACTGTACGTATTTAGCAAAAAGGTATAAATGTCGGGCGACATTTACCGTTGAATGCACTTGTCTCTTGGTGGCCTGTGTGGTAGCCGTCTCTATAACTTCGCTCACAAACTTGGTAGTTTCTCTCATCAGTTCCTCGTCGTCTTTAAAAGCTTCCTTCTTTTCATCCAAGCTCCCTGTGGCCAAAATTTTTTCCCGTTCCGCCATGCTCCATTTACAAGAAGAGGAGATATAGCTCATTCCGTCGGTCATCGTTATTTCTTAGGTAGATACAAGTACGCCTTTACATCTCGTTGATACTACGAGTATGCTATCTGTTCCTTTTTAGATCAACTGTATTAGAAAGTAATTCAGAGCAACTAATCGTTGGCAATAAAGAATTACTCAACTCTCGACCGTGAAATTAAAAAAACTTCCTTGCTTTCTTTCCCTCCTTATCCTCTAATCTTTTTCCCCCTCCCTCGCCCCCCGCCCCGCTCCCACTCTTCCCCCTACTCCTCCTCCTGCTTCTTCTTCTTCTTCCTCTTCCTCCTTCTCTTCTTCTCCCCCCGCTGTAGGAGAGAATTATTGAACTTGAGACTTGCGTATCACAGGAATATCGAGACAAACGCGTGGCCCTCGTTACCTCGCTTCACCCGTAGGTTGCTACCGTAACATTAAACGAAATCCTCGATTACCGCTACTCCGTTACACGACGCACAAATGTCTTTTCTTTACGTGTACCTGTGTATAGACGGATGACATGCAAGTACAGATCGCGCGAACGTGACGAATTGTAGCAGAAGCATTGCGAGGAAAAACTATATAGGGGAGACCGGGGATAGTTGACTAACGTGGTTATTTGACTAATTCCATTTAATCGTTGTATTATGGAATAAATTATGCTGCGATTCGTGGTATTGAAGCATATGAATGACCAGTATGCCATAAATGTGTCGCCGTGACAAAAGCTTGGGTGTTCTGTCAGTGAGAATGAAAAATCTAAAAAGGTCGGCGGGAAGTAAATATTTTTGTTTCGACTATTTATGGATTTTTGAACATTAAGTACTGCTTGATGTGTTTTCGTGAATATTTTGTGGAAACGTGATACATTGACTATAATTTTGTACGTTCGGCCCTTAACATGTTAACAATGTCGGACGGGGTTACTTGATTAAGCATAGGAATACCACTGATAATTGCAGTTTTTATTCTGAAGATGCAGTAGAGACAAAGAGTTTAGCTGCTCAAGTCCACTTCCCCCACCACGAATCCTTCCAAACTCACCCCTTCCCAGTTTTACACCCTACCCTCCCTTCAAACTCTCAGCCCTTCCAAATGGACCACAACAAATCAGTACAAAATAATTACAGTATCCAACACCATGATAATTAATAAAAAAAATAACAATATGAAGGAGTGCAAAAAAAGTAATAAAAATTTATTGGTCGTAGTATACATATGTACGCGTTTCGTATACTATATTGATGGAATTGGCAGCGTACATATACGCTTTCCATATATTGATGGAACTGTGACAACGTGTATATACATACGCCTTTCGCAGGTAAGGGGTTAAAACTGAAAAGTAAATGTCAAGTCAACTAACCCCATCATATTTGTCAACTAACCCCGCAGCCGGGGTTTGTTGACTTATTCGTCTTACTAATCTAAATAGAATAAAAGCTACAACCTGGACTCAATTAAAACGATTTTCAAAATTAAGCTTGTATACCTAATTAAATTTGTAAACTTTTGGTATGCAGCAAGTGAACAAAATACCAATAGTCTTTTTACAAAAATTAGAAATGTTAAACATTAGTCAACTAGCCCCGGTCTCCCCTACATAATAATTCGTAGTAGCTAGTACGTACATAGGTATGACTTGCAAAAATTCTCGCAATTAATAGACGAAACCGCGATACTAAACAGAGTAGGTAGATTCAACAGAGTAGGTATGACTATTGTAGGTAAGTATACATGTATGATGGAATCGACCCATCGATGAAGTATTAAATTCTACGTGTGTACAGACCTTATAATAATGTACATTGTACATTAAAGAAACAGAAAAAAAAAGAGAAAACATTTCACTTACATTTGCAGAAAAGCTCGACAGAGGGGAGGTTGACCTTTCTAGCGTAGATATCGAGCTACAGGTGGTGCGCATTCGTTTTACGTGAAACCCCGGATCCGGACTACTAGCCGATGTCGGCATGCATTCAAGCGGCTGCTAGCCCTGATTCTGCTACCTATTTCAACCTTGCCACGGATCGATTGAATTTACAATCTGTCATCGGTAATTCACCGTAGTTTAATTAAAATTCTTCCATCGGTTCGTGTGTTTCAAGAATAATTGTTTCAATGCGCGTTTTTACACCATCTTTAATAGCTTCTCCGCGCGTGCTTATTTATCCCTTCTCCCGCCCTTGTTGACGAGTCAAAGGATTAGAAACTACGCGAGGCGCATGTCGGAATCGTTAATGGTAATTTTAGGTATCTCGTTGAAAAAAATAATAGTAGATAACGATGGATACGTGCGTACATGTTCCAAATTATGTATCGTGCTTCGCGGTACGTCCGACCACTGATTCACCACCTCGTAACGATCGAACGTCTGCCAGCCTCAGCTGCTGGCTTGGTCTACCTACCACCTACCTACCTCACTGAATATCACCCGGGGGAAATATTTCGGAGCATGCGTCGAACCCCGTGCGCCCATTAACTACCTATCCGTTTCCAAGTTACGCGCGCGGTTTACTATCTCTCTTTACTCCCCCTCTTTATACTACTCCACGCTTTACGATGCAAACCCTTTTTTCGGTAACATATTTTCATCACCATCGTCTCAGAGACTTGACTAACGCGAGTCACTTTGATCGCCGTTCCTCTCATATGGCCTCTCGGAGGCTTGGGAAGGAATGAGAAGGGGGGAATGGTGAGGAGTCGGTGCCCGGTGGGTGAGTGGTTGGGCGCTTGGGCGCTATATCTAAACATAGCGAGAGATCAATATAATTGGATACTTGAAAATTTCCCGCCGAAAAAGCATCCTGTTATTCCGCGTGTCTAATCATCCAAGAATATACATACATACCTAAATTGTCGAAAAGGGAAATGAAGCAATATGCTCAACAGTCGTGTATTGTAGGTACAATACCATTCCCATAAGTTTTATTCGAGACGCCAAATTTTCAATGCGATGATACAAATACCTATGCATCGACTGTGCGCTACATGCTAAATAAAAGGACGTGATCCTGCATTATCGTTTAAGAAGCTTTTATAAATTGTCATTCTATTCATCGTCAAGTTGCACAAGAAATCTGATTATTTTCTACCTTTTCTCCTTCTCGAAAACACACGTATATAATACAATCTCCAGCCTTGCTGAATAATTTTTGCTGCGCGATTTCGTCGAAAACGTGCTAATTTAGCTAGAGAGGACTTACGTATTGTTAGGTCATGCTCTTCTCGCAATTTCTTGTATAAACTACGTTGTTCGTCTAGTTGATTCTGCAAGACAGTATAGGTATATGTATATGTATAATATGCATCATACGAATACCGATCGAGTGCTTCGTAAAAGGACAAAAGTAGCTATAGGTACATACTACCTAATACAAAGTAGAAAGTATGTACTGTATTTGTAGATGGTAGATGAAGCGAACCTGAATATCGGTATACTCCTCTTCGATGAAACCTTGTTCGGCCAGGAGAGCTGTTTTACAACTATAAAGTTTTGCAATCTCATCGTCATACCTTGCCACTAGCCTCAAGTATCGTTCCTTGGTATCAAACCTGTAAAATTACAATGCAATTACATATCTAATAATACCCGGTTCTTCTTTTAATTATCTCCCTTACCGTACAGCCCGCATGTCGTTTTCCCTAAAAAAATGCGTATCATTCTTTGTCATCAAGTGGAACACGAGCAAGTCTATTTCTCTTTCCATACATGCTTTTCGTATCTGGTTCTTTGGATTCATAGTTGATATCTTCGAGGAGAATTCCGCCCTACGAACATTTCCGTTGGCATTTCATACAAATAAGTTCCCACAAAACTGTATCTACTCTCTCTACCCTCGATTATTTTTTTCAGAGCACAAATTTATTTACGTTTTCATCGTAAATACGCGTTTCAAATTTTCCTTCATCTTTTCCTTTTTCAACATCCACGCTTTCCAATCTCTCTCAGCATTTTGTTGAAAATGAACAAACTGCGATCTTTGTTTTCGAAGGTCAAGCGCCCATTCTGTTAACGTCCATGGGCGCAGGTATCACGCCGAATAAATATAATATAGTTTTACAGAACAGCGAGCGTTAATATTGTATCCGTTATTACACGCGATTTTTTAGGCATTACATACGTTCCATTTTAATCCCAGCTTTCGTAATACAGCACTTCATAAGGTCGGCGGGCAATTTCACGTTGCGGAACATATCCTCATTCGGCATTTGTCTCGCTCGATTTTCAAGTAAACAACGAAGTAACTTGACCACATCCAACAAAGTATTCATTCGTGGATAGAAATTTTCTTCGGTCATACTGTGCGCGTCAATCATACCCTGCAAGTACTGAAATAAAACTATACACGCTAAAATCTTGCCAAATAATTTACCGCCATTTTACTGCTCCCTACTTTTTTATATTTTATTTTTCATATTTCATAGCAAGCATTACGTTGTACATAGGAGTATATACGATCAGCACTCGAACGTGTTCAACATTCGCAAGTATTTCGAAAGTATAATATGTCTTTATCCCCCCCCCCCCTCCCCAACTTCTTGCTCACTCGACTCTACATACCTATATCCGTCCCATACAGGGGCGTTCGGGACTTTTTTCCGGGGGGCGGGGGCAATTTTGGGATGATGGTAAAGAAAAATATACCCCTCTTGCTTTTTTTAATCCATCTTATAATGTCAATTTAATGAAAAATTTAAAACTGAAATTTAAAAATATTCCCTTTTTTTAGTATAAACTTATTAAAGATCAGTTTTGAAAAATAAGTGATTTTTTCTCAAAAACCAGGGGGGCAACTGTCCCTTTTACCTCCCCCCCCCCCTGCGAACGCCTATCGTCCCATTTTCTCGTTCGTATTCTCACTTCTTATATGTGTACATGTATGTACTTACTTTTCTTGCAAGTGTTGTTAAAAGCTGATCCATGAAGACGGTCCGAAGAGTACAAGTGCTGCGATAAGTACCTATCGATGAAAAATGAGTGTATCATGTATCGGACGTATTTTCTATATGTACATACACATATCTATACGTATGTAAAAATTCACGCAAACGGAGCAATCAACGATTCTCGTGACCATGGTTACACGCTGTCGTGGTAATGGAGGTAAGAAATTTGGTAAAACAAGTTATCAATGAAACTACAACTACTTTGAAGAAAATTGTTTGTTAACAATTGATTACGCGCCCCTACTGACATACGCAACGCGAACTGCGCTCACGTCAAATTGCCGTTCTTCAGGCGTTTCTTGGCCCGAATTTTTAAACATTAATAACTAAAAAAAACACAGCGTGCTTTATTCTCATTTTATTTAGTCAGGTAGAATCACCCAGATATGTTATAACGTCGAAGATCAAATGCGAGGAGAAGAAACAGGCTTCTTCTTACGTTCATTCCTCTCTTCTTTATCAATAGGTACGTTGAAGGAGACGAAGATAGATTTCATCCTTAACCCTATCCTGTTTAAACTTCGCGTTTTAGGAGCTTGCGCTTAACGCCGATAGAGCGAGGATCGCAACTCGCAACAATAGTACGCAACAAGAGCCATATAAAATCACTATACTCGAGCTCATTTAAGAAGGAACTGAACTCGCGCATGTAGAATGCGCTCATTGGCTCCGAGGGAGCGTTTGTTTGTGGTGTAGCCAATAGTAACTTGTTTCACCGCCAACATGTGCAGAACCGATCTAAACTCGTCGGTCGGCAAGTTCCTTCTTAAATGAGCTTGAGTATAGACGCAATAGATATATTCATTAAAAATGATAATTGTAAGACAATTTCTTGTTAAAAAGTAATAAAAATATCTGAACAAGTATGTACAAACGACGAACGATCGATTTCGTATGAAATTATTGGTAAACAATGACAAAAATAAAATGAGGGGCCAGGATGTACAAAAAAATTTCAGTCAAATTTGTTTAATTTATTATAAATCATCAGTCGATGAACAAATACCTAATATAAGCTAATGAACAATGATGTACAAACGATTGCATAAAAGAGAAACTAATATATTTTCCAATGAGGGACCAACTTAGCGGAGGCCCGATCGGCCCGATCTTACGGATTTGTCGCCTCAGCGACCCATCTAGATGTTGTAACAGTGATGCAAGTATCGCAGCTTGTTCGAGAACTTCGAGAGTCGTCTGCGACCATCAGCGACAAAACGACACTGTCGTGACACAACAAATATGGCGTATCGCGGTGTTAAAGGTTCCGATCCATTCGTTTCTAAAACATCGCGTAATGAACGTTTCGCGCAAATGTCCAAGCAAGAACAAATTATTCAGCAAAAGAAACTCGAGATACAGGCGAAGATGCAAGAGCAAAAAGCGAAAGCAGCCGTGGAAAATATGAAAAAGACAAATGCGTTAGTCCCGAATTCGATAGCGAATAAAGCCAACTCTACCAAGTAAGTATGTATGTAGTTGCTATCTTGTTCTGATCTTTTCAAGCTTGTTACTGCGCCAAAATGCCTTTGCGACGCCTCAGCAGTAGCACGAGGAGTTGATGACTTCTTTCCGCCGCGCAGTTTTACAATTGTTTCGTTACCAATGTTGGTTATGTGCCAACATTGGCGGTTATTTACACATGTGTAGACGCGTACAATTTACGTGCGTACGTTCTCGCTCACATCTTGGACGAAGCGGCAAATAAAACGACCGACGTTAATTTTAATACTATCAATCGAGATCGGTGACATTACATCTTGGCCCGTTTAGTTACTCTTACGAAACAATCACCTCTCTTTACAGAAAACTGGAAGAGAAACCAGCCATTTCGCAAACGATCAATTTGTTCGCCAATGATGGCAGCTTTTTAGATCAGTTCAAAAAGATCGCAAGTAACAAAGGACCAGGAAAAATGGAATCAACGTACTGCGCGAAATCTGAAGAGAAGAAGGAAGAAAGAAGCAACGAAGATACACGAGAGAAAGAACGAAAGAGAAATCACGATAAGAGCAGAGATTGGGAGAACAGAAGGGATCGCAGAAGAGGCGATTCTCGGTGGGAAAAAAACGCTTACAAGAGGCACAGCTCTTCCTCGAGTCCATCCCCAACCAGATCTAACACAGCACCCGAAAGCCCGGAAGCTCGACGCTCCTTTAATCAATTACCTTCCAACGGGCAGCGTGCTCAACACAGTCTCCAACAATTTCTTCCTCGAAATGGAAATCCTCCTCCCATTCCACAAACCCTGGTATCTCTGCCTATAATACACCCAACCGGTGTACCACCACCAAACATGAGAAATATCGTAACCAATGTTCCTCCTCCGAATCTGTCGAGAATGCCACCTCCAAAAAATGTGACCAATGTTTATCCTGGTATAGACGATCGATCCAGAGACCCAAGAATCCAAATATCACCGTCTCAAGTGATCCATCCACCTCTGCCACCACCCCCTCCTCCTCTACAGACTATTCCACCCAATACCAATATACCTCCACCGAATATGCATATTTCTCGGACGATACCACCTAATCTACAAAATTTACCACCTCCTCCGCCTCCTCCGGCACCATCTTCATCGTCATTATCATTGTCGTCGTCGTCATCGCCATTATCGTCCTTGTCATCCTCCTCCTGCTCCTCTACCTCCTCCTCCTCCTCTTCCTCCTGCTCAACGTCATCAGTGTTGCAGCTGCCGTCCTCGTTACCGTTGCCATCGTCGTCGTCAACGTCGTCATCAGCGTCGTTTTCATTACCATCATTGGCGTCCTCGCCATCCGGGTCGTCCTCGACCTCAGTGGCATCGGGCACGCAACAACGCGTAATTTCGAGCGGACGACAATGCGGTTTACCACCCCCCGCAGCTCTACAACCAACGAATTTACCGCCTCCGAATATTCCACCTCCCAACTTGTTACCAGCAATGACACAAATGCCACCGAGCATGATGCCGATTCCGGCCGCGCAGACAATCGTGGTCAGTGTACCGAACGCATCGAACGTACCGAACGTCCCCCCACCGAATGTGATGTCACCTGTGATGATGTCTGCTCCACCTCCGGTTCACAGTTTACCATCGTCAAGTATAAATTCAGTTCCACCGCCAAACTTGAATATTCCGCCTCCAAACGTGCCACCTCCTTCTATCATTCAAAACACCGGTCCACCCCCTCCTTTGATGTCAACCAGTTGTTCGCTTCCTAATCAAGTCGCACAGGTACTAATGCTGGGACCTCCCAACATTCAAGTGCCACCACCACCGGCGAGGCCACTGGCCGGTCCGCAACCTACCAAACAGCCAGGTACGACATGTCCAACATTTTCAACTGTTGATTCTTCGTTTCGACGTATCGCCGCGCGCCTCGGTCTGTTACGGGGAAAACACGTTTCGCTCGCTGTTAAAACTAATCGCCGCCAATTCGAGACATCTGGATAAGGCATAAGCGCGTGCGATACGCCAAACACACAAGACGCGTGAGCGAACGTGAGATACGCGTGTCCGCGTGTATCTATCGAGACCATCCGTGTGTAGACATGTGTCTACACGTTTTACGATACAGAAACGCGAGCAAACAATTGTAAATATACAAGTTTTAGTGTTGTTACGCATGTCTGACAAAGTCTTCCAAGTGTGTCCCGTAGAGGCTGAGCAGCTGGCACGCATCGTCGCTGACTGCGGGGATGAAATCGAACAGGAAGCGCGAGAGAAGAATGCCCAAGATCCTAAATTATGGTAACTACTGTCCTCACTGGTCCTCGTCTCATCCGTGCTATAACGCGCCGCGGTTGCCTCGTTTCCTTCTTCTACTTTAGCTCGCGTATCGTTCCTTCCGTCTCGGTATTTCTCTAGTTCTACGCGTTAATAGAAGGAGAAACAGTATAAAAACGTATAGCTACGCGTACCTACCTGTAGCGTATATAACCGCCGTCGACGCCAAAATTGTCATGTACTCGCATAGTACGTAGAGGCAGGTACCGCCGTCGTTGTATCGCGTTAGTTGATGACAGATTTCTTTCGAAAATTCTGCTCCTGTGATGCTTTATATCGGGTCACTCGTACGTCGTCCATCTTTCAGAGATTCCATTTTAACGGTACCTATATACATCTTTTCCCCAAAACCCGCCACCTCTTTTCCTGGCTCTTTGTCTTTTTTTTTTTTTTTTTTTTTTTTTTTTAACAAACGATCCCAATCTAGGAGAACATGTTGATCGACAGAGTCTCAAGTATTGTTTTAATCAAGGTTTCTGCACCAAAAGCAAAGTGCAGCGTATCTGCAGTACAGGGGGTTGGTGGCAAAGTTTCGTGCCGAAAAATCTGCCAAGGAGATTAAAGACAGCGGCGCGGAACCGTATTGCCCGGAAGAGGCTCTCAGCGATAACGACGATAGCGAACAAAGTCATATTAACAAACATGTTCCTTCGCAAGGTGAGTGTGTTCGGTGGTACAGCATTCGTGTGAAATCGTTGTGATGTCGTGTAGCAGAGCGTATGTATGTGTTGTTTATATGCGCGTACGCACGCATGTTGTATGGAAAAAACAGCAAGGAAAACAACAAGGAAAAGGGAAAGGGAAAGGGAGTTCAGTGGCAATTCTGTAGATCTGTCAATGGAGGAAAACAAAGAGGAACGTAGACGAAAAAGACGTAGTCGCTGGGGTGATGCAGACAATACAGTAGTGTCTATCGCGGACATGAATAATTTATCCGTACACAAGCGAGACAGTGGCCTCTTGCAGCCGGGTATTGCGATTCCCGGTCAAATTGGACAACCGGCCGTAATAATTCCATCGTCGAAGGTGCAACATACGAAAGCGAAGAATCCCATGTTGACGAAAATTTCGAGGAACGATCCCGCGCTGATACAATACGCTCGACAAACTTTCGGCACGTTAGACCTTGTCGAGGAACAATGGAAGAAGGCAGAGGATCATTACAAGGTAAGAGCGTTTTCATTTGTTTATCGATATGAATCTCGGAAGGGGGGGGGGAGTCGCCGGTATATGTATAGTAAATATAAGGCGGCGGCGGCGGCCTTTTTTTCGGTACGATCAATATATCCATCAACCGCTTCTCACTCAGATAAACCTTCTCTATCAAAATTTATTGAGGAAAAGGGAAGAACTGAAACGCTTGGAGGCACAAGGAAAGCACAAATACGAGTACGATAGCGACGAGGAAACCGAAGGAGGTACCTGGGAACACAAGCTTAGATCCGCCGAAATGGAGGCTACTCAAATGTGGGCAGAAGAATTAACCGCTCAAGCGGAAGGGAAGCATCATATCGGTGACTTTTTACCACCGGATGAACTTGATAAATTCATGGAACAATATAACGCGGTCAAGGAGGGAAGGGAACCCAATCTTGGCGATTACAAAGAGTACAAGCTCAAAGAAGATAACATTGGTGCGTTTAATAAAAATTGAACAACATATTACACATTAGTCTTAGCAAGGCACCGTTCGATAAATAATAATCTCTACACGAAAATTCTCGGTTCCGTAGGATTTCAAATGCTGCAGAAACTTGGTTGGAGCGAGGGACAAGGCTTGGGGAGCAAAGGCAACGGTCGCATCGAACCTATCAATAAGTACACAACTGTGATTCTTACCGCGCACATCCGTCGCGCATATATTACCTACTTTCCGAAGCAAATTTACACGCGCATACTTATGCGTTTCCTCATACTCGCAAACTTTTGGTTTCACAGAGCAACCAATAGATTCGACAGTGCTGGTTTAGGTTCCGAAAGACCCGACGGTGTATCTAGGGATGACGACGAATTTGACGCGTATAGGAAGAGAATGATGCTCGCTTACAGATTTAGGCCTAATCCTTTGGTAACAATTTTGTCCGATAAAAGAGAGTGGTATGCATATCAAGTTTCTCTTGCTACGACCAAGTTGAATTTCTCTCTGCTTTCAGAATAATCCCCGGAGACCATATTACTAATAAGGGTAAAGGGAGCGTCACAGTATCGTATTTATGGCATTATATATCGAAATTTTCTATTTAGTTAAAGAATAAATAGTCGGTTATTTTGTATATTTGAAATTCTGTAAGCGTACATATTACGCCTGAACGGTGCGTTACCTGTTCCAAAAAAGAGGGCAGAATAAAATCCAATAAACTAAATTCAGAGCTCGTTTATATCTTGTAGTTGAGTGCACGCGCATGTGCGCGATATCCTTCCGGGTGTGCCCCGTGTACATTTTTCTCACAAACAGACCATTTTTAAAATTCGTTTGTAAAAGCATACCCGAAAATATTTTACCGTTTACTTTTATATACGCGATTCGCCCAAACGTTTGTTCGCAAAGGCAACGCAAACGTTCGCTGAAAGTCGGCGTTCGTTGTTTACATAGTTGTCAACAGACTCTAATTCGTATCCCCGTTTCTACTAACCAACGAGAGGGTGTTGCAAGTTTTTAACCTATAACATGATAACCAACCAGCAAACATAAAAGGGGGATATTGACGGCCAGTCGATCCTAAACACCGTAACAACTGAACACTATAGGCTAGATGCAGCGTTTGTGGCCACTTCTTAAAAAATATAATATTTTTCCGTGTAAGCAATAAGTGAAACCTTATATTTCTGGCAGTATACCGAACAAAATATTTATGATATGAAATTCTCCACATAATAATGATCTGCAAGTAATTTAAAAATAAGAATTATGCACATGGCCAAAAAACAGTACATCTACCCTACATAATATTACGTACATACTTTAAAGTCTGGCTCGCTTTTACGCCTCTCGTCTCTACCATCTGCGAAACAAAAAACATTAATTACCCAATACAAAATTCGTCGAGCGAAATAAGCAATTATTTATTTATAGATTAATCTTTATCGTTCCATAGATCACTACGTTCATTATTCCTTTCCATTTTCCTTCGATTCAATTTCTACTCAGTTTTCTACTCGTTCGTTCCCGAGGTCATCTTTGGAATTTCAATGCATACTTGGCGTCGTCGATGCGGCCTAATAATCATGGAATGCGTATTTCACGGTAAAACCAGGTACGTAAGTATGTATAATAAATACGTGGTCGTTTCTCGACCAACGCGCCTCGTGGACGATTCGAATCTATAGGTACGTTTACCGCACGCGAGAAATCTGCCACAATGTACTTGGGTATAATGTACGCATGTAATATTCGTCAAACTGATCTCCGCGATGTCACGCTTGATGGTAAATGTAAATGAGATTTCACTTGTTACATACGCTCGATGTATTGGTCGTCTTTTCTCTCCTCGATTAAGTAGTACCTAACCGAGCGACAAATGCAAAAGAAATTTTATTATGGGCTACCTTGTCCTACGTGACAATTATCAGGCGGCCACAATATTTACGGACACGAATGAGCGCGTCATGGCAACAGAGTATGCGGGTAGGTAATATTCATAGAGTTGATATACTCGATTCACGTTTCTGTTTTATTCTACATGTTTACATTTCTATCCGTTTAGTTTCGTTCGCACCCAAATATGTATATAATCAAACATGAACAAGATTTGAAATGAACATGGATGTGTATGTACATGTGTACCTACGTGGCCCCACATTACAATAGTCACACACAACCATCGTGGCTTGACCAGTTTTACCGCGAAGCGAGTGGCGTTTTATTCTCACACTACCGAGTAGTCCAGCGTTGAACAATTTCCACTTTTCCATTCAAGTGACTACAATTACTACGCAGGGCAATGTTTTATACGTATTAGTATGGAGCCGCGTACATACGCGATCCCCTTTCATCGACTTTCGGAATGCTAGGGTAAAGCAATCTCGTCACAAACATGTTACTTGTCCGCGCTTCGATAGAGTCGACACAATTTTTTTTTAATCGTATCCGTCGCAGCTCACTGGCCAGAATTTATACGCTAGTATGGCAAAGAACTTTGATCCCGGGCTATATCTATGGTCTTTCTTCTTGGTCCAACTATTCCCATTCTTGGTTTCTCGTCACCTGCAGGCTGCAGCGCGCGATCGGGAAGGGAAGGGGGGGGGGGGGGAAGGGAAAGGAAAGAAAAAAAAAAGAAGAAGGGGAAGTACGTACTCGCAACCGAACGGAACGGAACGGAACAGAACGGATTCAAACGGATCGAATCGTTTCAGATCGGATCACAGCTTTGCACGGCGGGGAAAGGACGGACAGAGACCAGAATGGTTGGTAGGTCAGTGGGGAGAGGTATAGGTACTACTTCAGCGTGGACACGCGTATGTACGTGAAAGTAACTCTTACAGTTCAGCGGGGATCGTATACTTGTTGGTGTTTTATGGTGTCGATGGTCCCGTCGTTCACCACGAAGTGAAAAGTTAAGATACGGTGCGCGCAGCGTGTACTATATACCTGACTTATTTTACCAACCGCTGTGGATTTCGTCCGGTGAGGGACGAGCGGCCAAGTGAGAAACGCAACAGCGAATAGGGGGTGATGGAATCGTGCGCGACACCGAAACCGATATAGATACGACCAACAACAACGGAATTGCGGGAAAAACGTTTCACGTTTGTGCGCCAACGACTACCGATCGATAAATAACCGATTCACGGAAATGGATACAGCACATTCTTCTTAATTTTGTTCACCAAGTATGTAGTACCTCGCGTACGCGCGCGCGCACGTAATTCTACACAACTCGAAGAGTACACATCGTCTTGAACGGCATCTCGAACGAAAGTGTGCCGAAAAGTATAACTCGAGCTTCTCTTCCACATTTATATACTCTTTCCTCCTTTCGTTTCCTTTTCTTTTCATCCCTTGTCCGTTTACCCAAGCTGTGTGAACCCGTGTCGACAAACGAGAGGATAATCGCCGTAACTGCTGCTGCGTTCTGCATCGGGGAGGATAAAAGTTGTGGAATCTATGTAGCGACAAAAGCAATCGGATATGTACCGCCAACGATAAGAAGCGTAAAATGTTGGAGAAAACATGGTTCTACTGCTGTGAAAAGGAAAACCGGAAAGCGTAGAACCAAGGAACCGAGAATCATAACGTTCGAACGTCCATTTCGATCGTTGCAAGGACAAAGTTTTCGCGTCGGGAGTGATCCGCGAACCGTTATTTCTTTACCGTGAAATACCCTCTATTCCCGTATCGAAGTATCAATATCAGTATTGAAGTATAAGTTTGTTGTTCTCAGTGCATACGAATGGTACGTGTAGGTAAATGCGAAAGTTTCACTCGAAGAGAAGAGGAAGTTGTTGCGCGCGCGAACAACTAATCAAGTACAAAGTGATTCTCGTCGAGCGTGTCGGTATGTGTTTTTAAAGTCGGGTACATATATCTGTTCCGTTCTTAATTCTTCTCTATCATCTTCTACTTTTTCCATCCACTTCTTCTTCGCGGTGTTCGTCTTCTTTTTCCACTTTTTTTTCGCTTCCTGTTCCTCCTTTTTCTTACACATACCTTCTCTTCGTTATCACCGTCGCCATCGCCATTATTAGACTTGACCGCTTCCTTATCTACCGTATTCCTTTTTCTCTATCGATTTTTCGATTATGAGAGAGGTTGTAATCATTACCGCGTGCCTATTGGGTTTCGTGTTCGCTGGAAGTCCTAGACTGCCCAGGACCTCTGCCGACGAGCGTAACATCCGTAACGTCGGTAACAATGGAGGCAACGTCACTGGAAATACGATGCCGGCACCTACCCGTAATTCTCAACGAAACAGGTACGTTCGTATGGTCGTATGCTCGTACGATAAACACACATCCTTTCCCCTCTTTATTTTCGTTAACCGCAGGATTCGGCAGGGAAATTGGATACATCTACTGTAGGTACCTACTAGGATATTTTTATCAAAATTCCAACGTACGAATAGACAGGAAGTAGATACAACATTCGGGTTTTTTTATTTCCTCGCGTTTGCACGCAACCCTCGCACGTTGATGCCTACAAATATTTTCTTTCACTACCCATCGATCGATCGATGTACGCAGACCTAATCGAACGGCAAAAATTAACCCCTACACACACCGGTCAATCGAAGCGGTTTCGACTCGGCTTTTGACTTGGCTTCTAGTTCCGAGAAAACACAACGTCGACACATATGGATACATGTGTGTAGGTCCATACATACCCAAGTTGACGAATCAACTTGTTCGAATCGAAAAAAAATAATTGTCACGAGATTAAACATCAGATTTCAACCGTAAGAAATTGTATCAAGAATTTCCGCTATTGTATCGAGCAAGCTCGCGTACATGTGTATGTGTACTCTCATTTTTCTCGCTTTCTCTTTTCATCCTTTCTCGATTCGCATGGCGGGCAACAGTGTACACCTATAATACCCTATAGCAGTGGTGGATCGGTATTTTGCACCGCGTCGCCAAATGCATTTACGACATGTCGCAAATGTACCAGTAGTCGACCACTTTCAGAAAAACATGAAAAATAAGGTTTTTAGAAGTGACGATCTTTTGAACAGAGTGCAGTTCTCTAACTGCACTCTAACTGCACTCTGTTCAAAAGATCGTCACTTCTAAAAACCTTATTTTTCATATTGTTCTGAAAGTGGTCGACTAATGATACATGGTCGACTACTGGTGGCTTTACCCTGTAATATGTCGTTTTTAAACCCATTTCGTACTGGTCATTTATCGTAAATGTAGTAAATAGAAATATTCATTATTTTAAGGTTCCAACAATTAAAGTGTTGGAAAAATAGACTTCTTTCTGACTTGCTTGTTGGTTGTATGCAAATACTATAGAATACGTCGATTACGTCGAAAACTACATATAATCGCCACTTTCCTAATCCCAAAAAAGTATTCAAAAGCGTGGTGTTAATTATTGTTTTGTAATTGTTTAGATAATAACTAATAAAAAATTAAACGTAAAAGGTAAAGTAATTAGAAATAAATGTACGATAATAAATAGAATTTATTTGAATTGAAAATTATGTAAACAAAAATATCTGTTTCAGAAAAAATGAAATTGATAAATTATTATCAAGTTTCTTTCTTTAGTGTAATATCTCTTTCAGTCGGGTAGAATCAAGCCACTTTAAAGCTTTCGTGCATGCACTAAATAAGAATTTTGTAGTTCGATCGAGAAAAACATTAAGCACAACACTTTTAAATGTACAATATGAACAATTATACAATTTCATTGGACACCAAGGTGATGTACTTTTTATTAACATAATTTTTAATTTAAGCAAATTATATTTATTTTTCTATATTGGGAAACTGAGTGGAGACGAGGCTTAGATTTCAGCCCTTTGGTGGTAAGTTGGCAAACTATAGAAAGTAGGTCCGGATCCCACCAAACATTCCGAATAAGTATTTATTAATCGAATAAGTAAAAATTTAGTGCTCAAACAAATTTAAAAACACTCGTTTTTCACAACATGTCTATTTAAACACTGATAATCATATGGACTTGAACGGATTTCGACCTACACTCAGTAGTTCAATTTTCTGTCACTAGTTGGCGTATCGAAATTCTTGGTTTTCCAATGCATTTCTTTTACTAATAGCGAATTCGGCAGTTACGCACTGTCACTGCACTGGTGCCAGAAAATGACTTGAATTGGTTGTTTCTAATAGAAACGAAGAAGCTCTATAAGAATCAACCAATCCAAGTTATTTTCTGGCACCAGTGCAGTGTCAGTGCGTGCTTGCCGAATTCGCTATAACCGTTCATTTTTCGTCAGCGTAACTTAATTTAATTTAATTTTTTTAATCAGAATTATAATTACTAATAAATTGGCACTTCTTCATAACCTATACGAAAAAATATTTTATAGGTTAATTATTTTCATTTCAGATATACGACATTTACGACATTTAAGACACATGTCGTGTATAAAATCGAAAATTCGTGTCTTTCCCCACCACTGCCTATACTTACCATAATAAATTCTCGCGTCATGTCGCGTTGTGCTGTCGCACAGTCGACTGACGCTGGTTCTCCGCTTATGTAACTTGACAAAACAACGCGAGACGTTTACTTTTTAATAGAAGCAGACCTTTTACAGGAACCGTTTGGTGCTTGATAAAAGGAAAAGTATAGTGTACTTTTATCACTTACGTAAGGAAGCGCTAATCTTTCGGGTTGTGTCACGGATAGACGGCCGTAGTAGTGTATAGGTAGGTAGGTACCTACCTAATCGAAAGAAATATTCCACGCTCCACCGCCTGCATCGAATCTTGGCAAAGAGAATTTCGCACGCCAAAGGAAATTCGTATGATAGGGTTGTTTCGTTCTGTCCACCAAAGTAATTAATTCTCCCATTTCAGTTTGCGGTACGTTAACAATTTGGATTGGGTGAAAGCATTTCAGCAGGCGACCGGTACTCGAATTGCGTCGACTCTCCACTCTTTTAGTTTCCGTTCGCTCGCACGCATACCCGGGGATGTAACGATCAATCCCCCCCATCTTTCTCTCTCTCCAGCACTCGTATTCTCTCATTATATGTGTAGATACTTGATAAAAGTGGCCCATTATTAGTAGGTACATATTAGCTGCAGCGGAGATGCAGCTACACGCGCCCGCACAAAAGCAATGAATCGAAATTGTAAATAATCGCAGAAGCATATCGTTTTCCTTCTTGCTTCGCTTTAACGTTCATCGAATTCCAATTACGAGAATAATTTGTTTCCGCTTTCTCTCCCTCCCCTCCCACAGCTACATCGCGTTCTCACTCGCTCTCACGCGCCCTTACATTGCAAAAATGAAGGAGTTTGCAACTTTTTCCTTTCACCTTGTTATCGCGGAGAACACACACAGGTAGATGGATTTATATCGACAATACTTGGGATTATGCGGCCAAAATACGGCCAAAAATTATACCGACGCACCTTGGAATTATGTAGCAGTTGGTCCCTCGAGTTTGTCCTTGTTGATATTGGTAGAAGGACAGACAAGGGAACGAAAGGAGAAGTGATCGCGGATCACAAGGATAGACCGATGCCTATTTAGTGGGGCACTACTTAGTTCTCCTTTGGTTGCGTAATAAACCCGAGCTCTAGTTATGACAATATGATTGCGCAAGCTCTACAAGATCCCTCGGAACGAACGAAATAATGAAAGAACACTGATCTGGCCATATGTATAGCAAGGCGATCTATAAATCCGTAGATCGTGTCGTATTAGCTACTTACATACCTATATTTAGTATACGTTTATTGGAGGATTCCTTTTGTCATCCGGAATGTTTAGGCTCGCTCCATGGTGGTAGTTACCTATCGTTTTTCATCTTGCTCTCTTGCAGTATTCCGTTCTTTTTCATGCGCATACCTACCAGGCAGTGTTACCAACCCCTTTTCGTAGATCTACGGATTTACGGATTGTAATAAACTGAAATCTACGAATTTTTTTATCTTTTTCATGAGTTAATTGATAAAACAAAAGATTCTGATTCTGTTCAAGTTATTATTGTTAAGTGGCATTAGTAAAAGTCGATTTCAAAGCTTTTGCACGTGAACTTTTTCCGTAATTTATGAATTTTTATTCTGACAATAATTTTTTTGAGGCTGTTAGGGGAGGGTCGAAATATAAGATGTCTAGAAAGGATTTGGGAAAGGACGGTTTCCATGAGCAAGGGAATTAACTTCTATCATACATGTAGTAATTAACACTTATAAAGAAAATCCGTAGATCAACGGATTTTTCAAAGGGGGATCTACGGAATTCTACGAAATGTTGAACTTTTCTTTACGGATTTTCAAAAATCTGAGTTGGCAATACTGCCTACAGGTATTTCCGGTAGCGGAATGTCGCTCGTTCCGCGCGTAAAAGCATTCCGCTTCCACTTTTCCACTGTCAGTTCCTACTTTTTATCCTGTGGCTTTGTGACACTTGTTCTAAGCAAATAATTATAATGGGATAATACATACAACCCAGCCCACTTTCACCGCGAAACCGAGGATGTGAAAAGTGTCAATCTTTTCGTAAGATAGAAAGCGCCAAACCGTTTATTCGCTAAAATACATTCTTCTCCAAGTTTCGTTATAGGGGAGCGTAGCCTATATTGGACCGGCTCCTTAATTGGACCATTTGTGTATCTCGATAAACAAATATATTTGCAGTGGTTCTTTCGGCTACACTGATTTAGGAAGTCGAGATGAAGCATGCGAGAGCAGCTTCCTAAATCAGTTTAGCCGAAAGAACCACTGCAAATATATTTGTTTATCGAGATACACAAATGGTCCAATTAAGGAGCCGGTCCAATATAGGCTACTCTCCCCTACGTATTAAGAATAGTTTCGTTATACATAAATACATAGTTTCGACGTTTCTGTATGTATCTAACATAAACGTAATAATAATAATAGTCGTTACGAATATACGGTGCCTAAAGCGGCGGTCCCACTAGTGTAACGGAGAAGTATGCATCTATTTCTCGCTTGCACTAGTGGGACCGCCGCCGGCCGGAGCGGCACGGAGCGGCGGTCCGTCGCACATTGGAGATCCCAGCTTAAGTAGTAACGAGTAACGACGACGGTGTAATTATAACGGTGATGCGATGTATCGTTCATATGTATAAAGCAGTACTTGCCGGCGCGGCGCGCATTGGCGCGCATACCCATGTACCAAGCACGTGGGTACTAATCTACGCATATACCTATACTTGCACGCAATTCCATTCGACTAGGAACAAATGTACAAATACATATTATGTAGAGTGTAAAGTATAATTTGTACGCGCGAAGAAGGACAAACGAATTCGGTACGGTATCATCCGGATCGCTCGTTAATGATTTTCTTTCGCTTGCTATACATTGTCGATGCTACTTATAAGAAAATCTTATACACATACCTATATAGGTACACAATCCTATCGCGGTAGCAAGATTCGAAAGGACCGTGGTAAGTACGAGAGTACGACTACAGCTGACCTACCTGTGAACCGATTGCGTAAAATTCAAGGCACACTTACACAGCGTATATCGTAATAGGAGAAAGGATACACCCGCTCGCAGAGTTGTTACAGATCAAACGCTATTTTAAACGCCATAAAGTTTAGGGGAGCTGATCCCTTAAAACCAGTTATTATATTTTTTTTTTTTTTTTTTTTTTTTTTAATTTTCCTTGCCAGCAACAGTTCTTCGAGGCACTTGAGATTTCTTCACTACTGTTTCGCTTAAAAATACTATTTTCAGAGAACAATATCTCTTCAACGTTTTCGAGGTAATAGTTTCGACTTTGGAATCGAAATTGCAGCGGATCGAAAATCTGGACAAAGCGGTGGAACATCTAATGAGAAGAGTGGAGGCTTTGGATTCCCGCGTTAACGATAATATCGATAAGACCGATGCGGTTATTACGAAACTACGAACGCTGGATCTGAAACTATTTAATTCCCAAGCATCGTTCTTGCCAACCGAACCTGTCTACTCGGCAACAACATCCAAGGATCAAATGGACAGCAAACTCGAAAGCGGTACGTACGCGAAAATAAAAAACTCATCTGTCGTCCTCTGTTGCTATCCTCTTTTTCGCTTTGTCGCTGACGTTTACACGGTCACGTATTTTTTTGGCGAAACAGTTCCGACAATGCAAGCGATTCGTGACGAGCGGGGGAATCTCGGCGAGAAATTACTGTCTCTTGACCAAAAGGTCTCCGACATAGACAATAAACTGGCAGATCTAAAAAATCAACTGGACAGTAACTTGTTACAAAACGACGACATAAACGCAGAAGCCAGCGAAAAGAAACCAATCAGCATGAGCGTAATCGAAATCACGAAAGCGATGAGTAACGAAGTGATAAACCACATAACGATCGAGATAGAGAATCTAAGACAAGCCACTGGCAATATGGATAGGAAATTACAATTTCATATGAATTTAGTTTCCGATCATTTGGGAGCCGTTTATAGCATGATGACTGACGTGCACGACGCGATACGCGCGAGAGGAAATGCAGCAACTGATGCCGAGCGGATCCTTAATCGTACGACGCCGACGACGGCAACCCCGACCACATCCACTACCACCGAGTCATCATCGAAGCAGGATAAAATCGATCGTCTCGTGGAACAGATGTATCCAATGTTGACCGTTTCCGAAAAAATGGACGAAGTTTGGAACGTCGTGGTAAGCCGACAAATAGATTACATCGATTCAGGGACAAGGATCATTCATATCGAATTCTAAATATTTGGGGATAGGTTGGCACGAAAAGTTCCGTGGACGATCTTTTGCCGAAATCAGACGAGTTGCTTACGCAAACGCAAAGGCAGGAAAGAGCGATTAGCGAGATTCACGCGGATTTAAGATCGAAAACAAACAAGATCATCGAAAACTTGGAAGGAGTGGAGAATAGGTTGAGAAAGCAGGAGGGCGACGTCGCTACGCTCGCCCAGCAGCGGCCAATACCGGCAGAACTGCTGCTCGATCCGACGATCGATCGACTCGTCGAATACGATTCGAGTAGGTAAGTTTCGCTTAATAATTTCTCTACTCGTTACTAAACGTGCCCGACCCTTAACCCAGATTTGGTCCTTTTAGTCACGTTCTCTATGAATTTCTTTTTCTTGCCTAGATACGTCGGGTTATCGGAGGATCTTACACCTGACACTACCGCCGTTCCACAAGTGACGCCAACCACAGTCACCGTTTCATCGGTGTCAATGTCCATGTCCTCGTCTATCTCGTCGAATAATATCGTACCGCACAATAATTCCAACAATTCTAACAATGTTAATAGTTCCAGCAGTAATCTCCCTAATTCGATTACAATCCAACAACAACCCTCGTCGACCTCGCAGAGATCATCAACTAAAAATCGCGGGGTCATATTCCCGAGCGTGAAAAACAAACCAAGCCCAGCAAATTCCACTTTCACCACTGATACATTTTTCAATTATAAGGATATCAAGGTAAATTCCAACGAAACGTTAGAATATTGCTCTTGGCCATACCAGCCTACCACGCGCGTTTCCTCGTTCGGCAACTTATGCGAGTGTGATATAGGTATGTGGTTTAAGTAGCTGCCATTAAACGCGTTTAACGAAAATAAATAATACCAAAGGTGAAAATAGATAGGTACGCGAATATCGACGAGAAAAGTTCACGCTTGCGAGTTATCTGCTTGGTTACGTAACGAACGAATTCCCGTTCCGGACGATTCGCTTAAACGCACGACCTATAGTTACTCTTAATCGTGCGTCTCGACAACTTTTAGCAACGACGTGAAAGTCGCTATACTGGATACATGTACTTTCTTACCGAGTTTAAGCGGTCAACTCGAATAATCGAATGTGATCGCGATGAGTCCAACTGTACGACGTTTCTTCTACGTACATATTACAGGGTTACTCGTGCGTGGATCTACTCAACGCCGGCATGAGAGACAGCGGTGTCTACTACCTTCAAATACGCGGTACCACCTATTGGTTCCTAAAGGTTTTTTGTGAACAAGATATCGCCGAAGGAGGTTGGACGGTAAGGATATCACCAGGGAATATTGCTAGGTAGTACTGCCAACAGGGTGGTTCTCAATCCTCGATCATAATAAAATGTTTACACAGGTCGTTCAAAGACGAGACGATTTTGGAGAACCAAGAGAAAATTTCAATCGAGATTGGGCCGATTACAAGAACGGGTTTGGAGATCCTTCCAGAGAGTTTTGGCTCGGCAACGAGAACATATATATGTTGACGAATAACGAAGATTATATGCTTAGAGTGGAACTTGAAGATTTCGAAGGTAACAAAAGGTAAAATTGCACGTGCATCTGGCATTTTTAAAAAATCTCTCTTATACCTGCGGTATATCTACGAATATTCCTTTCTTAGGTACGCACAGTATTCTCATTTCAAGATCTATTCAGAAGCCGAGTATTACAAATTGGAGATCGATAATTACGACGGAAATGCCGGAGACTCTTTAAACGATCCTTGGTATGGTTCCAACAACAGTCCCTTCTCGACGTATAACAGGTACAAAATTATGCGATTGCACTCGAAGAATTTGGTACGAAAATTTCGGACGCGTACATGACATATAACAAGTAAGGGGGCGACTTTTTAATCGTTCGCTTTTACAGGGACAACGACCGATCATCGTTAAATTGTGCTTCTATGCTGAAGGGTGGATGGTGGTGGAAGTCATGTGGGCGAGGATTAAACGGCCTTTACTTGAACGATCCCCAGGATTTGACTGCCCGACAAGGTCAGCATTTACGCTTGGCTTTATTTTTATACCTGATAACAAGATATATTCTTCTCTCTGTGTGTACCAAAGGTATCGTGTGGTTCCGTTGGAGAGGCTGGGATTATACTCTGAAACGCGCCACGCTGATGATTAAACCCAAAGGACCCATGGCGGCGGTGTAGATTATTAGAAAAATTTCTAGAACAGAAAAGCATAATAGACGAAATTTTTTAACTTAAGCTATGCGTAGGTAGTGTTACAAGCTTTTGTACAGGCGGTGCAATTCTCCGTAATTAGCAAATATGTTCAAGTAGAAACTTTGTAAGTGCGAAACAATATCTCAGAGAACCGTATAGACGCGCACTTCGCCATGGTTCGTAAATATTTATTTTCGGTAATTATTTACTTTAGCGATTTCTCACCGCCGCAGAGTGTTTCGCGTATACGAGCGTTCGGGACAAAACTCATAGCTTCTGAACTAATCAGTTTTCGACCTATGATCGGTATCAGATATAGATATTGGCCGGTGAATTCGTTTTCGCGAACAGCGATCGAGGAGAAATCAGCCACCACCATCTGACGATCGTGGATTTGTCAGTTGGAGTTGCGCGGCCCTCGCAGGGTATGGTGGGGAAACGGGAACGGTGCTCGGCTCCGCCTGAACCTAGCCGTTTGGCTGTTATTTATTCTTAGCGTAATAGGTGTGTGCGTTACGAAGCTATGCGTAGACCAATACGAAGTGAATCTATCGAGAAAGAATCAATGTTCCAACCAATAAAGCTCCTGAATTTTTTCTTAACTAACGCACATCTATTCTGATGTGTGTATTTCTACGCTGTAGCTTGGTTTGGCCTACACGCCAGAAGCTTGGCACTATCCCCACCACTTCTGGCTCATTCTTGTTCCGCGCAGGCGAGAGTGAATCGGAAAACGGTGAGGAAAGGAGCATCGAGGCAGGCAAACTGTATGGTGGGAGAATACCTCTCACGAACCGGTGGGCCAATATATCTGATACCGACCTTAAGTACCCTAACACATTTTTAAAGAGAATAGAAAGATGCATCGATAGGTGTATAAAACATATGGAGTTCCATTTAAAAGAAATGAGGAAATTTTGATTTTTTATTGAATAAAATTTTTTTTTTTATAAATTTTTACTTTTGCAAATTTTTGACCCACCGCACACGGTGACGAATCTGTGTGTTAGCTGTGGCCAAGCCATCATTTAGCTGTTGTGGGTGTCATAAAAATATAAACAGGGCCTTTCCGGTGACTGCGTTGGAGCAACAATTCCACACAGCACACAGCCGCCCTAAAGGCGTACCGGACGTTCCGGGGACGTCCTGAACAGGGATCTGTTGACTCGGGCTGTCCCTAGACACCTACAGGAGCGGTGGTAATGTGTGCGTGAAGCCGCTGGCGTCAATTCGCTGGGGTCTAGGGAGAGTCCGAGTCAGCCGATCTTTGATATGCTCCAATGTTGCGTGGCCGTTTGGGAATTCAGGCGCGGGACGATGCCCGTGGAACGCTAAGGCGTCCTTTTCACTGGAAGCGGATTTCTTAAAGACGATTATAATAATAAGGATGATAATAAGCAATAAAACGATTGGAACACAAATAACTAGTAACTTTAATGAGTTTAATGGAAACGATTCGAATACAGAAAATGAATTTTTAAGAGTTTTGATAACACGTCCGTTAGCTTTGAGTATCAAGGCTTGAGTGACGCATCCAAAGGTCCATCGGTTTTCACCTTTTCTTAATTACAAAATGTCTTAAATTCTAAGAGCCAATCGCAAATTTACTAATTAACTAGCTAAATTCCTATTCGTCGATCGCATTCTTTTCGGTTATCGATTTTTGCAAAAACAAGCGTTTAACTACATTGCGCTGGAATTACACACGCAGGAGAAGGGAGGAAGGAGAAATTCATTTATTCAAACACCCGTTTCCAAGTGGGTATCGATTAGTTTATAATCTTGAAGTCCTCTCATTAAAAGAATCTCTATATAACTATTTCCAAACCCCTCGAGCTTGTGTGATCTTCACTTTGTCTCCCTTTCCTATTACATTCTAAGATTACATTAGTGTGATTGGACTCGAACTTCGCGCTACTAAAGTTTATACTACACGCCGCTAGACGGGAGTAGCAACAGCGCATAATGCGTCACACTGAAACAGACCCTAATTGCAACGAGACGTTGATTGAAGAAGTTCTTAATCCTCAAAATGCATAATTACGATTTTTAAAAGTCATTTGTGTGGAACAATGGCGGGATTAGAAAATTACGAGAGGGTATATCGGGGAAAGTCTACTAAATCGTGGGAGAGTGAAAATAACTTGTCCGTATACCATGGACGAGAGGTTATACGTCCTTTGGACGTTCCTGTTATGCATCCTCTAGCCGAAGATAGCCCTCCTGCCGAGGGTAAGCTTGAACATCATACAACCTGACGTGAATTATAGTGAACTAAAAGATGCGTTAAAATCCTAGTTACCGTGTCTGAGACGATCGAAATTTAGCCCTAAACTACCTTGACTATATAAATAAGTTTTTAGATATGACTTTCAGATGTTACCGTAATGAGATATATAGGTGCAACCTGTGACCTAGCAAGCTTGATTACGGAAACATTATTAGTTCACCCGTTTGTTGTTTTAAAAAGACAATGCCAAGTAAATCCTGGATCAAACAAGTATCACATAGTACCAGTTACTTTGATACCTGTCATCGTACGTCTTCACCAAACTCAAGGAATAAATACCCTGTGGAAAGGCATTGGGTCCGTGTTACTTGTCAAAGGAATGATGTTAGCTATCGAAGATTTTCTTTCTAAAGTTACACCATGGCCAAAGTAAGGTGATCGTTGCAAGCTACATACCTATTCTTTCGTTGCTAACTGAAAAGCTAATCCCAAAATGTCCGATAGATTTATTTTGAATTTTATGTATTACACCAAGTATTTGATTTCAGGGAAATAACGTGCAATAGTTCGTTAAAAGCATTTGGTCAGCATGTTCTTCTTAAATGGTAATAATACATTGGCGTACATGCTTTTCATGCATTAAACCGATTTGTGGGAGATATTAATAGAAAAAATGTCACCACAGTGTTTCTATAGGGCTAACAACGCCATTTTACTCGGCATCGTTAGTTGAAACTGTACAATCTGAGATCGCATCCGAAAGCCCTGGGATATTGGATGTCTTCCGAGATGGCGCGATTCGCTTGGTCGAAGTGAGCAACAAGGGAAGATTAATTCCGATATATTCTCTTTTGCCGCCAACTATCGCTTGCGGAGTGACCAAATATCTTTTTACATTGACTGTTCATGGAGTTACCAATCGTATTATGCAGATTAGACAGAAACAGTCTCAAGAGTCGAGGGTAAGTTAAATTATATATGTATTTTCAGATTTTTTTGAATATGTTTATCGTACGATGTTCGTCTGTTATGCGAAGGGTGCGTATAGCAGAGACTTGTTGTCCGAAGAGGTTCTGCTAGATATAGAGCTACAGTCGGCATTGATTTCTACATTTATGGCAGAAGTATTGTTTTACCCTTGGGTGACAGTGATTCATAGACTTCACCTCCAGGGTACACGTACTATTATCGACAATTTGGACACTGGACGTAGTGTAACACCGCTGTTGACAGGATACAGTGGAGCAATCGATTGCTACGATACGATAATTTCTACGGAAGGTCCTCTTGGTTTATACAAAGGATTCGGCGCTCTCCTGTTGCAATTTACCATGGATGTCGTAATAGTACGAGTGATGAAGTGGATAGTCACAGAATTGGGAAAAATGCTAAAGCCGAAACCAAAATCGGCGCGAAAACAGCCAAATTGGAATTATAACGAATTATAAGAAAGACAACATACGTACTTTAATATGATTTGTTAACTGCGAATATTACCGTGTATTTAATTACAATTTTTTTGCGTGCACCACTCCTGCACTCGCAATTTCATCATTGTCTGCACTGTAGTCCAGACCATAACATAGGTGAAAAATATCCGGCACCGTAAGTACCGGTCGTTGAAGATTTTTTTCTTTCGCTACCAGAAACCCGGGAAACCACGTAGATATCGTAGTAGTTTCAGTCCTTTTTAAGCATTTTCAGTTTTTGGTTCTTCGTGATGAACCTCTGTAGTCTACATGAAATAAAAAGCGAATCAAATTTCAATATGATTCCACACATAATTGACAAAACCTAAATACTTTAACGATAAATGGAGAAGGGTAATCTTTCACTTTGAAGGTGAGAAATATCGAATTTTTACTTTGTCGTATCATTAAGAATTGCGTATACAAAAAGGTGCATTAGTTCTAAATACTTTTTACCATACTACTACATACATACATGTATGTATTTTGCTGTTCACATATCGCACGAGTTGCTAAGAATTGAAATTGAAAACGTCATAGAGATGCAAAGTTGCAAACTAATATCGGGGAAAGACAATATTATTATGTATCTTTCGTATTACGTTTAACTTTTTAATAATAATAATAATAAGAAGAAGAAGATGATGAATGTATCGATCACTTTAGGTCTGATCATAGACTCAACGAAATTCATATCGCACGATATCTAAGTAGGTTTAATAACGTTCGTTTATAATTTCGTTTGTGTACGTTCACGACTTTGCATCATAGGTATATATTACACAGCCTTTTTTTATACCTATCACATATACATATTTTACAATATATTTTGGGATAAATTATGTTTGTCGCCAACGAGAGGTTCCGTTTAATTCTCAAGTATTTCTCTCGCAATGTTTATGCAGTTCCTAAATTCTCAATTTCATCAATTCCACTAATCTATATCTTTATGTACAATATATTACAAGAATTCTTTCATTTATCTAGTAGTGCGGTATATCGCCATAGATTCTGAAATTCGAGTCTATCTTTGTCAAAGATTTACTTTCTCTCTAAAAGTTATTATTTCTAAATTGTTGTTCAGGTATCCCTTTTATTTTGAATATACGCTCGAGGTTTGAATTTCATTTTGCGAAGCGATAAAGGCCATCCATCCTTACTTACTTACTTACTTACATACTTCTCACGGATGGCCTCTAAAGAAATTTTTTAATGATATCGTGTAGGTTCCAGTAACGCGCCCGAATGTTGTGTAACTGATACACATGCCTGCGTAAATTTGGGTTCATTAACGATTGCGGTGTAAGCGCGAATTAGAGCGTGGTAAAGATATTAATTCCGTCTTTTATATATATTACATAATGTCATAACGCGGACAGAATGTATGTACACGTAAATAATGTTATATTATCTGTCAGAGATGAATATGTTGGTTCATGTTCGCGTCGTAATTGAAATATATCTGCCTCGAGTTATTGCCACACGCGGATATTTTTGCTTATTTTTACATGCAAAAATAAAGAAGATCAAGAAAGAAAAGAGAAACCTTGAAAAAAATTCTTTTCGACGAATTACTCTTTCGCGTGTTAAACACCACTATTCGACCACCTTTCATTACTCGACCAAAGCGCGTATCATCCAATGCCATCCTATTTGTGACTTGTACGCGTGGCAGTATGTATGGTTGTGTTTTTTTCCCTTCTTTTCCTTTCCTTTAGAGGAAAGAAACGAACACATTCGACGGTAAACAAGCTTTGCTGATAGTTTACCAAAAAATATTGTCGCGAAAGGTACAGTTTCGAGTAATCTTACGAAGATATCGATCAGACGCGCGCGATGATTTCTTAATTGTGTATATGTTGAGCTTGTAGCTCGTCCTCGGTGGCATCGCCTCGTCTGATGTACTGGGGTTTATCCTGTCCTCGTACGCAACCTTCAGTCACATGTACTGACATTACATCACTACCCGGCACTTCGAACATAGGTTCCAAGAGTAACGATTCCATGATCGCTCGGAGTCCTCTTGCGCCTGTTTTCTTTTCCATCGCTAGCGTCGCTATCGCGTGTAAAGCCTCTGCGGTGAACGTTAATTCGACCTGTGAAGAAAATCAAAAGAGGAAATGATAAAGGAATAAAAGTAGTGTCGAGAAGATCATGTATACTTGATTCATACCTTGTCCATGGAAAATAACATCTGATATTGAGGCACCATGGCGTTTTGGGGTTCGGTCAGTATTCTGACCAACATATCTTTATCGAGGGTGTGAAAGGGTACAAGAACGGGAAATCTGCCGACAAACTCGGGAATCATACCGAAATCAATCAAGTCTCTTGCTTCGACCTGTTGCAGCATCAAGTCTTTTTCTTTATTATCCTTCTCCGTGGAAGGCGACATGTTTGCGACATCGGCTAGACTCGCGGCTCTCCTTCCTGGACTCTCGGAGGAAGGTGTTGCGCCAAATCCGAGGTATTTCTCGGTTTTACGCCGCGATATTAATCGATCTAATCCATTGTAAGCGCCGGAAGCAACGAATAAAATATTTGTAGTATCGACTTGCAAGGTGTCCCCGCGCAGTTTCCTCGAGCTATTTCTCTCGGGCACGTTCACAATCGTACCCTCCAACATTTTTAGCATCCCTTGCTGGACACCTTCTCCGCCGACGTCGCGCAATTGATGTATGCCAGGAACGGCTCCGATTTTGTCCACCTCATCCAAGAACACGATACCCATTTGCGCTCGATCCACTACATAATTGGCATCCTGAAGGAGCTTTGCGATAACGCTCTCTATATCTTCGCCGACGTATCCCGCTTGCGTCAAAGTGGTGCAATCGCAAATCGCGAAAGGCACGTCCAAACATTGAGCTATTGTCTGCGCAAGTAGTGTCTTCCCACTGCCAGTTGGGCCAAGCAACAAAATGTTACTTTTCTCTAATTTCAACTGATGCTGCTTACTATCCAGAATATCGGATCCAGGAACCGACTGGTTGCCAGTAGATTTCTGCTCGTTTCCGGTAGGGAATTGTTGAAATCCAACACCAAGTGAATTTCCAATTGTCGAAATGTGTAACAGATCTATAATGAAAAGGAAGCAGCTTGTTTGTTGCGTTCAAGTTGCTACGAGAGAGAGGGGGAGGGAGGGAGGGAGGGAGGGAGGGAGGGAGAGAGAGAGAGAGAGAGAGAGAGAGAGAGAGAGAGAGAGAGAGAGAGAGAGAGAGAGAGAGAGAGAGAGAGAGAGAGAGATATCTAGCTACAGGTATTCCGATTTGACAAAAATTCAATATAGTCTCGAATAGATGGTTAAACTTTAGTTGGGTCACACCATGTTATTTCTTGGCTTCATGTATAGAATATAGGATAGAATACAGAACACGGAGGAATACATGTAAAATGGGTCAACTGTTATTTACGTGGTTTTAGACCTCTGTGAGTGAAGGGATGATTCATATCTTGTGTACCAGCTGCGTTAGTAGATCCTTGCATGGAATTTTGCGTTGGCAAGTTATTATAAATTCGTTTGTAGTGATTATAGACAGCGACACTCAAAACCTTTTTAGCGTACTCTTGCCCCACCACATGTTTATTTAGATATTCAAAAATCTGAAAATATCAACATCAATGTAACAATGTAAGGTATTTATATCTACAAAATTATCGGTGAATAATTTTTTTTTGTTACCTTCTTCGGCGGCGGCGGTGGCTTCCTATAAAATCCTTGTTTAGCGTCGTCTGGCCTCAAAGCTTCTTTGAGACTTCTCTTTGAATCTATCTCTGACAGAACAACGAAGAAATGATGGCATTTTTCGCACTTTACGAACCTGGTTGATGCTAATAAAAAAGATGCTCTTGTATCCTGGATAATTGTCAAGCATTTCCGCGATTACATTGTAGCGGAACTTACACGCCTTGCCTTCTATACTTACACACAAATGTTTCTACATGTGTACAAGGATCACCGCACTTTGGGCAGGTAAGGGTATTTTTCTTTCCTCCTCCTCCGCCGCCACCGATAGAGGACACTCCGCTACTGGTATCTTTGCCAGGTGGGGTCGGTTCTGTAGGTGCTTTCCCCAAAGTACTACCAATCGTCAGTGACCTAGTCACTGCTACTCTTGCAATTTTGTGAACTAGCGTAAAGAATATATTTTGTTATTTCGCTTTGAGTACTGCAAGCACAAACACGACCAAGACCAAGAGTATATCCTGTAATTAACTTACCATGATTGGCTATGTGAGTGGAAGATGCTATACGGCCAGCGTTAATTAAACAGCATCGAACGCAACTCATTTCTGATTGATTTTTTTATGGTACAGTATCGAAACAAAATAATAATAATTAAAATCGTCCGAAATAAAACCTAAAATTATGGAATAAGATGTGTCAATTCACAATTCATTTCATCCTTGTGGGAAACTTGTATCGACGAAAGCAACAAAAATTAGCACAAGATATGAAAGAAGCTGTACCATTTACAATATTACATATTGTAAATTCTATTGTAATTTATTCAGTAAAAATGAAATACACTCGAAACTTGTGTTATTGTGTTAAAAGAATAAACAGATAATAAGAAGCAAAGAACAGAGCTGTGATGTATGTAGGTATAGGTACATCAGGAAAGGAAAATATGGGCACCAGCGCAATATCAATATAAAAATAAACATTGAAGAAGAGACTCGAGGTTGGACGACACAACACCGAAGCGTCGGGGATACTAACCTACCGAATTATCGTTAACGCATAACTTGTTCGTTATTATTCATAATTTAGTCATTCCTATTGTTTTTATTTAATCACGAGACGTGTAACAAGTTGAAAGTTTAAAGAGAAAACTTTCTCCAAATTATCTAGCGCGAATCAAAGAAACGGATTAATTTATAAACACGACTGTCTGACACATCGCGCAACAAGGTCCAAGAATGATTAGTCGGTTGACCATGATTCAAGGTCACACAACCATTTCTTTCTTAAAATTTTTAATATTGCATGCATTTGCCGTTTTGAAAATTTTTCCTCGAAAGCAACTAGTGCTCGAGCTGCACGCAATTGACCTTCATATCGATGAAAGCGTCTAGAAACTACGAAATTGCTAAAGAGTCGTTACCTATTAGCCTATTACACATTAGAGTATCACAGGATTGTGTACACACATACCTACATACGTGGCGGATATGTGATGTATATGTGCTACAGTGTCAACCACGGTCAAAGAAACCATAGACTCTCCTACTAATGGCTATTGGCTAATGGCTGATCCTCTTTTCAGCAATTCACCCGTCACAATTGCCCTATCGGTTCATTCGCTCCGTTCTCTAGCCAGAATAATTTTCATACTTGAACCGCTACGTGCCTTAAACGAGGATGAACGAGAACGCACTACCTGAAGTGACGTTTTGACGAACGAACAAAACTGAACAAAACGTCAGAGTGTTTACACGTATGCTCGATCGAGGGCGCCAAGTGTGTCGAGTGTTGTGGGATTTTGCGTTAGAACGTTGTATGCCTGCATGATTGTTTTGCGCGCGAGTTTGTAATTTATAGAACGAATGAAGTGTGTTATTAATGTTTTATAATTAACAGACGCGGTCGCGTCCGGAAGCTAATTCCCCTTCCCCCTCTACGCAACCCAGTTTCTGATCAGAACCCAATTCCTGATTAGTTTAGTATATAAGTACCAAATAATAAACTAATCACGATACAAATTTATTCCAAAAAATTACTAAATAAGTATGAAGTATTTTTGAATTTACCCACACAGCACAACGTCCGGCAAAGATCGTCTTTACGTCCTGATCAGTAACAGGACGTACCTGGGACGTTCCTGGTACGGTCTGTCGACGTCCCTGGGACGTTGTGCTGTGTGGCAAGTTACAGTTATTTGTGTTCCAAGCGTTTTATTGTTTTATTATCATCCTTATTATTAAAATCATCTTTAAGAAATCCGCGTCCAGTGAGCAGAACGCCTTAGCATTCATTAGCATTCCACGGGCATCGTCCCACGCCTGAATTCCCCACGAGAAGACTACTTTTCCCAGACAGCCACGCAACAACGACAAGTCTCCGGGTGGAGAAACACGTCACGCATGCGCATGAAGGCGCCGTGACGTCAAACCAATCAATGCCAAGATAAATTTAGCAGTTGCAGAGGGAGCCACTGGGCACTGAAGGTCACAGTAATTGGGACAAGCGTTAAAGTCCTGTCCCTATTACTGGCTTCACTTTAAAAAATACGAAAACGTTTCAAAAGTGCTCACTTTGCTATTTTTTCATAAAATTGGAACCTTTTATGATATAATTAACACTTTGCATAAATGCAAATCATGATAATTATCAATTTATTCACGATTCTAAAATATGTGTTCCTTCTTTACGTCTTTACGTCCTGATCAGTAACAAGACGTACCTGGGACGTTCCTGGGACGGTCTATCGACGTCCCTGGGACGTTGTGCTGTGTGGGTTACTGTTTTCGGTAAGAATTTGGTTAAATCCATCGAAATCTTCATATTCATTTTTGAATTTTTTTTACTATGATTTAATTGCTTAAAAATGCAACCCTATCGTTTGCAACACATACATTAATAGTTCAATTTAATTAAAAGAAAAAATTTTCCTTATTTATTTATGCGGGTTTTTTTGTACGGCTTCTTTAAGTATAAAGTCACTTAATTGAGTACAGCGCCGCCATACGGATTGGTGTAAAACAAATCTCGTGCAAACAGTCCCTCAATAGAGAGTGTCACCACCATAATCCTGTGGATCCTCATCTTACATCTGTTTTCATTGCTGACGATCTCATTGATCGCATAAAATTCTCGAACAATTTTAGAGCGTTCCTCTCTGTTTGTTATATGTGATTATAAATAGGGTTGGGTAGAGATTAGAGATACTGATTACTGCTTACTGCTTTCCCTCAATCTGGTAGTAAGTAAGTGTATAATATGTATTACCTAAAATTCATTGTATTCGGTATCGCATATGTACTTGGACAAAGTAGGCGGGTTTTTAATTCTTTCATTTGATCGTAGCCAATTATATTGTATTTGCTTTGTTTTAGAGCATTAACGCTAATATTTCATTGGCGACATGGCTTTGATCGTAGCTAGAAAGGATATAAACAATGAGGTAACTTCTCTAATGATAATAATAATAATTATATTGTAAATAAATGAACAGCCACATATTTTGATCGATACCTTTCAGATTGTCTTATTAAGACATTGTGTCCGTCAGGCTCGCATTTGCACCATAAACAAACTGGTTAGAGAAGCGAAACGACTACGTACCAATCATGGTAATGAAAAACAGTTGGAAAAAAATAAACACAAGGCGGATAAACTTCTGAGGGAGATATTCGCGTTGAAACATATCAAAGATGATGAAATATCAAGATTTGGAATCGTTGGCTTAGAAAATCTATTAGCCACGTTACAGAATTCGTGTACGGATGATAGAACCAGAGCTATTGCCAAAGTTGTTCGATGTAACTCTTTAAATGCAAGGATAACGGAGTTGAAGGAAAAGTTTCCAGGTTGCAAGGAATACATTTCTTCGAGCAGCAAGAAACATTTGCAGAAAAGAAAAAAAAACAATCGCGCCAACGAATTCCCTATAGAAAATTTCACCCAATCATTGAGTGGTAAGAATGATAGAAAAATAAAAGAATGTATAGGAATTATAGAAGATTCCAATGATGCTACATCTATGGGTCGATCGCGACATAATATGAAAATAAATGGGACATATAAAGAGTCATCCGAGAAATGGTCAAGTCTGCGATTAGAGGAAAAGAAAGGAGATCGAAAGAACTGTACGAATTTGTGGAAAATTTCTGACACGGATAATTTTTTGGAATCTGACATTGCTATCAAAGCTGTTAGTAAAGAAGCCACGATTAAAAGATTTGCAGACATTTTGCAGGAAGGGAATACAGAGGAGATACATGATAAGCATACAGCCTGTAATAGTCAACAGTTTTTGACAGAGTCGATAGGTCAGGAAACTGTAAGAAAGGTAGACGACTTTTTCTTAAACTCGCACGAGGTTACGCTGCACTTGAATAATCCAATATCTTTTGATGAAAGAGAAGCAAATAGCGTGTCCAATGTTAACGATAAGGCCCTACGGGTAAGAAGTGAAAGAGGTAAATTTCACAGTGATGAAGTAGTAGGTAAGGAAAGAAGAAATAACAAAAGACGAAGAATCAGTATTAAAGATACTTCTTGCCATCGGAATATTAAAGTGCCAGTAGATATTGTACATTCTAAACGAAACGATGTATCGGGAAATTCAAGGGCTACCAATGCTTTAGAAAGTGAGAAACTACATCCTTCATGGGCAGCACGAAGAAAACAGCAAGAGATCATAAAACAAGGTTTTCAAGGGAAGAAAATTCGTTTCGACGAAAGTTGAAAAATCAAGAAAAGAATTTCAATTCCATCATTCAAGCTTCTTTCCATGTGAAATAAACTTGTGAGATCAATTTCCATGTGAAATAAACTCGTTGACGCAAATAGATTTTCCTATCCTTTTTTGGGTTTTTTTTTTTGTTTGAAGTTGATCGATCGATGAACGGTGAATGACGTTACAATGTAATTTAACGCTCAAGTTTATCTGAAATATCTATAAGGCTAACGTTAGTACGTATAATTGCAGTCCACTGTAATAAGCTACTCGGAGATATCGTTAAATAACCAATGAGAAATACTATGAAATACACATTTTCTTTTTATTTAAATATCTGCTTTGAATTATAAATTATACAAAATGGTTAGAACTTTTCTTTACAACATTAGTCGAATTGACGTTAAGATTTCATCGAATTCATGAAAGCTAGCTGCGTCCAGCGCTCGAACATGATTCCTAAATATTCGCAAATAGCTTGTCCCCGATGTATATGTAATGAATAATGTTTCAGGCGATCAACACCTTCATTCCCGAGGTAGTTGACTCTATTGCAGTCATCGTTGGTATATTTCGTATAAAATGCGTTGTGCATCCACTAACGAGTGAATAAACAAGTGTACATGCGGGTTGAAATTCATTTTGCACGTATGTGTATGTTGTATCTAAATCTTAGGTATTCGACAATTTTAACTTGTTTTTAAAAGATTTAGCATACTATACAATATTTATTTACAAACGCATACTGGATGCACATTATTTTGATGGATCGCGTTGTAGCCATGCTTGCCTTTTACTTTTCTTTCCGTTTATTTCTTGTTTGATAATATCAGTGTTTATTTTAGAACTGCAAAACTATATTTGACTCGTTACATAAAAGGGATGGAAGGATTCGAGAAATTCGCGGAACTAACTTTTTAAAGAGAACTTTAGTACAATGTGCCTCTAAATCAATGTGAAATAGGAAATAACGTTACTTTATTTATATTAATATCAGTTTGTAATAGTACCACCTGACTACACGATGTCTTCGATTCCAGAACAAAAGAAAACGACAATTACGTTTTTTCGACCATGCTAATCATATCAAGGGCGCTGTTTGTTCGCGTAAACGAATTCTTGTTGTATGCTAAGTATGTACCGAATGAATTCTCAAAGCGATGACGATGACGGTTGACGTTATTCCTACGACTGCGACGGCGAATGATAATTCTTTAACGACATTCAGATTAAACGTCATGTGGAGCTAGGAGGTTACTTATTTTTCGAGAGAGTGCGTTGCTTTTCTCCATGTGTGACAAGTTGAGAGTCCACGGATAGACCTTTGCGCCGACGAACCGCGTCTATATACTTTTTAGCTCTGTTTTCACTGTCCGCTTTGTCCCCAAAGTGAAGGTACTCCTCGTCCGTAGAAGGTGTCCAATAGGGATCTTGCTCGATCACCTACGATACGAAAACAAATATTTATAATTTATAGTTTAAGGATGTATTAGTTGTGATTCAGATGGTTTGTCATAGAGGAAAGCAGAAAAATGCATAGCCACGTGACGCGTTTCCTGACATGGATAAACTTGCCTCCCAATGACTAAAAACCAGTTGAGGACTGGCCAGCCCAGACGTTTGAGTTCGCAGTTCTCTGGCAAGCTGAAAACTCTCTGGCACAGGTAACGTTGCTAACACACGAAACTGTCCACCGAATCCAAGAGCACTTTCCGCAGCAATTACACGGCCTTGTCTCTTTCCGAACACAGCATACAGCTTTCCTGCAACACGTTTGGCATAAATAATAGGGGTGCATGGGGAAGAGAGCGCACGCAGCAGGAGAGCAAAAGAAAGGAAGTGAGAGTGAATGGATCGCCGCATCTATGAATGAAATAGCGATTCTCAAACGCGGTACATATTTGGAATGTCTTTTGTAATTTACAAGCTGCTGGCTACGAACGTTCTCAGTTGACTTTGAGATGTTTCATCAGCTCTTTACAGGACGAATGCCGGACACCGAATTTCGCATCATTCGGCACGATGGAATCTATCCAGAACCTTTCCACACGAGACACTGCTCTTATTTGCTACTGCTGATACTTCAGATGTATGCACTTGATAAGGATAGCGCTGGTTGAAAAAAGATATAAAATATCTGAAATACTAGCGATTATGTTTCAACCATAATGGCTCCATCCAGAAGGGAAAGGTGTGTATGTACACAAGGCAAGAAAGAAGGTCATGAAATAGAATAGGGCAGGGCAGGGCAGGGCAGGGCAGAGCAGGGCAGAGCAGAGCAGAGCAGAGCAGAGCAGAGCAGAGTGGTGTGGAGTGAAGTAAAGTGGAGTGGAGGAGGAAGAGAAGAGAAGAGAAGAGAAGAGAAGAGAAGAGAAGAGAAGAGAAGGGAAGGGAAGGGAAGGGAAGGGAGTACTCATTCATGCTTTGCCTCTAGCTGTTAAAAGTCCAGTCGAACGAATGGTATAGGTTCGCGTAACATGAAAGTTGCAAGCCGCTTGGTCTCGTGTTGATCCTAATCGCATCGTGAAACGTGGGACATGGTTAGGATTATATATGCAGGACAGAGACACAGAGGACAGAAGACGGAGAGTGGTGAACGCAGCAAGGCCACGGGAAACACGAAAGAGACGAAAGTTAAGTGTGGGGCATAGCACGAGTAGAGATACTGGATAGTTCTTAGCGAACGGCAGACATACCTAACGTTCTTTGTTGGTGAAGGGATATCTAAGTAATTTAACTTGGCGTCGACACGAAAATAGAAACCTTTTCGCTTCGTCAGTTTTTGTTGTTGTTACGATTGCAAAGTGATCTGGATCCGTTGGATCGGTCGATCGGGCACGGCCGTTCGGCCAGCCGATCGATCGGTTCGTCGATCTTTACGACACGGTAAAATCGCGTGAAAAGAAAAAGTAATTCACTAGTACCTACTTAGTTTTTGGAGTGACGCCAGGCACCGGCTGATACTGTAGAAAGAAAAACACTATTCTATTGCACGCACGAGACCCCAAGATATCCCGATTGCGAGTATCGCCTTGAGAGGATGGCCACGCTATAGAAAGCATTCACGCGTCGCTACTTGATTCTACATCGAATATGTACGCTGTGCGCCGATACGTGATGTAAAGTACCGCGTCCGTGCTATATGCATGCGTGCAAAACCGTTCTGTTTTTCTAATTTGGTGATCCTGATTCGGTGGTGTTTGGTGTTTCGGTCGAGAAAGCTCTGTAATCGGTTTCAGCTGTTTCTGCCATTTAAACGAAAAGAAGACGAGTACGATAGCGCGCGCACATGGACGCGCATGCCCTTTATGATGGCCAATATCATGTGTTTGTTATTGACGATGTTCGGACAGTTACTCGCACGTGGAATCGAGGGTACCCTCCTTGGACTAAAACTCCACGAAGCCGGTCAAGATTTTCTTACCGAATATTTATCTCCTGACGAAGTCAAGTACCTTACCGAGTTAAAGGAATTCCAACAACAAGACACAGCAATCAAGATCGACTTGATCGGTGAGAAAGCGAAACATCGATCAGTCTATCAACCTCCTAGAGTTCTCTACCAAATCGGGGTAAGTTTGATAGGTACCTATCTCGTGCGAACAGAGATAGATGAATTCCGATTATTTTCGATTGGTTTGATCGGCTAATTAATGTTTAAAAGATCACATCATAATTGTCGTAATAATTTTTATATGCGGTCAACTGTTTTTATAATTTATGAATTCGAGAGTCAGGTGTGCTTTTCATTGTGGTTGTGCGAGAAGCGGGAGACGCGTGAGAATTTCCAAATGTATCACGCAGTCTTTCCGGTCACCCTATTATTCCATTTGAGCAACCTTCTGAGAAGAAGAGCCAAGAGCAAAAGGCGCAGGAACTGAGAGAAAGATATTTTATTTGAGACGAAGCTCAGCTGGCTCTGCTAGATTATACATGTAGAATGTAGACGCACATGTAATGCTCGTACGAGTATAGCCAAGGAAGATCGATAAGGGGTAAAAGAAATAAATTGTTTCCTCCTTCTTACTATTTTTTTCTTTCCCCATTTCATGCCCGGGAGAATCTTCTCTTTCACGGTTCTGATGCGGAGTCCCAAGTTGTAAAGTAGAAATGGGAAATTTCAATCGAGTTGAGGAAAGTTTGTGCATACACGATGAGATGAATGGGCAGGGAGAGTTTGAGAAGTTTGATTGAGATTCTCGAACACGACGTAGATTACCAGCGATGGCCCGACAGGACGTACGTGATTGCCTCATTCAGGGGATTGACCGGCGCCGCGCCGCGCCCCGCCGCGCCCCGCCGTTTGAATAGTGCAGTTAGACCAGATGTCTATTCGTCGATGGGGTGGGGTGATATGTACTGTTTAACGCCCCAAAGAATTTGATTACTGGATATCTACCTATTATTCTATTTCTCTGCATTCTTATCATCTTGCCTTACTGGAGAGTAGGAGTGCCGAGCAAAGTGGAAGGTCTCGATGATCGACCGAATGGATGCGAGTCGAATTGATGAAAGTCATTGTTGGACGTCGCGGAATAACGTCGCATAATAGATAGATATTGTAGATGAAATTGGTGTGAAAATTTGGACATTTTCAGGATAGCGAAGAAGAGTTGCCAGGTTGTTCGGACCGAAACGAAGTTTGCAGTAAGGTGGATTTGTACGGGTCGCCGTGGGTGGAGAGACAATGTCGTTGCCCGGATGGCCGTACCTGTCCTAGCAGCTTAGACGGAGATGACGGGCACACGATAGTGGACAAAACACGGCAGTATAAGCTCTGCGAACCAGTGAAACGTCTTCCCATCTGTCGTTACTTCAAGTTAGTCGGATGTCTAGCCAAGTTACTACGATTCTCCAATCTTTTAACGTGTGCATAGCTACGTATGTGCATTGATGCACGTATGTAATTTACAGGGACGTCACGTGGACTCTAGCTCCCGGAGGGGGCCCGGCGAATGTGACGCCGACGCCGACGCCGACGCCGACGCCGACGATCCAGCGAGTTTACTGTCGATGTCGACCAGGCAGCGTACCCTACCTAGTTCGAAGACAACCTCACAGATCTTCCGAGGGAAATCCAAGATTTATTTATGCTTTCGCGTGTTCTCCGCAAAGCGTAAGTCCTATCGCCTCTGATCTCGATCTCGAACTCGAACTCGATCTAGACCCCGTTTCTACATCCGTGCTCGTTCCTGACCGTAGCGAATACGTATTTTTACCAATACAAGCAAAGCTATCCAGAGGAATGCTCCTTTTCAGAGGCTACGCTGTCAGCACAAGGAACCCTGTCGACTGTTCACCGTACGAAAGAGACAAAGCTCGCAGCTCGAAGAAGTGAACGCATCACCTCTCTGCCAATGTCCGAAAGGCCATCGGTGTCCTAGGCGACACACGGATCCGGGTTCCCTTCCGGCAACATCCTATTCCGGCCTCTTCCAGATTAAGACTTACAGTGGATATTGCCTGCCTTCGCAACCGTATCATTCCGAAGCGGTTTACACTCTACGAAATTATGACTGAAAGTTCACCTATCCGGAGGGCACGATCCAGCACGAAACCAGAAAAACCAATACCTATACATATGCCTATGTAATGCGTACACCTACAATATTATTTGAGTACAAATAACGCGAGAAAATAAACCAATACCGAATCAGTGTAGGAACTGCATTCCAGTTCTTTCCTTGTTAACTAATTTACAGCCATTTGGTGACGCAGACTCCGCTATGAAGATCGCTATATAAGACTTTCATAGTAGAGTTATTTTCTGGATCGAGTCAAGATCATTGTTAGATTTTCCTTTTCCTATCTCCGATCGTAATGCAAAACGGAAACTGAAAGCAGAAAATACCTATTCCTTGTAAATATTTCATTTCCAAAGATAGTACGAGAGTATTACTATTGCGGGTATTAAAACTACTACCTCCACCACCATTACTACCAAGTATGTACTAGCTACCTAAATACCTACATATATTGTCTTCTCCCCTATAAACAATGAGAACGTACCGTTTCGCAAAAGTAGCGCTCTAGACTCGAAGGAGGTGATTTGATGGACTTGACGACTTTACGCTGCCGTATTCCAAATACCTAAATGTCAGAAATCCCTTAGTCGATCATTAAGATGCTCGGTTTAACGTTTCCGCGACTAAAGGCTAGATGGCGGAACGTGTTCAAATATAAACGATCTCAGCCAATACCGTTTTCGCATCTAAAAGCAACTTCTAATTTCCACAAAAAGATAAGCTACAATTTTTTAGATATAATCCGATCATCTTTAATTATTTTACAGCTATGTAGCCAATAGCAGTGTATGTGCAAATAATTTCTGCCCTCCCTATCGTAGACACCTTTCAACCTCATCCTAAAGGCACTGCGTACCTCCCCCCCCCCTCTCTCCCCCCCCCCCCCCACACACACACTCTGGTTAGATGAAGCTTAGGAAGGAGTTCTGGACATCCGGCGTACAGGCAGCTGGAGGACATTGATGCACTTGGAACAACTTTCGAGCGATGTTCTATATTTGAAATCGGTCGCGTAGAGTGCTTAGCGTTGCATTCCTCCAAAGAGGACGGAAGCAACGCAGGAGGAGGAGGAGGAGGAGGAGGAGGAGGAGGAGAAAAGACCGATGTGGATTGCCACCGCGATCGTCCCGGGATCTGGTCCAAATGCCAGTGAACTTAGCCAGCTAGTTTATTGATGAGAACCACAGTGATTTCACGCTCGATTTATTTTTCTGGTATTTCATCGAACTCGCGAAAAATAACAGTACCGCTATCGATGCTCTGATTCTTTCCTCTTCTCGCTTTTCTCGAGTCGCGTATCTGCATCGAAGATCGTTGAAAGTGCTTGAAACTAATATTAATAGAAATTTCCGCGTTCCATCTGACATCTCGCATCAACGCGATAGAATGTTGAATACCTACACGAAAAATAACGTGTGACAAGAAACGGAACTACAAAGTAAAAATGAGGAGCAATGACCGGAAAATAAAAAAAATTAAAGGGGAGGATGGGAAGGAAGCGAAAGGAAAAAGGAGAAAGAAAGATAGAAAAACGAAGAAGGAAAAGAAGAGTTTTCTCGCGTTTTCTCTGATCAGGGTCGCGTGTTTCACTGACAATGAGATAGGCACCTACGTCGCGTCGATCTGTCTCTTTCTCAGGCCCATCCGTTGTCATTAGGTTCCGTTTCGTCTCTAAGAATCTCAGGCTCTTGACTCTGAATTCATCCCTCTCTGAAGATGCGCACACGGATGCGAGTTGCCTATCGTATCTACATATATATATATATATATCCCGAGTAGAGGTATTCAGTGGACGGTGTATAGGTGAGCGTGGAGCGCGACCAAGCTAGAGGATTGGCGGAGATGATGCAGCTTAGGATTCCACGCATAGCCAAGGGTTTCTGGTTGGTTGGTAAGTGGGACTAGCTGGGACTCATAGGCAGCGTCACTTATACGAGAGTTCGCAGTCCCATTTCAAACTCGAAAGCGTTCAAGTGCGGATCGTTCCTCTGCAAAAGTTGCACTCGCGCGGTATTCTTTCGATATTCCACAGAACACGCACAACAATGAGAGGGAACGAGAACGATTCAAAGATTTTTCTCACTAGAACGAATTAAGTTTCTTTAAGCGATACGGCCAAAAGATACGCGCGGTTCTTTTTCGCCTTTCATCAAATTTCATTTCGAAGACTATAACCCTTTAATTTGGACCGGACTGAAAACTGCTAGTGAATCACTTTTGAGAGCCAAAACTCGAAGAGTAAGTCAAGGTTAAAATTGGAGTTCAGGTCAGGACTAACTGTGAGATCGAGGTCGAGGTCGAGGGCGCGTTCGAGGGTGAAATCGGGGTCGATTCGTTCGCCATTGGATCTGAAAACTATTTGGAAAGGTACGATTTTGTTCATTGTTGACGCTATTCTTAAACAAGTCCACCGTCTATATACCTATTAATGGTCAAGTTGATAGGTTTACGCTGATGCGTATGCTGTCGTTCGGTGAAATTATCAGAGATATTGAGTTGAGGGTGGTGGTGGATGCGAAGTTTACACGTTTAAATTTCGCGATTGAATCGACCGGCTGGGAAATCGCGTCCAGTCTCTTGGTGAAAAAATAGCGTTATACCGTTAAGGGAGCTTGAGCTCGAGCTCGAGCCCGAGCTCGAGCTCTGTGTTCGCCGTTCGTTTCTCCTCCCCCCTTCTTGACTCTTTTTTACGTCGTGTTGTTTTCTCTCAACGAGACACTCTTGCTCGTCCGCACATTGTTCCTCGGTGGAAGAAACGAACGACGCGTGAGAAACGAGGATAAATCGGGTCGAGATTCCACGGCATCTCATATTCTTTCATCTCTATCGTACCTACTGGAAAGTGGAAACACACGAGTATCACGTACCTATAACTGACTTTTCTCTTTTCTCTGTTCGTTCGTTTCAGCAAGTACAAGGTAAAGATACCAAGAAACTCGAGGGATACCTTTCCTCCTTCCGTCCATCTTTCTATCGATTGGAGATCGGGTTGAAGATGAAAGCAGTTCGAGAAGCGGTATGGTTGCTGATGTTGGTAGTTGGAAGTGTAGCTCTGCCGTCACAGACGCAATCGCAGTCTCATTTTCGAGGTGTCGTTAAAGCGAAACAAACAACACCGATGTACTTGGGCGAACAGAAATCGACTAGCAGTAATATCACCACCACTATTGCCAGTACCGACATCGGCAGCAATGACAGCGATAACAATGCCGATACCAGTAGTGCTGCATCCAAGTCGATTTCCGTCGGGCTTCCCACCACAATGATCAACTATGCCCACACGATGCCATTATCATCAGCAACATCATCGGCATCGTCGTCGCTATCGTCGTCGCCATCGCCGTCGCCATCGCCGTCGCCATCCCCAGCCCCATCCCCATCCCCATCCCCATCCCCATCGCCATCGCCATTGCCAGTGATATCATTGGGATCGACGGGCCGTAATTCTTTGACGGAAATGATTGAGACTCTGCCGACTACATCACCGTCGACCTCGTCGATCGCGGTAGCAGAGTTAGGAGGAGCATCGACGACTGAAAGTGGCATGTCGAGCAGGGGAAGAACAACTATAAATTCGAGCGCAGCCCCGACAGAAACTTCTTCGAGAACGATTGCCACGTCTGTAAATGAGGATGCGAATACGTATGCTCTTTCTTCGAAGAAATCTACGAGCAATTTCAACGAATTCATGACCACTCCTGGCTCGGTCTCGGCGAAGGAAACACGTGAATCTGCCGGGAAAATTAGACCTCAAATTAAATTGACAACCAACTACACCAGCCTCAGCGAGGTGAGTAGACATCCTTTTAATTCTCTCCCCCTTCAATTGCTTTTATCGATTAACGTAGGTACTCGTTTTGAAATAATACTCAGCAACACGGAATAAATATGCTAGCGTTGAACAATATCTAAGAAAAAGCCAGCTAAAGTTAATCTCGAGGCGAATCGAACTCTGATGTTTCGCGATAAATTATTCACCATGAAACCAATTGAATAATGTTCGATAGGTGGAGATAAATAGGACTTATCTGTACATAAGTACACGCTGTAGATACACGTGGACAATTGACAATTAACGTTTTATAACGTTGCTATGCTATTAAGTTAAGTGGTGGAGTAGACGTTATAATTTATGTAATGTTCTCTCGGAGCTTGTGCAAAGAAAGGGGAGAAATGTAACTATGTATGTACGTGGAGCTATAGAGTAGAAAGGGACCCAGATTCGAGTCGTGTAGTAACTGCAGCAAGGACCGTCAAGTGTCACGAACTTGAGAAAAAATGTCATATGGGTCGACCTAGAAAGCTACAAACGTTGGTTGGAACGTAAACGTAAACGTAAACGTAACCGTAACCGTAACCATAACCATATGGTTAGTCAGAACAAAACAGTTAATGTCACGACTGTCAAGTGTGAAGAAAATCGACTGATCGATCGGCTGTGATTTCTGGAAACCGAGTAGGTAGCGCTGAATCGTTTCTAGAGTTATTGGAACGCGGCTTCACATGAAATTCGCTTTAATACCACTATTCCTCAACTATCTTAACTGTTTTAAGTAGTGTACCTTGCGTACGAGCCTCCAAGTGCAAAGTATAACTGTTTAAGCTATAACTACATTTAACTATACCGCAATTACTGTAACTACATAGGTACGCAGCTATAACGCGGTTGAGTTTTACGGGTCAAAGATGTGTCCTGATGAAATCGTGGGGCCGGGCCCGCTGGGCACACCGCCCAGATGAATCATTCTCATCCAATTAACATCACTATAATATTCAAATGTGCGCCCCGCGTGCCGGTGATGTGTGTACACATCAGTCCTTTAATTTTAAATCTCGTTTCGTTATTCTTTGCGAATTCTAAGTAATTCTTTTATTTATTTATCCCCGATATGTACATCGTCTCTGATGTATCTGGCTTGCAGATGACATTTCGTAATCGCTACATTTTCCACGGTATCTATATTCCAATGAAATTTTATCGCTTCTACTCTCTCGACCCTCTCGCAGAAGCATCCGGTAATTACTCGAACAGAAGATAGAGAATAATTGTCTCTGGTACTCTCATACCGCTCTTCAATTATAGTCTGCAATATCCATCTCCGTAGAATACGGCCGCCCTAAACACTGTACCTTGCAACAATTATATTTCGTAACAATGGAATAATAAGAAAGTGTAACTGATGCGGAATCCCGGGTGCACACTGCAGTATAGTTTCCGCAGAGATAGCATGTTCAGCTCCATTCCATACGTAAGGTAAGATGTAGGTACATACTTACATAGATAGGTACATGCATCAAGTGTCGCGGCCGTATGTAATAGTAATGGTAGTGGGCGCACTCGTACGTGGTTAAGCGGAATGTTCAGTGGTGGCATCTTCATTTTGTTCAACGTATCAGAAAAACCACATTTCAATGATGCACAATGAGTTAGTAGCAAAACATTTTAAGAGTACAACCTACATGCGTCAGAAATATCTATATTTCTAGTTACAATAACAATGAATTGTGGCTTTGGATTTCTCTATACTGTATTCGCTACATGATTTTCAACTCACAGCAATAATTTACTTGTTCGTTGTTAATATACTTAACAACTGATTGTTTCATAAAGAACATTACAATCATATCATCAGCCGATCAATGTTTCCTGTGTCTATTTAATTACAACTTTTGACGCGTAGCTGTGCCATGTGACTGTGTCTTGCCTGGCAGGGAAACGGGCAGATGCAAGGGAATGTACAGTTGCAACGGTTAAATATAATACAAAGAATACCGCGATATAATCGAACAAATTACTCGTTCACCGATGCAACGCAACGGTTTAGTTTGATCGAGCAACGAAACCATCGCAATCTCTGCAATTTCATGGAAAGTCAATTTTCCGTGCAAGCATAACTGTGGTTCCAGGCAGGAGTTAGCGGTAAAGTAAAATCGAGAATTCATCGAAAATTCTTTGAAAGTCCTAATGCTTGCGGTGAAGCAAACTTTTAAACTTCCCTCCAAGAGACTGGAGACAATTACACGGTTTAGAGGGAATGTTACCTTTGTCACCGATAGATAGTCATGCCGTCTATAATGTAACATTACTGCAAATAAACAATCTGCGGTTCTAGCATTAAATGAAGCTTGGAGAGTGGCTGTTCGCGTAAAAACAAGTTGCACGCTTCTACCAGCAATTTGCGTCGAAGAAAGAAGGAAACCGTTAACACTGATCCTTTCCGTTCTCGCACAGTTTCGACTCGAATTGTCATTGAAATTGCTCAAAATATGTAACATGCTGTCTGAAATTTTTCTCTTTCCTCCTTCGCTGGCTACTCATTGTTCATTCCCCTGTTACTAACAATATGAATCATTATCGATCCTTACGGTTCAATGAAATAAATATGTACTCGTGTTGATCGAGCCGTTCTGGTCGAATCGTTGAATTAAATATCGCTGAGAGTTGCTTAGAAAATTGTCACGAATCGCGTTGCTCGCTTTAGTATTTGAAAAGGAGGGCAAGTGTTCATGACCGTGACGTGCAAGCGGATCAACCGGTGTTAATATCGGTAGTGGAACGTGACGATAGCAAAAGAAAAAATATTGAACGGGAGGAAAAGAAACGGAAGCGGAAGAGCAGGCAAAAGAAAATGAAGGAGGCAGAAAGAGTACGGTTTATCGAACGATATCGTTGCTAACGTTCGAACTGCTTAACGCTGTGCCCGTAACTAATCTTAAGGAATCTATGTACCTGGATACCTATGTACTTAATTTCGCCAAGCGAACGCGTCCTAGATAGACCGATTAAAAATCTAAGCTCGCCCATTTCACTTGCACTTTGCAGGTAAAACTTTGAAACCAATTACACACACTTATCTGTACCAGGAGCGTTTAACAGATACTGCCAAGTCGACGAATAAAAGAACCATGAATCGGAATCAGTATTGGTATTAAGTAGATATAGCTGCAATAGTATCGTATGATCACTGATTCGTAATAGAACGGTCAAGTTTCGCGAGAGTGGGTGGCGGGAGCCGCCAAGAAATATGATGCCAGACAATTCTCATGCAGTGGGTGTTCTCCGCCTTCAATCGTCTCGTTCAAACGTGTTTGTTCGTATAATTATCTACATTGTATCTCTCTTCTCTGCTTTCCCACTATCCACAACAGTTCTATTGCGATAATTTGCGGAAATGTAACCAGAGAGAGAAAAATTGAGAACGAGAACGAGAACGAGAACGGGGGCGAGAACGAGAACGAGAGCGAGAACGAGAGCGAGAGCAACGAAATCTGTTTTACATAGCGCAAGAGACAAATGAATGAGGCGGGGATGTATGGAGGCAGGAGGTATGGAGAAATAATAATAATTGCGTTAACTGGTAATTTCACAGGCGGGAGTACGATTACCGGAAGGTGCGAGTGCAGCTCTCGCGAAACCAACTAAATATCACTATTATCCGCATAATCAGCACATCTATTTGCTACCGGAATGCGCGGTTCAGCAGGTTTGCAATGCCGTTTACGTTCGACTGAATTTTACTCAGCCTCTGTGCGCCTGTCCAGGGAGATATCGCGACCCTTGCAGCGCCTCTCTCGACAGCGACGACCTCCACACTACGGAGCTGGTCACCGACCCGCGAACCAAGGTTAGCAATTGAGTTGCTTTGCCTTTTCCACTACACATTGTACATACCTTGTTATTTACTTTCTTTACTCGCGCTTTTACACCAATTCTGACGTGACGCGCCAATTTCCTCTAATCGATTCTACCGTTCCCCTACATAATGTATGTACGTACCTGCGTAAACGCATCTTACCTGAATAATAGCTTTGACTTAAAAGCTTGCGAGTCCTTTGACATTTCAAATTTTCCGATTATAATACGCGTCGAGTAAGGAAGATCAGCCGCGCGAGAGAAAAAGAGATCAAGGTTCGTTGACTGACTCTGAACACCTAGCCAGAACACAAGAAACGACTCACTCACTTTCAGCCGGCGTAACGAGTTTTCAAAACATCGCCCCGTATATAATGCAACCATAATACAACGTATGTACGTACCAACATCGAACGATGACGATAAACCCAAGTCTCTTATATTGCTCGAGTAGCGTAAATTTATTGTTCGTACACAAGTGGAACGTCCCCCACCAAACATGTAGTGTAGTAGGCAAAAAGTATGGTGTTTTAAAAGAATTTATTATAGAACGAGAACCAGTAGTGAACATTTTTCGCATGTCATTTGTTTAATGAAAATAATTCCAAGTTTATAAAATCATGTACCTGTACAGTCGATAACCGAAACTATCGTCCGGCAGTCCGGCCTTAGAACAACAACGCGAGGGCGTACCTTGATAGTGCAAAAAGAAAACAGTACGATTACGTCATTTTTTAATGGCTGATTTTATAATGGTAAGTTATAAAAGAATGTTGCCAGACGTTCGTAAAATTGCATTTTTACACTGATCATTTACGTCATAGATAAGTGGCTGTTTATTTTTTTCAAACTTTCAGTTAGAACCCCTTTAACACTAATATACCTCATCGCTAGACCTACATTATACATATACATAACTAACACTTTATCAAACAACTGCAATGTCAATGTTGACCGTTTTTCTAAATACAAACTAATTACTAATTACCACACAATGAATCAGCAATTAAGGTATTTTTTGTTTTTGCACTTTCCCGACTACCGGACGATGGTCTCCGCTATCGACTGTATATATGTAGATATGATTTCACTGGCTCTCGGTCTATTAAGGGAAGGCGAACAAGGCAAAATGCTAATCTAATGCTACTTGATTTTTAGGCTTTGACGTTGGTGAAGACTTGCGAACCAGTGGCGGAAATGCGCGAATGCAGAACACCGAGGGATTGGTCTCTCCTCGCGTTGCAAAACATAAGAACTGGAAAGTCTCATTACCTCGTAATCTGCAGGTGCCCCGATGCAAATATTCTCGGTGAGTAAGCATCGGAAAGAAGAAGAAGAAGAAGAAGAAGGAGAAGAATGCGTATTGTAAATTCTAACTACATACAATCATAGAAGGCCCTATGAGTCACGATCAGCCGACGTATGCTAGTGTACCGGGAATTCGCGTGTACGGGATGATGTGTGTGCAGGGGGGAAACAGAAGAGGGCGTCCATTGCGGTACACGCGCAGCATTTCAGGTATCTACATTCTGCACTTCAACCAGCATAAATCATATTACATAGTTTAGTTTCGCGAATCGTGTCGCAAGTCCAAGTCTCTGGCAGTGTATTGATTAATGAAGGAATCATCATTTGCCTACAGACCGTCTAGAAGAACAAACCACCGCCGGCGACTCCGTGTACACAGAGAAAGAGGAAACGAACGAACGATCGAGCTTTCCATGGTACAAAGCGAAGCAACTGATCAATACGGCTGTTTGGGATTAGAACTTTCCAAGATTCAACCAAGTACCAGAAATTATTGCCTATTTGGTCCACGTGCAATCTGCTTTTCGCCATTCATTCTTTTATTTATTAAGCATTCCGCTTCGCTCAGCTTTCTCTGACTTTCCATCCCTCCTTATTTATGCCCGTATAATTATCCATCTGAATGATGGAAAGATAGAAATAGATTCACGGTTGTACAGCAAATATACCGCGATACCACCACCCACCACTACTGAATGCAACCCACGTATACATATTTACTCTACATGTAAATGACCGAATCAATTCATTCCCCAGAGGAATCCGTACAACCAACACCTTAGTTTCTCTTATTTACAATTAGTTTCTTGGCCGCTTTATCGTTTCATATCGTTTAGATTCGTATGACGAATTCAAGTAACTTGAGGATACACAAATTTCGTCCTTAAGGCTTATCTCAATCAAATACCAGCTCGTATCTCGCATTCAACTATAGAACTATGTCTATGTGTTTCGTATTCGTTTCGTTGATTTTTACATAGCACCATGCATAATCAGGCTGAATATTGAAATCGGGCGTAGGTAGCCAATTCTCAGTCAGTCCATGTGAGATGTGAGGCAAGGCAGACTGATCACTATACGTATACATATATTAGGTATACATATACGAGGCTTGTAAAAGACGCGAAATTTGTGAAATCAAACGTATGAGCTACGCAAAACTCAGTTAAGCCCAAACAGCGTTGCTCAACGATCGGCTAAACCGCAAAAGTTATCAGCCGCTAAAATTTCCGCGGTCGTAGAATCCTGTGGCTTCAACGATCGATCGATCGAGCCAATAAGAAATCAAAGGATGATCAAAGGTAGTGACATCGAGCCCGAGAAATTTCCCAGTTCCATCTATTCCTCTCTATTCGCGGTTGTACTCGGTTCGCCTTGTTCGCTTACCAAGTTAATCGTTGCTTCGAGTCATTCATCTCGGACAGTTTTTACATACATATATCTACGTTTAGAATTGTCGCGTCGCCATCGTAGCGACACCTACTGTAATCGTTTTGTGCGAGTAATTGTAACGTTAGCGAATAATGTTTAACGCATTGCGGGACATCGGAGACGAAAGAATAGAAATCTAATAGGGATTCAAAGCCAAAACAATAAGCGTGACCGAACAGATATATACGTCGAAGACTTACCCAATACGTCCGAATTCGCCAGAACGCTGCAGCTGTACATAGGTGTGACTAGGCGTGGATGCCTCGAGTTAAATACCCGACGACAAGCGTCTTTGCATACCGACATTAAATGTCCACCAACAACAAGACCTTGACTCTGGCCGTAATAATTCTCGCTGTTGACAAAAGAGCAAGTTGTCATTCGGTATGTAACTACAGCCTTTCATCGAATAAAACATAATTATGTAGAAGCGAAAGATAGGAGGAGAGAAGAAATTAAGTATTACGTTTGCTTATTACTCTGAGAATTAGTCGGCAGAAAACAGAAAAGATTGACGAAATTAAGGAAGAATAGTAAGTACATTACGTGAGAAGGGAGAGAAGACAGCGCGTCTCTCCCTTGTCACGTACTATATTTCTTTCAACACCTGCATGAAAATAGGCGTAGTCCAGTTTCCTTGGGAGGAAAAGTAAGAAATTGTGAATACGCATGCGCGTAAAGTCTTTTTCCCTTGGGAGAAAGACTTTACGCGAATACGTCTGAAATTGGTCATTTTGCTCCCGCTCAGCAGGCGTAAAAAATCACCTATTTGCATGCAGGTATTGGAAAAAAAGGTGTTAATTAATATACCTTGGAGCATGCTGATAAATTTCCCACTTCTTCACGATAAAACAGACACCCATCATAGGCTCTTCGCACAGGGGTCCGGCGAGCGTTGCTAATTGAAAACCATTCACCATGCTGCTTTCGTACCTGATACATCAGATCAGAAAACACGTTACGCGCTATCTTAGATGTCGCGACGCGACACGCCGCTCGCGCTAGCTTAAGATCTAAAGATTGCTGGTAAAAAGCCGAAAATATATTACGTATTATTGGTGAATAAGTTGTATGTAATACGAATTGCATGAATTGCTGAATACTCACGGAGCTCGTGGATCCGTAGACTTGGAGTGCCTCTCCCAGAACTTTTTCTGCTTGTAGTCAGTTTGGTTTAATAAGATGTTAGGACCACAATTCCGTGGACCGAAGGCCCATATTTTATCCAATAGGTTTTCATGGCCAGCCTCTCGAAAAGCAACTATCAGCTCACTTTTAAATGACTCCAACTCTCTCCGTTTCCTTTCGGAGATTGAACGTAACGATTCTGTTTCACTAGGCCGTCTCTCCTTCTCCGTTTCCGTTTCCGTATCCGTTTCATCCTTCTTTTCCGAAGACACTTTGCCGTAGTATAGATACAAGGCCTTTATCAGGTCGGAATTCTTCTCTAAAATCTTGGTGATGTTTTCTGGCAAAGGTGTTGCATCTATCTCCAAGTAACACTGTCGATTCGCTGTCCAAGCCAGCAAGTTGCCATCGTCCGCTTTCTTCTCGATCGCCTCATTCATCATGTCGACCTTTGGAGGAGGGACAACTGTCTCTCTGAACTGTACGATCGGTTCCGACACGTTCACGTCCACTTTGGCGTACCTCAGCTTCAAATCTTCCAAGCATCTCTCCAAATGCACTTCTCCGGCGGTGTTGAGTATTATTTCCCCGCTCTCCTGAATGTGAACAACGGCACAAGCGTCCGCTTGATTAAGCAGCTTCAGACCGTTGATCAGCGGCTGCAAATCATTGGGATGTTTCGGTTCGAGAGCCACTCGCATTATAGGTACAGCGCCGAGAGGTAACAGCTCGACAAAGGAGGGGCAGGCAACGGTGGAGGAAAGTGTTGCTGTTTTTAGCACGTGTTCCTCCAAATCACCGATTCCGAAAACGTTACCCGCAGTCACCTTATCGGTGGGTTCTAGTTCCCTGCCCATCAGTAGATAGAGTCTTTGTATGCTGACGCTGGTCACATATCTTCCGGCTTTTAAATCCTTCAACGTTGCGTTCTCGTCGACCGTTGACTCGACCTCCGGGCCCGTTTTCTCACGGTTCAATGCCTCGCGTGGATCATGTTTTGGGCCCAACACAAACACTTTGCTCCCCTTCCTCAACGTGCCGGAATAGATTCTGGCGAACGCTAGTAGCACGGTGTCCGTATCTTGCTCGCTCACCTTCGCAGCCGTCAAATTCAATGTCTGACATTGTGCGCTCTCCGCGCTCTCCGCGCTCTCCGCGCTATTAACCTCTTGTAGCCTTTCTTCTGAACACTCCCCTTTCAATGTTGTTATTTTCTCCGCGTGCTTTCGTCGCGCCATGTCCCTTCGTTCCGCCAACTCTTCCGGCGTCAGCGGTTTAGGTCTATTCTCTGGTAATACTTTCTTCTCAACCGGAAACATTTTTGAAATGTACACGACGATTGGTGAATTCGCGGACGGGTCGCATGCCAGAAATGCTTCTTTTAATCGTTGCGTTTCAACTGGTAACGATGAGAAATCAAAGTTACCGCTTAACAACCGCTCCACCTTCTCAGAGGTCAAGCTATCGGGAGCTGGGACTATCTCGCATATCGCGTCCAGACACGCACGAGCCAAAGGTAACCATTGAGAGCAAACGGCCTGCAATTGAGCCTTCGGATCTGTATGTCTTAAATCTCTCGTGGTTAATTTGATATCAAGCTTCTCTGCCATGGACGCCACCTTTTCTTTGTCCTTCTGTACGGTTATTGTTTCATACAACGTCCAAAGATTGTCCAAGATAAGCTGAACAAATAGAGGCTTCTTTGCTTTCTCCTGAGCTCCTTTCATTATCCTCTTTGTCTTGGTGTTCACATAGAAATCTCCCCAGAGCGTCTTTAACAATATTTTTTCGTTAAATCCTAGTTTGCTGGAAAATATCTTGGCGAAGTCTTTGACACCAAAGCCCCAGCCGTCGGTGGCACTGGAAAATAATACGTTACCTTGCTCCGGAGAGAAATATAAACTGGAATCATCTAGATCTTCGAGTACAGACTGCCAGTCGGCCAGATTCCTTTCGTCAGAAACGCTTTCTATCTTTTCCTTTCTCAGTTCCTCTTTCTCTTCCCGCTCCATAACATCGCTGGCAAATAGCTCTCCCATTACGGCATTCACTTGTTCTAGAACTTGAGTCAAATGCACATAAGCATCCAATGGAGATAGTTTCATTTCGGTAATTAACCTGTCGATCTTGTTCAGCACTAGAATCGGTTTTAATCCTTCTGCATAGGAAGTGGATAACGCACCACGGGTTTGGGGGCATATACCTTCCACTACGTCGACTACGATAATAGCTCCATCGCAAAGTCTAACCGCTGTAGAAACCTCCGAGGCAAAGTCTACGTGCCCTGGAGAATCTATCAAATTAATAGCAAACTCTCGACAATGATAGTTATGATAAAGAGTAATAGAACTCGATTTCATAGTGATCCCTCGCATCTGTTCATCTGGACGACTGTCCAAATACCGAAGTTTACCAGCAAGCTTGTTGGAAATGATTCCATTGCTGGCAACCAATGAATCAGCCACGGTGGTTTTGCCATGGTCAACGTGCGCCAGTATACAAACATTTCGAATACTGGCAGGATCGCTATGAATGCTTGTTAATTTTTCTGGACTAATAAATCGCATTCTGCCATCAATTTACAAGTGCGAACGAAAATGGAGTAGTACACGATATTCCTTGACGTGCGGATACGTTAATTAACGTTAACTAGTGATAATGACGGTAACCACTATTTCACTTTATTTTGCTTCCAAAGTACGTAACGTTCAGCAAACACAAGGACATATCGTAGTCTCGTTGGCATCATTATCGTTTTCGTTTCCGTTTTCGTCGTGCCCAGCATACCAGGGTGCTTCGGCCGCTTAATCAGCACCGAAAATAAATTATCTGTTTTCCTTTTCTCTAATTCGTATATTATTGCTATGCTACTGACTATTGAGAAAATTGGAAACGTATTTGTCACTTTATCTACGCAGGTTAGGACAGCAGGTTAGGTATATATATGTATGTAATAACGCGTTGCCGTCCCAACGATTCTGTGTAAATACGTACGATGGAAAACTCTTGACTTTTTCCCACAGCTGCCACAGGTAAGCTTTTTCATCGGCGCATCGTTTACTGCAATCACGTAGCGAACAAAAACTCGACGATAATCTAACGTGCAACTACCATCGTACCATTGTCAACCATTGTACTGGCATTTCACCACATTTCACCACATTTACAGCAGCTCACCGCTGACCGCGCAATCCAATCGCCCGCTGAAACAGACCAAGCTGCACGAAACTAACCAAACTATATACTTAGGTACACCGACGCTATCCGAAATTCATCAAAATTTTATAGAATTTATCCAACGAATACCGTATATGTGTGTATTTAAGTAAGTACTTATAATACCTATATAGATTATACGTAATATATGTATACAGTTGTTCACAGTCATAATCGTACACTCTTTAAAATCGCATAACATTTTTAAAGTTGGTTTGCTATGTGATGTGGTTTGTCGTTTTAAAATAAAATAGTAGGTAGAGGTCGTTTTTTCAACGTTTCTTTCTGAGCCTGTAATGAAAATTCAGACAACCCGTTTGTAGATTTAAGTAAGTTGTATACATGCTGGAAATTTCATGAAAATCGGTTAACGTTGCTCTTCGAGCTACAGGTCGAAAAACTTTCGATCCTACGTATCAAAGTGGAATGTTATGAAAAGCAGAATTGTAAGTATAGGTAGACTATATGTATACATAGATAGAAGAGGCTGATATGAAAACACAATAAAGAAAAATAGATGATACTTTTTATTTCTTTGTATAACACTTATCAGTATAAAATGTAACACATGTAAAAACAACGTAACAATCAATTTGAAGAATAGTCCAGAAGGGTCAACAATTTTTGTGCTCGCATTACAATTCTGTTGAACGTGTACATATATGTATGAACGGGTGTAGTGCTGCGACTTGGTTGCAGAAATAAAATGGGATCGAAGTCACCGATGAATCATTTATTAGCAGGGATGCATTACCGTAAATGCTTCGGATGTATGTGCGTTAAAACGGCTAAAAAATTGGCGAGGGGGGTGGGGGGTGGGGGGGGGGGAGAGAGGAAAGTTGAAACACGATAAAATCAACGATTACTCGGCGTCAAAGTCTTCGTTCTGTAGCGTGTCGATTAGATTATCTTTTGGTCTGTTAGCTTTTTTGTTCAATGCACGAGCCTTTATGTTGCACATAGTTTTAGTGATCAACCAAAGTGCACCTTTTTCACATACGCAACGTAATCCGCATACAACGGCGGTAAGTAAGAAGTGAGGTGGGTAGCCGGTTGTATAGGATTCGATACCAACCGTCTTCAACGACGCCTCCACGAATTTGTCTGGTGTTGGCGCCATCCACGTTGCTTTCCTTCAATGTAGATATGTATATAAATAAACAGAAAGGTAAGTCGAGTATATAGGTAAGTATATGTACGTGGTTCTCGAAGAGCTGCGCGTAACGAACGGAAGGCCGTTAATCGAATTCAGTTGGACTTACTTGATCTTTGACATCTTGGTTGCCACCAGTGCGGGAATCACGCATTGAACGGTGACTCCGTTCGATTCGGCTTCCGCGGCTAAATCATGGCTAAGTTTGCTCACATAGGCTTTGCTGGCGCCATAAACGGACAAGTAAGGACTCGGCATATCCGCCAACATCGAGCCGATATTTATTAAAACTCCTTTTCTTCGCTCGAACATTCCGGGGAGAAGAGCCCTTGCCACACCCGTCACGGCTGCAACGTTCAGCTGAAGAATTTTTGCTAAACACTCCTCCGATGTCTCGGTAAATAGTTCTGGATGCTCGTAACTCGCCCCGGCATTGTTTACCGCAACCGCGATCTATCGAAAACGGGTGGTTCTTTTTAACCGACGGTATAGTGTAGACATTAAAATTAATTTCACTCAAGTTCACTACACCTATGCTTTTATATAGGTACAGGTAGCGAAGATGCGTAAATCGTGGTGCCGCCATGTACCTAGGTACGATTGCCAATTAAGTTAGACTTAAGAGTTCTGATTGGCTTTCGAATTCGATACCACCTACGATATGTATGTGTGTGTATATGTATATGTATATGTACTTACGTAGACATACATAAATAGATAGAAGAGATATACGGCGGAAGGAGGAAAAATAATATAAGCATGCATGTATGTATGTACCTCGAGTTCTTCGGTAGCTTTGACGATTTTCGCATAAACTGCCTGGCCTTCGGTCAAATCAGCTTCCACGATTCGAACTTGGACCCCGTATTGCTGTTTGATTGCCGCTGCGACTTTTTCGAGTTTTGGCAAGGATCTCGAAATCAATACAATGTCGAGTCCCTTTTTTGCGAGCTGCTCCGCATACGCTTTTCCGATACCACTGGTAGCGCCAGTAATTACTGCCCACCTACCCTGGGTGGTTAGGTCGATGCTTAATCCGAAACTTGGTGCGATCAACTTTTTCCATACGAGAACACTGACCCTTAATAAAATCCGCAGTCCGATTGCTGCCAATGCAACCAGAGATAGTTTTTCCCAACAAGTCAGCGTCATCCTGAAACGATCCGAAATTCAACGGGATATTCGGTCACTCGGTTCGGTTCCTTCGACTAGCCACGCGCCTCTATCAACGTCGTTTACGTTGTATGCCGATTTTCCCACTGCTCTCTTCCTACTTTATCCTATTTTGCCCCCCAGACCCCCGCCCCGTAGTTTGTGACCACGATAACACAATCGACAGGCTAGCTCGGGGTCGCGACTCGCGGCACTTGCCTTCATTTGTCACGCTGATAAGCAAAAATTCGCTTTTCGTCACACACAATATTTCTCACGCCTGGCTGCACTTTTAAATCTAATTGTAAATACTTTTACCTACGCGCTGTTTCTAACAGTGTAGACACACTCGGATAGCTATTTGCTATCATGGTACGTAACACCTACTTGGTTTTACAATTGTCGCATGTAAGTACCAATAGGCATCCTTTCTTAAGGGGGCATTGCGCTTTGTTGGGCCGAAAAAATTAATTTCTGGTTTTGCAAGCTGTTTCATCGTATCTTGAACTATTGTTTTACATTTTTGTGTGACAGTGAAAGAGAAACATGACAGATACAGAGAGAGAGAGAGAGAGAGAGAGAGAGAGAGAGAGAGAGAGAGAGCGTTGAAAAATAATCAAAAGAATAAACAAAAAGGAAGAGAGATTCTGAAACTATATGTATGTAGCTATGGGTGGTAGTAGATGCATTAAGAAAAATAAAAAAAATATTAAAATGGCAACCTTTTGAAGTAGATGTAGCACCGTGATTTGAGTCTGAGAAAGCTTTTGGCTGAAAATCGGGAAAACCTGAAGACAGCCTGCCAAACCTCAAATTAATTTGACGAATCGTTTTTGTACAAAAAATTCATAAAGAATTACGTATTTTTCGGCCCAACAAGGTGCAATCCCCCCTTAAATCTATCCCGATAGAAAGAGAAGATGAACGCTCTCGTATCTTACAAGAAAGCTTGGATGTTGCAGCGATTCGGATAATTGAACATGTTCTTATGAGGCATTTTAATCGGTGGATAGGTACTTGGCTAGTAGATACATAAACTATCGCATTAAAAATTCACACAACAGTTGAAGAGACCGCATCTGTGTCGCTCACCTGCAGTCGATGCCGCTGAGATTTCGTACTCGACCTTTGATTTCACGTGTTTCTGCTGAATACGATAGATACGGTGTCGTACCCATAAAACAATTACACTCATGAAAAAATTTATACAGATGCGGAGCGGCAAGAACAGGAAGTGTCGGGTACGGTTCTGCCGCAGTTCTGTTGGCACTCAAATTATAATCGTTTTCATTGATTGAACCTTGATATTGGCACTGAAAGAGAAATGCGAAACGATGTATGAGCTACCGACACCGACCACGACCCAAACGAGACCGACGGAACACGGAACGCTCGCCAGCTTTCCGAAGATGAGCAGAGAGAAAGGGGAGAAGAGAGGAAAAAGAGAAAGCAGCGAGAATTGACGGAAGTGGGATACGATTTTGTATGTGCCACGAGGAAGCGAGAACACCAGATACTGAACAACGGTCGATGTTGGCGAGCGTTCTGGAGTTTGCGCGGACCGCGGATGCGGATACGAGTTCACATTTGCACGCTCATGAAACTCATGAACGCAAACGTGAACGTGGTTGTAAAGGTGGACGCGAGACGGGAGGCGCGCGACGCGCGAGCAATGTCAGGGCTAGGCTATCCCAGAAGAAAGTCGTCGATTCTATCATTTCTCCCAACAGCGAGGTAGATCTCTCTCGCTCTCTCGGCAATTGACTTTTTCTTTGACACACTTTACGATCCTCGTGTAGTAACACGTACCCTTTCCAAAAAGTAGACTGGTAGGTAATGTTTTGCTCCAGGCGAACACACCACCAACGTAAAAATTCTTGACGGTCATCGGTAAGTTGATTAATTCTGTCCCTAAATGATCGTTCTTCATCTACGGGGAAAGCATCGACAGTTGAAAGATTCGTTATACCTACAATGTAATATACATACATATGCATATGTATGTACATACATACATAGAACGTACGTACTTAAGTAGTAAGTATGTGTAACAAACTATCGATACATTTTCTCGTTCTCGTTCTCGCTTTCGCTCTCCTCCTTCTCCTTCTCCTTCTCCTTCTCCTTCTCCTTCTTCTCCTCCTCGGTATCATGCCAATTCTCGTTTCAACGGCCTGATTTTATGGAATCGATCACAAGTAGGTTAGCGTATACATTATTAGGGTGCCTCTTATTTTCGACTTTTAAATTTTTTTCAGGGTGCCCTCGAGAATACATAATTCCAAATAATTCAAAAAAAGTCTGTGTAAAGTTTGAGCCCGATCAGATAACGGGAAAAGGGGCCGTTGAACATTTAAATAATTATTTAACAGCTCAAAAAGTCGATTTTATATAATATCCTCCAAGTTATTGTTTACATAAAAAAATTATGTCAAACAATAGTTGTAGATCCGGACAAGGAGCATCTTTTATGTTCTATTATTTTTTCTCGTGCGACAAACGGTTTTCGAAAAAAATCCGAAAACTGAAAAAACAATCTTTTTTCTCAAATTTTAAAAGTTGAGTGCTTCTCGAACACATTTTATTTATGAAGACGAACAAAAAAATGGAATTTTTATTTTCGAGGATTATTTTTTAAACAATTAGCAGGGAGGGGGGGATATAAAAAAATGCCTTATTTTCAGTGTTCGATATGTTATGAATGTTTCCTGAAAATTTGGGATCGAAATTTACAAAAATATCGAAGCTATAGATCTTTAACACGGACTTTTTTTTAATTATTTGGAATTACCCTGGAATTACCCTGGGTGCCCCGAAGAAAATCTGAAGAAAAAGAAATTTACCAAGAGTAAATAAAAGCCACCCCAGTATACATATTGTGTTGAACGATAAACTTGAAAGTTGGAAATGTTCGTGAGCTCCGACAAATATCGAGTGGGATCGTACAATTTTTATACGTTTGCTTTTTAGTTTAAATAGGTTGCATATAGATATGCATGTATGTATATGTATACGTATACCTATGCAGTGCGCTTTCATTACCTTTCTTAAAAATCTTTAATAGGTACATGAAAGAAACAGTGGATAAATGATTAAAGATCGATGATGTTGCGTTTAGATCAGGCTCGTATTAAAGAGGGGCTAGGGCAACGGAGACACAGATGCATACTTCTCCGTTCCACCAGTGGGACCGCTGCGGCCGATCGCCGCCTGCAAATCCCGCCTTTAATTCGGGCCTGGTTTAGATATTTACAGTATAATATCTAATAAAATATACGGCTTAGCTTACGATGGTTCTAGATGGGGCCTTATTTCATGCGTGTAAGTCCGTAGCGTGAATCAGCTGTTCGGATGTAGCAGAATTTGTTACAATAGTGCCTGTTTTGACAACGCGTCGGCCGAGCATCATTGTAACATTACGATGCGCTTGATGTATAGTTTGCAAATGGAACCGCCTCCAAAGTAAGGCTCCGGTGTCCACGGATTTTGTCCAATCTTGCCATTCTCCACGAGTAATCTGTGCGCTTTCCATCTCAAAGATCTTCTCGATCACGCCCCGCAGCCACATATTCCAATCTATAGCCGCGTCGCTGATATGCGCTAGCCATGTGGTCCAATCTCTGATTTCTTTCGATTCCACCATTGGCACGTAACGTTCCATGAATGCGATCTGCGATTTACTCAGAACTGACCTTAACCAATTAGCAATCTTTCCGCACACGACGTCCATAATGTCCTTCAGTTCTTCCGTTAGCAGCTCTGGATTCTCCAACACCACGATGTTGCTTAACTTTTCGTAAATCACGCGATGTATACCGTTCGTTATTGGATCTTCGCCTGTATTCTCCGGCGCGTCCTCAACCATGTTGTATACGGTATCGATAATTTTGCCGAATGTAAGGAAAGGAAGGTCGGATTTAAACAATTCTTCCAGATCCTTAGTAACGGTTCTATCCATTGCCACTGCTTTTTCACGATCAGATGGAACTTTTGCCGCCTTTTGTCCCTTTTCTTCCATTTCCCTTGCTCCGTCCGGCTCTTCCTTTTCCTGTGCCACTTTTACCTCCTCCACATCTTTCTCTAACGGTCCTTCTATTCCTTCCTCCTCTACCGTCTGCACCTCTACTTTACTATCATCTTTCATTCTCCGTTGCTCATCTCCTGGGACACCCTCGGTTTCTTCGGCCGTTGGCTCCATCGATGTTTCATCAATTTCAGCTTCCACTACCGTTCCCTCTTCCGCTTTGCTTTCTTGCTCTGGCTCCAATTCCGTTTCCACCTGCGCTGCCACCTCCGATTTCGCCGGTTCTTCCTCCGGTCTTACTATTTCCGCTTCTGCTTCCACTTTCTCGTCCTCTAGATCCACTTGTGTGTCTGTCTCCGCTTCCGCTGTCTTTACTTCCGCTTCTGCTTCCACCTTTTCGTCCTCCAGATCCACTTGTGTGTCTGTCTCCGCTTCCGCTGTCTTTGCTTCCGCTTCTCCTTCCGCTTCTGTTTTTGCTTCTGCTTTCGCCTCCGCTTCCGCTTTGACTTTCGCTTCCACTGGCGCTTCCGCCTCCGTTGCTTCCACGTCATTGTCCTTTACAGTTAAATCTACTTCCTCGACGATCTCTGTCGCGATCTCCTCCGCATCATCCGTTTTCTCCGTTTCATCGTCATCTGTATCGACACCGATGGCTTCTTGTAATCGATCTGCTTCATCTTCTCTTTCTCCTTCCATATCCGTTTCCAGATCCCTGGCTTTGTCCTCTTCCTCTTCCTCCTCCTCCTCCTCCTCTTCCTCTTCCAGTATCTCTCTCTCTCTCCATTCCGCGTCCGCGTCCTCGTCCTCGTCACGATCACGGTCACGGTCACGGTCACGGTCATCGTCATCGTCATCGTCATCGTCATCGTCCTCCTCCTCCTCTGCTTTCATCTCGTCCTCCTTTCTCTTGCACCGTTCCGTAAGCTTCTTCTCCCGATCTTGCGCAACTTCCGACAACACTCCGGTTACCCAGCAAGCTATCAGGTCGGCTAAGAAGCGAATCTGTTGGGATTTACGATCTTCGTCCTGGGGGAGAGTATACTCCAATATATCTACTAGACGCCTGACTATCACTTCTGAAATGTCGTTCAAGTCCGACTTGGGGATCGGGCACTTCCACTGTAGAATACTTTTGACGAAACGCTCGGCCATAAGATACTGGCAGGAGATTGAATCCTTATCGAACGATCCCGTTCCGCTGACGGTACCTAGTAGACTCGGTTTCTTCAGTTTACTTGTCTCTTTGTACCGCCACTGGCCCTTTTTCTCCCTTTTCTTCTTGCCAAATTTCTTCTTACGCGAAAGGGTGGAAGCTTGCCTGAAAGAATTTTTAACACTCGATCACCTTCAGAGTAATAGAGTACTATATGTATTTCCAAGTACTCGAACAGATATAGAAATTCATCTTGCATAGGTACTGTAAGATAATCATTCGATCAAACTAACAACATTTGTTTCTCTACCAATTTCTTTTTAATGTTCTTTCCCAATAATCCCAATAATGGGTAGGTACGTATGTACGTATGTATGTACACGGAATCAGTATTGCACTGATTAAGGTAAACCGTTAAACACTGCTTTCGACAAAAAGGGTGGGAAAAGTAAGGGGGGAGAAGAATCGTTCGAGCGATTTATAGGTACGTTACTCGGGAGTTAAGCAGGTTTCATTCTCCAAAGTTTTAACGAGATTGTCCAAAAGTGCCGGTGGTAAAATATGCGCGCCCGATTTTAAGGTCATTAACATTCGTTGTCTCGGCGGTTGGGCCAGTTCCTTGATTCGGTGTGATACGGGTTTTAATTTTTTGAGAACTGTTTTTTTAAGGCAATCCGGCGGACATCTCCGACTGTATGAAAACATTAAGAAAACCGATAAGTCCGGGAAATTTTTTTTATCGTTGGAAAATCCAAAGTTATTGTCAGCTCGGCTATCACCTTGGTGTCGCTAACATTTCTATGTAATCTGTTTTCGTCAAGCAATGTCTAGGCACGATGCCTAATTTCGGAAAGCTACATGGTTCCCCAACTACTGAAACCTTTACGAATCTCTCTGTCTTCTGTATCCTTCCTCTTTGCTTCTGACAACAACTTCCATCCGACTTTCCTCTCTATCGCAGAGAAGAGAAAGACTCTTTTACAAAATCCTACCTATTCTTAAGGGGCAACAACACTTTAACGGCACGAAAACGCAGTGTACCTTTGAAAATTCTTTGTGGCTAAACAAAGAAATAAGTCGCTAATCTGTTTAAACACCTTTATTATATACATCTTAAGTAGTTTCAAGAATTTCTTTCTTCTTCTCTTCTTTCTTTCTCGGAACCACGTCTTTCAAATTGGCCAACAGCACCATTTCAACAAATTTTATTCGATTCGCTTGAAAATTCTACAGTATATCGATATTGTAAGATATTGTTTTTCTTAGAAATGGTAAAGCATTTGAACATAAAGTTCATTCTCTAGCTCCATCCTGCATCCACGTCGAGCACCATTTTCAGCTCGAAAATTGTACATAATTTTAAAAGTTTTCAACAAAACGTAGAATCAGTACGTACTTGGATGAAGAATATAGTTTAGAAACTACTATAAAAATGTCAAGTGAATCGAATAAAATTTGTTGAAATAATGCTGCTGGCCAATTTGAAAAATGTGGTCCCGAGAGAGAAGTGCCCAATTTAAAGTGCCATTTTGAAAAATAGAAAACAAAAACATTGCTTGTAACTACTTAAGATGTATATAGTAAATGCGTTTAAACAAATTATCGACTTATTTCTTTGCTTAGCCAGAAACAATTGTGAAAGGTACACTACGTTTTTGTGCCGCTACAGTGGTGTTACCCATTAATGTCTTAAGTCATTTTAACAAGAATAAAAATGATGAGAAGAGAAGAAGGAGGGAAGATGCCTTAGATTTCTTTGAAGGTGCCTCGTCACAGTGTTCCCATCTTTTTTTCTTTTCCTCTACTCGCGGATATCCTTCGAATGTATCATCTTTCAAGCCTTTATTTATTGCACGCTCGACAGAAGTAGCCCGTTTAACGTCTTCCGGAGCGTCGTCATTTTTGTCCATCATAATTATTAATTTCCCCTACGAAGAAAAATGACGGGAAAAAAGTTTCTTAGATTATATCTAAGTAAGATAATTTAATTTTATTCCTTTCCGCTTCTCTCATCGATATTCTTCAAAAGCTGAAATATGCCAATCGAAGTTTCTATTTTTCGGGTTTTTCTTTTCTTTTTCTCTTTTTTGTTTGTTTGTTTATCTGTCTTGAGTAGAATTTTATTATTTCTTTCAAAGGACGGAGAAGATGTGTGTACGGAGTGTGATTATTGTACTTGAAAATTTGTCTTCACATTTTGCTTAAGGGCGTATGAATAATACGAACTGTTGATAGGTTAGAGTTAGAGAAATCTGTTTTGTTTCTGAAACTTTATTTTTTATTTTTAATCGAGAAATCGTGCTCGATACATCTCGCATTTCATGAGTGTATAGGTATACTATAAGCACATATGTAGATATGTGAAGTGTATCGGTATTGTGAAATCACCGAAACCAGTGAACCGTCCGAATTACTATACATATGTACATATAGTATATACCAACAGTTTTTCACAACTTGTAATAGCGAGTAGTCCAGAAATTGTAGAAGAAAAGAGAAAGAAAAGTTGCGATTTCAATCGATCAGATGGCAATGAGAAGATTGGAAAAATTGAGAAGCTATGGTGGTGTGTGGTGGAGTCTTAGAGCGAACCGTAAACGAACCGGCCACTGGCCACTGGCCACTAAATGGAATAACTTGTATCCAGCAGAGAGTGGATTGCTCCGACAGCAGATTTTACAAGCTGCTGAAAGATGGCGGCAGCTTCGGTATCGGTGCTCGACACCGATAGCTGCTCCGTTTACTAATCGATCATTCCAGGTGTCGGGTGTCGGGAGTTGGTGCAAGTAGATGCAAGTAGGTGCGAGTAGATCCAAGTAGGTGCAAGTTGGTGTGCCTATTTGAGAGGACGTATACTGTGCAAGGACACTTGGGAGTAAAAGAAGAGTTTCTAAGATATGCAGGTGTGCGAAAATAACTGTTGCTCCTGCATACGCGGTCCGTGATACAGGGGTATTCGTGCGAGATGCTGCCTGACATTGTGCCGTAAAAAATGTCGAGAAGCAACGGCGAGTTGACGAAACAGAGCACCGTTTAAAACGTCAATCGATATCCTTTCGCTGTTTGTTGCTGCACTGTGCCGAGTGATTACGATTATGATGAGATAACGAACGCAGAATGAAATACAGCGACAGTAACCTTCTCGGTCATGCAGTTATCGCGTTCACTCAGCTTTTTAATGGTGAGTCAAAATCCCTGTTTTCGTTACACGTATCTGATCGTTTTGCAATTTCTCCTATATTCCTCTTCCTTCTTCTCCTCTTGCTCTTGCTCTTGCTCTTGCTCTTGCTCTTTGCTCTTGCTGTCCCTGTTCCCCTTCCTCTTCCTCTTCCTCTTCCTCTTCCTCTTCCTCTTCCTCTTCCTGCTCCTGTTCCTCTTGCTCTTGCTCTTTCTCATCCCTTTCAATGATCCTGAATATACGTACTTACCTACATGTATGCATATCTGTATATGCGTACTACTGCACGAGTGTCTTTAAAACTGCGCGCCTAAAATTGCTTGATCCAACGAGACATTTTCCACTGGTTTAAGAACAACCCGAGTTATGTATCAATTACGATTTTCAAGAAGTCTGTCTATAAATAATTGCACCTACAGTTTTATGGTTTTCAACATTCGTATCGGGCGAGAATTTTTAACGAAAATCACCAAGTAAGTAATTAGTTGTTGGATGGAGCGATTGACGTAATAACGTGCATATGATGCATGTATACTTATATATGCGTGCGCGTCGCATTTCACCAACCGTGTATACATCAGATTAGTAGTGATTGTTATGTTCGATTTCGTATAAAGCTAGAAGAGCATTTCAACATAAATTTTAGAAAGATTTTCTTCAAATGATTTACAGTTGTTCGCGGAGAAAGTGGCGTTACCTGTAAAGATCAACAAGGACGGTCTTATGAAACTGAATCGTATTACATTCCAGGCCCACATCCTTGTACATTGTGCATTTGCGATAATGGCAATCCAAAATGGTGTAAAGCGTTCGTTTGCAAGATTGCAGAGGTATTCCAAATGATAAACTAATTCTATCGCTTTTATACATTATACGTATTATTGTCGTCGCGCAATTGAAAATTGATTTTACGTTCGCTAGGAAGACTGTAAATCTTCCCGACAAGGTGATATCTGTTGCGATTATCTTTGCTTGGATGATACACTGTCTGTATCCAACGACAAATCAGATGGGATCGGCAGCAATACAACGGACGCTACTGCGAATTATGATATAGGACTGCGATCTGTCGCTAGTTTCGTGACGGCTGTGTTATCGTTGAGTCTATTATTTTTTTTAATACACCGCTTACGCCAAAGAAAGATACGAGGTATTTCACCTTTTACAACGTATTTCGTGCTAGTTTCCTAAGACGATAGAACAGAAATGTTGACTATCTTCTAAAAGTTTGCGTGGCAGGAAGACAGAACAGACAGTTGGCAGAGGACCAAAGAAATTTAGGTAGTATGGGATACTTGGAGCGGGATGGATTGTCGCATGTCGTTCCTATGGATGACATTCCATGCGGAGCTAGTTACCCATTGTGGAAGCCACCCAGCAATTATTTTCCGCGCGGAGAAGCCCCGCCGCCTTACGAAGAAGCTGTGGCAGCAGCACGAGCGGAGCAGGCGCTACTGTCGATGAATCCACAAGCGCTTCCTCAATTGAATTTTCCAAATAGCTATCTGACGAATGCTAATAGCCGTACTAGCGTCTCGCTAGTAGGAAATACGCAAAGTGTAATAAATGGCAGTCCATCAACGCTGATATGCGACAGTGGTGTTGCCGATTCTAGTGGCTTAATGTCAACACCGAGCAGACCAATTTCAAATCCAAACATATATGCTAGTTATCGGCAATCGAATCAAAACGAAACGCTATCTCCAGGTGTGAGCGTAGGAACTTCTACAACAAGTTTCACTATGGGGACAAGTACTTACGAGAATTTACCTACTCCAATTGGAATCCCAAACTTTGCTAGTCAGCATCCAGATGTAACTACTCAACCTGTGTCTAATTTGCAATCCACTGTTCCGAAAAATTATCAAACTCATACTACTCTTCCTCGTCAAACTGGAGCGTTTACAATATCCGCGACCTTGTCAAATTCCAGTATGGCTGCCCACCGTACAATTCCTAGGACTTTAACTACTACTCGTACTGGTACGAGACTACGAGATATTATAAATGATTGCTCCGAGAATGAATTTCTACGACCCTCGTCGACCGACGTTGCCTCGTCAAATTTACCGCATTCTGTACAGCAACATTCAATATTAACCAATCAAGAAAATACAAGGGAGAAGAGAAATTTGCCTGGATTTCGCGAAGATGTACAAGTACAATCTTCTTCCGCTTCTTCTTTGACTGGCCTTGGTCTACAACAAAATGAAAGGCAAAATTTGAATCACAGATCGGAAAAGTCACAAGACTATAAGGTGTAGTATAAAATATATGTATTATGGTCACGTCGATGACCTATAATCTATCTATGCATGTACACGCGTTTCAGCCGCTGTTGAACGTGGCCAATGGAATTAACGATGAAGGAAGTTTTGAATCGGTAGCATGCACGTGTAGTATGCAAGCTCTTCCTACTCTTCACGACGATACCGATGATTATAGAAGCGAATGTGAAAATTGCAAGAGCGCGACAGGTTCTCGTTACTACCTAGATAACGAGGATGAATTAGTTACTTCTCCGCATGAAACTATGACGTTACACAGAAGACCAGACGAAACAGCGTCGAGTACTACGCCTCAGTATTACAGAACTTCGCTTACACTGCCTACAAGTACACGCCAACGAACAAGGTAATCATACATACTATGCTTTTCATTTCGACTGCATACTTACACGATCTTATTGTAAAACACCACCTCTCTTTGCTTGGTAAAGTAAGCCCTGTATAATTTTAAATATTACCAACACTTCTTTATGTTTAGGAGCACCGGTGTTCGAGAAAATTGGTTCAACACTATGCCACAAAGTTCTACAGAGTCATCGGACGAAAATTGATCAATTGCGAGAATATAAGATAATTCTCCTACATCGTATAACTGTAAGACGATCTATGATGCATTCCCATTACCAAAATTTAGTATTACGGTAGATGACCGATGTTCATATTTTATTGCGTTGCGGGCAACAATATCGTATCGGTGTTAATAGAGTGTCGACTGCACTCAACTATATTTTATACCTCCTTCACTGTCCAATCTAAATTGTTCGTTTTTCGTATTCGGACAGTGCAACATCTACAAGAGAAACGAGTCACATTTTTGCTTTCACAGTTCTCCTTTACGCCTCATTATACTGTGGGAGCAAATTTTAAACATACCTACCAAAGAATCACAACTTACCATTTTTACAAGTTCAAATTAATAAATTTGAAAAAGCAAAATATTCAATAGCCTGTCTAGGATCTTTTTTAAACTACATATGTTCTATACGTAAGTATCATTCATTACGAATGAATTGGAATGATTTTTATCGCTTTACTTTAATTGAAATCTAGCGACAGACTTGGTTATTCTTGCCGTCGCGTACTATACGTACCTCTTTATCGGCTGAATGATATAATAACATGTAGAGATCAGATTGGTTCACACTTACGTCACTTTACGTTACTTTCTGCGGGTCTTGTCTGCGGATTCAACACACACACACACATCTAAAAACATTAATTAACACTCAGGAAGGTTACATTATTCATTTCTTATATAAAATACTGTTTTCGTGATGTATTTTTCCTCATGATTTTTTATGGAAAAATTTAACATAAATATCCCTATTCTATTTACAAACCGTTTGATCGCATAGTATATGTATGTACCTATATCACAAAAATTTCCACCGACTGATTTTAGCAATCTGATATAAAAATAAATTTTTTTAAGTATATACAATTCTAATTCATGTATAAGAAGGAAGATTACATTTATTTCACAACTTCCAATATATATTTCCAACATCTACTATGAAAGTATAGTGAATGCAATGCTCGTTATCTATAATTGTCGATTAGTGATTTTGAGAGTAAATCAAACATGAAAGAACAACAATTTCCTGGAAGGCATAACTTCTAATTTCAGTGTCTAATTATTAATAGAGTCGGAGAATCGAAGAATTTCACTGACCATATTGTAATTAGTTCTATTCGTTTTTTTACATGACACGTAAAATTCTTTTTTCTCGATGCCATTATGAACATTGTAGAAATTAATAAGCCCTAGAACATATGTATAATCATTAATAATATACTAAATAGTGATTAGTACAATTCTAAATTTTGGCGCTGTTACAACAAGTCTTAATTCTATTAAGCATGTGTAAATATTCTGTCCTTAATGATGTTCATCTAGATTCTACATTATTGTCATAACGCTGTGAGATACCTCAGCCTGACGAATGAAATTAAAAAGTATGGCATAATCTAACAATTATGTTGCATGATCGAACAAATATATAATTGCTTATAAACTATAATTATCTTAAACAGAATATTGGGAAAATTATTTAAACTTACTATATGGTGCGTATCTCAAACAAGTACAATGAAAAGATTACTTAATTCTGCTATTGAGTTTCTTACATATTTAACAATCTGGTTGACGCGAGGCAAATTTAATATTAATTATTAAATATCGTTAATGCGACGGAACAATAATACCCTATATGAAATAAGCACGTAATACCCTTTGACTGTTTTTACTATATGTTTGCTTGCATAGAAATTTGAATGATAGCGGATCAGCACGTTACTCTCTCACGACAAGTTTATCTCAGGCATTGATAACATTTTAAGCATAATTGAAGGGTCGAAAAATTATTGTCCAAACGCTACAAAAGATGGGAAAATTAAATGTTGTTAAAGTGTATTTTAAAAAATATAGTGTCGTAAAGCTCGTCACGACACACATTTTTTCTATTTACAATTTGTTTATCCAATCATTACTATTCTTGCTAAAAATTATAAATAAACAATCTTTCATCGTCCAAAGCAAATATTTCGTTAAACATGAATTGCGATAACGTGAGTAAATGTCAACGGATCGTTATGAGACTTAAAACATAACTTCAGAAAACTCTAGCGAAGCCGTAAAATCTAGGCACCTGAATATGTACCTGAAAATTGCCTCGATACTTTTTAACGGCGAACGTTGAAAAACAAGGGTTCTGGCCAGTATTACTTTCTAATTAAATATTATTACATTTTTTAACATGAGGATTTTGTTGTATACATTTTACGGTTTCGCTAGAGTTTTCTGAATTTATGTTTTAAGTCTCATGACGATCCGTTAATATTCACTCAAGTTATCGCAATTTATGTTTAAAGAAATAATGCCTTTGGACGATGAAAAATCTTTCGTTTATAATTTTTATCTCGAATAGGTAGTAACGATTGGATAAACAAACTGTAGATAGACAGAATGTGTGTCGCGATGAGCTTTATAACACTATATTTTTTTAAGATACAGTTAGTTTAACAACATTTAATTTTCCCATCTTTTGTAGCGTTTGGGAAATAATTTTCCCATTTTCGAGCGCTAATCCCCATATTGCATCCGACCTTTCAATTACTGGTGTTTAATGTATCATTCAAATACTAAAAATAAGTAACCAAAAGAGATTGGTAACAATAAGAAAGAAATAACTATACATACGTATGTATTTCAAAGTTTCACAAGCATGATCATTCATTACACATTTATTACTATAACAAGAATTTGAAACATTGAAATAGTAACAAATACCATAATTAAACTTATTATGTATATGTGTATCAAACAACTCTACATCAAATAATATTTTATAACATATGTGCAACATTTCTTGGGAAAACGGTGAACATATAAGATTATATGTTAAACAGATTCAGTCTATCCAAAATATTTGCAATTTCATGACATTAATTGTATATAAATAAATGTTTAGTCTCTCTCTCTCTCTCTCTCTCTCTCTCTCTCTCTCTCTCTCTCTCTCTCTCTCTCACTCGCGCGCGCGTATGTGCGTGTGTGTATACATGTACAGGGTGAGTCACAGTGGGATTTAAGACATCACACATGTTCTTTTTAAGTCTTAATTAGTAAAATCTATTATTTTTTGTAGAGGGGCGAAATAATTATGAATTGATGCTTCGGGGTTGTAGCCCTGGTTAAGAGGAACTATTTCGCAATGTTTATGATAATTTATACATACTGCAATGTTGGTGAAACACCGGGAAATAATTCCTCTTCGACACGGCTCCAACCCCGAAGCCTGAATTAATAATCATGAGAATCTGGTCCGTGGCAGTAATTTGTCTGTTATCTTGTTCACTCCAAATTCTTAAGGCGAAAAAAGTTCAATATGTGTACACTGTATATTCTATAATTTTCTTGGAACATGGGAGGAGAGGAAGTATACTACACATTTCGCAATGCATAAATGTAAGAAAACTGCCCAACCCTAAATTTATTTTCCTTCTATAGCTTCTAATTAAAATAGGTATACAGTTATGCAGTGGAGTCCATTTTTTGGTCTTTCCGGGAAACAAGTTAGCGTTATTATAACGTCTTTATTAACTTTTCTATCTGTTAATTTAAATTTGTGAAGACTGCACGTTTCCCTCGGAAAGTTTTAAGATTCGTGTCTTCAATTACTGTTGATTCAATATAAATCCCAGATAAATTCATTTATTTTACAATGGGTAGCCCTGTATGTGTATGTGTATGTATATATTGGTTACTTATCTTTATATGTGTGTGAGCATAAACAAAGTGGTTCTGCCCATCTTTTAAAGCAGCTATTATTTTTACCAAGCGTTCCACTTGTGAATATAGGTACATACGTATGTACATTAGGGTGGACCTTATTTTCCAACTTTCAAATTTTTTTTTGTTCAGGACACCTCCAGGATTGTGTCATTGGGGGAAAACATAATGTGTGCAAAATTTGAAATCGATCGGAGGGCAGGAAACCGTGCCTCGTCGCATTTGAAATTTTTTTATTTTTGTAACTCGTTTTTCTCCATTCTAGTATATCGTTAATATACATGTTTATATATCGTTAAATTTGTATTTTTACGCTCTGTACCATTATAGAAACAAAGTATAAGATATCACGAATCTTAATCAAATGAAAGTATAAAAAATCATGACCTAAAAATCTCATAAATTTACTTTCAAAAAATCTTTTTCCGTTGGCATTATTTTTACCCTGTTAATTAGTACAACTTTTGTCTAAGAATTTTTTTTCATATATTTATAAATAACAAATTTTAAATTTTAATGAAATAACCAACACTTTCATTAAGAGTACACTGTTCCAACAGATTTTATAAATATGGATTCTCTAGAATGGGAAAATTATACCAATTATAATATTGTATTAAATATAGTAAATAATTTAGCAGTAAAACATTCGGTCGAACGAACAATACCCGTTTCTTATAGATTTTTGTGGGCTGAATACGAATTCGCAAACCGTTTTTCGCCATCACCCTCAGTTTTCGAAACATTGTTTTTTTTTTATGCAAGTTTTCAACATTGACCGTCTTGTGTGTCGAAATAGTAATAGTTACTCGGTTGTTTGTGCCGTCGAAATATTCTGTGAAACAACGATCGAAGGGAAAATGCACCAGAAACGCACCAATTTTTGCAGATATCATTCAATTTATTTTAAAAACGAAGGGTCTAGAAAAAATCTGACTAGTCCACGCGATGCAGCAGACATTTTTCAAGGTCGTGATGTTTATTTTTAAGAGATGTCATAAGACAAATTTAACGATATATAAAAATACATATTAACGAGTTACAAAAATAAAAAATTTTCAAATGCGTTGAGGCACGGTTTCCCGTTCTCCGATCGATTTCAAATTTTGCACACATTATTTTTTCTCCCAATGGTACAATCTTGGGGGGTGTCCCCGTCAAAAATCTCAAAATTATTTTTCGACAAGAGTAACTACTTATTAACCTTTGATTGCGTTTTTAAGGGATTTCACATACCACATTCATCTTAATGATATCAAGCTATGAAATTAATACAGATCCTTAGAAAATTTCAAGATTTATAGATGAATTTTGTATTTTAATAATTTAATGCGAGTACTACAAAGCAAAATGCATATAGACAGACTTAGAAATTCAAATGTGAATGTCATTAATAAATGGAGAAAATAAACAGTAACAGGCATTGAATGATTATCTTCAACAGGACTATTGTCAAGCATTTATTTCAGCAATTTTCAATTCTGAAAATCATTGTTTTGAAAGAAATTATGAATGTTTTATGTAAAATCCTCAGCTATAGCAATGGTTTTCTACCGAACTTGCATGAAAACAGAGACAGTGGTCCAGAGATAAGACAAATCTATATAATCATAAGAACATAGCGAGAAGATGCGATTATGGTCGGTATTCATAGTCGCTACTTATTCTTAAGCATTTGCTTAAGAATAAGTAGCGACCATGAATACCTGCCTAAAACAGTGACACAACACCACGAGTAGCGAGAGTTGTTGTAGGAAACAACATTGATAAGATTATGTTTTAAGAAAGCACATGACAAATGAAATGGAAGCTATGTGTACGTATATGTATATATATGTATGTACTTACAACACCTACGAATGTAAACAGATTCTGACAAGGTTTTAGGATTTAAAATGACAAGGTCAGAATCTGTTTCTAATATAGTCGATGCATTTTGTGTGTTCATTAAAAACTTGACTATATTCCACTCTTAAAAGAAATGTGTTCATTATATTATAAATCTCTTTCTATATGCATGAAGTTGTTTGCTATGGAAGAGCACGATAAATTCGATTCGAAATGAATTTAAGAGAACGGTCAAGATTCTCATAGTTAACATGATGGTACAAAAACTTGAGTTACCTAACTGTTTGTCTACACTCTACACTCTACCTAGTAACGTAAAGCATTGTATATATTTATCTCAGTAGTTTAGAAGAGAATCATTATTACACTTAAATACATGTTAAGTGAAATAAATGAAATACTATGAAACAATATAATAGTACATTTATGTCTGCAGGTTATCATTCGATTGTAATAAATCAATAATTTATACATGTTAGTTGTGATTAGTTATTTTCCATTTATAGCGCACTAGTTCGGTCTAATTTAAACGGTTAATAAAAGCTATTTTGCAATTTTAAAATTTTATTGAATTCCAACGTTTCTGTTAATGACTGTGACCATTTTCAAGGAAAGTTTGACAAAAATACTGCATACGCCTTTATGTATAAAAATTTTAACTTTTAAATAAACGCAACGTTCATTGTTAGAACGTGCGACACCCGAGTCGGTTAGCAAGTCACTTTGTCAAACTTTCCTTGAAAATGGTCACAATCATTGACTAAAACGTTGGAATTCGATAAAATTTTAAAATTGCAAAATAGATTTTATTAACCGTTTAAAATAGACCGAACCAGTGCGCCGCAATCATTTCTCCTTTAATTAGAACAATTTTTTGCGGTCGAAATTCAATTTATATTATTTATTTTCCATTTAATTTCACTAATTCTTGTACTGTTCTTCTTCTGTTAAATTTAAAATGAAACATTCCTTCGACCTATTCTTACGTGACTTTTAATTCATAAGAATCCTTTAAAAGCGAAGAAATTACTCGAGTCGATGCTCTCTTTCCGCATTTCTATCGGGGAACGCCTTTTACAGTTTTCCAATGACTCTATAAGTATTGTTTAACTACTTTTAGTAAAGTACCTATTGCTGGATGAAATGGAATTTTACGGTGTTTACTAAGTACGTATCGTGTAATTCGTATGCAATAGTCACAGTGTTTAGTAATTAAGTAGTATACTATTTAGATGAGAACGTAGGACAACACGTGGTGACTGGGGAGGCTTACACGCAGCACGTGTGGCACGCTGCACGCATGCACATGCGCGCAACGCAACGAAAATAAAAGCTGTCAAGTACCTAACAAGTGCATGTACCTACTAGCCAAGTACTAGTGTGTAGGGTAAAGGCACCAATAAATGAACACTATTATAAAATTATATTTGCAACGCGATTGATTCCACGTGCTGCAAAAAATGTTTGGATATGGAGCAAGAAATTAATAGAAGTCTCTAATTAATTAGTTGCTTATTTTAATAACTTATTTTACCCATTTTAATAAAAAATGTCCATTCACTGGTATACATGTTCGGCTACTGGTACATTTACCCTACTTACATATACTTTTCGCGTAACGGTAACGGTAGCACAACGCATTTGTAGCAAAGCCGGTGCAACAGCAAGAATTACAGATCTTGCATGCCCTTTGAAAATATGTACCTTCTTTATTACATATAACATAAGTATGTAAATCTCATTTCAACACCTAATAAACCATTCGCTTTCCCTTTCTATCCATTTTTACCGCTTACATGCATAAATAGCGAAAGAATGCGCGCGTGCGCGTATTAACCTAACCTATACAAGCTGTTTTTGGTCAATATTAGATAGATATTTAGACTTTGGTGCGATGCGTGCACTGTGCAGCGTGCACACGTGACGATCAATAAAATGATCCGTTTTACAAATTCTATTTTTCATATTATAGAATTTTAAGTTGGCTAGCGATAAGAGAGAAAAGTGCTATTCATTTTGGCCAATTTAATAGTTACTAGCTCAAAGCTTTTCACTTGGAAAACGTTTTTATGTATGGTATGGTACGTAGGTATGCGGTATGTGATTACTGATTAGAGAAACGTGTTTACACATACCTATTATATGTACTTAGTAGGTATGTAGATAACGGGGAAATGAAATGATAGAATATCTTAGAAGGTAACGAATGGTTAATGTTTGATAAAATAAATTGAAAGAAAGAGGGATGTCGAGATCTACAATTAAATGCAACACAAGGCGTTGATGCGCAATCGACTAATTTAACCGGACGCCATCTCGTGCTTCGTAAAGGTATCACCTAAAATCAGTAGTTTCCCAGCTCAGATTCGACATTCGTCTAAAACGCAATCAACTGCACGAAGAGTTGTGACGGAACGGCTTACAATTACAATCCACCACCACCATAGTCAGAAATAGGGAAGAGGAGCAAGGTGCACACGTAAAAACATGGCGGAAGCCGTTGTAGACGGGACACCAATGTCCCGATTTTTTTGTCATAAATGCAGTATAGAAATTGAACGTTTACTACCCGTAAGTACATGCATATATTTTTTATCTTAATACTGCTCATTTGTATGTATATAATTCCTTCTCTGATATCCCATATATTTTTATTTTCATCTGTCAATCAGTATCACGGGTTAAAACTCCTTTCTCCTTGCTTCCCGTTCCGCGATCCAGAATTCCTCTTTTACGCCGTGTTTTTCTTAAATAACCGAATAAATTCTTATTATATGCAACCGTATCGTTGACATCGATCGACGTTTACGCGTTGTTAAAATGTCGCAGCTTTCACGTGAAATTCATATATGTCAAAAACCCTTTACTTTCAACGATTTTTGTCCTTCAACTGCACGGTTAAGTCCGACAGGGAGGTAAATAATTATCATATATTTCTTTCTTTCTTTCTTTCTTTCTTTCTTTCTTTCTTACTTTCTTTCTTCTGTATTTTACATCCCATTGGAAATATTGTTGTTACATGTCCATGAAATATATCGCGTATAAACATTTAACGATCAATGATGCATGTTCGAGGATTACAACTGATTTATCATGTTGCTGATTCTTTCTCCCTGTTTTCGTTAGGATTATACGTGTCCAAGATGCTCGAGTGGTTTCATAGAGGAATTAGAAAGCGGCAGCAATGATAGTGGTTCGGGTATGGATATCAGCAATGAAGATTTAAGCGACCTCGATGATATTTCATTGCATAGTGTGAGTGTGTCTTTCTTACTTCCCTATGTAGATTCCAAATCTAATTTCTATCGAGTATTTGCTAACTAGGATCTACGATTCGACGAAATGGAGCGAGATCTAATGCAAGTGATGTTGATGCACTCCGATCAAAACCCAGTAGCGAGTGCTTTTAACAGAAATAGTAGCTTCGCGGGTAGAAGACGAGTCAACTGGTCCCGAAATCCTCCAGATATACGTCTCTCTAACAGGTGTGTCATTTTTTCTTTCGTTAGACTTTTAGCTTAATCGATATATCATAATCTTCAGACTCTTAACTATATCGACGTGTTTATAGTATTCTATGCAAGTGAAAGTTGATTTGGCTATTACCATTAAATCTACTACATATTTTGCTTCCGATGTTACACAACTTTCATTTAAATACAGTATATTGTAATAATAAATAAATGATTTTTCTATTGCACAGTAGTCGCGGGAGGCAAGGACTACCTACTACTATCGACAACCTCATACAAGGTTTCTTACTTAATCTGTCAGGACCGGCTCTAGCTCATTCTGTAACACAAGATGGACAACCACCTGCGTATGTAAAAAATTAATAATTAATTTCTTCTCATTATTCGCTTGTTACATTTTATGCATTGTCATGTTTCATGACATATGTAAAATATCTGTAGATAGTACTAATAAGGAAGTTATATTCATCCCTGTCATATGCAGTTTTCTCTGCTTTGTGCATGTTGTTTATGTGAAACATTATCCTGAGTGAATTCAATAGCAATATTTTGTTCGTCTCGTGTTCGACGTACAAAACGGGATTTTATGTGACACTTTAAAATCTGCCGAATTTCTTGTCCATAGCAAGTTTGCGCCAATGGTGCTTCTATATTTTGTCAGGTATTTGTTTGTTAATGCTACTATAACGTTGCACTATACAAATCATATAGTCTTTTCTTTCCTCGTGTCTGTTTTACTTGATTTTCTTATCTATTTAAAATCTATTAAATTCTGCGTGACTGCCTGTGCACGAGTATTGTGTATCTACATATACAGTTACATTAAAGGGAACGAAAGTATAGTATGTAATTAAATTTTATAGCGTATTGCTGGAAAAGAAGTATGCTAATAAGCTGAATTAGACTTTCCTTTAGTTATTATAATAACTAAATGGCAACTGGAGTTACAAATTGTTGCATAGCGATCCTGGTTTGTTTGCAGTCGAACATTGATGAAAAGATTTTCACAACAATCATTGGAAAGAATAGATCGTAAATGTACGAATAATTTTATGGACGTATTCCTAAGTGAAAGATTAAATAAAGGCACTTGTTTGCATAGTTGCCCGAACCTTGTTGATTCTCAGTTCTCATAACTCGGAACAGAAATATGTATTTACATACTGTCTTTAATGATATTCGTAATCTTATGATTCCAAGTTATTGCGCATTATAAATGGTTTAGCAATGACTAAATTATGCCGGCGTGGCGACGACGAATGTGTCATGTTAATATATTTATGTACAGAATATTCTCGCTAGAAGGAGAATCACTAAAACGCTTGTTCACCCAGGATAAAAGTCATTGTTGTTTTATTCGATATTTGGTATTACTAAAATAAAACAAAATAATGTAGATTCAATATTAGACTGTTCTTGGGAAATCCTGGAGATTATGTTTGGGGTCAGGATGGTTTGGATGCAATCGTAACACAGTTGTTAAACCAGTTGGATGGAACCGGACCACCGCCTTTGCCAAGGAAACAAATCGATGAAATACCAACTACAAGTGTGACTCAAAGTCACGTCGGTGGGTATAGAGGATGTTACGTGACAGCCTTTAGAACGTATATTACGTGAAATATTGATAGTGGTGTATTTTTCATGAATTATTTCTTCCCCTATCGTACAGATAGTAAACTTCAATGTTCCGTTTGCTGGGAGGACTTCAAACTTTCGGAACCGGTAAAACAACTTCCCTGTCAACATCTATATCATGCGCCATGCATTGTACCATGGTTAGAGTTGGTAAGTTAACCGAGGAAAAATCATTAGTTACATGTTACAAAGTGACATTGTTGTTTTTCTTTTTTTAGCACGGGACTTGCCCTATTTGTAGACAAAGCTTGGGAGATCAAAATTCTGCCGAAGCCAATCAGGATACCGTTGGACCTAGCTTAGCAGCCCTCTTTAGGTACGCTAATATGCTTTGTCCGCATAGTGTCGACACTTTCATGTTAATATAATAAAAAGTCGTTGATTCCGAGTGTATTATATTTATATGGATATATCGACAAGCTTTGTTGCACGTACTTTCGTACTTGTGATTATGAGAAAGAAAAGCTCGAGCATCCTGCTAATAGAATTAATAGAAGATAAGAAAAATCACATAGACGTGTTTATTTATTCTTAGGGCAGCCAATGAATCAAACAATACTAGAATGTCATCGACGTCATCTTCGAGTGGAAGTAACTCCAGTAATAACACATGGAGTGAAATGTGAGAATGATTATCTACCTAGGAGGACACACAACAAGTGTACACACAACACGCATCAGTTTTTCACTTCTTCAGATTTATTTCCCCCGGCACTGTTGACTCCAGCCATGCTTATATATTTCCTAAACATTGTATCCCGAAGCTAACGGAAATTTCAGGCTTTATACTTTAATCGACATTGTAACGTAAACTATAAAAAAGTAATGGAATATCAAGTTACAATTTGCATATGTTACTTTCAATCAGAATTAAAGGGAGAATGTACACGCGCAGCGCGTACCTACATACCTGTTGGAGCTGAAGTAATCTGTTGCTATATACACGCATACAAACATACATACATACAGGCTATCTTTATAGTTTACAAAAGAGTCAAGTTTATTAAAATTCTGTAACAAATACATCTGAAATTTAGAAAGAAATGTGCGTTTATTTATAAATATTCGAATTTCAATGTTTAATAAATTGAACGTAGAAAATTAATATTTACATAGGTAAACATTGTAATATAACATGATCGTAGAATATATATTACGTACAAGGATAATGCCGTGAACGTTGGTGATTTTAATTTTGTACAGTTCGGTCGAAGATTCACGACATGCACGCAGTACACGGAACCTTGTAAAAAATTTTCCCCTTCAACTACACGTGGTACTTCCGACAGTTTCTCACTAGCATTGATTGTATTATACAGGGTCAACGTTTTATCCTGCAACCCGCGCTCGCGCGAACAGGTAAAATGGCAACAGCGCCTCACGGACGCATTCCACTACAACCATGCGCGGGCCCAGCGGAGAGCTGCCAACGAGCGCTGGAGAGCAGTGATGCCCGAACTTTGAAAATTTTAGGATGGTCTCTTTCAAATTAACGTCGCAAAGAGCTAGGTATTGGGAATTTCCCGGCCCAGGTAATCGAGCCATACGCTCCGCTCCGCTTTTATGATCGGTTTACGACTCGCACCCCAGATTACAGTAATGAGTTTTGAAAATAATATCGATTGATCTCGTACCCGTCTCAATTTCAAAAATTTTAGCTACGACACGATTGACCGCGACGCTATACCCTTGTACGGAGAGATGTTTCGCCATAAAAGCCACAATAATGGCCCATCGTTCCCAAAAAATGACATTAACGGAAGCCGGTATAGGCGTGGCATTGAGTAACTAAAACATTCAGATACAAAAATTCTAGAAAAAAAATTCAAACACCGCTACAATCAAAGATACGTCCCATTTGTTACCCCTTACGTCTGATGTAGGTATGCACTGCATTAAGGATAAAATCATAAAAAAGAAAACCAGAACAATAGATTCTCAGGTCTGCAAAACTAACACATAATTGAATAAAAATTTAATTTCTCAATTTATGAAAGTAACGATACAGAAACAACTAGCCTATTGTTTATCAACAGCATTAAATACAGTATCAAATAAATAGTTTGCCAAAGCTTTTTACGATAATTATGGGCAAAAATTGATAGAAATGAAAATTAAGTAAACGTAAAATATATTAAATTATCCATCATTAAGAGGGAATAATTTTTCCTCGTTTTTCGGAGGAGATTGCATTCCGATATCTTTTATAGTTCAAAAGTTATAATGTAAAAGGCCCCAAATTTTCAACCCGGGCCGGGAAATTCTGAATAGCTCTTTGCGACCTTCGTTTGAAAGAGACCATCCCAAAATTCTCGAAGCTCGGGCATCACTGCTGTCCAGCGGTTGCTGGCAACTCTCCGAACGCCGAGACAGTACATGGTGTAGTGGAATGCGTCCGTGAGGCGCTTTTGCCATTTTACCTGTCGCGTGAGCGCGGGATGCAGGATAAAACGTTGACCCTGTACATGCAGGCATGCATACGTATGTACGTACGTTCTTCTAATTTTCGCAATTCTTTGAAATATTCACGCCAATGTTTCGGGAAATTATTATTCACACATCTTATTTAGATTGTTAGCAATAAAGGAACAACATGGCCAATATTATTAATTGGTGCATGAAACGCATACACAAGTAATAGATATATATTGTTTTAGTGATCATGATCATGAAATATACAAAAATATTGAATAATTTGCAGCGTAAAACAATCTCGATACAAAATATTAAAATACTGCTTTGTTTTTCTTCAGAACGGCCTACGTAGGCTGACCTACATTTTTCTTTCTTTTTTGGCCCATAAGCCATCAAATCAGTTTGAAAAAATCAATCACAGATACCCAAAAATGAATTACATAAGTCGCAACATACGACCTGTTCGTGTATCTTCTTTGTAAACGATCACATGAATGATATAAAATATACATGAATGCAATCCCCGTTCGCTTGTAGTTGCCATTCGAAAACGACTTTAATTATCTTAGATATAAAAATATAGCAGCGGGTAATATGGATAGCAAATAGAGATGGCTACGTATTACGTTCAACGTTACAGTTGTTAACATATTGAACGACTGAGGTTGTTACTACCCTGCGATAACAACATACAGATGCTCTTTCAATTTGCCATATTACCTAGAACATAATAAAATAATAGCATTATACAACCTCTATAGGTTCATAAAGTTTCATTTGCTTCGTCTATTTAATAAAATGTAAAATGTACTTTAATTTTATATATTTCTCGCTCCTAAATGTAACAAATCGAAAAGAAATAACAAAATGTAAATTAAGCAAATCATAATGTGTATATATATATATACGTATATATATGTATATATATTCACTTATTCTGAAGAAATACCAATTTAATTGCGGGAAGATTGTAAACGACTTTAAAACTAAATATACGAATTTTGTTCAACAAGTCTAAATGTAACAGCTGTTGAGTGGATAAATCATTTGATATAATCACTGAATGATTATTTATGATCATGCGCCTAATTATTGGTAAAAAATTCAAATTTATATGTACATATAATACTACAGACCAGGTATAGAATAGACCTTTCACCCTATTGCGTTCTGCGTCCCGCGATTTTGGGGCTCTAGAGGTCAGTACCAGTATCAGTACCAGTACGAGTACCAGTTTCACCAGCGAACACATTTCGAATTAAACTAGTTATAAATCAATTAGTCCATTTTTCAAGAGGTCATTTCAGTATGACAGTTCTTCTCAAAAGAAAAAGGAATTAGACCAAACATTAGCCATGCTGATTGCCACAGATTATCAGCCTTATAATATCAAGAGACACGGTCAGGGGCATCCGTAGTAGGGTTGCCACCCGTACTTTAAAATAAAGTATCTTATGTTATTATAGGTAAATGTACACTATACCTACTTTTGAATAACAATAAAGTACGCGAAAATACTTTATTTCACAATTAATGATATTATGGGGAAACGTAACGCAATATTATTATATTCTATTTGTTCCCGCCACTTCAGCATTTACTGAGAGAGTTTTCTCTGTCATAAATGTGAAGTGGCGCTATGAAAGAAACAAGGCCTCTCTCAATCTAATAAAAAACGAATTATTTATATATTTCAATATGAATATTGAGTGCAATGATGCCATTGAGGCATTTCAAAATAATAAAAATTTACTTTGTAATGCTAAAAGCAATAGAAAATATGTTTGGAAGAAATAAAAACTAATAAGATTAAAATATACTTTTAATTTGTTGAGCGTACTTTTTTGTATACGTCACGAAAGCAAATGTACGTTATTTTTCTGTAAAAAAGGTGGCAACCCTAATCCGTAGACTTTTTTCCAGGGGGGGGGGGGGCAACTTTGGGATGATGATAAAGAAAATATACCCCTCTTGCTTTTTTTAATCCGCTTTTTAATTCCAATTTAATTAAAAATTTAAAACCGAAATATAAAAATATTCCCTTGTTTAGTATAAAACATAATAAAGATCAGTTTTGGAAAATAAGCGATTTTTACTCAAAAGCCAGGGGGGGGGGGCAACAGCCCCCTTTTGCCCCCCCCCCCCCCCCCCCGGACGACCCTGGGCACGGTAGTGTCTCGCGCCAAGTTATATATATATATATATATATATCGCATATATCTATATTACGCCACGACCCGCTATCAAAAACCCTGAAATTACTGAATCTTAATAACAGCTGACCCGATTAGCTTTTTAATGGTCTTAATGGACAGCTTTGCAACTTTACGTCGAAATATCTCAGCTCATAAGACACGTAGGAACAAAATGAAGACACCCAAGCTCGCGGGATGGGATCAAAATTTGCCGAATTTTATGTTAAGATATTTTCTCCGTCGTCAAGTGCTGGCAAGAGGGGAGCATGAAAGGGTGAGGAAATGTCTCTCAGGGACGTCGTTCATTGGATGAAGGTTTCGGCCAATCGCGTAACAAATTGTTGTCACGTGACAGCCAGACACAGAGCACATCTGTCGAGGTAAACGTAACCTAGCTAATGTCAAACAATTATACCCTTCCAAGTGTCAAATATGGAATCTTGTCCAAATTTTTTAAATGTCATGAGTTTGTACAACGTACAGGACACTGAATTATTGTCTCAATTAACAAGGTTCCTCAAAAGAGGTCCAGAATAAAATAAAAAAATGTGGACTTAATCGTTTTCTTAAATAAAAATCAATGGCTATTTTCGTACACTATTCTTTTTTTTAAACACTTCCTATATTCTTAATTTTGCATTCCTTTCTATTTGGCGTTGAACATCAATTATAATTTATCGATAGTAAGGGTCAAACTATCGATTAGTATCGACCATCATCGATAGTCGTGACTATCGATAATTCCCTACTATTATGCACGATATCGGCGCATGCGCATTACGGTCGATTGAGACTCTATACTTCTCTCTCTCGCACCAGTTCCCACATGTCTTTCTCTCTCGCGTGATGTTGGCGACAGTTTCGTGGACAGGAAACATAAGGCAATGAGATCTCCAGTAGTATATGCTCTAAGGTGTCGCCCCGGCGGCCATCTTCTCAACCGCGCACAGTACTACCCTCTGCAGTCAGGTAGAGAAACAGGGGGTGCGCGAGTTCATTCGTTATAGGCGATCAGCTGCAATCAGCTGTGTGCGCTTTAAAGTGGTCATTTCCCGTGCGCGGTGACGGACGCTGACGAAAGTTGCTCACACGGTCGGTACTCGGTGGGATACCGCGAAATCGCGTATCGAGCCGCCAGCAGAGCATAAACGGGTACAGGTCGACAGGAGTCCGCGGTGGCGGCGATAAATCAGTAGTATTTTCGGGTTAAAAGGGGGGGGGGGGGGGTAGAGGCAAGTGAGGCATGACGGGAACAGGTGACAATAGAGCTTCGCCATGTTAGATTTCACGAGATCGCGAAACGTGCGCCGCCGCTGCTGCTGCTGCTGCTGCTGCTGGTGCTAGTGGAGAGAGAGGGAATTTATTTTGTTTTCTCGACTCTCGTGCTACTTTCCTCGGCGGTGATCCAACTGAAAATCATCCAAGCTGGATAGGTTACCAGAGTATCTCCGCGATACCGTGGACTGGTTTATGGGGTAAGTGTTTCTTTTCCCATTCCCGCGAGCGAATTCGTACCGCGGCGCCGCCGCGGGCCGCAATTCTCCGAGAAGGATCCACGGAAAATCGCCTTAGCGACCACCGGGGAGGGGAAACGTAGAAGGTTAACCTCTCGACGTTTCGTCCTAACCTCCCCGTGTCGAGGTTGACGCTCTCCTTCGAGCGGTGTTCCGTGCCTCGTTCTCTGTAATCGACCGTCTTCCACCGTTCCTCTCTGGGAAGCCAATCCCGGGGACGTTCTCTGTCGCCGCAGACGTCGAGGCGATACTTGCGCGCGCGATGTCATCGCGATCCACGCTCGCCACTGTCACGAAACAACGTGTGCATAGAATATGGTCATTTGAACTCAAACTGTTACCTCCCCCCGCGTAAGTCGCGTTTTTCGTGGAAAACAATGACAGTGTCCGGATCGTTCGTCGTTGACGAGGTTAATGGATCCCGCGGTGAATCGTGTCGATATTCTCGAAATGCGAGAACAAAAAAAAGGTTTGTAGGTACGTGTATAAGCGTCTGGTGACCCGCCGACGAGTTGCGCGCTACCTTCTTTAGATTTCTTATTTCTGCCCCTTGTATCGTTCGATACGCGAGAGAGCGAGCGTGTATACAGTTTACCTAGAAGGCTTACGTAAACACTACTGACACGACTTTCGATAAAGCCGATAATGTCAAACGAATTCATTTTTTATGCATAGTCGGGTCGTGGACGGCAAATGGAGGTAGCTTGGTCCTTGGGAGCATGTGATTTTGATCTGTCAGAGTTATGGCGAACAAGATTAGATAATATTGAAGTCAATGCAGAATTGGAATTCAGAATATAACTGAAAGCGTTCGAAATATATACAACGTGAATCGAAAAAGATTGCTGTGATCACGAAGTTTATATTCGATCTGCTAGATGACTTGCAAGGTTATGTTATAATGTGATGCGATCGTAAAATGTCAACCACAGGAAGAGGAACAGAAAAGCAATTTCTTATCGTAAACACGAATGTAACGGTAGAATTCTGATAGCAAAATGGAAAGTAGATATGTAACATTTCTGAACTCTATGCACCACACGTAGAGTGGAAGTAAGATGGTAGCCAGACGGAAAGGGACATGTGTAATATCGAAAAGCAAAAGCGGAAGAAATTATGACAACTATTGTATACTCTCAGGGACCAAGATTCCCTTCGTTTTCTCAATTGTTTTTTTTTTTATTCTTTCCGCCAATGATACGTGCGATGCGCGTATTTAACGAACTTGATATCTTCGAAAATGTTTTACCGGCGTTCAATAAGTCGTTACAGTTGGTAAGTAGACTGTTGAGACAAGATAGTGCGTATTGTTGTTCGGTTTTAGGTATCGTTATGTTGTTTATACGTAGAGATATAAATGGGTATATGTATGTAGGTGCATAATATGTTTACGTAGATCCAGAGACTGCGGATATGTCACGTTGCTTCCATTTGTTTTTCCATTTTAATTGCACCACGGACACGTGTTACGCCGTATTCAGCGTGCCCGGTCACGTCCGGAACCAGTGTTACATATCCGATACACGTTGATCCTCGAAATAAAGTGTGATGTGATAAAGCGTAGTAGTGCACTCATTCCGTGCGATGGTGGTAGCGTTTCTGTAATTACCGCTCTGATTACTCGTTTTAACGACCACTTGCGCGAATTTTAATCGAGAATTTGAAAGGTGCAAGGATTTGAGCGTCGAAAAGCGCGCGCGACGTGTAAGAAAGAGGAAGTCGTTGCATGCCTATTGCCAACTTGAGAAACTCTCGCGGTTACGTCTTTATGGCCGGTATTCATAGTCGCTACTTATTCTTAAGGTCGTCTTAAGCATGCGGCATCCTCTACTAACCTAGTGGACTAGTAAAGGATGCCGAATGCTTAAGATGACCTTAGTCTTAAGCAACGACTATAAATACCGCCCTATATCTTTCGTCGTTTTGTGACTTGGAGAGAAACCCCGCGAATATTACCAGAGGTTTGAAATTCTTTTGATCAATATTAATACATAGGTATATCGAATCTCGGGGTGTTGCCAAACATATCGACATCGTTGTCGCAGTAACAGAAACGAATGGTTTCGCACATACAAACCGCCCTTAAGGAGAGCAGCGCTGACAAATATGTAGTTCATTGTTCATGACCAATGTGGTCGAGGCTAGTTCCCCGACTTGCCGGTGCGTAACGTGATTGTTAAACGTAGCAACGACGCCGTGCAAAGTGAGAATTGTAATACGCAGTGGCGTGTGCAAGCGGACTCTCTTCTGGCTCGCTAAATGGACTCGAGAATTTGAGATGGACAGAAGGGAAGCGATTTTAACGGGTGAGGCCACTTGTACTTTTTACTTAAGTGGTCTGCAGTCTATTGTTTCCCTGTAACCATGACCTGCGGTTTGAAATGTATGGTTTATCGCGCCGCAACAATGGCCAAGGCGAATATGAAGCAAGGAAGTTGACTGAACTATTTAAGGGAGTTGGAAAGCGCTGTTCGTTTTAGTTAGCCGTGTCGTTGCGTTCTTAAAAGCATTCTCGACCATTTATTTATCGCACCGTGCAGGTGATTTACTTTGTTGGTGTTGGTCAGTGGATTTTTTTTTAAGTTGACAGGCTATATGTATGGGCTCCTCCATTAGATAGGGAAATATGTAGGAAGTTAATTTTTGACGTCTCGAGGTTATCATGAATTTTATGGGGCAATTTTATATTCTTCTATCTTAGAAGTAACTTGGACCGTGAAATAGATCTGGAAATATGAGATATAAACGGAATTGGCTGATATTATGCTCGATTGTATGAAAAAAAGGGAGAAACTCGTTGAGAGATATGCTTTAATCTGCGAAAATGCCACGCGATAATAGGTGAAACTGTGCCGAATCAGAGGCGGCTAAAAGACCCTCGCCCGCGAGCGATCCCGACCGTATTGTTCTCCGAATGTTGTCGGCGTAAAAATAAGATTAAACGAGATTGACAGGGGCAAAAGTATCTTTTATAGTTGGGTGGACGCAGGGGCGAAAGATGTAAACAGGGAATTCCTTCGTTCTGCTGTCTACCAGGGCGTTAATACTCGCCTGACGCGCCCCTGCAACCAAGGGGAAGCTGCGCTAATTCGAAGCAGACAGATTGTCCCGCGACGCTCGTAAAAGGCAGAAGACGCGTAGGAAACGTTGCTTCCCGAGAGAGGTCTCTCGAGCAAAACAGAAGAGACAATGGTCCGGTGACTGGTCGTGGGTCATGTACTCGGCTTCCCTTGAGAGCCGGAGAAGAAACACTTGCACGGCCAGTAAGTGAGCGAATAGCGCGGTCGCTGGCTCGAAACCGAGCAGAACGATGATGACTCATGCTGGCCTTTCGCCGCCGTGATTGACTTCCACGGTGAATCACGATCCTTTGCTCGCCAAAATACCGTGTTCCCCGACTCCTAGACATCGCCATCGGTCTTAGATAATAATCGTTACTCGGTAGTTCTTTTGGAAACAATTCCTTCGATGCTCGACGATTTTTGGGTATACAGTAAGTGGTGGTGTACCGAAAGAAGGTGGCCGTTATCCCCTCCACTACTGTTGCCGCGGTTAATGAGACATTTGTGCACGCCATGTGATGAATTGTGATACTTCACCCCGTCACCAACACAAATACATGTACCGCTATTGCAGTGTAGGTGTTCCCCCTCTGCTACTTCGGACTACGTCACGTTTTCCCTACGCCTGCCATTAATTCCCTGCATTAATGGCAACTCCTAGGCAAATTTGCAGTCTGAATTTTTATATCAGTTGAATTCAGCGAAGATGGTTTAAGTATGGCGGACGTTAGGGAAAAATGTATTGCCCGGTGTATTGCATTGTTTAAATTAAATTCAGGGCCGTTCGAGTATACTGGCCGCGCAGATAAGGCAGGCTTATCAACGGGTTTGACGGTAACAGCCTTTGCCGACGATACTGGTCGTCGTGTACGTGTGGCTGTCCGTGCGCGTTGCCGCCCATCCCACAAACATACTTATCGCGCGTAATATCGTCTTATGCGCCGTGCTTCTCACAAAACTAAGAAGCCGTTTTCTCCTCCCGCGGAACGACGTATTAACAAATGCATCGCGCACAGCGCTGTAAACGCGACATGCGTTCGCTCGGGCGGAGGTTCAACTAGTACGTATGGGATTCACGGTTAATTGGCTTCAGACGGTTAATTGATTTTGTTCTGATTATACTGCAAGATTCATGAATGATAGCGAGGGTGTAAAGAATGTCTCTATGGTAATCTTAACGCTACAGTGCACACGTGAATTATAATTACACCACTGCAGACGTATCTCCAAATCCAGAAATATTGCACTGAATATTTATAACAAAATGAAATACCGAAGGAATATCTCTTTAACGCTGCGGATCATCGTTTTCTGAATACTTTTCAATACCGTGAGAAGAAACTTGCAGAAAGTTATGTACGACGTGGCATAATTTATTTAATAGGGTGGGCTTGGCAGGCTCCACGTGTGCATTGTAGGGTTAATACTAATTCGGTGGTGGTGAACGGTAAGTTTAAAACTCATTTTTTTTTTAAAGGCCTGCTTAACTAATGATAAGTTAGTAGCCATCTTGAGCACTCAGTTTACCAACCCCCTCCAGCAGTGGGACGCCTTCCAAACCTCCAAGCCGATTCCAGGTTCGTCCCGACCGTAGCCAGCTCGCGAGGCGAAAAAGTTGACGTCAGCAATTTTTGCCGCCGTGAATGGTGTCACTGTCCTTTCCCATAGGTCACGGCGCAGGAGGCCGCTCTAAACGGACCGTGATCACGTAACGGGGGTGGGATGGTAAATAGAGTATCGCGGTCCATCTTAATCCCGGAGCAGACAGTTCTCCCGCGGGACGTGTCGTGGCGCGTAAACGAGCTCACCGAAGTCGCATTTACTTGACATTCATCGGCGCTCTCGTTACCCCCCCCCCCCCCCCCCCGTTCATTTTTCACGGCAATGCCTGCCGGCGCTGAAAATACCTAATTGACGACGATCGGGCCACGGATTCTGTTCCTATTTCCGCGGACGCTCGCCGCCCTGTCGCAGTGTTCTGACGTTCAGATGTTGCTCGCGGGGTCTGGGGGCCCGGGTTGCGCAATGATTGGCAAATTCGATTACATTCTCGCCTTTATAGGGAATCGAAGCGGAAAGGCTCGCAAAACCTTCGCGAACCGCTGGCTTACGTAATCCCTCGAAATCGATATGACGTCTGGATTAGACTTTTAGATTAACCCATTGCCTGACGACGTAGGCGTATCGGTACCGCAAGGGACATTGTTTTCCTCGGCAGTTGAAGATGTAGTACCTACCTAATAGTTACGTGGTTGTAGCTGGCAAAGTATTCGTTACCATAATCAGGGCCAGCGTGAACTTTTACGTGGCCCAAAAAAGAAACGTATTATGTACTTCTAAAATTTAAAATAATAAATATCTATGCGTAGGGTCGCGTAAAAGCCCCGATTATAATTCACCTGAGTATGGTGAATGGTTGATAGGAAGTAAGTGTAGAGAAACCTTAAGAGGATTAGGATTTTCAAATTCCCAAAGCTTTTTGTGGAAAGTCACACGATGGCGTTAGAACTCAGGCTCTCTGAACTTCTGAAATCCTAGTGTACGATGATTAGAACGATCCACCGCGAATTCGTGTCCTTCACAGCCGCGAGTCAATCAATATCGATATTCATCCCAGCAGCCGCGAACGGGATAACCGAATTGGCCTCCGATAGTGCGACTCGTTTCACGTTTGATGTCTCTGTTGCCCCTTTGCCAGCCTCATCGATTCCATCGACGGTGCTGCAGCAGAGTTTTCGCGTAATTCATTTGGCAGAATTTTTATCGATAACCGATATGTCCCGCGAACTACTTTGCGCCCTTTTCGAAAGTCCGCGCGCGGATCGTTCCTAGATTATATGTCGTTTTGGTTGACGCTTCGAGCCGCTTCGCTCCTTGGGGGACGTTGAATTTAGAAAGCAGCATTTTCTTATTTTCCTGCCCCCTGAATTTACACCCCAAGATTAGCTCGCTGGAGTGCCGAGAATATTTTATTACTGCAGTCGTGCCATAGATTACGAAACATTTATAATATAGCGCGTCGACTGGCCTTAACCTTTCGTATTTTACGCGCGGAGTTAGCGAACCAGTTGCGCTCGTTTCTTCGCACGGAAAATGAATATATCGGCTCATGGTAATGCACTTACGCACAAGTAACACGATACACAGTCTGCATGCATTATTCTGTAAACAAAGTTACTTTTGCCGGGGGTCTATTTTTGGAACAGTTCGTTTCGAAAGTTTAACATAACGAAAACATTACCGAGAAATTGGCTAAGAAATGGAAACATGGAATTTGTAATTAGTTCCTTTAAAACTCATCTTATTTGAACGCTGCCTCTTACACTCTGTTCAAACTCCACTTATGTGCTAAACATGTTCGTAAACTAGTGACCTTTTTCGGAGCTCGTTCCACTGTCGCGAACTCCACGTTTTTTCCTCGTAATTAACTTGGTATTTAACTGAACGGTTAGGGAGAGTTACTTCGTAATTTGAAAACGTTCCCATAGTAGGTATGACGAGTTAATATCGTTTGCGAACTTCAGTAATTATATTTGGCCAGGGAACGTTGAAATATTGCCGTTTCGTCGTGGCGTTATAGTAATATCGTGGCCCGCGATGTTCCTTCGCTTGCATTTTTACGCCCTACCTCCACGTGTACCCCGTGCAGCGTTCAAATTCAAACATGCAGGTTACATTTAAATTTACTATTGGAGAGAAAATCGGGTGCTTAACCTTCTGCTCGATGTTTTCGTAATCAAAACATTGAGCGCGATTTCTTATCTCCACTCATTCTTAATACCGCCACGTGTCAAGTGTTTTCGATGAAGGAATTTCACACTTGAGCAGATCGCTGACGGCGCAGAAGGAGGATAAATACTCGCAGCTGCGCTCGTTTATCAAAGCCCATCGTTGGCAGGCGGATGTTGAAGGAAGAATCGATTGTGTTGCGTAACCAAGGACATTCGCGCGTCACGCGTCTTTTGTCTTACAATTAGCATTTTGCTGGCAAAACATGCCGTGCAATAAAAACCGTGGCACGACGTCACTAACTACCTTCTACGAGCTGAAAGCACCCAGTCATTCCTAGCTACAACTCTGTTCCACTCTGCGTGTAAGTGATTTCCACAAATATGCCACAATGTTCGGCGAGGTAGTCTGCTGAACACTTGGTTGGGCAGATTTCTACCTATGTAGGCTAACTAAGTAGGCTGGTGCTTGGAACGGCATATTTTGAAAGGCGGCAACCTATATGCCTATTTCTTATATTCGAATTAAATATTAGACATAATTTCATAGAAACTTGGCACTTTTTTATTTTGAATTCATTAATTTTTTCCATGCGTGAGCTGCCATATTGAATTAACTTTAATGACACTTATTATACATGTCTTGAAGATTTAAAAAAAAAAAAAATTATTTACTTTTTCTTAAACAAAATGTCGGTTAATTTTCAAATAAACTTTATTGTTAATGTTGAAACGATGTATAAGAATGTGTTCGTTATTTAAACTTACGGTTTTCATGCGTCCGAGGTGGAACCTCCCTTTAAATGATAGTATTTAATGATATTTCAGAGAAAGTGCGGCAGACATTGCCACCCTATCACCGCCAATACTAAAAATCCGCCCTCTGGACACTTGTAGCCATTTTTCCAAGCATCACATCCACCTGGATTCTTCATCTCTCCGATCACCCAACACCGAACACTCAGTGAAATCTTCTCGATTCTGTGGGAGACGTTGCATCAGCATCCTCCGTTGCTCGTGCTCGCGCAGTTGGGTCTAATCGTGGGTCCAATATCCCGTTCCAACGACCCTGAAGAGGGAACAGGTACGCGCTCGCCGCGATCCCGCCGCGATCCCGCCGCGCGGATGCTAAGGAGGAAGAACTTGTTCGACTTCGCTGAACGCGCTAGCCTCTCCCTGGTAATTGCATTAGAACGACGGAGACCGGTGCAAAACTGGTGCTGGAAAGCGAAGGGAAACGCGAGCTTAGGGAGGAAGCCCCTTTTGTGCACGATTTCCCTCTCTTTCTCCGTTTGTCGCTACCAATACTCGGTTACAGGGCGCCTCAAAACACGTGGGCGTAACTGCATCCCATCACTTATCTCTTCTCCCTTAATCATATTTAAGTTTCCAAAGGGTGCCCACACGTTTACACGTCCCTGCACTCCTATTTCTAGAATCTCCGTAAAGTTACAGGATTCGTTGAAATGGCACATCAGCAGAATCTCTGACTGACCAGCGCAACCCAATTACGCCCCCGCGTTATGAAGCCGTCCATACGTTTCTGTATTCCCCTCTCCGCCCCCACTTGAGCTATCTTCCACTCTGCTCCCAGGTGCACAATACACCTTCCCCCGTCGTTCCTATGGAGAGCAAAGAGCCTCGATTCTTTCGACGGTTCCTCGATCTCTTCTCGTGCCTCTACCTCTTCTCCCTCCACTCCGTTTCCCCACCACGGCCGTCGTTCGCTGAGTCGCTGAGTCGCCGAGTCGCTTTCTCCGTTTATCGTTCGCAGCGGCCGATAGCCGATAGCGGTCGCGCGCGGTGGTGGTACCTGGAGAACGCCGACGTCAGTACGTGCTCCGTTGTTGACCGGCTGCCTGTGCGTTCGTCCGAGCCGGCCAGGAATCGAGTGTTGCGTCTCCTCACACTTTCACGCAACTTTCCTACGTCCTCCTCCTCCTCCATCCAAGCCGATTCGCGCCCCCTTGGCTGCCTCCAAGTCGGCGCCCTGGTGAAGTGACGGTGCTGACTGCCGACTATTCTGCCGACTAGGCCGCTGGTGTTTCGTCAGTGCCGACTCGATGTTCGGCCTGGGGAGCAGGAAGGTGCTCAAGTACTCGGCCATAGACACGTCCCTCTCCATCGACGTAGAAGACACCGTCACGTGCTTCTGCAGGTTAGTCCTTGGCGTCCTTTGTCGCGGCGCGATCGAGCCTCCGTTCGGTTGATCGGAATCTCGTTTGCTGGCTTGGGCCGCGAGTCATCGAACGCGCAGCGTCCACCGACTTTCTCTACGGGGGAACGTGGACGCCGATTTTCCAACGATCCGTTCGAATTTATCGATAGAGTATGCCGCTGTGCTTTTCCGCGGCCGGATTTCGAGCAATTGGACCGGGTGTGCTGGTGCATTTTTTTGTAGACTTGGGAGCCATTTATTCTCCGACGATGTGTCGCGTTCACAGGGATTCGTCTTTCGAAGGTGATTTATCTTGCGACGCGGTGGTTTCTTCCGAATTCTTGTGTCTCTGCTTCGTATGTTCGCGAGTAATCAGGTGTAGGTATCGCAGATAGCGTAGCGTAAGTATCCCAATGATTGCGCCAGGGTTGTTTGAACACAGCGATAAACCGGCAACGGGAGACGTTTTCGACACGTCGGCTGTCGGCACTGGCTGAGGCGAAGCGCAGGCAATATGTAGGTAGCGAGGGAATTAATGTTTTATCAAAGCAAACACGTGGCTTCGAAAAATGGAGCAGCTGACGGTCTCGTGGTCGGTGGTTCTCTCGACTATTGCGTTAACGGTGCGATTTACACGAGACAAAGATCCCAGCAACATCTAAATGTAAATAATGGAAATAGTTGCGAGAGAAAAGATTTTTGAATATAAATCATGAAAGTACCTATACCTATTATCAAACTAATGACAGAATAATTAAAAAGTAATAAAATAATGAAATAATTGCCTGATCGTGGATCTGTACCTGTACAGCATAAATTCCGTTTGCCCGTTATAGTGGCAATTTTTAATATTTCTTTAGTTGGGTCCCAGTCATCAAACTCAATCATCAAACTTCGACTTAACGATATTAACGATATTGATTTAAGGAACTGATGTGCAACCATGTACAAACGGATCGAATACATTGCCTTCCTGATTAAATTTTCTTTGTCAATTAATTATTATTTTACAAAAGAGCACCACTTCTAGGCGACCTACAATTTAGGGAAAAAACTCTAGGAACCATCGACGCTAGTAACTCTGTACGTTGATTATGAAAATCCAGACTGCATTTGATGCACTCTGTTCTCTCCGTTTTTTAACTTTCACAGTTTACAGTTTCATTGAATGTTCGCACAGAGAATTAAGAGCTTAGATTTTTTCTCGGAATAGAAACTTGATTGAGAGGGGGGAGGATAAATGTGGCCGTGAAATCTTTTCAAGTATGTGATATTGACCTCAATTAACTTCGGTTAGGATTTATATGCAGAAAAGTGGTTGCTGTAACCACTTTGTATGAAAGGGGCCTATTTCTAAACAGCTGTGACCTTTTCGGCACACTTTGCGAGCTGACGCTGGTCATAAGTTATTTATTTCACAACAATCCGTATAACGATGTCTATAATATATTAGCATATCACGGCCCGTGGCGAATATAATCTATCATATATTACAATCCGATGCATTATGCAACGAACATATTGTGATGGAGCCATTCCAAATGACTCACGTGTGCCAGAGAAAGATATTCAGTTAGTCACGATACAAACTTTGCATAATTGCACGGTATAATTGCCTGGCGTACAGAAACGTAAATGGAAACGTGGGTCTCACATTTAGGAGACCCATCGAGGCATTTTAAATAGAATGATGTATGGACAGTGTCTAAAACGCGAGCTTTCCAAATGGAGCCCAATCAGAAATAGTTTAGAGTCGCGTTATAAATAAGCTATATCGTGAAAAACTGGATATACTTGAAGCAAATCCGCCCTTGTTCGGTTTGCTTCAGTTTCGGTCGCGAGGCGCTAATTTTAGACTCGTTTCTGAAATGCTTAATTCGCAGATCGACTCTGGGAAGATCGCGGGATGTATTCTTTTAGCTCTGTTGAGTATAGGTAGGTTATCTAGGAACAAGTTGGAAGTGTACAACTTTGCGTTCAGCGTGCGTCGAAGTAGAAGAGCGATAGAGTTGTTCCCGAGACGACATATGAATTGAGAGAGGTATTTTTACCTTACACAGCTGTTTATATAGGCCTTGAATTCCTCTGAATATTACAGCTCGTTCAAATAATAATTAGTCCCCCTCTGATAATCACCCTCGACAATTGCTATCCTTACTCGATCCTGGAGATATAATTTCCCATACAATTTCAGTAGAATCATTATTATCTAATGATTACCACGATTATCATTTTACACTGTAGAAGAACCCATGTCGATATCGAAACCCAACAATTACCCAGCTGTTTATTATCTACCGAAGTGATCTTGCAGTAATCGTCCAATACAGCAGTTCAGCTCGAAAGATAATTAACGGATGGAGTCAGTGAAAAATAACAATAGACCCACCATCTGAGGCAACATTACTCCCCCCAGTGAAAGAATTCTGTTAAAAATTACTGTAGCTAATCACCTAGAAGTTGATCTATCGAGATGTTCCGCTCTCCTAAATCTAGTGTTTTCATTTGGTGGGAGGATTTGGAGGCAGGGCGATTAATCGATCAGTTCGCAGACACGAACAATCGAGAGTGATAAAGAGGCCGCGCCACGACCTTGATTGCCCTTAACAGAGACGGGTCATATCCGCGGCTGTTTGCGTGGCCCAGTTTCGTTCGGCAGTCTTCCGTGTGTGCTTTCCGCGATCACTTTTGCGGCATATCCCCCTCCGATTACGAGGGGATCGATCGCGGTCGAAATACCACCGCGAGGAATTTCAGAATCGCGTCCGCCGCCCCGGGAACGTCGTCCCTGAAATGTATCGCGTGGAGGGATGTGAAATGTTGCATCGACGATTCGAATGGTTCCCTTTCCGTGCACAGGGGTGCACTTTCGACGAGCAAAATTCAAGGGGCTGGGAACTTTCACTTCTTTGAAACGAGGTATCCTGGGAACAAGGGCATGTTCTCAGCTCCGTAGGGTTTCGTTGTGAAACCTGTTGTTCATTGTCAGGAATTGGTTAATAGCAAGAGTTCGTACTGCATATTATACTATTGTACAGGCTTGGGTGGGAAGAAGGAAAGGATCTTGGGTCACTTATTGTTAGTTTTGTTTGTCAGACCTGCAATCTTTTGGCAAGAATTGGGAATTTGCATGATTCTAAAAGAAATATATATTTGGGGGCTCCTATATAAGTTGTATGGTAATTTTTCTTTTTTTCATAATTGTTTATTGCTTATTAAGCGAGAAAAAAAATAATTACAATTACAACATTTAAAATTACCAAGAACGATCCGGAAATTCCCGAGCGTAGCCGAAGAAGTCGGTGACGTCACGTATGACAGAAATGAAATGGTGATTTTGAAAGAAATGCGTTTTTTCGTTAGACAAAGATGATGAGGTTTTCTAACGTTTCTTTTCATAAAGAATAAGAGTTTTTAATAATTTCAATTTATGAACACTCTTTAATGCTCCATTTTGACTAAACAAACATGTTTTTAAAGCTTATGATATTAATAAATTTTGTGTCAAAGACTCAGCTTCAATTTACGTCGTCGTCATTGAATGAAAAAGAAATGCTTCATTTTCGACAGAAACGACTGTCTAGTACCCTTAATAGATAATAGCAACAAGAAGGTGCGCTACTCGAAATCTGTGGGGAAACACTTAGGTAGGTAAACGAAGGAATGATTTGAGAGGCTTCAAATAAACGTGGATCTGCTAATCTAATATCATTGGATACAATATTCAATATTTAATAGCTTTTGAATCATACATCCTCGAATTCTAGCTTTTTTGATTCACCAAAGCCCTTCCTCCTTGAATGCTCGCCGCAAAAAATTGGGGTACTCTTGTTAATTTAATCTCTTCACTCACATTTCGAATTTAATTTTAGCCATACCAACTTATTCGTAATCTTCTTAACTACACTGCGTTCCACATTAGAGCATACTGGTTTCGCGCAGGGACACACTGTTGATTGGTAGTAAACCGGCAGGGAAAGTGCTACGACCAATCACGTGTGTCAGATCCTAGGGAGCTGCGCAGATCTGTCGCAAATCGGCAGAGGCGTCGTTGTGCTCTTATATGGAACGCAGTGTATGAACATTTTAGTCTCTACTTCGTTCCCTCTTCCAGCATGGAGTCCTGTGCGCTAACAAGCTTCTCACGCCACGCCGGAAATTCGTTTTCGTGCTGTTTTTCTCTTTCGCTCTCCCCATCTCATTGTAAAGGAAACGAGGACCCGAGGAACACCTTGAGGAACTTTAATACCCTCTAAGTAGCTTCTTCCAGACTCTTTCCTGGGCATTCTTGTCTTTTGTCGCTCCCCTCCTTTGTTAGCCGTGGTAGTAATTCTGTTGGCGCTGCGTGATCTTTAACTCGCGCAGAGACGGACAGCAAAGGGTCCATCGAATCTGATTGATTTACTTTAAGTTTTTTCAAAGCCAGCTTACTTTTCCAATACCAGGGTTCGGGATAGAATTTTTGAAAGGTTTAAAATGCTGTGGAGAGGTAGGGTAAATAGTACAATGGTTGGCCACTTAAGTAAGATTGTCACATAAGTAATGAATTATAAATGTAAATCAATATAAATAAGTACGAAAAACTCCTAGAAATCTAAACATAAATAGAGTTTATAAAAATATACAAAAACTGTGTTACCTACGAAGAAATACCTATAGTTATTGGCATGGTCAAGATAGTAATTGTTTAATCGGTTCGACAGTGATTGGCCGCTATTTGATACATAATATAACCTAAAAGAAAATGTTACCTGATTTAGTGATAGGAATAAGATTAAAATTTTCCAATAAAAATGGATATATTTTATTATGTATGTATTTGTTGTGCTTGTTTCTGTTTTCAACAGGGAGCTAATTAATGTTTCACCATTAACATGATTAAAATATAGTCTATCATTCGGTATTATTCATATGAGAGTTGTTGGCCCCCTGTGTTTTTCATAATACAGTAAATGCCTCGTTATAGTCCCGACGAACGGGGCTGGCGGCGGGCGCGCGACGCGACGCGGAGAGAACGAAACAGTTGACACGAAGTTGCCGTCTACTCTTTCGTTCTCTCACTCTCGACCGAAGGATAGTCAGCGGACGTACTACGCATGCTAAAAACGGGACTATAACGAGGCATTGCTGTATATGTATAATTTTAACAAATAAATAATTCCTATATAAAGTTTCAACTTTTATTTATCGATACATACCGAATATAAGAAATATACATATCATAAATACATTAAACTATTCGCAAACTTTCAACTGTACTCTTATGGTTTTTTGATTAAATGGCTGTAATTTCCAAGCTTCAAAGCCGAGTCATCCTATTTGCATTTATATTGTATAATCACAGTATATAGTGAGTGGAGACATACATATTGATTACATCTGTTGTGGCCACGATATCGCCTTTTTTTAATTGAAGGGTGAAAACCTCTGACGACACCGTCTCACTCTCCTTGCAGGTGGTTAAACCTGCAAGAGTTCACTTATTGAATTCATTGAGGTATATGTGAAGATAAGGTGAAATTAAGTTCAGACACTGCATGTTTTGAACAAAGTGCAATTCTCTAACTGCACTCTATCGACACTCTGTTCAAAAGATTGTCACTTCTAAAAACCTTATTTTTCATGTTTTTCTGAAAGTGGTATCGACTACTGGTGGCTTCACCTTATTCATTTATTTCTGAAAATAAGGCCAATAACTGTCAGGTGGCCAACCACTCTTTACCCCTAGGACAATATTTCTTGCTTCATTATTGCCTTTTCTTGCCCGCCTCGCCATCTTTTCGTCGTTGAAAGCGCAGCAAAGGGAATCGCTACGATCCCTAGTCCATTAAACGGGCACTTTGATGCTCCTTCTGATCGATTCGAGACAGGACGCGATTCGTTGACGTTGCTTGAGAGTACACGTTTGAATTGTGCTCCTTTTATGGCTACGCAAACTCGCTCTTCCCTGAGAAATCACTCTTCTTTGTCTCGGAAAGGCGGAGATGTTCCGTTGGTCCACGGTCTATTCCTCCTACTTCCTATACGAAGTGCAAACGCACCGAGACAGTCGTATCAGAGTACTTTTTCCACCTACATATAACGTCATTTCAGAAGGAGAGAGTCTAGAAATACTAAAGGAATTCGATTTCTAACTTGAAAATTGAATTGCAACAAATCTCCAGCGATCCATAGGCTCACCTCTAAAAGCCAGTGCTATTATTACTGTCTATATGCTGTAGACAGAAAGAGTCATCCATACGAGGCCTTCCAAAAGTTCGGCTCAAGCCGCGTAACATGAGCCGATTAATGGACTTTTGCTTTTCCTTGGAAGGGCACAAAGGGTGCGAATCGTGTGTTCGTCCTGCGCGGGGGGTTTATAGGCAGCCGAAAACGGATACTTTCGTGACCAAAGTATAATTGTGAACAAGTACCCAGTGGTCAGCAGTTGAAAACAAAAATATTTTATTCGTCTTTCTCGAATAACTTACAATTAGTTTTATATTCGCAGCCACCTTATTCGAAATTATTCGAAACAAAAAATTTTCCGAATAAAAGAAATTATTCGTTAATCGAAGACAACTCGAATCTCAGCTCTGAACACAGCAAGCGGAAGATATCTTCTTAATTCCTATAAATTAAAAAAACACCATTGCTTAGTACCTATCCCACGCACTAGTTGCACCTAATATCAGAACTCTACTTCTACTCGGACCATTGCTTGGTTGGTTGGTTGGTTGGTTGCTTGCACATACCTACCCCTCGCACTATACACTTCCACCCGGTACCAGAAAGTTTTCCACGCGTTTACGGAAACGCGTCACTCGACAAACACTCCCGCTGGAAGGGTGAGTGCAGTTGCAGAATCGGGTCGAAGATGGTCGCAGGGGCAGTTAATGGCCGCCAGCGCGCGAAAGGAAGAGAGCGAGTAAACAAACGCGTAGGAAAAGTTGAGCTCGGAGGCGTCTCTTGGGCGCCATCGTCCATCGATCGCGTATCCTTCGCGTAATCCTGCCGGCCAGAGGAGAAACGAATAGATGCTGGCGCCAATCTCCGTGGCGCAGGCTCCATCTAGCTGGATTGTCTGGATAATTACGCAGTTAAAACCCCTGGTCGCCTTACCTCCACCATCAAACCTCCCCGAGGCTTCGGCTTCCTCGGCTGGTCATCGTCCTGACTTTCGTGATTCCTCGCCTAACAGATGATTTATATTTGAAAATGGCTGTTCGCCGTGTAAACAGATTTATCACAGGGTCTTTTAGCAAAACGAGAGTTTTTAATCGCGTTTTCGGTTATTTTTCACGGTGAAGCTTGGAGCGACGTGTTTTGTTGGACGTGGAATACTTGGAAGTTCTTAGAACTTGATTATATCTAGCTGGATATCTGAAACTATAGAAGACGATTGAGAACTCGAGTTAGTGGAAGCTTCCGCGATCTCGAAAGTTATGGTAAATAAGTAATTCTTGAAGTCACAAGGATCTTCTTCCTCGAGTTCACGAGAGTCTCCCAGAACTTCGGTTTCTTGTAGAAAGACACATAACTTCCAGTTATTAAATCTCCGGAAAGAGTCTCTTCTCTGACCCCACAGATCTGATTAGATCAGCAAACGCTGATAATTAATGCCAGCAAGGTGTCCACAATTCTTCTCCTCGCATTCGCTTATCGTCACTAATTGGTGGTCGTGCTGAATGAACTTCAACTCCCAGCAAAGTAATTATATGTAGGTAAACGAAGCGGGCGTTATCGAAGTGGCTGGCAAAGTTCTGAAAAGTGGCGAACGATGCCCCGCCATATGGCCTTCTGTCTATCCTGACGTTTATTTAACGATAAGCGACAACGATCGTTCTACAAAGTTTAGTCGATAAAAACCGTGTCGTGTATAGCGGGAGGTCTGCATAATGAAGCAGCTTCCTCAACCTCAATTTCGCGGCGAAGCAGCCGAAGGAAACAATATTAATAATTTCGAGCATTCGATAATTGCAACGCGCGACGTACGAGAAGCCATGCATCTTTTGTCGTTGTGGATCGAATAAAACGTCAAGCAGCCAGCTTTTATTTTTCTGAAATATACGATCGTAACTACACCGGCAGCAAATAAAATGCGTAATAAAACTTCTCTCCCGCGAAGTTACCTGCCAGGCCTCTGTAATATCACAGAAAGCAGGAAAGTAGGCTTTAATAATCTCCTCCTTTTTTTACGAGCACACTGTTCGCGACATACCTACGTTGGCTCCTCAACTTTCCATCTTTAACTGGAATCATGTCAGATCTCAGGAACAGGACAAATGAAAAAACTGTTGACTCAGAGTGCATAGATAGAGTTGAGAAAAGTTGACCATCCTGTACAGTCTATGTACACACTTTCCACTTCTCTGAATAGAAGTCTCCGGTTCGGTCGCTTGCATTTCTACGTCCTCGTGTTGGCTGGCTACGCATGAAACCTCGATGGTGACGTTCTTTACGATCATTGACGAGATTGCTCACGGTGAACAGACTCTCGAAGGCCTTTCTTGCGTTTACCGTCGCATTTCTCCGCTTTCTACAAAGCGCGTCGTTAAGGCGACTCATTGACTTTCGAGAGGCTTTGGTAGAAGGACAGGGCGAAGGTCTCGGTCTAGTTCCCGCCCTTACACGTGCTGAAGGGTATAGCGCAGGCCACTTTACAATTCTATACCCCCGGACAGCCTCGCAATACAAGTACAAGATTCTACAGTGAAATCGAACGGGAATCGTGTCCCTTCGTTTCTCTCCCTCCATTTTCATTTACGAAAGTGTCACGATTCCAATTGGGGATTCAGGGATAATGGGTGCATTTAGGGGTGCAGAAGTCTTGAAGATTTATGGACGAGGACAGACAGAGACGACCCCCTTTCACTTCACTACAATCTGACTTTCCTGAGGGCTACATACTGTATACATATACTCTTTACTCGGACAATGTCCCTGCATTCAGAGAATAATGTAGGTATTGGGAACAATAGTTCTTGGGGGCTTCCGGCTGCCAATTTCAGTGGTAATACCTCGGTACCATACACCAGACGATTACTGCCCAAGAATGGAACCCTTGACGCATCTCAATTCCTCGAACTCTCCTTCATTTATCAATATTCAATTAACTCTGGAAAGGCACTACTGACACTTTCAGAGCGTACCTGACACCTCTGGGGTCATGGGCGGGCCCGGAATGAAATTTGAATATTTCAAAATCGTCATGGACTGCGGGTGCCAAAGTTTCAATGTGACGTCTCAGAGGCATCGTGCGAATTTGCGTATATAGAGCGTCAAGTGAAATTCAAATACCTATAGGTAGTGTGTTTTGGTCAGCTACCTGTAAATTAAATTGTAAGGCAAGGTGTTAACGTTTCCGTAAAATTCTTTTGTACTTCCCTTTAGGTATCTTTAGAGAAATATATTTACAGCGTAGTTATCTATGGTTTTCGTTAATAGTAAGAAAATCAAAATTTGAGAGTGAAAGTAAATTTTTCCGGAATTAGGACTCGTCCTTAAATTATTAGGTTTTCTTACAAGGAGGGGGCAGTCAAGTAACGTCTTATATAATATTTATTAATCTAATTTTCATTAATGGAAAAAATATTAGAGGGATTTAGAATATAAAATTTTACGAATTATTATACTGGGGAAGGGAGGGGCCAAGAAATTGCCAAAATTACCATTACGTAATTTAAGGACGGCTCCTTGCCTACCCCTACAGTGTAATACCAGGATGAAGCAGAGAAATCTCTCAAGACGCCACTAGGTTGAGTTTCGAGGCTGATAGGTACTAAGCAGCCCTTTTTTTTGCTTGCAAGTGACCTGGTAAACATTAGGCAGAAAATGTCTCCGTGCCCCGAGGGTGCAGCCCGTGTCAGTGGGCGATGAAAAGCGCTAGAGGGTCCGCATAATTCCTAAGGTCGCGGGGCGAAAGGGCGGTCCGCAGAGGGGGCAGGAGGGAAAATTAGGAAACGCTGGGTTACAGGGTGCGGGAACAGACGCACCGCGCGAAGGGCGAAGGGTGGGAGGGCGGCAATGCGACGGTAGTTGCGCCGCGACGCCGCTACGTCGTGTGTCGGGATCAGCTGTGAGCTGGCAACTCGAGTCAGCTGACTGGCCGGCCCTTCTGCTGCCACTCCAACTCTGCGACAATCAATATTCCGCTCTGCCCCCGCGAATCCAGCTACGGTTGTCTTCTCTGCCTCTCCTTCGAGGCGAGCACACACACACACAGGCAAGCCTCCTTACGTATCTCGCCTCTTCCGAATCCGATCGCACGCCGATCGAGCAAACTTTAACCTTTCCGGGGGGAAAAGCAGTACAACGTAACCTTATACCGCGTTTCCACGTGTGAAACTTGTGAGTAAGCTTTGAGTATTTTTCTTTAGGATTTGTCCAATAATAACCGAACCTTGGATTTGCAAATTTTTTAATAGTATTCTTATTTTTGGGAATACGTTTAGATCAGTAGATAAGCAGAAATGAGGTGTGAAATGAGGTTTTCAGCATATTTTGGGGGTCTCGAATTTTGAAAATGGCACGTGGAAAAGTGTCTTTAGGGTTTTGAATTCTTGCAGAGTTCTCTCTGTTTACGACCGTGCTATATTGAATTCGGCATAAAAGTTTCACTCGCCTGCCACCGTTATTCCGCGAAGTTACGATTTGAGTAAACAGTAGCAGCGTGTGTGTGTGTGGAACGTGGGATATTGTTGCTGTCTCTCGTAATAAATTAAAGCCCCCCTTCCTCATTTCTGTAATCGATAAACATATTTCCTCGCGTGTCTCATTGTCGCTTATCTACGCTGTACTAATATGCACGCATGGTCGCGGGTAATAAATTACTTTTAATTCTATCCGTTTGTCAGAGCGTGCTTATCTCGGATAGGCACCTGTCCAATGATTTTGTCTTGCAGTTGAATTAAAATCCACGGGCCTTATCGGTTATTTTACTTCTCACGAAGTTTAATTGGGCACATTAGATTCGCGGTCTGAAAGTGAAGTTTTGTTTCGGAATTATTAAGACGCTGCTTCAATTCCTAACGAAACACAATTTCTCTAATGTAATTGGTTGTAGGTACTGTATACAGTAAATTCTCGTTACAGGCTCATTTCGACTGTGCGTTGTATGCTCGGCCACTATCCCCACCATTTCTTAGAAACTTTCGGTCCAGATTGAGCGAGAGGAGACTCTTTTATCCTCGTCGAAACACTCTCATTGGCGGCTCGGAGTAGTCGAAGCTATGCGTTGTAAGCTCGCCACAAGCCCAAGGGCGTTCGGAGTCATTTTTCAATGGCAAGGAAAAACATAGGTACACCTCTTTTGTCTTTTTTAACCCATTTTGTAGTGCCAACTTGATTAAAAATTTAAAAGCGAAATTTAAAAATATTCCCTTTTTTAGTATAAACTTAATACAGATCTGTTTTAATAATTAAGGGATTTTTTCTTTATAAAAAAAAAATAAATAAAAAACAGGGGGAAAGTGCCCCCTTTTGCATCCCCTCTGGTGGACGCCCATGCGCTAGCCCCAAGCGTGGAGCCTATAACGACGATTTACTATGCATGAATTTGGAAGCTGATTGCCTTCAGGTATCTCTGATAAAAGGACACTGTACATTTCTCCAGATTTAATTGGCAACGAAACGCTTTGTTTCCTTCATGGAAATAATACGACACAATAACGAGGATGTACCTACATGCAAATTATGTATCGCGAAAGAATCGACATCGTAGCGATTACCGTGTCGAGCATCGAAGAACCATTATCTTGTTTCCGCATCGTCTCTCATTATTCCCTTACGTATTCTGTCTTTGCAAGTCTTGAACCAGAAATTGCATAACAGGGCACCATAGTAGCACCTCGACAAAATTATCTCGAAGGTATCGTTCGTCTGGAATCATCCCTTAAAAAAAAGGACCCCCCAAGTCTCCGCAATACACAGTCCCAAAAATCTAAAGATAAGTTACCAATGGAGAGAATTCAGTAAAAAATCGTTGTAACAGGGATGAAGGTAAGGATGACGGGGATTATCAGGGTGGCGCAGATTCGCGGGTGTTTCAATCAGTTCCACTTGCCGCGTCGACGCTCTGGATCTTTTGTCTCATCCGTCGTTCCCTATCTTCGTATTTACCCGTCGTGCCTGGCCGCCTCAGCAGCCACCTCCGCCTCCGCCCTCGCCGCCCGTTTGTCGTTGCAATAACGCATTTCCACGTAGCTTTGTCGTGCCCTGCCAGGTATTTGCTCGTCATTCCTAGCCCGCTTGCGAACGCTTTCCCGTTCTTCCGTCCCCCCAATCCCTGTCTCCGTTGGTCGCGACACAAAGGAGCGCGTGACGCGTGCACTGGGTGAGCAGTAATTCCATGGCCGGGGATTACGATACGCGTATCGTCCTTGTAATTTCGTGCCAACAGTATCCTCGTTGCGATACAGTTATCCCAACGACACTTGCTAACAGAATTTTAGCAGCCTGTACTGCAATTTGGAGTCTCTTCGTTAATCTTGGACGCCTGAAAATCGTAGGTTGGTGTAGCAAATTTTTCTTTTAAATAATCAAGTCAGTAGAAAATCTGATTAATGGTATTTATTATACATCTTTTGAAAATTAACAGGTGATGAAGAATTTTTTTTTTTAATCCTCAAGAGATGTATAATAAATAGCATTAATCAGATTTCCCACTGATTTTCGGCGTCCAAGAGGGGGTGGCACCCCCTCCTAAGATACAGGGGATTTTTAGTGAAATAACGAATCGCAAATGTGGGATATAGTTTATCAGGCACACGTTCGCTTTCGAGGAAATCATCTTTTATCGAGCACTATCATGTATTCTGATCACTGTTGTGTACAGTATTGTGTCGAAAGAAGAAGAGGGGCTCTGTCTGAAACTATGGATAACGCTACCCCCTCCTCTACCCCTCCTCTTCCCCCTTTCGCTCGCCCGCAGTCTCTCTCATTTCACGCGATAGTGTATTAAAGGCTAGCAATTTCAGTCCCGAGACAAATCTGTACTATCATTTTTACTCGAACTCGCAGTATCGTTCGTAACCGACGCAAGCCGTTATCTTGGAGCTTGCATCCACGCTAACCCAGACCTCGTTTTATGACTTGATACAAACGTGACCTAGATTTCGCTTAAATTCAATCCTGATGTAATCCCATTGGTTTTATCTTATCACCCAAGTTCGCGCCCACTGCTGCAACACTGGGTCGCGCCAGTACCTAACCCTAGCTACACCACACCCACCACCGACTCCGTGCTGTACCTACTCGTATTCTTCAGCATGTTCCACGAATCCCATTCCCTCTTCTGCGCCCCGCGCTGCATCGAATTTGAATACAATGCAAATTCCAGCTGGATCACTGAATCGTTTAATCGACAAATTCACACCAATATTATTGGCGGTTTTAATCTTGATCAGAGAAGTGAGATTTTCTTATATCTTTGAGTATTTCGAAGCCGAGCTGAAATTAATCATAACCTAGAAATCTTGCTGTAAACCAGATGATTCGCGTTGGGGAAACTTCGTCCTTCTATCTAATTTAGCAGGTTAAACCGAACGGGCGCGGGGTTTAATTCAGTGTCAATATTTTCTGAATCGAACCACGTAACCCATTTTACGTTCTAGATTTCAGACTCTGCCGCAAGCTTGGTCTAAGCATTTTTCAAAGTCAATCTTCATTTAACCTGAATACGTAACGGCTCCCCTTATATCTAGGCCACATTTCATTCAAGGTCGAAAGTTTCACGCTACTTTAAGGGTGATTGGATATTACACAATCTTCCATAGTTTTCAGACCCTCGATACTGACAGTATCAATAATATCGTCTTACATTAATGTACACTGCGTTCCATATAAGAGCATACCCCCTACGCCCCTACCGATTTGCGACCGATCTGCGCAGCTCCCTATTAGGATCTGACACACGCGATTGGTCGTAGCATTTTCCCTGCCGGTTTACTACCAATCAGCAGTGTACCTCTGCGCGAAACCAGTATGCTCTAATGTCGAACGCAGTGTATAATGGAAAACACATGAAAGCAATATTACTACTTAGTTGAAACTCGTCTTGAACATGGAATACAAGGGAATGCTCGTCCTCGAGGTACAATAATATCCACCTTTTATAAATTGCACGCTTCGTCCCGTTATGTATTATTCGACGGGTCGTGAGTCGAGTCTCCGATCTAAATATAAGATCAGATACAGTACAAAACCCAAGAAACAGAAAAACAACTCTCGTAATATGTACTCACATTTAAACTTTCACCATCCGTTGTACAGAATCCCTGCGCTCATGTACCATAGGCGTTTCGCGCACCAGCTTCACTACACAAGTCACTAAAAAACTCGATAAACCCTAGATTTACATATTTATATTGCGAAACCCGATGACACTTTTTTTCCAATTCGCCATTAATTGTTTAAACAAAGCCCTCAGCATAGGGGTGGCGCCTCTTCGTGTCCGTCACTTCCGGGTGAGGGGCTCACACGGCTGGACGCTCCTCGAGCCCCCACCCGGCGTCCCGGCGCCCCGGCGCCTGGCGTCGTCGCAGCAGGTGGGGAAACGCAAGGACTTCTACTTCAGTCGCGTACGAGCAGTAGACGGAGACGCGTCGATTCGACCGTCGTCGTTTCTCGATGGGAAACCGGTGAACGGACACGGTACGGCCTGCGACTCCACGGTCAAGTCATTTAGCATCCGCGTGGCATTTTTTAATCTTTCGCGTGCTCAAGAAGCTGCTAGCACTCTGCGTTCTAATTATTCGTGAGGATTGTCACAGTGACGTAATTAATTTATTGACGCTTTTTTTTCTCTTCTTTTTATATGCAAATTCTTCCATCTCTACGTGTAACGATAATTGGTGCAACACACTTGGTGCGCAGAGGGTTACGACACCCCTTCGCAACGCATTCTCGGCCCATCTGCCTTCATTCGCTCGTCGGGTCAATCACTGGTATTTTCATTCAATCGCTTCCACCCCCTTTTCGCTTGAACCGAGTCCAAATGGACTCGATGCACTTGGGTTGCAGCAGTGTGACCTTGAGCTGCGTTCTTCCGGGGTGTCGTGGATCGAAGGGGCGTCCTCGGTGTCCAAGTGCAGTAGAAACATATGGTTCGATTAACGAAAACGAAAGTGACACTCCAAAGCCTCTAGTTCCTTCCGACGTGCGGTCAAATCAATCCAACGAAACGAGGGGACGAATGTCACTTAGGTATACAGTCGCGGATCTTCCACGTACAATTCTCAATATCTGTCGCGCTTGTTCCCGTCGACAAACCGGACGCTGCTCCTTCAACATGAATAATACGTGATCCCCAGAATAACAAGGCGAGCGAGTAAACGGGGAGGAAAATGTTAGACACGGGCGGAATTGGAGCAGTCATCGAGTTCCGACGCTGAGAAGCAATTTCCACGGTAATTTCATGGTAAAACGATGCGAGGCCACTTGCCCTGGCTCTCGAAATTCTGTATTCTTAACTTACAATCGAGTTTCTTCGAGACTTTAATCTCCTCCTCCTCCGGCTATGTCGCTTCGTAAGCAGTCGAACGTTCCTGAAAATCAACTCGAAACAGACGAGGAAGAAGGAGTCAGTCCCTAAGGTTTTCCAGAAGATGCAGCCAAGCTGCAGCGCGCTTTGCGTGTGATCGCGGCGAGACGCGAAATCGCCTGTCAGCGAATCGGGGCTGGAGCGTTTCGAGGGTTTTTCTTCGTGCCCTCCTTGCCGCCGAGGACGGGCAGAACTTTCGATCCCGCGAGCTTGGAGAACGTCTGGAACCGGGGGAAAAAAATTGGCGAACGGAAGCATCCCTGCTTGTCCGTTTCGACGTTTATCACGTTTATCTCGAGTTATCGCGAACAACGGTCGTATATTAGTGCGGAGAAAGTTTCACGGTCTCTTTGGCGAGATGATCGTCTTTTACCCAGCAGTCGAATGACAAGCAATACGAGACCCCAGTATGAATAATTCATCGGCTTTTTTCCACGACGACGTTCTTTGTCGTTTTCCATCAAGCGTCTGGCGCGAATTACGCTGTGGTTTGACCAAGCTTTATCGAGAGTAGTATAGCAAGGGGGATTCTAACTCAAATTTCAGTTTCCCCCACCCCTCCCCGCCCTTGAAACTCAAATTTCAGTTAGAATCCCTCTTGCTATGCTACTCTCGAGCTACTACTATCGAGCTCTGTATCTTTCTTAGGCAAATTACTCTGTGATTAGTTAACCCTCGTCTGGCGGGGGCGGGGTCAATTTTCACCCGCAACGTAATTTCTTTCAGGCATATTCTAGGATTAGCTTCCATCGCAAATTTTATCTTGTGATTTGAAATTTTTGGTTTTCAACCAATTATTATTATTCTTCTTACTGTTATTATTCTTATTATTATTAGTATTTTACGAGTTTAGTTCAGTGTTTATTACTATTATAATTTTTAGTATTTCACGAGCTCAGCACGATGTTTATTATTAATACCGTTACTATTATTATTAACAGGAATCCCCCAAGTATACAAAAGTATATAAGTATATAAACAGTACAACAGTAGTTTGAAATACATGTGTCCGCCATACGAGGGTTAATAATTCGCAGTGACTCTTGGGAATCTTTTATTCCATCTATTCCAAGTAATCGTGGAAAATCGGGGATTGAGGTGGGAGGGTCGAGCAATCCTCGCAGAGCAACACCTCTGCAATTAATGAATTAATTGAATCTCCGTGACACTAGCACGCGCCACGTCCAGAACGGGCTTACATCACTGTCCGCCGTTGGTGGCTCGTTGGTCAATCATCGCCTGTCCTTGATTAACCGTGGAAAATGAATATCAATGACCCTAGGTCGCAACCGTGGACTTGTTTGCCAGCGTACTCTTTTCATTTCTATTCTCGTGGACTCCAACGATTCGTAGAAACGAGCTCGATTTTTCCTCCCCTCGTTAGACTCGATTCCTCGTATCCGAAAATCAATCGGTATTCCTGATATTGAAGTTGACGCTCCAGCAGCGATTTTGACTCAATTAGAGATAGAAAAAGGATGTCGTCGACGCTGGTCATGTTCGTTTTATTATCCGACCCCCCAGGCTCAGTGATGTCACGCTAATAAGAATTCAGTTGCGCATAAATTTCGATCGACTCGGCGGCGACCCGATCGCGATACGAAGGCCTCGGTGTCGCGGAAATTTTGCAACCCGACGAAGAGGACTACCTACTGACGCAAGCGAACGTTCAATATATACGACGCTTGAAAAACCTTGTTTGCCTGCCACGCGTCGTCCACTACATCCATAATAGTTTCATCCAATTACTGTATCGAGACGCGACTTATCGCTACCCTCGCCTCCCCTTCGTTATGTAAATTTGTCGATGCCTCTGTCGGGAAGTGACGGAAGAAATACGTTTATGCCATGCGAATAAACGGAATGTGATTTGCATACGGTAGTGATAGAAAGAAAGTTGAAAGTAAACGGTAACAGATAGAAGATCTTCATATCTCAAAATTATATTCAGTGAATATAATTTTTATTAATTTATATTTACACAAACATTTAAAAATATGAGAGATTTAAACTTTCCTTCCCCACCACCGTAAATCTACACAGTGCCTCTTGCTTCAAAATTCATCAAATCAAAAAGAATAATATTAGTTGCCACTGCTTGGAGTAACCAGTACACCGATTTCTAGCTACGGATCTCGAAATCTAAAGTAGACTAAAGTGGACTATTGATTTCTGTTTAAAAGACACATGAGTTTAAGGGTGGACAGTGGGGTGTCGGTACACTGGAAAGACAAGCAGAAACCACAGTAGAGGAACGTATAGACGATATACAGGGTGAACCGATAACAATTACTACTGGAATACCTATCTCTGAAATCATGGAAGTAAGAGAAAAGTATCTCGCGAGCTACTCCAGCTGCAAAGGACCATTATGACCAAACTTTCATTTGAAAAAGTGTTCTCTCGCTTCCACGATTTCGTGGATATTCAAGGCGCTAAATCTTCTAGGTCCACTCTGTATATCAACGTAGCGGGCGTACTTGGTGAAGAATGTAATTTCTCGAGGCGTTTCTTTAACCGCGCTGCGGGGGTCGATAAATTGGGCCGAATTTACGAGCCTGCTTACATTCGATGCACGCTCGTTATTTCCACCCGGGCGGGCGATCTCTGAAGCTACTGGATTATGAACGGTGCCGCGACGAACCACGTATTATTTCGACAGCCCAAGAAATTAATAGCCGCGTCGTTGTTAAAGCTTCCTCTCCGTAAATAACGTCGCTCATTGTCGGCCTTTTATCGGCCGTTGGTGCTGCTCGACGGAACGCGCGAAAAGATCATCAAAGTTTTATCGCTGGAGGGACGTGGAATTTTCGAAAGGTCGGCGAGAACCACCTGCCTCTTCATCGATAGGGAATCTGTTAGAACAGAACCTGCAGTGAGGCTCGATTCCTTTTCAATCGCTTCAGAGAATCTTTTATTGCAAGGAACAGAAACATTTTACTCGAGCACCATCAGCATTTTGGAACTTCTTGTAAAAAGGATTCTGCTTGCTCAGAGATATTAAGTAGTGTTCTCTTCGTTTCAGGCCTGTGAAGTTGGCATACACAACTGCAAATTTTTATAAATTCACGCCCATTTCCGTTTCCAAAATAAAAAATTTCACACCAGCACCCCCATGAATATTTTTCGTGGATTTTTAAATGGGCTATCACGGTCCACTTTTGGCCATCCACAAGTTTCGTTTGTTCAACCTTCAAAAGAAAGTTTAGACTAAATTAAAAAATTTGGCGTCACCCATCAACAGTTTTCATTAATTTCTACGTAGGATATGATTATCCACGATATGTTCATGTTTGTCCACCAACAATTTTCATTTGTCGATGCTAGTAGAATCGAGTTATTAACAAAGAATCACAAAAAAAAAAAAAACATTGCCTGCCCTGAGCACTTCTGATTGCAACAAAAGATTCTGGTGGAACAGCCCCCAAAAGTATTTGATATTTATGAATGTTTTTTGGCAAAGTTATTGATAATATTTGGGATAAAAGAGGCTGACAAGATTCCACAATAATTAATAAATAATAAAAAGCAACGACATAACAAAAATATTTTCTGTTAGTTTAAAGATGCCTCCTTATACCTCAAAAGAGTATAATCCAACATTAATGATAGATTTTTTTTTTTTTTTTTTTTTTTTTAAATTATGAATATCAGTTACTTTTGGGCCTGTTACGCGAGAATGCTGTTTCCATTTTCTAAAAATTCGCACGTGGCGCCTCCAGCTTCACAGCCCTCGCTGTTTCTTCCTCGAGCAGATCTCGTAGCAATCTGCTTTCATCACAGCGGCGACACTGCCGCACGCGAGTTCGCGACGTTAAGTTTACAGTAGCTTACACCGTCTTTTCGAATTGCCTGGAATAATCCGGTGACGCGGAAGCGGAGGCGCGCGTGGGAGCGGAGCCGCGCCGAATCGATAAGAACGAGAAAGCTTGAGCAACTTCATTTACGCAGACTTGCAGCCCCGAGTGTCGCAGTTATATCTCACCCGACACTGCACGCCCACCGCGCAAAGAATAAATTCTAATTCCGAGGATTCTTAAAGGGCGCGGGCTGTGGCCTCATGACTAATTCAATCAGGTCGCTGCTTATTTATTGGAATGTGAGCTGCTAGCCTTATTGATTGAAATGCGTCCAAACATGGTGACTAAAAATAAAGAATCGCCCGCTGGATATGGGCGCAACTGCAGAGCAGTTATTGGTCGGTCGGTTCTATGGGGATTTATCAGCTAGAGCAGCGATGCCCAGAGGGCGGCTCGAGGGTACGAGCATCCATCGCGTTTTCCAAAGCTAGCGTGGAAGGGGGCGCTCGAAACCAATGACGTTGCGGGTATGCGGATGGGGAAAAATTCCAGTCGTGTGCGTGTAGGCTCGTACCCTGAAATCAGCATGTAACCGTTACTGACATTACATGCTGATTTCATGTCGATCAAGTTGATTTGATTTGCGGTTATAGGCTGATTTCAAGTCGTTTGGATTTGTGGTTATGGGTTATATTTATTGATGATTGGGTAACTTTTTAATCCCTTGGGGCGGTTTCTTTTTCTTCATAATTTTATATTGTCATACAAAATACGCATGCCTGCAAAGTTTCATGTCTATTGGATAGTTGGAAGTGGGTTAAAATTGAGTTTGTAGATTTGAACTAAACAAACAGAGAATTGAAGTTGAATAAAAATCGTTTAATAAGAAACTGTTTGTTAATCAGAGGTGTAAGTGGGACTGTTCAAGTCTATTCCGTCCAATTATATAATATTATTGTTTAATCATTAGTCAATTTGTATACCAAGAGACCCAGTTGTAAAAGCTTACGGGTACGAGCCTATATACACGCACTCTCCTAGAGTTTTCCCTATCCGTGACATGCTTGCAACTTCATTAGTTTCGAACGCCCTCTTTCACGTGAGCTTTGGAAAACGCGATGGATGCTCGTACCCTCGGGCCGCCCATCTGGGCATCGCTGAGCTAGAGCGATTGTTATCGAGTGGGTTTCGTTTAGGTTCAATACAGTGTCGGACTATCCAGAGAAATTAGAATTGGGAATTTACAGTGATCCTTGAAGCGTCGATGTCAAAGCAAAGCTGAGTCTCTATAGTCACAGCAAAGTCAACTGTTTGCTCAAGGGAACCACTCCCACCAAAGCCTGCGAGTATACAAAACCTCCATTCACAGTCCTCCTCAAAGAAAATACTGAATCTCTTGTTCCGAAACCTCAAAGCTGTAAACTTTGGGATTCCCGTAGCAAGAGCAGATGGGCAAATAGTTTATTTAAATGAAATTTCGGATAATGAATAAAAGTTAGAAAAAATTAACTTCTAATTTCTTTTTTCTTCTTTTTTTTTTTAAACTTTTATTCGTTGGTCGAAATTTTTATTTAAATAAGGCACTGTATCTCTGAGCAGACATTTAGTCCTGCCCCAACCATAGCCAATCTTTCTGTCCAAAAGTGGCCAAAGATAACTGTAATACTTTGCAATACGATATCGAAATAGCTAGAGGAATCAAGTTCGCATCGCGGGCCCGATCCAACTCGCGTACCTTGACGATCGCTGAGCACAGGGAGGCAGTGGGTCGATATTTTTACAGTCACTTTCGCGTGCTCTATAAACGGACATGCACGCTGCATTTCGATCCCCCGAAGATACCGAAGCAATCCGCGGCGAAGTCACGCCGTCGCGTCCAAGCGTTTGGCACCGGGCCATATCCGAAAAATTCCACCGCATTCCAGCCCCCCCCTGTCATGCCGCAGTAGAGGGAGGAACGAGCGAGCGGAAACAGCCGCGGAGGATGGCAATCGCAATCTTCGCCGTGGCACGTTTCGGCTCTGAGATCCCTCGAGCCAAGGAACACGCGCCTCATCCTCATTCCAGCTTTGTTTTCCGAACCGCTCGCTCTTCTAACGATATGCTGGCCACGTGGGTGATACCAGATCGTTGCGCGAAAGTGAATGGCTAGGGTTTTCGTGGACGAATCGCAGCAGCTTGATTTGAGGTCTCTGCAGCGAGAGGGGAATATGCGTAAAAAAACGTTTGATGCACGTGTGATGCAAATCTGATAACATTTCTATCTTAATATTTCTATTTTTGGCGAAAAAATATTCTATAATAAAAAATACTATTATAGAATGCTGTTCCCCAAGAAATAGGAATAAAAACTTATCAACTCGATAACTACTATCTACTTATTGTGTGAAAATATATATTATTTGTGCTGCAAGGCCCTCATTTAGACTTTTATTTAGATAGGTATATGCGGTTCACAGATGTTTATCTCTTTCTATATTTCTCATTAGCTGGCCACACAGGGGGAGGTTTCCCCGCGGTCTTCATCCGTCGTGGACAAACCTGCGCTCCAAGTCTGCGGCGAATCAAAACTGTAAATACCCATTAACATACGACGAAAGTTCGCAGACAAATCACGTTGGATAAATCGGTCACAGATAAAACTGCGTATTAATGGATGAAAACCGCTGGTTTATCCGCGGATTTCATCTAAACTGTGGACTTTCATTTTGCTGAAAGTTTTCTCAGTTGTGATGCAGACTCGAACGGTGTTGCACAAAATGAAATATGATTTCGGATTAGAATACACATAATTGCCCAAAATAATATTCGTTTAAATCGTAAAAACTGGGTAAAAAAGTATTTAATTGAAAAGGACCGTCGGAGTCATATTAAATTATTGAAAGAATTTTTTAATTTTTATTTAAATAGATTTCTTTGGAAGTTGTTTTCCACAAGTCAGGATATTGTTCATAAATTGCTATAAGTTTTGTAATCAATACTCTACTGATCGAACGTGTATCGATATCTTTAGATGACATTACCATAATGTAATATTATAATAATAAGTTTTTTCAATTTCGACCTATCGGTTTTTATCTGCAGACAAAAACTACACGTTAATGTTGAACAACTGTTTTGTCACACGGTTGAAGTTTGTCACGAGAACCGTGACGGTATAAATCGATCATAGACATGCACCCCTAACATGCAGTTAAGTCCGCAGACTTGAAACGCGACGGTTGAACCTCCCTGTGTGTGGCCAGCTATATTCGTGGACGAGAATCGTGACCATTCGTCTCGTTGCATATATTACTCGCTATATATATCCATAAAATTTGAATTACTTATTATGTGACCCACTTCTGCGGCGATAATTGCGAAGAAATTGAATTCGATATCCGATTGTCCCAAAATTTCTGCGCTGTCAATCAAGAGACACTCGCTTGCCACTCTTATTCCTCACACAAATTTGACCCATGCTCGATTTAGGAATTGTATCTCGGCGTAGCTCGTAGACGACTGGAATTTATAGTTTCCGTAACGACCAGCATTTGCTAATTCAATGGCGTGCTCTGTCTTGCATTGTCTGCGAGCGCAGTTGCTCCGCCTGGCCTTTTTCAGTCTTCCGCATCGGTCATCGCATCCATCATCGCTCGAAATCCCTTTAAATCGCGTCGATAATACCAGATAACGTTCCGAGGTGCCAGAACCTAGCCACTTGCACCGATAGATACAGTCAGCCTCGATCACGCACAACAGTGAAGCGTTTTTCAAACTGTTTTTAACAAAATGTCTCGAGGCGGCTACTTCGGGTGACTGTTCATTTAGAGAAAGACGAACTGTCCTCCCCAGAACACCGTGCATGCAGCAAGTTCACTGATAATCGAGACGAACTTGCCGATGCCTCTATAGATTCTCTCATCGCTGAGGCGTGGGTCTTGCCGAGCAGACGGCTCCCCTGTAAACGGATCGATAGGCAGAGGGAACGAGCATGGCCTCGACGATGTTCCACCGCGATCAAGAAGAAGACTCAGCCGACCCAACAGCTGTAGACTCTGAGATACTCGAGGCAACGGAAACTCGACTGAAAACGCCTTGAAAGAGTGACTGACGGGGCGCGCGGGGCTAGAAAGACTGAAGGAGTGCGGGGATCTAGTGTCCAGGCTCTCGAGGACAGCGGATAGCTCGAAGACTGCGGTAGATAGTAGCCGGAGGTAGAGGTGGCAGAGGAGGTCTTCTAACGTTGACGGGCGAACACCAGGCGATTACGGTGTCGTACCCGGTGTTCAATGCGAACCGAACAAGATTTGGTGCATACCCAGCGTACGTGAAAAGATCCTCGGGCACGAGGACGGGGCGCCGAAGAGATCGTCCTCTACAACGACGATCACCACGACGACGATGCTGCGCTCGCCGGCGCGCGTCGTTCTCCAGGACTCTTCCGCCTCGACGTCCTCGACCCTGTCGGCGCCGCCGACGCCCGTCCACCACCAAGCTGCGTCCAACACCAGCTCCACCGTCTCCTCGCGTCTTTCCCTCCTCGACACCTGCCACAGGAAGATCAGGTTCTTCGGCGAGCTCGTCGCGTGAGTCCCTCCGTCTAGTTCCATCTCGTCTCTCTCTCTCTCTCTCTCTCTCTCTCTCTCTCTCTCTCTCTCTCTCTCTCTCTCTCTCTTCTCTCTATATATATATATAAATACATACACGTGTATGTATAGTACATGCACGTGTGCGTATTCGCGTGAACGGGTGTGCCTGAACGATAGGAACTTGGTATCGTCGGGACTGAAGAGTTTTGGCTGCTCGAAGTACTCATCTTTCCCTTCGTCACACTGCTTTTTTTATTATTATTATTATTATGGTATTAGATACTGCAAGTGTTGTGTATTTGATTGTTTTGGTCCAACTTTCGAAAGCCTTAGAGTTTGAGGGGGATAGGGTGTGGAAGTGATAGGTGTAAGTGAGTGTGAAGAGCAGCTAAACTTTTTGCCTCGACTGTAACTTGAGGATAAGAAGCACTGGCGGATTTAAGAAAAATGGCTCAGGTGGCGAACGTTCCGAGGGGCCCATTTTTCGGGAAAATGAAGAGGTAGTTTACTAAAAACGAGCTAAGTGTTTGTATAAAATCATAAGTTTTTTTGAAGATGGTCCCTAGGGGAGCTCCTGGCAGGGACCCAGGCGTCAGCTGCTCATCGGCCGCCCGTTCAATCCGCCACTGTGAGGAAGTGCAATTTTTAGTGTTCCACGTTTTTGGTTATAGGCATCTGTAGACACCTCATTTATTTGCATACTTATTCGCACTGGAAGTGCTACTGTAATGGATATTAAATAAAAGTCACCGCCGTCTGTATTAGCGAACATAGGTGATTAATCTGAATTTATAAGCATTGCACTTATTGAATGGAATCATCCAGGAGATAATTTCGGATTCCATCGATTAAATCTTAGCTAAACTCTAATAAAGATTGCACTTCATACCTGACAAACCAAGCTCTCTTCATTTGGGTACACTCTGCACAAACAGTATGTAAAATAATAGGTATTGCAAGTTATTGCTTCTAAAACTATGAAATATTGTTTTATCAGTTACTAAAGAGCTTTTCTAATTTCCCCGCGATACTTGATTGCAATGTGCTTTGAATCGGAAGTAATCTTGAGCAATTCCAGCAAATTTTAAAGCTTCACTTTCGTTCCTCGAATTAATCACGATCAATTATCACACTAATAAAGAAAAACCCTGTTGTAATTCAATAAAACACAGACTCATACTTTTAGATACATTCTGCAACACATCTGTTAATTTTACACGCTGCATAAAAGGTTGGCTGCAAACAGCAGTACAGCCAAAAAGCAGACGAAAGTAAAATTCACCCTGTTTCCGTCTGCACCGCGACTTGCAGCCCACCTTTACGTCTCACTCTGTGTTTGGCCGGCTGAAAGCCATTGATTATGTTTTTTTTGCATGGCATACTTCTCAGATAACGCACCGAGGATCGTGGTTTTTCATTGTTTAGCGCTTTCGTTGGTCGGCCTTAGGCATCTTTCCGTTTCACGTGAAACGTCGAGTCTCTTTATCGGGACTAGGTTCACCATCCACGTGGATGAGAACGGATAAATATCGACGGAGAAATCAAGGAACGTATTGATCGCATGCATTGGGCAGACAGGGTAGAAGCAATCGGTTGGATTCGGAAAAATTGTTAGGAAACGAATCGTATTCATTCGCGGAATTGGATATCGAGGTGTACCGTGTTAAAATTGGAAAAGTTGAATGTACATCTTCCCACTGGGCGTACAGTACCGACCATAAATTTTGGATCGGCATAGGTTTCCACCTGCAACTGAAATTCTAAAAGAAACTCCTTGACTCTTGGCCCTTAAAAGGAGCCTTGGAAATTCTCTTCTAGAATCTTTCTTTCTATCCTAACAAAATTAGAATAGGATAGCAAGTTGCATTAGCAGGTAAAATGAAGTTTAAAACACTGACCCCGAATGTCTGGACGGTGTTGTAAATTTTTAAAAATTCCAAATCTCCAAAAGTGGAGGGGACTATTATAAATTACTACAAGCGCAAACGTTTACATGCATGGATGTACACACGCGAATTCAAAAAATAGTCGAGTGTCCGTGTACCAAGCAATAGTGAAACTTTTAGGAGAAATTAAGAGGAGGAAGTGGAGAAGCATGGAGTTCACGAAGCATCCTTGAGTGTACATAGCTCGACCCACTCCTCCATCTTAAGTTTAAGTGCGCGTTGCATGCTTCACTATTGCTCGGTACACCTACAACTAACAACTGAAACTGAGCTGGTTCAACACACAAGCAACATGTCCAACACAGGTAGCATTAAATATCACCTGCATCGATATATCACTTTCTTGGAGCGATTGCACAGATAAGAGCGATATATTGCATCGCGCGATATATGCACCTATACTTTCCAATTGTTAAGCGTTCCTTTCTCCCTTTTTTTAACGTCACTCACTCACGATTGACATGATCGATAGGTAGGGAGGAGTGTAATCGGTAGCAATTAAGGTTGATTAGCGACCGCCAGGAGAATAGTATCTAAAGGCGACTGGATGTGTGTCTTGCAATTTAATGAGCGATCTCTGGTCAAAACTGGCAAAACGTTGAATGAAAGAGGGAAGAAAGTCGCATCGGTGGCGTCCGATTGGCTTGTAATTAATTGGAAATGCAAATGACTATGTGAATCGGAAGGAAGGAACGAGTTGGGCCAGTTTTCTCCAAGCAAGCGCGGCTTCTTTCCACTGGCATGAGCTTTCATAGAGGAAAGAGCGTAGACGTGGCTGAATTTTCTGGCTGTCGTTGTACGTTTGCATGCGAATAGCGTTTCACCACTGGCAGGAGGCTGATGTAGCTCCACAAGATCGAATTTACCTGAACGGGGGCAATCCGAATTGCGATTGTTTACTCATTAGAACCCCTCGTTTTGTTAACGAACCTGGCGATACGCTTTAGTTTTCATCTTTTCAACGTTTGTTACGCGTTATTATTTCTTGTTGGATGAAAGGAGCTCTTTAGTGGACGAAAGTACACTGCGTTCCATATAAGAGCATACCAATGCCCCTACCGATTTGCCACCGATCTGCGCAGCTCCCTAGGTTCTGACACACGCTATTGGTCGTAGCACTTTCCCTACCGGTTTACTACCAATCGACAGTGTGTCCCAGCGCGAAACCAGTATACTCTAATGTGGAACGCAGTGTAGTCGAATAGGATCAACCACGATCTTTTTAGAACATAGTGGTAAACTACTTTAGATATAGTCTAGCGAGATTGTTATAAGGTGCCCCGAAGGTAAGGAAGCGACACAAACTAATTAGTTATCCAAATATTAGTATATGTAGATTATAGATGATAGAAAACCGTGCCATTAAAATTCTTTGAATTCTTCATCTAGAACAGGACTCCTTAATCTGGAAGCCAGGAATAAATTGATAGTGCAATCTAAGTAGTTCTGTCTTGTTTCATATACTTAAGAATTATAGACTGAGAAAAAAAATTGTCCTCTAAGCTGCCAATGGGATTCATGGCCCCAGAAACTTTAAGGGCCGTTCTACTTTGTCGGCCGAACAAGATTCAAGAAACCTATTCTCGTGAATTTTTTTTCAGGAACTATTGTACGGATTTTAATGTTCTTTTTTTTTCTTAAATACTTATTATTCCTTGTTGTATATAATTGTATTTTCCATATTTCCAAAGTATAATTAGAATTGCGTGGATTTAAGTGCGGAAGTCCTCCTCGGCGTCAAAGTGGTTCTAAAATGATAAAAACAGAATGATTGTGTTTAACGGGGGTGTACGCATAAAGTGGACTAAGGTCGGGGCCAGATATATTGGCCGGTGAGTTCCGTGAGGGGTATTCTCCCACCACACAGTTTGCCTGCCTCGATGCTCCTTTTCTCAACGTTTTCTGACTCGCTCTCGCCTTCGCAGAACAAGAGTGAGCCAGAAGTGGTGGGGTGTAGGCCAAACCAAGCTGTCAGCGTAGAAATACACAGATCAGAATGTAGGTGAGCGTTAGGTACGAAAAAATTCCAGGAGCTTTATTGGTCAGAACATTGATACTTTTTCGATAGCTTCATTAACTCCATTAGCTTCATTAGCTTCATAGCTATTGGTCTACGCATAGATTCGCAACGCACACAACTATTACGCTAAGAAGAAATAACAGCCAAACGGCTAGGCTCAGGTAGAGCCGAGCAGCGTTCCCGTTACCCCACCATACTCTGCGAGGGCCACGCAACTCCAACTGACAAATCCACTTTCGTCAGATGGTGGTGGCTGATTTCTCCTCGATCGCTGTTCGCGAAAACGAATTCACCGGCAAATATTGTAAAAAATATTTCTGGGTTTTTTTTTACGTATTTTTCGATCTTTCTGGATGGAAGAAAAACTATTTATCATACCTGGATGATTCTATTCAGTCCACTTTATGCGTACACCCCTGTAAGATATAATCATTCTGTTTTTATTATTTTAGGATCATTTTAAGGTCGAGAAAGACTTCCATAGAGGACCTGTGTCCTCGATGAGACACAAATATTGCGATTTAAATCCAGACACTTGTAATTATGAACTTTGAAATGAAAAAAAAAAAAAAAAAAAAAACGTTGGAGCCCGTACATTAGTTCTTGATGAAAAATTCATGAAAATATGCCCCCTTTTCGACCGGCAAAGTTAGAATGGTCCTTTAAGAACTCCCGATCTAGAACGTCCAAGAAGACTCGAACACCGCCTACATATAGCACTGCAGCTATAGTCAGAACAGAAAATCATGTCCGCCCAAGGTCACTGGGTACGCATGATCAAAGTATGACCGACGAAACACTTTTCAAGCCTACAACACTGAACGCACCCGCCGACAGTTTCCAAGGAACCCATCAATCTTCCGGTTCTGACTCTCGGAAAGTTGTTCCCCGTCGATAGCAACCGATGACGCGGGATCGGTTAGTCGAGGTGAATTCACTTTTGAACGAGCGAAATGGCGCTGCAGGTAGAAAAAATGGCCACCATCGGTCTTGCCAAGGGATCGCTCGAGATACAGCGGAATAAAGGAACTTTAATCAATTTACTTTCGTCCGGGAAGGAGCCTCATTTGTCCGAGGAACGTGGAAGGGGTGGGCGAGCAGGGAAATGTCCGACGAGGACTCGCCGATAGATTAAATGCGAATTGAACAGAGCCGAGAAGCGGTCGGAAACGTTCGTTCGATTGTACGAATCCTATAATTCGTTAATCTGATTAGCAAACCCATGTCAGTCGATTAAAGACGAAATGTTCCGTACATGACGCGATTAGGATAGATGGTGTTCCTGAAACGCATTAATGAGTAAACGATCGAAGCGCGCGTGGTATCGGCTGCCTTCCGTAAACTGTCAATTATCGTCATCCGTTTAAGTAAGAAAACGTCTCCTTGGATTCGAGCACGTAAATTCGTTAAAAGCAGTCGGACACAGATATCTTGGAAATGTATAAATATAAATTATTTATATACTAAGAATAATTCGAAGAACCCATGATTCGATGAATCCATATTATTAAAGTTAATATTATCAAGTGCGATAAATTTATTTATAAATAATGGCATTAATTATAATACATGTTGATTTATATATTAATAAGCTACTTATTGATTATTTATCTCTAAATATATAAATAATTAATCAATATATCTTGATATTAATATAAACAGATACGATTTAAATTCAATTTATATAAGAAGAAATCAAATAAACGTTTACAAAGAACTCTCTGTATCACTGTCGGCATACGAAAGTCTGGAAGCTCGCTGGTGGTTAATTGGACGTGAAGTTTGTATGCGTGCGCGGTAATGGCCGGCCGAGCTCATTGCAACGCGACAAACCGTGAATTTTAATTAATATATAGACACTTTTTCAATGCAAAAACCACTGTGTCGCGGAGACATTAATAAATAAAAATCTCGTGTCACGCAATTAAAAATCCAGCGAGCGCTCTTCCTAGCGCCGCTGGAAATTGCTGTCTTCTTAGTGAAATGTGAACTCGTAATGTATTATCTACAGTCTTTCTAATTTACCGAGATCCTACCGCAATAATCCCGCTGAAATATCCACCTGTCGTTACGCAAAACACTCTGAAAACCGCCAGTGGGGTTGGTTTCCTGTCGGGTCCAACTTACAACTGAGCTTTCATGGGCAACTCATTTAGTAGAAGCAGATTATTTTCTTCATGCTCGAATATGATCATTACTATATCTGAAAATCTTACTTTTCATCTCAGCTATTAGGTCGATGGAAAATTTCGTTTCCCAGATTTCACACATTCCTATCTTCTTAAGGGGACACAGCACTTTTTTTGCTTAAAAATTAAGCATTTATAATTCTTTTTTCTGTATGAAAATGATAAAGCTAGAAAAATTCTTTGAATAGGTACATACCTACAAATAGTGATCTTTCATTTGCAACAAACCCCATCTTTCTATCATTTAATTTTCATGTAGAAAAGAATTGATAAAGAATGCTTAATTTTCGGGCAAAAAAAGTACTATGCCCTTTTAACTCCACCAAAATTTCATTAGATCGACCTAAATTACGTTACATTCGATCAGACCTGGCCCAGGCTTCTGTTACGTTTATCCTATACTTCACTGTACATCCATTTAACCATGACGATCCTCGAGCTTGACCAGCATTTTATGTTAAATTCGACTTGATTCAGTCCAGGTTAAGTTAGATTCAATTACTAATTTAAGTTGAGTCGCGGTGATCTCACTAGGGCTTAATTAGCTTTGTGGATCGGTTAGCCTGAAATTAGCTTCGACCAGATTCAATCTATTTTTTCCGCCCATTTTCGGTCTGCTCAAGTGAAGTTTGCCTTTAATTTCGCGCAAGTTAAATTGGGTCTGCACGGGCCAGGCGAGATTCGTTTTTCGACGAGCGTGATACAGTCGGCGAGACGTTGCCGCAATTTCAGAGGCTTCTGGATGGAAACTTGCTAATTACGAGACATCCGAGCGGACAGGAGAAGAGGCGATGCACTTATGCCCGCCTCTTCTCCTCAAGCACACCGAAACATTTCGGAAAACCGTACCGGTTCGTCCTCCTGCTCTTTGCTTTCAAACTGGTCCACTTACCGCAGGCTCGTAAACGTTTTCCTCGAGCTGTGCGCGATTTATTTGGTATGCCCACTTAGAAACTCGAAGCAACCGGTGCGGACTCTAATACAATAAAAAGAAACTTCAATTTACTAATCAAAAACTAAGTGGTCACCCTCTAAAGAAATTTTCAAATTTTGGGACCCCCTCCGTTGACATTTTCTCTAGCCCGGTGACATTTTGGAACGAAAGAAGTATACCAAAACTGTTTGATATTTTTGAAAGTTTATTTATAACACGGTCCATCCATTTCGTGCTCCAAACTTGAAGGATCCAGTGGAAAGCAGGCACAGATTCATAAATTCTCGTCTACGAGAATAATTTTTCCTTCGATAAACGAGGCTGGTAGAAATATGTCCTTCGAATAAAAATTTATTTGGATAAAGAATTATTCATTATTCTTAAATAATCTCATTTTATTCAAAATTTGTATTTATTTATTTTCTCATGATGATTATCCTTTATTCAAAGATTATTATTACAAAATTTTATTCGAATAATACCCAGCTCGACTTTTCAGCCCTTCCGAAGGGTACCTACATCGATTCAGTCTTAAGACCATGGTCTACGTAATTCGATTTCTGCTCGCAGAAGCTTCCCAAAGATTTGAATCGATAGCAGCAGCCTCGTTCATTCCAGTAGGCCAGCAAACTTAACGCTGCCCTTTATTCCACCGTTGCATCCGGCAGACGAAGGGGGAGGAATCGATGCGAATGCAGTAACGTCACCAGCAACATATTGCTGGTGGTATTAGCTATACCAGGCTAATGAGCTTGAACGCGTTCCAAAATTTGAGGGGGAAGGAAAATCGCGGGCCGGCCTCTAAAGTAAAGTGCATTTAGGGCAGCGTAATATTATCCTTGGTGCTGGAATGAAATTGCTTTTTCGAGTTCCACACACACATACACACCCTCCACCGTAATTTTCTTCCCATCTGTACACCCATATATATTTCTGCGTAACCGCTACCAGCTCGTCGAATTATAAAGTGGAGTCGCATTTCACAAGTTCATTACTTAGCTGTGCTTCCAGTCTCATTTTAAATGAATCTTTCGCTCGATAACTCGTCCTCAGCGCCAGATAGAGGAATGTGGAACGGACACTCGAGTGTTTGCATCGATTCCAAGTTTCTAGCCAGACAACGAAATATTACGACAAAGCGAAATGGCGTTGTTGCGTCGCTCGGCTGAAGTGTCAAGCCCCGACGCGATAATACGGAAAGAACCGCGGCGATAGGAATCAAAAGTGATTGCAGGGGCCCGCGGGGCAGGCTAAGGCGCGCTTGCACTGGATTTTCTTGGGGGCACAATAAGCGGTTAAAATCTTAAAATGTAATTACGCACTGTAAGGTGCGCGACAATGGGGAGCCATTCTTGTCTTAAAGCTGTGCAGGTGTTGCTTGAAGAATCGTTATTCAGACTCTACTAGTGGTTATATGTAAAATAACAGAGTTTTCTTTTTCTTCTTTATATTTATCCTTTATGTTTACTTGCCTGTCACGGGATGATTGGGGACTCGTTAGGCGTTTGCATGTTGCCCCACGTACGCGCAGTAAAGTGTAGCGCGTGATGAGTAACACCGTCTATCGCGAGCGGGGGTTCTGTTTCGCACCATTTTCCTTTAATCATTGGAGCCATTTCCAATACTTAAGGGGTCAAGATATATCGCGTTCATTGGGAATTTATTTATAAGTGACGAAAACACTTTTCTCGATTGAAATTTTTCGAGTTTCTTTTCTAAGTTTTCTGTAAAAACCATTTTTACGGCTGAGAGTGTACTGTGATGTGTACGCTTGGTCGGTGTACGTTATTCCTGATGAACAGGTTTCTGAAACAAAATTTTAACAATAGAATATTAAATAGAATTTAGTTGTCTATCGACCGACCTTGGAATTTTTTCTATTGGGGCTAATAAATAACAAAATAGCTGCACTTTGAAGCAAAACGCCTGTTCTGTCTATAAGACAATGGACCCTTTATTTACGCATAAGTCAGGTAAATATTACAATATCGAAAAAATCGAACGTCGGTTGAGACTAGTAGTTTTATTCGTAGTTTTATTTAATATTCTATTGTTAAAATTTTGTTTCAGAAACCTATTCGTCAGAAATAATGTACACGTAATGGTATACTCTCGACAGCCATATTTGTTTTTAAAGAAAACTGAAAAAGAAAATGGTGTTCCACTTTTATCGAAAAATTTTAATGGAAAAAAAAGTCACTGAAAAATAAATTCCCAAAGACGGGGTATTTCTTAACCTGGCCAAGGTGGACTACTCCCTAATAGGACGTTCCCATCGCGAAAGAACGGCGAGCAGCTCTACTTTACACTAACAACAAACATAGCACCGCGTGGCCGACTTCCATCTCGCAAAGAAGCAATGAAGTATCGCTGCTTCGAGAAATCGTTCCTTCGACTTGAAAACCACCACCCAGCAACGGGGGAAAAGAAGAGCGCGATCGAGGAGCGAGTTTTTCTCAAAGGAGCCAAGTCCTTTCCATTCAGCGAAACATAGAATCAAAGCGCCGTTTCCAGAAGTCCTCTATCCCCCGCATCGATTTCTGAACGGCTGCGCTCCAACTTCCCTAGCTATGTCCCTCTCCGCGCTAATTAGCCGAATACGTGACCGGCCGGTTCGATCAAGATGTTCCGCGTGCACTCCCGGCAAATATAAACAAGAGCACGGGCTTTCAGGTAACGACAATCTTAAGGTCGGGGCCAGATATATTGGCCGATGAATTCGTTTTCGCGAACAGCGATCGAGAAGAAATCAGCCACCACCATCTGACGAAAGTGGATTTGTCAGTTGGAGTTGCGTGGCCCTCGCAGAGTATGGTGGGGTAACGGGAACGCTGCTCGGCTCCACCTGAACCTAGCCGTTTGGCTGTTATTTCTTCTTAGCGTAATAGTTGTGTGCGTTACGAAGCTATGCGTAGACCAATAGCTATGAAGCTAATGAAACTAATGAAGCTAATGGAGCTAATGAAGCTATCGAGAAAGTATCAATGTTCTGACCAATAAAGCTCCTGAATTTTTTCGTACCTAACGCTCACCTGCATTCTGATCTGTGTATTTCTACGCTGATAGCTTGGTTTGGCCTTCACCCCACCACTTCTGGCTCACTCTTGTTCTGCGAAGGCGAGAGCGAGTCAGAAAACGTTGAGAAAAGGAGCATCGAGGCAGGCAAACTGTGTGGTGGGAGAATACCCCCTCACGAAACTCACCGGCCAATATATCCGATACCGACCTTAGTCGCTCGGTTGAGTCCCTCGTTTGTTGAGGCAGACCAGGCTTTAATCCTGAGTTGGATAGCACAAGAAACATGTTTGTGCATTAACGCTTGGGGTGGACCTGCAATCAAGCGCGATACCTCTCGCGAGTCGTCAGGACCGAGGCGGCTCATCTTTCATTCAAACAACGCTTACTCACGTTCACGTAATTTCTGTCAGCCTCCAAAATGCCCGCCGCGATACTCGCGCTGGGGAAAGTAAGTACAGGGAGAGTTGACGCGTGGCGAGGTTATCAGGCACTTTCGAGGGGAACGTGACAAACTCCCTGTTTTGGCCCTCATCCCGGAAATTCTACTGATAGTGTCTGATGGATTAAGGTACTTTTCAAGCTGTAGACGTGGTAGTGGGGTGGTTCAGGTTAAAGTTCAGAGTGCTCGCGATTATGAATGGAACTCGTGTTACAGCCAGCACTGTGTTTCGCGAATCAGGCGGTTCTGCCATTTGTAACTTTGCCTCTTGCAGCTGCGGAAGTTATTCGTAGCATTTAAAGTTACAAGGGAAATTAGTAGCATCCGCGGTTGCCTCACAGTCTCACGCGAAGTTCGCGCTGTCTCGTTTCTAGAATTTTCGGGTGCAGGTGAAATCCGTGGCCGGCACGGCTGTACCGTTTGCAGTTGCAATTGAAATTAGCGGGAACTTCGGGCGTGTCATACTTTGTCGCAGGTTAAATTTCAGCCATTCATGGTTACGCCGCTTACCACTCACGCTTCAAGCCTATACCATTGGCGGTCGCGGTAGTCGCTCCGCTAATTACATTAGCACGTCATTTTGCGAATGTACTGATTGCACCTGACTGATAGCTTCGTTTCTTAAAAAAAAAAAAAAAAAAGATACTGGAAGGACGTACCAGGTGCATGCACATTAATTCCATCAGCTACTTCAAGTTAGGGGTTGTAACGACTCCGAAAATAACTGTTTCAAACTGTTATACATATATCGGTTCTGACTGAGACAGCTATGAAGAATCGATATTCTGAATAACTATTATAAGAAACCAAACTTTCTTTTATATATTTATAAATTAATGTTACACAAAATATTTTTCTAAAATGTGGATATCAACTTTCTTAATTCTTAATACTTAATTAAATTATATTTATTAATATTTTTAATTCTTTGAAATTCGAAATTTTGTATGCTTTTACATTAAAATATAAATATAGTTTTGTTAATTTAATCAATGAAATTAAATATCACTTATTATTGTAAAATAATCATTTCAAGATTATTTGGATTTCTATAACTGCTTCGAGAACCCAAACCGATGTCATAACCGTTTTCAACTCCCGCTTCAAGTTTATTTTTATTCTGCATAATCCTCTTAATATCACACGAAATTCGTAATGATTTCCAAAAGGATCACTCCCCCCCCCCCAAAAATAAAATACAGTAGCCTTTAGAGGCCACTTCCTCCACCACAGATCACCCAAGACACAATTCCCAATTTTACCTTCCAAACACAATGACATATTCTCCCAAGTTTGCGCGAGGAAACCACAGGACACAGGGAGGGTACACTCGGTTTCACCCCCTCTGCATAATGATCCTCGCGCGACCGTTTGATTTGGTTGAGACTATAGCCACGAGAAAGTTTCGCGACGCACGACTCCTCTCACGCCGAGCGGCAAACTGCTTCGTTGCTTGACCACAGAGCGAAAAGAAGCCTACCCCGCAGGCGACCGCGACTAAACGAGCGATTTAACGCTGTTCGTAGAAAAGCCCGACGAAAGGAGAAGGATGCGGGAACCACAGAGGATCCGAAATTGTACCTCGAGGAGGCGGCCCTCGAAAGGCAGCTGCCGGAGCTGGACCTGAGGATGCTGGTCGATCTACCGCCGGGGTTGGACTACAACGAGTGGCTGGCCTCCCACACCCTCGCACTATTCGATCACATCAACCTCGTTTACGGGACGATATCGGAGTTCTGCACCATGACGGGCTGTCCCGACATGACTGGTCCCGGCTTAAGGTATCTGTCCTCCAGGGCACAGCGCGGAATGTTGTGGCCCAAGGTCTTCGCGAAACACACCGATGGGTCTGTAAAGTGATTTTAAAGCGAAGAATGTATAGTAAATATGCCCTTCCTTTCATTTATGAAAAATCAGTGTTACATCATTAATAGAATATGACAATATTGTAACCATGTTAAAATAAATAAGTGCTAAAAATCGGTAACTAAAAATATCTGTCGCAACGCCCGCGCCCCAGAAAACACTTCGCGACCGACAGGCTGAGAACCATTGGTCTAGTGTGTGCTTCTCAGTACCCGTTTCTAGTCAGAGATACGAGTTCCTCGGTATCTTCTTTTGTGTGGTATAAATTGATTTCTGTTGGTGGTACTTTACACGGAGCAAAATCACTCTACAGACTACATTCTGTTGTACTGATGCCTTATCCTAATTGCAATGGCTTCTACACTGTGAATCAGTTGGGATGGTCGAACGAGGCACTTGCTAGCGTCAGGCTGACAATGAGCAAGGAAGGAGAACAATCGAGGACCATTCTTTGAGCAGTTCCCCGCCTCTCCATTTTCACTATTTCCTCTCTGTTATTTCCTTTCGGCCGACATTACACGCAGGAGTAATTCGCCTTCTTATCGTTTCAGAACGTATCTGTGGTTCGACGAGAAGGGGAAGAAAACGAGAGTGGCAGCGCCACAATATATAGATTACGTTATGACTTTTACACAACGCACCGTTAGTGACGAAACTATATTTCCTACGAAATATGGTAAGCTACTCATTTTATTTCGCCTGAACTGCTGGGTGGGTATACTTGAACTTGGCTTTCTTAGTCAGGGGCGGCGTGAACTTTTGCGGGGCCAAATTTTATAATAATAAATATCTATGCATAGGGTCCTGCAAAATTTACGCTGAGCTTCTCGTGGGCCGTGGGACCTTTTAAGTTCTTAGTCCCCACAGTGCTTTAAAATAGAAAGGTTTCCGGGGTGTGGCTTAAATGAAACTTTATTCTGTACAATTTTACACCAGCCAACGTCTTTATTAGCTATCATTATTATTTACAAGCAACGGCGGTTGGGTCCGAAATGAATATGGTGGCCGCGCCACTGGGTGCTGTAGTCGTATTAATTGGCCGGTATCCTTGGTTGTTGCAGCAAATGAATTTCCTAGCTCGTTCGAATCAATAGTACGTAAGATCCTGCGGCTACTGTACCACGTGGTGGCACACATATACCACTGCCACTTCAGAGAGGTAGCACTCTTGGGGTTGCACGCTCACCTCAATTGTGTGTTCGCCCACCTCACGCTCCTTAATCAACGCTTCAACCTGATCGATCCCAAGGAAACGGAGATCTTGGGGGACTTAGAGGCTGCCCTCTTGGGTAAGCTTAGCCGCCTAAAAGGATCGATAGATTATTATGCAATGCCCCGCACCGAGTTTATCGTCCGTAACAGGACTGCACGGTTTTAGGGGAAACATTAGCGACACCAGTGTGATACCAGTCCAGTAAAATCACGCGATCTGATAAGTACTAACGCATGGTGGTAAATTCGGTTATTCTCTTAAGGGGGACATACACCTAAAGAGGCCTCGAAAGTGACATTCTTTTAGAATTTTTTGTTAAGAAAGTATTAACATTATTGCACCCACGTTTTTTTTATTTTTTTTTTTTTTATTATTATTAATTGTGCTACACCTTTGGCTATAATAATTAATTTTTATATGTAAAAACACTAGTCGTATAATGCAGTTGAATTTTCCGATACGAAACCTTGCCTTTAGTATTACAGCTAAAGATGTGGCATAAAAAAATGCAATAATGTTAATACTTTCTTCAAAAAAATTCTAAAGGAACGTTGGGTTTTAAGCCCCTCTAGTTGTGCGTCCCCCTTAACTATTTTAACGTTCGGGGGAGGGGGGGGGGAGCATTCCTCCGTCAGAATGCCATTGGAATTGTTGAGCTTTATTAGCCTTTCACTGTCGAGGGACGTTGACACGAATAATCACTGTCCCTCGAAGTTTTACAAAATCTCGTTTTGCTGAGTATACCTTTGCAATTGCAGGTGACTCGGCATCATCATCTGCGCCTTCACAGACCGTAGCCATCCAGGAGACACCCACCACGGCCACCTAGATCGCGATGCACAGCAAGACAGAGGTTGCAGTTCCTGAGACTAGGTGACGATAGGCGTTTGTTTCTCCTCCTTTTTCTTTCCTATTTCTCTCCTTCTTCTCCCTCTTTTTTTTTAAAAGAAAGAAAAATAGAGTACGAGAACAACAGAGTTTAATGATAATGACTACACGCAAGTGGAGCGAAAGCGCAATTGTGTAAAAAAACCAAGTAGTACCTGTACATAGCGAAGTGTGAACAACTACATGATGTAATTAGGTTCCTCCGTTTGTTGTTTGTGAGATTGTACATAATTTATTAAACAGTAAGATATACGAAAGTGGCGACGGACGATTATTGAATTATTATTGACAGAGTTGGTCGCTGTAAGAAACGGTTTGTTCTGTAAAAAGCAAGACGAAAGAATGAAATGGAACAAAGTGAAATGAAATGATAATAATATTGTAAAGTTAAAGTAATACCAAATATATACCTGGTGTTAAGGCATGTGTTATATTCGTTGAAATTCGGATTGGGCTTCATTTGCGAATCTACTTCTCGCTCGCGTCACCGTGAACATCGTCTCGCGTTACTATTCTAGGCACCCTTTGCGTCCACGCTCGCTTTTGTTCGTGTTTCGTAGCACGGCGATTAGCTTCATCTAGCGCTAACGCAAGGAGCCGGGGGAGCAACGCCTTGTCTCACTTCCACGATCCTAACCGCCGCGAACAGGTTCGCGATCTCCCTTAGGAACAAGCCTATCGCCTCGGCGATAGGTTCGCAGAGATCCTTGAACGACGTTGCGACGTTGTACAGTAGTATCAGCACCGGCTGCACGAGAGCGTTGAAGAAGATCGACAGCAGCGGCTTTATAAAGTAGTCCGCGAACAGTTGCAAAATGCCCACGGTCAGTGGCCTGAATATACTGTAAAGTATAAAGCGAACGAATTGTAGAATAAACGCTGTGACGAAGGCGGTACCGATGTGAATCGTCCCGAATATTTCAGCCCAGAAACGAGTCGCCGCCTGATCAGTCTTCTCGGCGCATTTCTCAGTCGCCAGAATCGGCGGCGAATCCGTCGTTCGGTAATAACTGTGAAACAATGACGAGCGCGTGATTAGAAGTTGAAAGAGCTGGTTTGTCTCTGGACTCCGCTGCTTATGCAATATTTACTAGTACATCGAACACTTGACAAGCGAGAACTAATAGTTTCGTTATTCTCGCTACGCAAAAGCGTTAAATTGATATGGTACAAATAACAAGAAGCATATTAGAAAATGTGTACGGTGGGAATGGTTGAAACACTGTGGGTTGTACCTACGCAGAATTCCCATGATCGAAGTAATAGATGTCGATCCTTTCCGTTGGTTCACATCTCGGCTTCCCTTCCTCCAACGATCTGGCCATTTTCAGAGCATCGCGTTTTCTCTTGTTTGGTATTCCTTCCGATATCTCGCAGCACATGAAAGGCTAAATGAAAGTAGACCGTAGAAGTCTTTGAAGTTTCTGCATCCAATATCGAGTTGAATCCTTATGTTTGCTTCTGAATGCTTTACCGCACCTCGGTATAATGAGGACACTTGGTCTGCCTTAATTTCACTTCGTACGCTTTGTTCTTCCTATCCAAGTATCCTTTCTTTGGCCATTTCCACTTAAAAGGACTCCAACGCGGTCCCGAACACGGCGCATCTGAAATGTCACTTTTATAGTTCGACGTCTAATCTAAACAGTAAAGATTATTAATTACAAAAAGGAAGCCGAAGAAGTACTCTGTAAAAGAATTAAAAAAAAAAAAAATTAAAAAATAAAAAAAGCCACGGTAATTACCATTTCTGCATTTCAGAGGTAAAGAATAGGCACTGCAAAGAAATAGAAGTTGCTCGATTAAACAGGTGTCATATGGGATGGATCTGGTGATATTACATCTTATGAGCATGGCATAAACATGGCACAGTGGATTGGTCTTTCAGTGGCTCTTTCTTAAGCGATTGCATTACTGTATCTGTTACCCCACATTCTGGTACTCCGTAGTTTCCAGATGAGCGTATCTCGTAACATTTACAGTCTTTAACTTAACAAACCTGGCATTTAATTTACATTCGCCTTGGCGATCCTAAAGCTTACACATCTAGATTACATACGCTCTTGCAGAATGTTATTGTCCGCGATTATAGGTTCGCAGCGAGCCTCTTTAACATTGATATCAATTATGTAACTATCCGACTGCAAGGATGTTATATTAGAAGCGTCTGTGGTATCGGCGCAAGGGCAATCGTCTGCAGAAACCATATTAAACGCATATCCTGAGAACAAACGGAACAAACCTGAAATTAAAGTAACAGAAATTAAAACAGAACTAAACTGCCAAGTTGACAGCGGTAGGAACAGTTGCCTGCGTCCGTACGTTTGCTGTATGAAAAATCAAAGCTGCATCCGAGTGGCAGTGGTATTCGAGGTCTAGGAACTTAATGAAATGGAGGACAAGCGGTTTATATATTTTTGTTCTTTATTTATCTTACAACACACAGTGATTTTGATTCAATTTTACACAATTATTTACCAAAAGTATATTTTCAATCCTCGAAACAAGATTCGAAGTAAAGGAGAATACTATTTACATTGACTGAAGTTGGAAGTAGAGTGGTGTATAATTAGCCTAATACGATTCAATACAGTAGCTGTAAACTCGTCTACGTGGCGAGAAGCTTTCTTATCCTCAAATCTGTAACAAGTCACGGAAAGAATTTTACAACTATATTCCACTTTCCTCCCACCAGTAAACTCAACTACGATCTACGCAATTCGAGTGCCTCTCGCGTTTCTGTTTGTATATCTTCTCTCCTTACATCGTTTCCTATAATCTTCGAAGTAAACCGTTCACTCACAAATGAATTGTTTAAAAGTATTAATTATAAAAGATTTCCCCGTTTTGTATTTGTCCTTTCGTTCCTTATACGTATCCTAAGGTGTTATAATACAATTTGAATCGTTTATTCGTTGATGATGGATCGATCACTGTAGAGCCCCGTTTCTGCCTCGCTCGCTTATATCGTAAGAACACTACTTGTTAGAAAGTATTGGGTGCATATTATTGCTCTTACGAAGTAAACAAGGTCTAAATATCAAATTGCCTTAATATCAATCGGACTAGAACAGAGGGTTATATATATATACAGTATATAGTGGAAATATATATATATATACTAAACGTGCGTACCACTCGCTTCAACAGAAGTAAAGGTATTCAACAAACGCATCCGTTCGATACTGTAGTGGATAGTCTGGTACAAAGTGATATTACGCTTAACTTACATTCGTATATTTATAATATTTATACACGTGTGTTCCTTGCGACGATTCCGACGTGGAGTATTTTCCTCGCAATATCATTGTTCGCGCGGCCGTTTCTGTGCTCCATAACAAAACCTGCGCGTATGTTTTGTACAAACACCTCTTTAACACTTCTGTACAAGCGGTGAAGAATGTTGGAAACTCCGCTCCGGCGAGGGCTCGACAAAATTATACTGGACGTTGATCCCGCCCTTGGTTGCTCTTCGAAAGCATAAAGAAGGGGAAGTAAACTCCATAGGACTATTTACACCGTTACAGAACGAGACTGGGTAACGTACGTATAAAAAGTAATCGTAAAAAATAGCCTGATAGAACGGTTATCGCGGAGATAATTCGTACCTAATCAGGATCAAATGAAGAAACTGTTATTGAAAACTTTTGTTCGCTTAAGCCTTAAGCTACGCCCGCACGATTCGATTGATTCGCATGCATCTTAAAACTTTGCGTGAGACAATAACGACACGTTTAGCCACCTATTCGAAACGCGACGTTTAAAATATACGTACTCTTTTAACGCAAGCCTTTAGTGTGCCCAATGATCGAGTGATTGCGACCGTCGATAGAAACATGCATGCTTCTCTTATTCTCTCAATATGAACCATTATTTCGGCTCTATTCGAATGCCATCTATCCTGTTAAGGGTGCAATTAATCATTAACGTTTCATTTTCCTGCGTTGGTTGTGCGTGCAACGCAAGCCCCGCGGTACTAAATATTTAACAGTTACGCTCAGTAATGCTAGAAAGTGGAATTGACATAGCGTTCGCAGCCTTAACAGCACAGTCTGATTCTGATGTGTGTCAGTGTCGCGTTGGAGACTTCGATTAGAAGGGAGCACATTGTACATTCTTAGCAATGCAGCAACGCTGTAGGTGAAACAAGAAACTCGCGGTTATAGTTTGAAATACATTTCTGGAATGTAAAATGTTTTTGACAATCGTCTTCTATCGTTACACCTCTCGTCGCATTTGTAATTACCGTACAAAAGATTCTAAAAGTTTCTCTCTATCGAATCGGATCTCTATTATCTCGCCTCTCCATCTTCTCCCACTCTCTGTTTCTCTTTTAAATGACTACGTACAATCGATAAGATAGGTCATTGAAAATTTTAGGATATTATTAAAACGTGACATCCATTGAAATAGACATTGTAAACAATTTATATATACTATGCTGTAAATATTTTATATTGCTATGGTTAGAAGGTTCCTCCTGGCTTCGCAATCGTGGATTAGATATAACAGTGAACGTTAATCGAATCTTACGAGATTAGAGCGCAGGGTTATACGTGTACGTATGGATGTCTCGCGGAGTGTACAAGCATGGCACTTAAGTCGGGTAAACTTACTCGTAAGTACGAAAAAACTTGGATTAAATAGCCAACAAGTTCTGTGCAACATAAGTTCCCATCGCGTGATCATATCGCGTGTCCTTCGAATAGAAATTAATTCGAGAAACACACTGGACACCGATATGCCATACTTCTCGGCAAGCTTAGGCATCCTTCCTTTAAACTTGTTCGGAACTCTTTGCACTTAGTGTGGATATTTTGTAAGTTTAGCGAGACACAGTGTGACGAACATCTACACCGTTTAAAAGCTATGAAGTACAAAGAATCGTAATAAATAATATCGATAAAAATACATTGTACAATTGATCTCGTAGAACTGACTGTCATGGCTCTTTCTTATAAACGTATTACTGTTCTTTGATACGGTTAGAATTGTACTTTTTTGTTCTTTAAATATAATATAGAAATTATTTGTAAGACGAGAACCTGTTTCGCCCTCGTAGGATACAAAGTGTCAAAGTAAGTAAAAGAACTCCGGCGATCAGGTATATTAACGTATTCGTGTTTAATGAATACGTTACGATATACAGTAATGACTCGTTAGTGTCCCGTTTTTACCATGCGTTATAATCACGCTCACTATCCCCACCATTTCTTGGAATCCTTCAGTCGAGAGTGAGAGAACGAAAGAGACGACGGCAACTTCGTGTCAACTGTTTCGTTCCCTCTCGCTCGGCTCTGGGGTTTTCTCACTCGCGGCATCGGCCGCACGGAATAGTCTTAGAGCATATACTACTCCAAGGAAATAGTGTCCGCATCGCGTTAGTGTCCTGCCGCCAGCCCCGATCGTCGTGATTCTAACGAGGCATTACTGTACATGAGAAATATAGATATTTACAATGCGGTGTAATGCGAATTAATTGTATCAACGTTCCGTTTGTATCGAGCGAAGGCAATTAAATTGTACAGGAAGAATGAAAAAGGAAAAGAACTTGGTTTCGCGACGTTCTGTAAAAAATAGGGTCAAAGTACTTGTGCAACTCGTTCTACCGTTCGATGGCGTGGAGAAAAACAGACTACGTAAAGGGTGGGATATGCATACTTACGTCGTAGAACAGTCTTTTTATGATTAGACGAATGGTTAAGATTCGGCGACTGTAGGGGATCCCTTACAGTACGCGATTTAAATCTCCGTATGCAAAATCACTACCTCTCCTTGAGAAAATCACTTCCGATATCGTAGTAACTCTTTGGTGGCCCAGAAGTGCTTCAGGCATAAATGATATGACACTCACTGTTAGCTTCTGACAGCTAATCACACGTCCTCCTTGACAGGTCCTCCAGCCCTTAAGAAAATATCCTAAATGTATTGGAAGTTGTCTTTCGTGGCGAGTAGGGGCAACTTTTCGATACTTTGCTTATGATCGAAACTGTGTAACCAATCCGAGCTGGGCTTCGCCTTCAACCCGCAGAAGCTCAGGTTGCAGAAGTCGGCCGCGTTCTGAAGGGCGCCGCGATGGAACGGGTTGCCGTGCTTGAAGTGTGTATAGCGTCCAGCGTTCATACGCTCGTTCGTCGTCATCCCGAGGACCATGATCTGATCGAGTAAGATACACTTAATGCCGTGTTGAATTATTCAGTAGTAAGGAATATGACGGAAGCTAACGGGCGCGTACCTGGTAACACTGGCACGCCAGCAGCGTGCCCACCCAGAAGGAATGCAGTGATGTGTTTGTTGCAATCCACATCACCCAAGCGTCGCAAGTAGCCGCGGCGACTAAATAATTGTCAGCGGTATGGCCGTCCGTTAAATTTGTCCAGCATTCAAACTGCCAATACTGTACACTGGCAGATAAAATAACAATACACAGGCCTAATAAGGACGCTAAAAACCCGAGAAAGTACTTGTGGTTATGCGCACCTGAAAGGAGTTTTCAAGAAGATGAGAATGTTAAAAATATTACTTGGTACGATCGCGTCGCTCGAAGGCAACGCGCGAGAGATTAGAGATTGCCTAGAGTTAATACGTTCGTAAACTGCGTTACACGCGTTAGAGGAATAAATAGAACGGTCCTTTGCTCTTTATCGGCTTACCAATGCAATTATTGACCCAGGGACAGTGATGATCAAATCGTGCCACGCATCGATCGCACGTAGAACAGTGCTTAGACCTGATAGGTCTTCTGACCAAACAGCTGCTGCAAAATGATTGGGGCTCGAAGCCGCCGGACTCCGCTAACTCTATAATCGTCTGAAGAAGAAGATTGAAGGATATATAATCCGTTTACAGAAGAAGCGACTGTTTCGTTCTATTAGCGTCGGAATCGTTACATTTAACTTATCCTCGTGCGTGGCCGTGATCACACCTGGATCGCCCCTCCAGGATTGTAGGAAACATATCCACAGTGGTACTGATCCACCTACTAGTAGTAACCATAAATACCATGCGGCGTGTATGCCTAACCAGAATATCCATGTAACGTATATCCACATCTAAAACAAATTGAGCATTATAATTACGAAACGTCACCTTTCAACACACGCAACGAGCACCAAGCAGAGATTATTAAAACTACATATATGTACTCAAGAATATAATCAATTTCGAAGTTTTTATTGTTTCTTCGTGTGCGTTATCTAACCGTGCTCGCCACGATAACATACTTTTCTTACCTATCTAAGATACACAAACTGTCGATACCTAATATAATTCAGTGATCTTTACAAATTATATTGATGATGGAAAAGAATTTTATAAACTTTATAAACTTATAAGAGGACTCACCTTCGTAGCCAAATAAATCGACATCGGTACAACATGAAACAATCGTTCGTCAAAGATAAAATGATTGGCTATATACAATGCTATATAAAGAGTGACAAAGGCACCTAATTTCACTAGATAATCCAATCCACTTTGAAGAATCATTCCAATCATATAAAAAACTATAAACGGCGTAGTGACCATGCAGTACCAGCGCACTCTCTGGAAAAAAAAGAAAAAAAAAAGATAAGTTAAGGATCTGGAGGAGCGAGATTACGCGCGCTATGCTGTGCATATACCTTATCTCTACACCATGTTCTTGTTCTGCCCTGCTTCTCTCTAATTTCGTGGCTGATTTTATGCCCCAGCCAAGCCGCGCCAATGTGACGACCCAACAATGTCATTGGCGTTTCCACTCGCAAATTCGGCACGTCTAGCGCCGCGCCGTGATGGACCAGCGTAGATATTGCCGTACTGTTCTCGGCTATGATAGCCCAGTGCAAAGCTGTGTTGCCGTGCAAATTATCTGCGAGCGAGTGAGATGCTCCTAGGGTCAGTAACAAGCGTGTTGGGTCTAGACTGTAAAATGAGAAACTTCAAAATAAAAATATAAATGTGCTTCTCAGGAAGGACCTCGCCGAGGCAATGGCTCCTGCAATCTTATTCTCGTGTACCTATTAATTTTGTAGGCGCTCCACATGAGGGGCGTCATCGCGCTTCTGTCCGGCATATTTGGATTCACTCCTTTCGCGACTAGATAAGCGACAATAGAGGTATGACCGAATTGAGCTGCCAAGTGAATGCACGAGAACCCTTCGGAGTCTCTGAGAGTCGGGTCGGCCCCCGCTCTCATCAATATCACAACTGTAGCCAAGTGGCCCTGTCTGGAAACAAATAATTTTTCTCCAACATTACGCTCATAGGCAAAGATATCTTTACGTAATCATAGAGGCTCGAATTCGTTATGTAATTTAAGATTAACCTCGTGGCCCAGTGTAACGGCGTAGAAGCAAGTTCCCCACCGACCGCATCGACAACAGCTCCCTTCCCGATAAGGTACTTTACAATATCCTTTCGATTATTTATCGAAGCCCAGTGCAACAGTGTCACTGTTTCTGAATCCGGCTGATTTACGTCAGCACCAGCCTCTATCAATTCTGTGACGCGATTCAGAGCTCCGTACTAAGAAACATGAATTCTTCGAGTAGAAAATAGAAATTTGCTGGTAAGGTGACTTCGGAGAGCTTGGAAACTTTGATACCTGTGTCGCTCTAACGATATCGAATGAACTGCAGTCCTGTGGCGGAGGTTTAGCAGGTTCTTGATGGTGACTGCTCGGATCATCAGGCTCGCCAATGCCTTCGCTTTGGCAGGCGGCTTGCATCTTCAGCGCGTACATGTTCAGTTCTTTGATATCACTTAACAATCACGTCATAGATATGACAAGGGATTGCGTACGCAAAAACCAGTGTTTTAAAACTGCTCAATGTATCCAAGAACTTACTGGAACAATAACAATGTATCATTCGATTATCATCGAGTTATTATTATTTATCCGATCGGCCAAATGAAAACATAAACATTGCAGATTAAACGAAATTTATAATTTATAATTTATACGCTCTCTACAAATGAATATCAACTTATCGACGATGTGCAAGGACAATAATCTACTGTGCGTCAGAAACACTTGTACGTCAAGCAACAATTCAGCAGTGATCATAAGCATTGAATAGCATCGACGAGGTGTCGATATTAATCCCCATAAACGTTCCCCGTTCGGCAGTTAAATCACTCGATTTAAGTGATTTTGCCGGCGATATAATCAAACTGTCGTTTGCATTCAGATAGCACAGCCGCTTTGCGAATACGCTGTGTATAGCGGTCAGCACACCGTGCATATTAACAATCGATTCGATATTCCAGTCAGATGCACAATTCTCTCTAATCCTTTAAGAAATTCTCATTCTACTACGCTCCTCGGGGAAATCTGCTTCTCCGTGCATGCGTAATTAATAAATAAACACGATGGAACGTGCGACCCGTCCCTCGCTCAGCGGAAAAAAGGAACGATATATGCCCGCTAAATCTTAGCAAATTCGCGATACCGACGATCAGATTCTCAGTCGACTCCTCGAGCGGCATCATTATGTCGATCCTTGTATTAGCAAAAAACCGGCTCACGATATCTCGATCTTACGTCGTAGGTATTCGCAAAAAACCGGCTAACGATATCTCGAAGCTTACCTGGCGAACAATGACAGCGCTGATAATACTCGCGCATAGTATGCAGCGTGTTAGCCTCGAAATGGGTTTAAAGGGGTTAGATTTAAAGGACACAGAGCGAGCGGGGGTGGGGCGCCGGTACATCGCATGGAATCCGGAGAAGGGTTGACCTTTTCCTCTCGACTATTAAAGTGTGACACCCCTCTAAACGAGGCTACACGTCCCTATCCGTGGGTTCGAGGATATCCGCGTTCTTTATTCCCGTTTTCTGATAGAACTGCACGATTCCGTATCACCTGCTATCACCGCGAACGCGTGCCTTCCGTTTCGCCAGCGAAATCGTTAAAGACAGGCCGCGTACAGTACTGTCACGCGACGCCCTGCCACCGTCAACCTGATCATTACACCACAGACCAGATGTAGAATAGACCCATCACGCAATGTAATTTTCTGTCACACGCTCGGGGGGGGGGGGGGGGGGGGGGTTCGCGAGCCCCCTTACCAACCTACAAAAAGTTAGCCCCTCATTGGAAAATATATCAATTTCTATTTAATTATGCAATCGTTTGTACATCGTTTGTTCCTCATTATATTATATTATTTGTTCATCAACAGATGATTTATAATAAATTAAACAAATTTGATTGAAATTTTTTTATCATCTGGCCCCTCATTTTACTTTTTTTCATTATTCACCAATAATTTCATACGGAATCGATCGTTCGTTGTTTCTACATCTCTGTTCATTCATTTTTATTACTTATTGACAAGGATTTGTCTTTTAATTATCATTTTTAATGAATATCTATTGCGTCATCACCAAACCTCACAACGGCACATGCGCGTAAATGAGCAAAGAGGATAAACCTGGTCTAATGATTTTATATGCTTTATGCCCAGATAGCACACCTCGTCTTAGAGACGTCTAGTTTATGTCCATTTTAGGTCTGAACGTCTTGATTTGTAACAAGACGTCTTTAAAACGTCTTTAAGACGCCTTTTGGACGTCTTTAAGACTTTACCAGACATTGTGCTATCTGGGAACGAATGCTTCTTGGCATTTCTTTCTTTTACGCTACATTCGTGAATTTTTTATAAACACGACAATTCATGCTTGATCTAGCGATAACCTCTTCAAGCACAGAAATCTGTGAATCTGAAAATTGATACCACCCACACAGCACAACGTCCGGCAAAGTCCCTGGGACGTCTACTAAAGACGGTCTGAATGTCCTGATCAGTAACAAGACGTTCCTGGGACGGTCTGTAGACGTCCCAGGGACTTTGCCGGACGTTGTGCTGTGTGGGTAACATCAATTAGAGTCTAATAAAACGCATGAATTTGGTAAACATAATCAAATTAACCCAGATAGCACAAAAACGTTTTAAAAGCGTTCGGGATAGACGTTCAGGACGTCTTAAAAACGTCCACGAACGTCCAGAAACACCTTATTGAAATATACCAAGATACGATTCCTTGGCATTCAGGTATCCCACGTTACATCATGTTTTTGTTTATATAAATTTTTATGTTAAAACAATTTGTTTCGCGTTAAATAAACTCGAATAGGACAGCAAGGTTAAAAGGCGTATGTGTTCTTGTTTTGTTGTGACCTTCTTTCTCTGAGGTTGCACGGAATACGTTTATAAAACGATTTTTATATTGTTACTCTAAGAGAATCATTTGTAAATCGCGGGTTAAATGTTGATTTTTCATATTGTTTTAATTGAAATACAAATACATGCTTTTGTCCGTATTACGGTGCCCTTTTTGGGGAATTTTCTTCCCCCACGAAGAGTCTCCGGGTGGAGGAACACGCCACGCTGATCACTTAGCTTCCGTCACAATTTAGCAGTTGCAGAGGGAGCCACTAGGCACTGAGGGGCGCGGTAATTGGGACAAGCGTTAAATTCCTGTTCCTATTACTGGCTTCACTTTAAAAAATACGAAAACGTTTCAAAAGTGCTCATTTTGCTATTTTATCATAAAATTGGAACCTTTTATGATATAATTAACACTTTACGTGAATGCAAATCATGATAATTATCAATTTATTCACATTTGTATAATAGCGTGTTCCTTACTGTTAATTCCGGTAAGGATTTGGGTAAATCCATCGAAATGTTCATATTAATTTTTGAATTTTTTTACTATGATTTAATTGCTTAAAAATGCAACCCTGTCGCTTGCAACACACATACCTACATTAATAGTTGAATTTAATTAGAAGAAAATTTTTTTCTTATTTATTTATGCGAGTTTTTTTGTACGGCTTCTTTAAGTATAAAGGCACCGTAATAGGGACACGTACTCTAGTGGCAATTTTGAATACAGGAGTTGTTTTTGGTGTGGGGACCAGAGACGGGTAAGTTTTATTTGAAACAGCTTTTATTCGCTGAAGAAGGAAACGCTATCATATTTATTTGTGTTATTAGTACTCACCGAAAAAATGTAGTTTTCTTTCCTACGAAAGGATTGTTCTTTTTGTTCTCACTGGATCGGTGAATGAACCTAGTTTTCCACTGCGTAGGTGCAAATATTTTTTCGCATTGGCGGATCTTGTTAAACAAATGTTCGTGGGTAACGCATGACGCGTAGTATTACCTTACCCCAACACAATCTATTTTCCCGCGGATTCTGGTACAATTGTGATCCCGGCAGTGATGCGTTCTCGCCGCGTTAGTTTTCTAAAAGTAACCCGTTAAGTCGAAGAAACTCTGTGCTTGTATATCATATTGTACTTATTGAATCTACAGGCGTGACATATACGATCGACACTGATCCGCATGCCGTTTGCGATCACCTGAGAAGCTATTGCCTAGGTTATAATAATGTACCATTGACAGATTCGCCTTGGATCTTGTCAGCGTAGTAATGCTGTAAGAAGATGCTGATATTTGCGAGCTTTAAAGTAAGAGGCTAGAAACGGAATTTTCTAACGTTTCCATTTTGCATCGCAGTCTAAATTCGAACTGGAGCTCGTTTAACTCGTACTACCTGTAAGGACGTCAGAAATGAAAATGATGGACATCAACGGGCAAGATGAGTGCTGTATCGAGGCGGTTACTCCTGCTAAGAAAAAGAAGATGAAACAAGGTGCTTCTTTGCATTATTCGTAATTGCTAGAGCAATTGTTATTAAATACGTAGTTAGAGACAAGAACGTTTCGTGTAGCCAGCTTAATTTCGCACGCTTTTTAAATGTATTTTGCTTGATTCCATTGGATTTGAAATGTTTCAGTGCAACTGTCCTTTCAAACACAAAGTCCGACACAGTCGCAGAACATTCTACAGAGCAAGAAGAGAAAATTATCGTCACCTTCCCTGAGCTGTAGGAGCCCAAAAGTAGTTAAGATCTCCAAGGAGTCGAGAAAGACTATCGTCGACATCGAGGATGACAAATTGAACGATCCCACTGTCGATACAGCGACTGAGAACAATGAATGCATAGAAATAGCAGAAGACGTGGAAACTGAAAATTGGAAGGAGAACAGAGCATCTAATAAAGTGGAGAGCTCTAGTAAGAATAAGATTCCGAAGCGAAGCTCGACTGGGCAAAGGAGAGTGGAGAAGGACAAAGCAAAGTCGAGTCCCTTGACAAAGTTCCTGAGAAAGTCTGATAAAGAAGTAGACGGTTCGAAAGAGGATCATCCCAATTGTTCGGAAAATGAGAAAGAGGAGGAGAAAACCGACGAAGTCGTGTCACGGTCAACGAATAACTTGGAAGGCAAAGCAGAGGACACACCATTGTTAGCGGATAATTCTCTGTGTTACAATTCAGATTTGGATATTGCGACTTCCTCGGATAATGATGACAAAGAGGAAGAGTCAAAATCGACTGAGAATCTAGAGGAGAGTTTGAGAGCTGAGAGTCCAAAAAGTTGCAGAACTCCTAAGGCGGACAAGACAAAGCAGAAGAAGTTGACGCCGAAGCAACAGGAGAAGCAACTACTGAGTGCCCAGAAGAAGAAAGAAAGACAAATACAGAAGCTGGTAAGTGATATTGATTTTTCATTTTCTGTTGTGTCTATGTTAAGCAGTGAAGCAGTCTTTTGTTCATCCGTTAGGAAAAAGAGAAAAAGCTGGAAGAAGAACGGGAAAATCGACAGAGGGAAAAAGAGGAGAGACGGAGGGAAAAGGAGGAGAGACGCAGGGAGAAGGAGGAGAAGGAGAAAGTGGAGAAGGAGCAAAAACTGAAGGAAAAGAAGGTGAAGGAGTTGAAGAGACAAATGGAAATCGAGTATGAATACCCCCTAACTGTAGATTATGTAACTATATAGATTTATGGTCCTCGGTTTTTGTATTAACTTTATTTAATCCGTTTCTAGACAAAAGCAGAGAGAGAAGCAAGCAAAAGAAGAAGAGCGTAAGAAAAGAGATGAAGCTAAGGAGGAGGAGAAGAGAAAGAAAGAGGAAGCGGAGCGGAAAAAGCAGAAAGCAGCCTCGAACTTTACAAGTTTCTTTGTTGCCAAGAAGCCAGAAAAGTCTGTCGACGATGAGAGCACCAACGAAATAAAGAACTTCATGCCCTTCGAAGTAAAAGCGGACATGAAGATGGCTCCAGTTTCTAGGAGAAGCTTAAACGAAGAAGAGAAATTCTTACTGGACGAAAAGTGCGGCGAAGGAGATACGCAGAGGTCAGACTTATATCTTGGCGAAATTAAGGACAAGAGGCTTCTCCCGCGGAAATCGTCGAGAACTTGGCCACTCGAAACGAAAGACGATGTAATTGCAATAGGTGAATATTATATTTGCCTTGACAAATTTTCATTTTGAATATAGTTCGCTAATTAAGCTTTGTATGCCTGCAGACGACGAAAACGAGGGCAGCTCGAATATCGTGAACCAGAATATCGTGATGGAAAAGCAACGGACCAAGCTGTTGCAGTTCTGTGAAAATCAACGTCCGCCATATTGGGGCACGTGGAGGAAACGGAGCAGCAGTATTAACCCACGAAAGCCGTGTGCAAAGGACACGGTAAGTTATAAAGGAATAATTCACATATCTGCGAAATTGCTGTCACTGAATGGTCAACGACGAACTACAATTCCTTTTCAATTGCTCAATCATGGAAGAGTATTTAAAATTCAACACACAGGGCAATTAACAAAGGGAACAGAGTACTCTCAGCAATATTTATTGTCATTTCTGAAGGTTTCGCATTTAATCTACTTGAGAAGCTCGACCGCCTTAAACGTAGACTAGTAGTCTGGCTTAATCTCTTTCGACAGCACGCAACGGTCTTTCGTGTCGATGTCTGAAATCGATCATTGAAAGAAAATTTCCCATCGTTGTAAATGAATCCTTTCGCAAGGATCCTTGTAATTAATTGTCAGTTAAGTACATGGCAAAGAAATCTGTGGTGAAAATTCTTTCAATGTCTCCGTCGATCCCTTAAATTTCCGTTGGCAAAATGTTGATCTTGGCGCCGCGAAGCCCTCTGCCACCGTGAAACAACGGATACGCGTTCTTTCTGTGCACCTTGCGATGCTTGGCCAAATGGTCGCTGCGCGCGAATCTCTTGGAGCACATCTCGCAGGGGTACGGCTTCACTCCCGAGTGGGATCGTCTGTGCCTCGCCAACTCGTCGGATCGGCTGAAACGCCAGCCACATCCTGGCCACGTGCAGGCGAACGGTTTCTCTCCGGTGTGACGGCGTAGATGAGCTTTCAAGTGTGACGCCTTTGCATAGACCTGATTCAAAAGGAAACCAACGTCAACATTCGTAGAAGAATTGATTGATAAAATTGCTGATTTGTGAGAGAATCGAGCTATCAGTTTGTACGATTCTTTGCACTACCCCCGTTTGTCATACCTTCGCGCATCCTTGGTAAGTGCAAGGAAAGCACCGATCTTCCGCCGCGTTCGTCAAACTACGATTAGTGTAGTCGTGGGTTGCTAGTGCCGCGTTAGCTGCTGACGAGATGAGATTTTCTTCTAGCTGATTGTTATTGTAATCTGTAATCGAGGGGGTTGTTATAGGTAGATAGGTCCAGAGATTCTGCTCAGAGTCTAAAGTACGTGATAGTTTTGATTAAAATATGGAAAGCAATCTTGTTTGAACGGTGCAAGGACCTTTTAAGCAATCGAGTGAATATGCTACAGGACATCTAAATCGGCTTCCGGTAATACGCACTAAGTCAACGTGATCCTCCTTCAGACCTCTGTTTTCGATTGCCAGAACAGGATTTCAGTTTAAACGCTCTCGTACAGTGATTCTACCGCACTCGAAAACTTACCTATTTCGCTCGTATCTAGAGTATCCTCGAGTGCTCTCAAATCGATCCCGAGCACCCATAACGGCTCTTCTCGTTGAAACGTTTGCTGCTGTGGATTTGGTAGAGGCAAGTGTAGGAAACCCTCGCACCCTGCGGTGCATAATGGTGTCCTCTCCGGGAGCCCAGAGTTCCAACTTTTGTCTAGGCACCATTCCAATTCCAAGTCTAGTTCGCTCAGCTCGCTCAGGCACCCTGCGCATAACAGCCTGTGAAATCTCTGTTTCATAGAACTAAGTACGCCAATAAAATACTTGTTGCACAACTTTTCACCCTCGATTTTACCGTTCGAAGCGTCGAACGTACACCGTGTGCGGAACACCGGGTGCAAAGGGACCTCCGCTATGCTTAGTCAACGCCCTTGTGCGTTTTCCGGCCGGTGGATACCGTAAATGCAACTACGTTCCTTAGACGAATATACTTATTCCACTCGCGCAAAAAACACCCACAACCACCGCGACCCGCCCGGGACAGCACTCTGAACAGGTTTTATGGCTTCGCTTACCCGAGGACGCGGGGGTGTTGTTAGCCAGCTCGTTCCAGGGAACCTTGGCGGGGCAAGTGAGGTCCGTGTAACACTCTATGGAATTCGTAACGGAGTCGTCGCTGTGCAGCGTCGTTCCGCAGGATGACGTCTCGTAGTCGCAGGGCAGGGTGCTCGTGCTTGCTGAGAATAGTTGCCTCTCGACGCCCGTGTCCGTGGTCAGGCCCAGCGCGGAGAACAACAGTTCGTCCGTCATCTGTGACGAGAGAACGGAAGAATACAAATCTAGCCGCGATCTCTCAGAAAGAAAGAGGCAAGGCACTGGACGGCCGAGAGAAACGGCTAAGAATACTGTGTTTTTATTGTTGCAAGAGAGCACACCGCTTGGATTAATCGCCCGGTTGCCCGGTGATACCGACAATAAAGTGATGGAGCGCGAACGCAGTCTATATCTCGCGATTAAAATTCAATTCTATTTTGAGTTATCAGGCCCGAAAGAACGAGGGAAACGTAATGCAACGGCCGCGATGACGGATCCTCGCGTTCCTCTTATTCTCCGCTCGTAGCCATCTCTTTGTGTCCCAATATGTTCGTTCGAATCGCGATTTGCCGCGATTCCACTTGGCCAGCACTTAGTCGCGAATCGTAAATTCTTTTGATTGAAGCCACGCTCGAAAATAGTTGTATCTGCGCTCCTCCTGACGTCTGAGCAGCAACGTTTCGTCAGCTTCGTCGGAGTCGGATCAGACACTGATACCGAGTATCAGCGACGAAACGCTGCTACCTAGATACTATTGCTAGTAGCTTCCACCCGCAATCCTGATTCTGCAAATCTAACTTCTTTTAATTCTAAAGACTATCTATCGCCTATATAAACTATTTCTAACGAGTTCCACAATGTAACCTCTTGTACTCACGTCGAACATCGCGGCTTCTTCTATCATCTCGCTGCTCCTGGATTTCTACCTCGGGCACCAATTCTTCGTATAATCAACTTTCTCACCGGCCGTCTCTATCTGTTCGTTGTTTATTAATTCCTCTTATACATTACTCGCTGCCCTGATCTCTCAGCATTATCACTTCCGATTGCCACTGTGTTACAAGGTCCTCGATACCGCGTGCGAAACGAATCGTGGCTAAAAGTTCTTTATCTTCTCCAGCCAACTTGCCACTTGCTCCCTTCTCTCAGAAAGCCCAACTTCGGCATTCGAAAATCTAACTTCTCCCTTCTACGTGTTCTCGAAGCCTCAGGTTCGTCCTGCAGGTAGAGCCAGGAAAATGTTTCCCCGCAAATCGAGAACCCTTTCAAAGGGGGCTAAACGCACAGTCATAGACGCGCCAAGAAGTTGGTACCAAGCGCTCAATGTCTCCTTAGAAAACTCTGAGTTCCATTGACTCTTTAGAGCGCCAGGTCGACAGTGTGATCGCGGTGGTGGAACGCGCCCTTGAGGATCTATTCGCGGTACAGGAGTGCTGGTACCCAGGCTGAGGTAGTTGGACGGCCGAGGGACGTCGGAGGACTGCGTTCGCTGGCTGTCTGGTCCAGACGACAGGAGTCGTGTGACAGGGCACACGGTTCGAGAGATAATCGAGGCTGTGCCACCCGGTGCCGTCACCGAGCTTCTCCCCAGGGATCCCCGATCCCAGAACACCGTCAGACGCGCCAGCGAATCGGCTTCCTGGCTAATTGGACGGTTAAACTCTCGGCTTATTTACGACACCAGCCGCCCCCCGACCCTCCACACCGCGATAATCGAGCTCCCTCGCGAGATTTCTGACGGCAGAATTCGCCACTCGGCCGACGCGACGCACGGGCCGGCACTCTTTTTCGCGAGATTCGCTTTCGCTTTCGCCTCCGCGGTGGCGGTGAGGCGAGCGTGGCCCGCACGTGGCCTCTCCCGCTCCCCGTCGATGTGTTTTTTCCGCCCGGTCCCTGCGAGCTTCGCGATAGACTTGGGCTCCATTAGCCGAAAGACTTCTTCCTTGTTCGCAGACCAAACGCGCCACTGCTAGCACGTTCGAATTGTAAAATGGCAATCTTTGTCGAGCGTGGTGGGTGGAAGGACTCCTGCTTTGATTTTATTACTTTGAGTGGCGCAATGTCGTTTCGATAGATTTTCTCCATTCACCTGGAGCGAACATTCTTGGGGTACTTGGACAATACTTGCGACGCTTTCCACAAAATCAAATCGGGAATAGTAGATATGTCTTTTGAAGGTGACCAAACGAGAGCGAGCGAAGGCCCGTACATTTCCGAGGAATGTATCAATGAAACGTCTATGTACCTATACATAGTAGAATGCAATGGCTTTGACCCACAGCGACAAGAAGAAGAGACTCCGATAAACACCGCTCGAAGTCAGTACCACCGGGCAGTCGAGTCGCCCGTAGTACAGGGAGTATCCGTGTCGGGGGAGGCTGACCTTAGATACAGTGCGTGCATTTTCCATTCAATCCGTGTCAAGAACATGGCGCACGCGAGAAGTGCAACAATTCACGATCCTTTAGACACTCTTGGGGTGGAAGATACGTAGCTCTTAACGACGGGGTTGGAATTTGGTATCTTGCTCGGGAGGGGGATGAAGGCTCTATGTTTTATAATTATGTGGATCCTCGTGGAACGAGAGGGTGTGTATGGCCTTAGTATTAAAACCTGCGGTTGGTCAGTTAGGCTTATATGTTTAAATAACTAATAACCGTCAGTAATAAATAACTTTTTAAAATTTCTTTTATTGTAGAATTTTAATAAGTTCGTAAAATATTAAACCGTAATAATTAAATGAGCTGCGTTTTATTGTTGCATGCTCGTTTCTTGTAAATATCTAATATGATATTGGGTCAATTTCACCGAAACTTATTATCCGTGTAACTTTACACATTCCGTATAGGGGTTAAGGTATTTGTTAAATAAGCTTAATTGAAAAAATCTTAGTCCTTGGTCAGTAATCATTAACCCTCGAGTTTTCCAATTAAATAGACATCCCTGGACCAAACCCCTCGATCTAACACAGACCTTTTCATAACCCACTTTCATGTCACCATAGCGATCGATTCAATCGAGATTGAACGATCGAGAGGAGAATTTCGCAGGGGATGTAATCGTCTTATAGCTGGCGTGGCATGGCGCTAATTAATGGGTATCGTTGCGCCTCGCGTGTTATGAAAAACAGACCACCGCTCGTCGGCACCGATCTATCGATGTCTTTTATCAGCTGGATTGACCGCGAGAGGGTTATATCTTTACGAGAACGCATAGTAATCCGTTGTACGCGCCCGGAACGAATGTAGGAAATCCCTGGTCACGGCGGGGAACCTTCTTCTATCGCCCGATTTATCGAGGAAAACACGGACGCAGGGAAACGTATGAATATCCTGCACTCCTTTTTCAAAATGTACCTACTATAAGAAAGAAATAATACACTTAATTCTGTTCTTACTACTTAGTTTAAAAAGTAGATACCGTGCAAATTATAAATGCAGCATTGAGTTCAATTTTTTCTGGCCTGTATCAAATAAAAGTCGCGACAAAAAAAAAAAAACAGAATTAAGCGTAGGTATTAAATTTACTTTAATACTCTTAAATTTACTATTTTCTGCTGATTTATGAATCATTTACAACTGTTTTTCGAAATCCCCAAAACGTGGTCCAAGAGGAATGGGTGAAGAATCTTTACTAGGGGTGTTTACGGATATTTTTATAAGAGGGGACAAAAACGTGTAACATCTGTAAGGTATTACTTTGAAATTGAACGTATCACATCGATTTCTCGATGGATATGGAATGCATCCTGCGTCGATCATCTATTATTCTTCATTTTATTCAAACAGCGTCGATCAACTTTCCAGATACGTTTCTCGTGAAAATGCACTCGAGGATAACGCGGTGGTCGCGTATCTAATGACGCATTTGGAAGAAGCCTCGTTGTTGTAGGAGATCAAACCGTTCCTGGCCAGCTCGATCGCAAATGTCAGAAACTCATCCCGACTTCGCCACGAAGATTGGCCTATCTACCCTCCGGGGAGATTTATTAATTGCGCGTCGTTGCGTCACTTCGCGTCGATAAAACCGCTCGTCCGATTCAATTTGCTCGTACCGATATCCCTATCGTTTTTTCTACACTGAGATATTCCAGCCTTCCAAATCTCCGTGTACCCGATACTCGAATCAAACGAGACTCGATTATTCCACCGACACCGCGATTTCTTAAATTTTGTCTTCTCTTCTCTTCTATGTTCTCGAAAACTAGTAGAAAGTAAATCTGGATTATCGCCAAGTAATCAGGGGTGGATTTAGAGATCTGGCGTCCCTATGCTAACAAGCATCTGCTACCGCCCTTTCCATCAAATATCAACTATTTTAATCTAAAAATGTTGAGAGAATTTTGAAATTTATTCAATATGACAACTGGGATACGAATTATTGCTAATTCGCTTAAAAGGAACTGAATTGTTGCCTTTGTGTTTAAATATCATACAATTTGTTTCGCAGTAATTTGCCATATACAAATCCCTCCCTGCAAATAATTGAATGACAACCAACGATCGTAAAATAAAACATAAATTTGGGTTTAAAAGAGCACGATACATAGGTAGTGCGAATTACTTAGCAATAAAGACAGTAAAGCTGGGTGCACACTGGCGCAATGCACCACTTACTTAAAGCGATCACATATACTCATATGTATAGGTAATAGGTATATGTACCAGCGCACCCGTCTGTGCCCAAGTTATCAGGCCCGAATATTCTTTTGAAAATAAATCAACTCGGCGGCAGGGATTTTAATCGCCGGTGTGCAACGACGGGGAGCACCGGGCGCAATCTTAATGGGGCATAAAACAGCCATTACAGATGGCCCGGCGGGTGACAACACGCTGTAAATAATGCCCGACACTTGGCCAGGCGCCGCTTTAACGTCACCTATCGTTCTGGGCCAGATAACCGTTTTCCCCTAGCCCGTCCCATCTTTCCAGACGTTGCGGGCTTTTCCAGCCCCGCAGCTCAGCCGTTAGGTACATCCGTTTCCCGTGATTAATGTGAAATTTCATTTCTAACGATCGCTTAGTCTGGCTTGGATCTGGCCCAAGTGGCCGTTAATCGTTTTTCAAATTGATTCACCCCCTTGCTCTTCCCTCGGGGGTGGGCCACGCGAGTGGAAACGTTTAGGCAACTCCGTAAACAGTGAGTTTAGTGAAAATTTCAAATTTTCTTTTCATCGCTTGTATTTTGTAAATTTTGTATATTTGTGGTACGTACCTCTTCGTCGCTGCCAAAAGCTGCTCAAAACTGGTGCCCCTTCTGCCGATCGATGAGTCCCGTGTCCGGTTTACCGCGTTACGCCTCGATCGGCCTGCGATATTACGTTTCTCTCCAATAATAAATTAAATGTCTCGCGGAGCGTCTTGTAATTGATGCCCGTGCGGGGATGAAATGGACGTTGATTTATCGAGCGAAGAATGGCCTCGGTGCGCGGCACAAAAGAGAAAACCGACGATTTATTGACTTTTCGGCCACGGCGTTTCGTCGTTGGAAAATATTAAATCGACGTTATTATCAGTGGTCCCTCGGTCATGAGATTCCACGTGGCTGATCCCGCCTGGTCCTCGGCTCGCTGGCACTTATCGTCTTATAATTTAGAATTTAGCCGTGGCATCGCTTTAAATAGTATTGTAAAAATGGCTACTAATATAAGCTACCAAGTTGCATTTAACGAGTAACGCGCGCCCGCCGATTTCTTGATTATAATCCAGATTTACGTTCCTTGGCTCGATTACTATGCTGGTGAACTGGTCGAACAGCGTCGATATTCCACGCGGATATTTTAATAGCAGTCGAATAACTTCTGAGCAGATTGCAGTGAGCAGTGGGCATTCTGAGCAGATTTCTCCGAATCACTTCTCCATCGAATAAAGTCGCTACGAGATGGTCTTCCCTTTGTCTCAACTTGAAATTTCATTTGCTGTAAAATTCAACGTCTACCGATTTTGATAGGCTATCGACATTTGGTAGTTCACTTGTAACTTGTCCAATTCTCCTCAGTTCTTCTTTTAATGTTCCCCTGGTTCTTGGACGTCACTCTTTTCGATTTCTTGGAAAATCTGTCTGAAGATGGATGTTTTTTGAGCTACTACATTTTGAGAGGAAGAACCGCTGCGTTCCCGACGATTGCTCCGTGACTAACAGGATAAATCAGAGAACGTGGAGCATGTGTATGGATGGTCAGTCGACGAAGGCGACGCGATAACGCTCGCCAAGGAAGTCCCATTGATATCGACGTCCTGCTTAATCATAACAGACTCCAGTGAAATCCAGTGGCCGTGATCGTAACTAAAATAAACTGGATGGAACAAGGACGATAACGCGGCGAAGAGCATCTCTTTTGGATCCTACTCTTCGGGACGTTGGAAAAATGCCACCTCCGCTGCAATAATTGGAACCATTCGATACGTAGCTCGAGAAACGATGATTAGTCTGTACTTTGATTTCTGATTTCTGATCGATTTTTTTCTATATAAGGTTCGAGCAAAGCCTCGGAATATGTGGCTTTAGCAACGAGGCCATTTTCATTTTTCTTCAAGTTCAAGTCGAACTCGAGGAACCAAAGGACTCTGATAACAGGACAATCTGTGTTTTTTTTCTAGAAATGGTTTAATTACGAGGTGGACTCGGAGGATGAATGGGAAGAAGAAGAGCCAGGGGAGTCTCTTCGCGGTTCTGACGACGAGAAGGACGAAGAACACACCGAAGATAACGAGTACGACGTGGACAACGAGTTCATGGTTCCTCATGGGTAAGTTTCGTAAACCTTTTTACTTGATTCCATGCTTTTGTAAGCTTCTGTCCTTCTTTAATAGCTTCTTCTTGTTTAACAATCCAGGTACTTATCCGACGAAGAACTTAGAGCCGACGAAGAGGATAAGGAAGACATGGCGAGTGTTTCTACAATATTTCTCTTAAGAATCCTTCACCAAGCGAGTGCTGTTATTTAATATTCCACTTCTTTCACAGTCTCCGGAAACGCAGAAGTTCAAGTTGAAAGTGCTGGGAGAGCAATTCGAGTCGGAGAGGAACACGAAGACGTCGAAACTGAAGCCGAAAATAATTGGCTGCGTTTGGAGGGAACCTGCAAACACTTTCTCGGGAAATGGTGGGTGTGCGACCTTGAGAAATCTAGATCTTTAATGACAGATATTGTTTGTTTTCTGGTTCCAGTGCCGCAGAGAATCGTGGACTTTTTGACAGTCCACGAGGCCTGGGTACGTCAGATACCAGTGACCCTGCCAAGTTCATGGGAGAACGAAGTCGCGACAGAGTGCGGCACGTCCACGCATCGGCAAACGCCAGCCAGCTCGAAGAAGACCCGAGTCCCAAGAGAGGCTCTGCCCGACCTGACGCGCCTGATACACGGCAACACGCACAGCAAAAGATTCCTGGTGAAAGAATTCATAGCCTACTGGAACAAGAAGTCCAAGGTCAGCGAGACTCCGATCTCGACGGCCAGCCTGCTGCACAAGATCAGCGAGATCGGCAAGTGGATGATCTGCCCCGAGGTGGGGCCGATGCACCTGAAGGCCTGCTGGTACGTTCCAGAGGGAATACGGAAGGAGTACGTCGACGAAGAAGTCCCCTTGCCAAACCGCTGGTCGTATACCTTGGTCCCGAAGAGGAAGAGCGACTTTATAGAAGTCGCTGAGAAGCTGGAGAAGGAGGACAAGGACAGAGAGAAGAAGAGCGTGCCATTGATCACCCAGTTCACGAAGAAGATCACCCAGGAGGAGATGAAGGAACAGTTGAGGACGAAACCAGGCCAATCCGCGCCTCAGGCGAAGCTCCCGAAGAGGGCGACTCTGATCTCCGTTGGTAGAGGCGAGCAGTTCTCCAAAGCGTCGAAGGACAGCTTGGTAAAGAGCTTCGCGAGCGGCGACAAAGCTGCGAGTCAAGGTTCGAGGAAGAACGATGGTGGATCGACGGACGACGATATTATAGTGTTAGAGAATGATGAGAGGGTGAACGAGACGAAGGAAGAGTTGAAGGCGCAGCCACATCAAACCACACCTCATAGCAAGTCCGCTCAGGCGACGACCCCGAAGAGGGTGGCTCTGGTCTCCGTTGGCAGGGATCAGCTGTTCGCCAAAGCGTCGAAGGACAGCTTGGTAAAGAGCATCTCGAGCGACGACAAAGCTACGAATCAGGATTCGAGGATAAAGGATGGGGAATCGACAAACGATGATATTGTAGTGTTAGAGGATGATGACGAGAGAGTGAACGAGTGGGATAAGTCTGATGGTAAAGATGGCGAGGACAGGCTTGCACCTGCGCCCAAGGATAAAGTTAAGAAGCAGAAGAAATCGTCTACGAATACAAAACAGAAGAAATTGTCTGCGAATACAAAGCAGAAGGGGAAGTCGACGCCCAAGTCCAAACCTAAGGTGCAGAAGAAGGGTGCGATAGGAGGTGTAGATACTTTCATGAATATGGATATCGACGACCCTGCAGCTGAAAATTGAATGGTAAAATGATTCCTAGAGGTTGTCTACTTATGTTTCAGGCACAGCGTGGAAGAAAATATTGCACAGAAAAATGAGAAAAAAAACAAAAAAAAACGTGATACATGAGTAGTAATAGGAGACGATGAAAGAGAGATATTAGATTCGAAGGAATAAGGTAATTGATAATTTTCTATATGCCTAATATTTAAATACGTCGCTGCGAATATGTACAAAGTGAACTGTTCTATTTTTGTAAAATTCGTCTACTTGTAATTCACACAGATACGATTGTTATAAAACAAGAAAAAAAAAACCCTATTGCAAGCATTCTAGCCATTGTATCGAGGTCTCCGCGTATGTATTCCTCGGCCTTAGTCTGACCTCGGCCACTTCTATAAAAGCTTCTGGTAACTATAGCAACTAAGAAACAATTCTCTATCGTATTATTTCGAATAGGATGGTTTTTTAATGCTAACTATATGTACTCTAGATTTTTTGGAGCTTGTAACGTTCATAGAATTATATTTACGATATTTATTAGGGTTAAAAGTTATTTAGCTCCACTGTGCCACTTTGTTCTGGGCTTAACTCCACTCCGTCTTGCTCAAAATAATTATGGAATCGCGTTTCTATGTAATTCGGAAGAGTATAGGAAATTATAAGGAAAAGTGCACTCTGTGCACTCTGTTTGATGCAGTATTATTTTTACTGAACGATGAAGATGCTCGAGGAATGGATCCTCTGATTATTTTGAGCTGCGTACTTAGAACTGCAAAGAGAAGAGGATTGGCTCGTGTTTAGAATGCGTCGTTGAAGACGCCTGCGATGTTTTAGATAAAAGTTTTTTTTTTTTTTTTTTTTTTAACTATTTAATGTAATCAGCGATTTCAACAGCCCGGTGTTGAAGATCTGGAAATTTATAGCTGCGCTGTTGATATCGCGTTGTTTGCGTATTTAATTCTTACCAAAAATATCGAATTTCAGTCATCGCCTTCAAAATTCTTCTAAATACGGACCAACATATATTTCGGTTTTAAAGAACCGCGTTTAAGAAAATATTGGAAGAGTTAAATCTTTCCTTTTCCTTTTCATTTTTTCTCTATTTTTTTTTAACACAAATTTAAGAACGTTATGGCTGCCGTCAGTTTGTTTAAACATTGGACACCACGTGACACTGTCGGTTATTATAAATTTGGACACATATTGGCAAGAAGAAGGCGAATAAAAGTATTGATACACGAAATGATCGAGTATGAATTGCGTGAAAGAAGCTTTATTCAGGCTGTTACGTGTTCAGTGTCATAAATTACAATGTAATTTATGTGATATACGTTTCCTTTCGCCTGATCGAAAGATGTAACATGTAAGGAGGAGGGAACGTGTTAAATTTATGAGTCGTTATCGCATTCTATTAAAAAATTTCAATTTTATAATAAATAATTTTATAATAAATATGAAAATATCTATACCGAAAGATCGTGTGACATAGATTTTTATTATCGTAAGTATAATATTTCTGAGAAACTTGGTGCCGTAAGGTATTTCAACTTCTCTTCCCTCAAAGTGTTACATGTTATTTGAGGCATTGACACATTTTTTGCGATATTGAGTTAGTAATAGACTCTACTAATCATATAAAATAGGAAAAATTAATTTATTTTCAATGTGGGTTAGTCAATTTTTGCTCTCAATGCCTCATTTCAGTATTACTTATACCTTATGCTACCAGAACACCCCAATAATCGTGTTAATATCCGACAACAGGAAAAACTCTAAGTTCACAGAAGACTCGCTGAAGAAATGCAAGGTCTACCAGACTTGGCCTCCTCGAAGCTGCAGCAACAAGAAACAACTCCCAAACTCATCCACACAGGGAAAGGGCTTTGGAAATCTAATTCACTTTGCACTTCTGCAGAAAGGCAGAAGATAATCGAAAACCGCCCATCATCAGCAACTCGAAGACAACCCGCTTCACGTGCGTTAGAACAAATACGGAGCCCACTCGATCCATCGAAATTGTTTCCCCATTTTTTCCTCTCCGCGTCCGTATTTTTTTTAAAGCCTCGCTCCCCGGAAACGGATAATCCGTAACAGTAACGCGAATTAACCAGAGGATTCCAGCCGCCAAAAAGTTTTCGCAACATCCGTAACGCTCGAGCTTTCGGTTAATGCGTCGGGTTCGAGGAACGTGGAATTGCATTCCGTCGAACCGTGCGGCGGAGTTAAATAAAACGGCTATGGCGAAACTTTTGCCGAGCATCCAATTATCAGCGGCTAAACAGGAAGCGGACCTGTCTTATTGGAATGTTACGATAAAGCGCGGGCAACGATTACATTGATCGCTCGCGATTCATCGATCACTTGTGGGGGGGGGGGGGGAGGGGGAATGAACATTGTTAAAAATGCTTCGGTACTTTGATTCTCGTGCACACCTTGAATTCTTTCTCTTTCTTCTTTGTTCCGTGGGCCAGTTGTGACACACGATACTTACCAGAAGAAAAACTTTGGATACATGGGTAGATAGGTATTTTATTTGAGGTGATCATTCCTTCCCGATTTCCGGAGAGAATCCCTGGCACACGATTTGTGTCCCCCGGGAAATTATTGTCCCCAATTTTCACCCCAATTCTGAACTTAAAGTAATCATTTATCCCCGAGTCTGTATTTCTTTTTTAAAGTTACAAAATAATCAGCATGAACCCGAAGCCTGCTTAGAATTTGCTAGTAAAATTCTACTAATTTGGCAACAGCGTAACAGAGTGTACGAAGGGTAGAGGTGATCTCAAAAAAATATATCGTGCAGTGGCGCACTTGGAATTTAATCTTTGGGGGAGCCGAGTTGAAGGGATAAACATATTTTTAACATAAATTCAATAAAATTCAGTAGATGATTATACAAATTTATTTAAATCGGTGTCTCACAACCTTCTTCTCAGTCGCGATACCCTTTTATAATATTTAAATAACCTGTGACCTCTTCCCCATATAACGTAAGGTAAATTTAATGGGTAAAGGAAACTCATTAAAAATAGGTATTTCAGAACACAATTCTAACTAAATAATGTTAAATAATAACACAAACTCTGGCGACCGTCCAGAAAACATTTCGCGACCTACCGGTTGGAAATAACTGATTTAAAGGGTAAAATCGAGTTTTCTTTTCTGTGTACAAAGCTGTTGAATTACTTAAGTCGTGGTTACACTAATCACATTTTTCCATTTTCTTTGGAGGGTACCAGGGCCTCTTGCCCTCCCCCCCCCCTGGGTGCGCCACTAATCTCATGTCCCCGAAAACCCCAAGTAAAAAATGGTTACCTTAACTTTGCTTCACCATTCAAGTTGATAGAAAGGAAGCTTTCAAAATTGTATTGTAAAGCTGTAATTTGAAATTACGTTGGGCGCGGTAAACGTAGTCGATTTTCACGCTTATCCGGGTGACGTCGAAATTCAGGAACGTGGGATTTAGGGGAACACCGATTTCATGTAATTCAATTTAAGTTTTCAGCTTAATGCGCTTGTTTTCAAACCCGTTGCGCTTTGGAGCACCGTTCGAGAGCGCGAAACTTCATTCGATCGAAATTGGAAAACAATATCGCGCGAGATGTATCGTTGTTTTCGATTCATTTGAGTGGATCGCGTTATTTGCGAAAAACATTTTCAGAACCGTACTTAATTTACCTGGACGCCACTTCTTGTGCCGTTATTTTAGAACGTTCAGTATATTATTCCTCACGGCACGGGCGAGTAGAAAGCAGAAGTTGAAGAGGAAGTAGAAGTGAAACTACAACAACGCCCGTTGACGAAAGCCGCGTCAACGTTCGCCGACCGTTCTCTGCGCTTTCAATCTCCAAGAGCAGAAAAGGGAAGAAAGGAACGTCCAGTAGGAAGTTTTACCGTCGGTAGTTCGGAACGTAGCTGCAGGGTGTACACGGACGGCATATGGTCGGAATAAGGAAAGAGCGCTCGTCCAGATTACGGCAATTATCGAATCACGTTACAGGACCTGGCGCCACGCGGCTCGAAAGCGCAGAAATTAAGTTCCAACCGCCGAGGAGGCGACTCGAAATGGCCGGCGCTTGAGACGAGCACGTTCGAAGAATCGAAACGTCCTTGTAGAAAACACTGTAAGTACTAATAATCAAATTTTATACTATAATATCATTATTGACCCGTAGACCATCTTCCGATAAATTTTTTTTTCTTCTTTTTTTTTCTTTAATTTAGGCACTTACAGTGTCTTCTACAAGGATTCTTGAATTATTCCTTCTGCCAAAAAATAATGAATATTCTTCTTTGAATCACCGAAGCCATCGAGGTGACATTTGTTCTTCAAGAAGCCATTCCTGCCTGAGCTTAATACATTGACTCGTCGTGTTGAAGCTGCCAAGAAACTAAGTACCTACCCGTGCAGCAAGTTTCTGAATGAAAAATTCAGTGAAGGCATCAGACATGACCGCCAACGGACCCGCCGTGCCATTGTGCAGTTTCGCGTTCGGATTCCTCGAAAGCACGAAGAGGTCCATCGAACTGTCGCCGGGAGGGCCGGCCAATCAGGAGCACGAGGTCCCGCGTACCGGCTCGGACCTCCCGAGGTCGTGTCTCCGGATATTAATGAGAGGATAGAGAGGCGGTGGAGACAGGTTACCGAGTGCCTCCTCCGGCGGAGGAGCGACGGGGCGAAGGAGGTGGGAGGAGGACCAGGGAGGGTCTCCACCCTAGGACCACGCGGTGGAGGGAGGACGTCGTCGGGTCACGAGAAGCCGACGGAGGGAAGGACAGAGAGACGGAACCCTGGCGGCGACGAGAGGAGGAGGAGGAGGAGGAGGAGGAGGACGAGGAGGAGGAGGAGAAGGAGGAGGAGGAGGAGAAAGAGAGAAACGGACGGATCTGGGACCACTTTGGCGGAGAGGAAAGAGAGGAGATACCGGAGGTCGAGAGGCTGGGAGGGGGTGGTCGAGGAGCGAGAGAGATGGCCGAGAGAGATCCGGAGGCCACGTAGGAGACGTTCAATACTGTAGCAACGACGCCGAGCCAACGCCATTGGCTACCATTTTCTCTCTATACCTTCTAGGCATACACCTTGTACTCTATTCCGGTCTACTCCACTTTATTCCTGCTTCTACCACGGTTCCCAGTCTTCCACTCCTCCCCGACCGCCTCCCGCCGCTTCTGGGAGCCATCGAGATCGCGGACCGGGAGCACCCGGACAAACGGTAGGGTTTCTCGCGCTGCCAATCGACCTGCCGCAACTCCGCGATTCTATTCCCATGCTTCTCCATCCGTCCAATGTCTCTGGTCGCATCGCCCATTATTCGCGACAGTCCGGTATCGAGCTTCCCGTTTAATACTCGACATTGTATATCGACTACATCCGCGGCGCTTGCCTTACCTCGCGGACCAGCTCCGCAGCCAACCCAGTCTCAGCTTACCTGCAACGCGAACTTACAATTAGTCTAGACCGAGTCCAAGCCCAAGTTGAGTTGATCGCATATTCACCGAGCGAGTGGACGCGCGCGTTTCCTTATGATTACCGTGGAACCGCGGGGCGAAGGATTCGAGGCGGGACAAAGATCGGGGCAGCAATCAGCCAGGAATACAGCGTCTTCCGTGCCGATTGCTGGCCAATCTGGGCATCATCATCGCGCTCCCTATCCGGCTGCGCCTAGGCTTACGCAATGGCGTGCATTTATCTATACGCGAGCTCGCTGCGCGCACGTACACGGCCGCGTATATCGCGGCTTTCGGCCTTAGCATAATTGCCCGTAAAGCCCCCCCCCCCCCCCGTAATACGTCTATTACGCCGATGCCTCTGTACACGGCTACTGACACAGGGCATCAATCCTCGCTCCGAGTATTCAATTAAGTATCCCTCTCCTCCTGGCGCGAGCGCAAGCCTCCATCCGCGCTCGTCCCACCTTCCCATCTCTTTCTCCGTTTCCCTTGGCACCCCGCACCTTTTTATCCTCCGCCGCGAGGATTTTATCCCGCCACGCTGATCTATCGGGCGAGCTCCGGGAGACGGCAGCCTCTAAATATTTTCCCGAGGAGGATAATCGAAGGTGATGCCCTCGCTTTCTGGTCCGTCGCTGATTTTTTCGCGCAGGGGTGCTTAGTGGTTGGGCTCGAGGATTTCGAGTTATTTAGCTGGGGATTTGCTTAATTTTAAAAACTAATCTTTATTAAGTGAATATTTGTAAATTTTTAATTACAACGGCGCTACAAAGTAGATTCAATGGATTTTCTAAACTAGCGGGAAGCGAAAGAAGCGGGAGAAGCGAGAGAAGCGAGAGAAGCGAGAGAAGCGAGAGAACAGATACTACCTAAATAGGTACCATTCAGCCCCAAGAAAGCTACGAACGCGACAGAAGATCGCTGCAGGGACAAAGGAGTGGGCGATAAGACGTATCCACCGGGCTATCGGCAGGTTGCTCGGGATAAGGGAGGAGAATCGGCGGAGTTGGTCGCGCGCGTGGTCTGCAGCTGCTGGATCTTATGCTAATCCCACCCCCGCAGGCTAACCCTGGCGTGCGCATCGCATGAAAAAGTTGCTCGTTACAGGCTCGCCCATAAATCTCCTTGCCAAAGCTTAATCTGTTCGTCGGCCCCGACCCCTCGGCCGGCCGCGGAAAACTCTGAGAACGGGGCGCGGCAAGTGTGGTACGTGTGCGTGTGGATTTTCATAATTTTTTTACCTTCGACGGACGAAGGCCGTATCTACGGAAAGTTGAGGGATCAGGGATGAACATTCTCGATGGGGCGTCTCCTGCTGTCATCTTACACCGTGGTGAAGGTTCGGTGTCTATTTACAAGAGTGAAAAGGACGGGGTGAAATTTAGAAAATCGTCTTCCTCCGATTGCTTTGCATTTTCGAGGACCCAAAAATAATATTTGTTTATATACCTATTTAGAATAGAGAAAAACAGTAGAGAACTATTAATACATTAACAGAAAATAAAGGTAAAAAGAAAAACGGGGGAAAACACCCTTGACGGTTCAGAAGAAGGGTTACGAAAGTTCCTATTGTTAGTTTAAAGAATAGTGTGACGTTGTATTGAATAAAACTGTAGGAACTTGCTCCAGTGACTGTTGTACCTACCTGTTCTTACGAACTTTTAGGAGCGCTATCAGCTCCTAAATATACAAAGGGGCCAAAATAAAAAGCACGTAGATACCTAGTTCCTCTGAAACATATCCGAAAAGCCAAAATCAATGCGATCGAAGGTATGCAGACCTGGAAAGCTCTACTTGTCAGTTACTGAGATACCTGGACCTAAGTAGTCGGCTTTGGAGATTCAGGATGAAGAGGAATTTACTCGACAGAAACAGACTACGTATCAAGGTTCGCTGTGAATGGAGCTCGAGCTCGTTACCCGTATCGAGAGCGGAACACCCAGGAACAGGATCAGGTCTCGTGCTGGCCGCGGCGCGGATCGGTTACGCGTAATAGGCGCCTCGCCCCCGAAGAAGGTTCGTGTTCCCGTGACGAGGCGGGCTGGATCGCCGCGTATGCGAGCGGGAAGAAAAAAGTCGGCAAGATGCAAGGTGTAGCGTGAGAACTCCCGGAGAGAGTTTTGCGAGCCTGAAATCCCAAATGTCCGCGTGAAAAACGCGAAGGACTCGAGGGAACCCGATGGCCCCTGCACGCTATACCTGCGCAGCAGGTCGCCGTCTTCCGGTTCGGTACCTAGAGGGTACCCAGGTCTAAATAATTATGAAATATAGCTCTTTCCTTGCTAATCCTATAAAGTAGGAAAAATTAATTTCTGTGCTTGAATGCGCAGAAAATGTTGGCAACGTAGGTACCCCCGAATCGGCCACCATATCCAGCCACTCGCAGGAAGAAGAAGCTCGTGAGCTTGCAGCACCGGTGTATAGTACACAATGCGGATAGAGCGTGCGTGGAGGCCATTATGGAGATGGAGCTTGGGAGAAGGGGGATGGTTTGAAGTACCTACAGGGGGCTGACAGCGACGGGCTTGCGGGAACTCGAACGATTTCGACTACTCTGGAAATTGAAAATTTAAGGACTTGGACACCCCAGAATTGAATAATTTTCCTATCTCTTTCTACCGGTTTTAGTGTTTAATAAAAGAGATTAGTGAGATTATTAGTGACACCCGCGATATGTGCCTCGAACAAGTTACACTTTACTTCGAAGGGGGGGCCTGCTGTGAGTTTGAATAATTTCGAGCAGCGTTCAAGGTTCAACCGTAGGTACCTATATGTATTTCCGTGGATCGTTGAAAACACGTCGAGGCCATCGCTACCGATGGAGAACGCGGAACAGGGAAGGAGGGCCGACAGGGTGGTTCGTGGTAATATATCACCCTCTTGTCGTCCGTGAGACGCGAGTAAGCCTGTCGGCCAGTAACCACCTTCTCCTACTCCTGGTCCGACCACCTCCGACCGGAGGTGCAAAAGGGAATCGATACCTAGATAGCACACTCGCGGGCGACTCCGATTGTTGGCCGGCGTCTCCTATCGCTGGGACAAATCGATGATACGACGTCCGGCGTCTAAATTAACCCCCTGTGGCCGCCTCTTCTCATCTGGACATTCTAAAATTCTCAATACCTCCTTATTTGTCGAGGCACAGTTTTATATACCTAACAGAAGTTCCAGCCAGTGTACGTGGAAATAACAAGTGGGTAATAGTACTTATTAGTACCTACTTTGAAATTTTTAGAATTTATAGAATTACTTTGACCACCTACTTGCTTCTGTCCTTTTTCGAACGTTGTCAATGGCCTCGCCGAATCGTTTTTCCTCGCTGATTAATGTTGCGATTGCAACGGCGAGAATCACTTAAACGGATCAGAAAACGATCTATCGGCCATGCAGAGCGCCTCAGGGGGATGAAAACCGCTCGGAGCGACCCGATAACCGGTTGTCAATGCAGCAATCGGTAGCGGAGGATACTCCCGATGAGTAGAAGGGCGATATCAGTGCGCGTACTCTGCTAGGAGAATTTCATCCATGGAAACTATAGGTATAGGCAAATAAAATTAATCCGAAATCCGTGCACTACCATAGCTACTACAGCTGCTCCAAGATACTTAGATACTTAACGCGTTCAGAAGCATTCTCCTGTCCTGATCAGCCCGTTCAGCAGAATCGAACACGTGGAATCGATGGAATCCAGGCGAAATCGCAGCGCAACTTTATTACAAGAACATAGCAGAGTTCTAAACAATCCAGACTTCGCAACTACCGCAGCATCCCTTCGCGTCTAATTCAATCCCGCCGCAGCAAAGATTCTTTCTCATGAGCAGCGGCGGGGAGACACCGGAAAAGGGAAGAGGGCGAAAGGAGGAAAAGAGGCCGGGGGAAGGCGTGGGTGAACGAGACGGAGGTTGTAGAAGCGTGGATCGATGTGTCGCCCGCGTGTCCAGCGGTCACGAGCGCCTGCGCCCTGTCCTCCAGGACGTCGCCAGGCTCCCTGATTCGCCGAGCACGGTGACAGTCCTCTCGCGATTGTCAATCTCCGCCACCACCCCTCTGCACCCCGGCCGGGGCGCCCTTTGTCGCGAAGAGGGTTGCCAAACGCGACAGATCGCACGCAGGGTCACCGCCCTTCGTGGGTGTGTCTCCGACTTATTCCACCGTTCGCCGGTGGCGACATTCCTGCTCGAGTATTCGGCAAATTAAATGCAACATTTACTTTTTTAGTATAAACGAGGATCACCCGATTTTTTCTAATTTTTTTTTCGTATCAAATCGATTTATGCGACGCCCACCTTGTTAAATTTAATATCCCGCGATTTTCCTTTGTTAATTGACAGTGCGGTCAAGTGATCCCGGTGTTTAAGTGGAGATTTGCGGGGAGCACGCTCCATGCGAACGGATTCGTTCTCGTCGAGTCGTAATGTCGTTGTGCAGTGTCCCCGCTTCAGGGCGACACCAGCGACAGCTGTGATTGGTCGCCGGAGGGGACAGGGGCGTGGTTAACCTCCATCGCTGTCTTTCTATAATTGCATCGCGTTCACCTGTGTTGTGCGTGGACCTTCGCATTACCTTGTCGGTTTTTCCCCTGTTCCATGCCGGCTCCGCCTCGCTTATCGCCTTGACGACTTATTTTTCGTTCGCTAATTTAGCCAACACGCGAAACCAACAACAAGGGGAAGGGGAAATTATCGCGACTGTATTCTGTATTATATTCATATGTTATACATATAACATTTCCATTATATTAGGTAAGTAGGTGAATTTACATTTTTTACATTTTCTATTTCAACACTTTTTTAAGTTCACAGTATAGATTATTAAAACTATCAAGCCAAAATAAAAAAAAAACAAAAGCTACGGAAAATTTGAAATAATATTAATTATCTACCTAACTCGTTAAAAAGTATTACAAAGCATCAAGAAATAAAGTTAGGTACCTACTGTAACCAAATAACGGTTCCACGGTCTCTTAGATAATTTCACTTATCAAGTTGTTATATATATGTATACATATAGGTAGGTACCTACCTACAGCAGGTACGTAATTGTACGATTGATAGCTGCTTGGTCGTCTAGATATCCGCGGAATCTGCACGGTGCTATTGCTAGAGACCAGCAGCGGATGTGGATGTTTTGGAAATAAGACTAATTACCCCCTGAGGCGACGGCATTAATTAATACCGAGCCACCTGTACCGGATCTTACACCCGTTTTACCCAAACTGGTAAGCCGTCCAAGGGTACCTATCCAAGTTAATAGCACAGCGAATCATAGATGTGACGTTGCGCTTCCCAAAACGTTCGGCATTTTCTTTCTCTGAAGGTTCTCGAGAAAAAGAAGGGAGAAACTTTGCGGGACCTTCAGCTTGCACTCTCACACGCCTCAATTTCATGCAATTCAACGTAATTCCCCGGTCGGGTTACCCTGAACAACATAATTCAACACACTCGATCGCGCTCACAGATCAGTCCCTCGCGATTCTTCTTTTCCGACGGACAATCTAAAATGGTCCAAGATCGTTTGGTACTCGTGGGTGACCGATCTACGTAATCATGCGCATTCGCCACAGCCTGCATTATCAAAAATAGCTTTCGCAAGCGTTACCACAGGCGAACACGAAGAAGAACAGTGAAAAACTCACGATCAGCGTACGAATCGTACATATGTGAATGTTTTGTTCCGACAGGACAAGAACAGAGAGAAACGTTCCCGAACAAATGTTTTTGTTCGTGTTCGCCTTGGTGTAAACCTGGCATTACAGAAACATTTCACCGTGAAATCCAAGTGCCCCAACAAATTATCCTCGAGATAGGGAAATTTTTTATTCGAATAAAAGTTAAAAAAGTTATTTGTAACGCGACCGAATAAAGTTAAAGTAACTTTTATTTGATCCGTTATTTAAATAATATTTTATTTAGTTAATGTCGCTCGATGGAAGTTGTGGCAAGGATCGTTGTGAAGGTGCACCGTGCACGAACCAAAGGTGGATCCGGTGGGGCGATACGGGGGCGTGTTGAAGGTATCCTCTCTCACGGCGAGAAAGAGCGTGGGCTCTGCCGTGTCGCGGGATAATTGGGACACCGTGTATTATCGTTGTTGCGTGCCATAGTTGCGGTGTGCGGTGTGCGGTGTGTGATTGGATAGGCGGAGATGAGTCGCGCGAGATAGCTGACCCTAACTAACGTAGAAACCGAGGGCTATATCTTCGAGGACCATCTCTTCTCCATCTGCAGCAGCATTACCTATCCACGTCACCGGTTGATGCATGGCGTGGGCGTTCCTGCGTTCCTGAGTTCCTGCGTTCCTGCGTTCCTGCGTTCCTGCGTTCTACGTACACCGGGGTTCTCATTTAATTACCGTTCAACCGCCCTCTCACGTTTTTCTACCCTTCAATCGCGGGCCATTTCTCCAGAGCGATCGTGTCTTCGAAAATTTGTCGGCTACCTCGGGAAACAATTCTAACACCTGGTTCTTCAATTTCTAGCCAGTTCTTTCGACAATTTTATTTATCCAACAAAATGGAATAATATTGTACAGCTCGGCGAGGTGGAAAAGGACTTGTTCAGTGCCTTTACGGGTATACATACATATACATACTCTCATAGTTCGTGTGCTGATGCCTCATTCCTGTCTTTTATTGTCAATAAATATATTGTCGTTTAATAGTAACGTCTAGAATTGACACCTGTAAAATATCAGCTTTCTATTTCAAATAATCATGTGAAACTGAAAGCATCGCTGTCCTTAACAGCTCATCGCGATGCTAGCTTTAATATAATCATTACATTAAGACTTTTTATCTTGCAGAGAAAGGTTCGGACAATGTGACCATATTTCCCACACAGCACAACGTCCCAGGGACGTCGACAGACCGTACCAGGAACGTCCCAGGTACGTCTGTAGACGTCCCAGGGACTTTGCCGGACGTTGTGCTGTGTGGGTTCTTCTAGATTTTTAAAGGTATTATTTAGAGGCATTATTTTTCTAAACTAAGAATTTCCTTAGAACGATAAATAGTTGCCGAGATATAAATTTATAAGCACAGGTATGGAATAAGTTATCAAAATGTTTCTATCCCCGACTCAGTCCCTGCCTTTAAGGTTCCTTTTCACGAGACCGTGTATGACAGCATAAACAAGCGTGAATCATTGTCGCGACATCGCGACATCTAGTCTTTACGACGACAAAAGTCATGACTTTGCTACAGCTCGACAGAATCTGAAGCGTAATTTTCACGCGACAGTAAATCGTGACTTTTACGGTCATAAAAACGCATCGCTCGTTTTGTTATGACCGTAAAAATCATGATTTACTGACACGTGAAAATTACGCTTTACGATAGTTTTCTTTTGCGATTGTTAAACGTGAATGATGATTTTAATGTCACGTCAAAACGCACCTTTATTGCAGATCGATCGAGATTATCGTCTAGAGTTTAGGATCGTATTCCTCAGCGAGCAGTTGGTTGGTAGACGTCGAAGGGGAAGATGATCGCCCACAGAAGTAAATTGCGCGTGCAACTTTACTATAACTTACGCTACCTGCGATATTCAATGAGCGGTTCCGTATCCAGATTAACCTTTAGCCAGCCGCGCGGCATCGTGTAATTTGACAGCAGTTTGTCTCGCACCTATATAGTTGCATCGTGACGTCGAATTCGCAACAAGTCAGCATCCTCGGCTGTCTATATGTACGCTGTCACAGCGTGACGCAACGAGACAGCGTTTCACCAGCCACCGTGCAACCATCTCGCTGCTACCGCTACTGATTACCTCGGCGATCCTGGTATCGATCGATGTCCTCCGTCCAAATCACTTAAAAATATCCATCAAAGATTATTTTAATTTGATCCGAAGCAGAACCCCAGCCATTTGATCGGGAACCCTCTCATGAATAACTCCGGAGGAGCAGCCAACTCGGACAGAAAGGAGGAGGACCGAAATTTCCCGTCACTGCGAGGGGATAATCGAGGGTGTCCGAGGGGCGACGGGCGGGCACGCCCGATTATAAATCACAAGGTTCACCTGGGCCCTTTGACGACCCCGACACACTCGCGGCCACCCTTTGCCCCCGCCGAAGCACAATACGGCTTGTTACACACACGCGCGCTGCGTACTCGCGCGTAGAGCATCCCTACCACGCCGTCCCGCACGCACATACGACACGAGGGAAGGGGCGAGAGGCCTCATTAACTGGTTATTAATAGCTTAGCCGGCTCATATTAATGACAGACGCATCTGCTTCTTATATATCTACCTGGGTTTATCCATTCCCCCCTCCCGCCCCTCGCTCGTCCAGGGGTCAACAATTTTTAGTGGCCCTCGACCAGGGCACCGCGCCACTTTCAGTGCATTTTCAAGCATTCAAATATCTTAAATAGTTGTTGAGAAAAAAAGATGATAAAAATGGTTATCCCCATATGACCCTCGGTGGTTTTTAGGGAAACAGCATTATTCGGTATACATAAATACTGAAATTGATGCCGGGGCCGTTTTAACTCCTTATAAATTTTCAGACAAATGCGTTACAACTTAGTCTCTCACAATCAGAAATATCTAATCTCTCCACTATCTTTATCTGCTGATAAATCACTTTTCTCCCAGTTGCGTGGTTGCACTCTGGAACGGCGATGCCCACGCGAGTCAACGAAAATGGCGAGGCTCCTCGACGGCATTCGAGGTCGAGGCTGCAGTTCGATCGAGTTGAAAAGGTTCAATGACCTGAGGGTGGGGTGGGGGGCGAGAAAAAGTGACCTCGATGGCCAGAATTTTCGCACGTATCAAAGCGGAGACTGGTCCGCGGGCACTCCGAGTCGTTGATAAATCGCGGAACGGTTCCAAGCGCGGCGGCCATATCAGCGGCGATATTCAGTAGCCTCCTATGGCTGGTTCCCCAATTTAAGAGGTATTCAAGGGGACACAAAGGGGGCCCCGCTGGCTCATATGTCATCGTGGCAACTCTATGGTCCACGCTCGGCTTTGTCGACCGGCTCCCGACGATAGATCCGCGGCCGTTTATGCTTCCTTCCTCCCCCTGTTGGCCCCGTCGCCCTGCCACCACCGAGGCGCTCGCGAATGCTAATTGATGTTACTGACTCGTAGTGACCCGGCCTCGTGTGTGGTCCTGAGTCGTGAGCGTGTTGTAACGCCGGGGCTGGCTTTTAATCGAGCACTCGGGCCGATAGAGAGAACGAACGCTCGGTTGTCTCGCGAAGAGAACTAACTCTTGGACCGCGCCGAGCTGCGTTAGGTAATCGCGTCATTAACGCGGAATAGGATCTCGACGCTGACCGATATTCTGCGTGGGATCCGCTGTCAGCGAAGGACTCTTGCGACCCCTTTTGCCACCTTTCATTCTCTGTCTGAATGGCTTTCCGTGGAGTTGCAGGCTGAGATAAGCTGCGACGTCACGCGCGGCTCGCTATAAGAAGCGCTATTCCGATGATAGGATGCTTCGCGGTCGAGCCCCGAATCTCCATGAATTAACGGCGCAGTCAGAAAAACGACAGCGTAACGCGCGGACACGCGCTCTCTCTCTCTCTCTCTCTCTCTCTCTCTCTGTCCGAGCTTCGAACCAGGCCGATGGGAAATTACAGATCTCGGGGGATTAATGCCACGAATCGGGACCAAGGGAAGAATAAGTGTGGCGGAGTCGGATCTGGCTTGGAAATCGCAGCTGTTGGGGTGTTCTATCCGAAGTCGCTACCAAAACCAGCTAGCCGCGCGTCTATGCGCAGGGTGTTATTATTTTTTACGGCCGGCGGAACGGTAAATCGCGTCTAATTCGACGTTTAGGGATTTAAACGTTTGTCCGTGATCACCAGGACGCATCTATAATTTTGGGGCGTCCAACCGAAACGCAGCTGCTTCGGAGGCAAGAGATCGCTTTCTTGTTTCCCCAGAACATTCGATCGACGCCCTGGTCGATTATTTCTGAGGAGAGTGCAGCGATCACTGGTCACGTGGACTCGTCATGCTCAGTCAATGACCGTGTCCTCTTCCCCTTGAGAAGACCACACTGAAGTTGATCGCTAAGAAAATGGGGTACCTTTATCGAGTGCCACGAAACTGAGAAGTTTATTTCCACTGCAGGCGCAAGCCATTTCCATTTCACTATCGCTATCCACCGCAAATTCTGCCTTCGTCCAAGTTGCTCCTAGTCCCTCGCAACGTGATCGTCCGTTTTTAGGTGTGAATTGTTTCGCGGCAGCCGGGACGTCGGAAAACGACGAAGGTGCTGGTGCTCTCGAGATCGAATCGAGTAGGGAAGCAGAGGAGGGTGGGGAGGAGGGTAGGTAGCCGTACCGGCGGAGGGACGGGGGTGTAGCAGAGAGCAGAGGTTACTTTTAATGTCTCGCGTCACGCAGCCCAAGGCACCGTGAGCCTCGCCTCGTCCTCCTTACTAATTTGGCGCCAATTTCCAAGCAACCTCCCAAGCAAAAACTAACCGAACCATACACACCACTTCTATATACATACACTTGCGCGGCGTGCACTTCTACCGTGGGCTCTGATTAAATGCTACCCGCCGTCGCTCGCCTCCTCCCTCTCCTCCTCCTCCTCTTCTTCTTCTTCTTCTTCTTCTTCTTCTTCTTCTTCTTCTCCTCCTCCTCCTTCTTCCTCCGCGCTCTGTTCATTTTTTTCCTTATCCCTGCCTGCTCCTTTCGTCGCTCTCTCCACCGGTTTCTCTCCCTTTCGACCCGTGTTCCCACACTCCGTGGACGCGTAGCGCACGAGAGGGACCATCGCATCCCCGTTTTGCACGGCGCCCTGGCACGCACGCGTGCTCCTGCGTGCACGTCCATCCTTTCCGAAGGATCCAGCCGGGCTTCCTTTCCCCGCCTTCCTGATTCCCCAAGCTTTTCGTTTGCTTTTCTTGGAGCAGCCATGGGACCAAGTCGATGGAGAATCTGGGGAGGGGGGGATTCTTCAAGGGGGTGGTGTCCTTTGAGGATTTCAGGGGCGTTTCTGAGTAGATTACTCGTGTGCCACGGTGGAGAACACTGAGTAACATTTTCAGGAAACAAGAAACTGAAGAACGCCATTTGCTAACTCGGAATCTTAGATCAGTGGTGAGCAACCTTTTGTCCGAAGTGGGCCACAAGTGGAACCCTATTTACTACGCTATGCGGACCGAAATATTAAATAAAAAATATCATGAAAATGTACACATATTGTCAAGAGTTTTATATTGACAAATTATTAATTAAATTGACAAATTATCTAAAAGCCTGCGAGAGGGAAGCTATGGGTATCGATGGTCTGAGAATACCTTGCCTGGCCACGCCAAGTATTTGACTTTCAGGCCGCGGACATCTTTTTTTTTTGTCTTTTATTGTGTTATAAATCTGACTGCGTTCCTAACATGTGTATGTATATGTTTATGTATTTTAGATTGTAGGGGAGTTATTGCAGATTATTAGTACTAAGACAATTAACATTTATTCGCATTAAAATATTTATTTGTATAAAAATATATCGCGCGTCTAAACTGATCAAGGAAAAGTTATATTCTGAACAAAATAACTGCTTTACAAATATTAATAACAAAATCTTAGATACCAATACAATTTACAATAAAAGAATAATGAAGTGTATATAGGTAAAAACATTAATAACCCAAATATGAAATAAATGATGATAAGAAATTAATTTCCTCTCGAGAAAGTGTTAAACATCCAATAGTAAGTAACTGTCTCAACTATCAAGCTACAATATCCAATACTAACTTGCGTGCAAATTATAGTGCCGAATAGGAAATATAACATAAAATATCTTAAATGGTAGAATATTTGCAGCCCTCCCCTACTATTTCTCCACAAACGTCATTCTGGCAGTCGCCATTAAGGGCATCATCAGCGAGCGTGGAACAAAGAGTAGGAAGGGTGGTTCCCACGCGGGTCGCGGGATCCGCGACGACGGCGGCAGCCAGTCGCGAGGACGTCGATAGGATCGGTCGTATGGCGTCGGGTTATGCAAATACGAGTCTCAGCGGGCGTCAATTTAATGGCGAGGCCGCAGGTTCGGGCACCGCGAACAACGGACCGCATCTTCGGGCAACGGATACGGCTCATGGAAGGACGAAGCAGGAGGAAGAGTCGGTAATGATGGACGTTCGATTTTCTCTTGCAACTTCGCCAGCGGTCCCGCTGCCCGGAGGATCGAATCAGGTCGAGTGTTGTCGGAACTTAAATGTAGGTAGTCATGGATGCAGGGAAAATCTCCAGAGGTTTAACGATCTTAACGAACTTGAGGAAGTTTTAAAAGATCGAGCCCCTTGAATATAGGTAGGTAGGTACCCTTCGTTATCTTATCATCAAGCAGATGAAATCAACCCCTACCAGATAAATCAGCTTGAAAATTTCAAGTCATCGAGTTCGATGAAAACACACGTGGTCCCCGAAGCCTCCGAGATCTCTCGAAGGGCCCAATTTTCCACGTCGCAGCCACGTTCGAGGAATAACGAGGCGTCCCGAGTCCATCAGGCGCTTTGGGATTCAGCCAGGACCGGGTCGTCGAACAGAGGGGGTGACTGGGGAGATGGAGGCTGGCAGGCATCCACGGGCAGTATATCACGTCGCGGGGATAAGTTTTTGATCGGCCCTCGGTATACGGATGACCCCCCGCTGCTTGACCTCATCACGCCACGCGATGGGGGTCTTTATAATCCACCATCGACTGCGCGTATCCTAATCACCTTTTGTCTTAAGCCTGCCAAACTCTTGCTCGGAGGCTGCGCTGGCTCCCGGCGAACGATTCGAGCCACCCTGCTGCCCTTTCGTCGCCGCCGTACTCCTTCCACACTGACCCCCTGTACCTTTGTCGCTTTTGACGTATGGATTCCGAGGTGCTTGCTTATCGGCGCATTAGTCTTTTGGGGTTGATTCCTCATTGTAAAGTAGAGGTAGCAGCGGAGGAGGCTTCTTTCTGTGCAGCTGTAGCTGTACTTTTGGGCAGCTCGAGCACAAATTGCCTCTGTAGCGTCTCGGTTTAATAGTTCCCAGAATTTTTCCTCTAGACTACCTACATGTTATGAAGCAGAGATTGGCAAAATCCAGAGACGCGGTAGCGTCTCGACGCCAAGTACACGAAAGACAACCTAACCTGAAACTTATTCCATTAATATCTCATCACTCCTGCAATATTGTCTTAATTTAAAGGCATTTTTCTTATGTAAACCGCATATCAGCTTTCGAATAAGACCAATTTCAATAAAATCGGTCCTCACACGACAGAGATATCGAAAACGGTTTAAAGAAAAATTCTTCTGATTCTTCTTCTCCAGTCAAAATTTTTGTCGACATAATACGCATACGCGTTACACGCACACCTTCAGCCAAAACAGTACTAACACATGTTTCGTCGACTCTCGATGGATCTCGAATCTCGATGGATCGACTCTCTCGCAGGGATCGTCGCCCGTCATACACATATATGTATACATATGTATATTGAATTATTATATTCAATATTCATCTTTTTTTGTCTTTTATTGTGTTATAAATCTGACTGCGTTTCTAACATGTGTATGTATATGTTTATGTATTTTAGATTGTAGGGGAGTTATTGTAAATTATTAGTACTAAGCCAATTAACATTTCTTCGGTTGCGCAGCGTCAAGTATTTTGAATAAAGTATTTATTCGTATTAAAATATTTATTTGTATAAAAATATATCTGCTTAATATTATTTAATACTTTTTTTTCTTTGTATAAATAGCCATTGTTATAATGGGCGCAATTTTTGTCTATCATTAACTTTGTAAAGCTATTAATTAATTTACGACAATGTTTTTAAATGGGATTCTTTTTGATGAGTTAACTAAAATGTCCGCGGTACGAATAATGGAATGTACGTACACAGCATTTTAGCTGTGTATATGTAGTTGTGTCATCTTAAGCGCAGTTAGAAAGCACCTTTATGTACTTGCAGCTCATTTTGATTTCACATCTTTTTTTCTATTGTAATTATATTATATGTGTTTTCTTTTTTTTGTGATTATATTTATTTTAATACTTTATTCGTCCTTGACTTTTCATGTTTTTTCTTCTTTTGGTGTTTTTTTTATATTTATTTTTTGATAATACTCCTTTTCTTCCTCGACTTTTTCGTGTATCCTACCTGTTATTTTCTTTTTTTCGTGTACTCTTAAATATTACGGTGAACCACACTTTAGCAGCTATTATATATATCACAATGAACTTGGAATATCTCCAGCAGATTCGTCAACTGTTCCCCAAAGCAAATTTCACAGAGATCGCCAGATTTTCGAGGTTACTCGCCAAAAACGTTCGACTTTGTCCACTGACAAATGAGCCAAGATTCGTGGGCGCCCAGCTGGATTCGCGGCAGTAAGATCCAGGAGATAATTTGGATCGGCAAAGACGTGGTGGCATGGTGCAGCGGGGTGCACATAGTGTTCTTCAACGTCGCCCAGAGGAGGCAGAGCCTGCGTTGGTGCTGGAACCAGGAGTCGGGAGAGGGTGCACGCTGCCTGTCCGGTCACGCGAGCCTGCCAATGTTCTGCTACGCGGAGAAGATCGCTAAGCCCAGAATACTGATCTTCTCCTACCCCTCGATGACGAAGATCTCCGAGTGCGTCGGCGGCTGTTCGTCCGGCTACTTAGCTACCGCCTTCACAGCGCGCGACCACATCGTCTCCGTGGGCTCCTACCCTCGCTTCCCCTTGATCGTGTGGTCCTGGAGGACTGGCGAGAGGCTCGTGACGGTGAACACACCGATACGCGACGAGGTTGGGCAGATCCTACGGATCACTCTGATCGGACCCACCGTTATCGCCCAGATGGGCAGGACGTGCGGTAGGTTGTTTACCTGGCAGTTCGAGGTGGCTGGCAAGGTTGCAATTTTAAAAGGTACAGCTATTAAACTTGAAAACCACAAACCACCGCCGAACCAACTACTCGAGACTTGAAACGGTAGATCACGAGGTGACGCTCCCGAAGAAGTATCCGATCTTGTGGATGGACTGGTCCCCCACGTCCAGCGAACCCCTGCTGGCAATCACCGACAAAGACGGCCACATCTTCCTCAGCAACTACGACGGTAGCGAGGTTCAGCGCATCGTGCTGTCGCAACGCTGCGGCATCTGCGTGGACGTGGAGCTGCCGATGGTTTGCTGGTTCCGCGAGGGCATAGTTCTGCGGACCACCTTCTGCCAGATCCGGTTCTTCATGCTGAACCCGCGAACGAACCGCTGGCAGAAAGAATGGTACGTCAAGTCCGTAACCAAGCCGTGCATCCTGGTCAACCATCCCTTGAAGAACGACTGGCTGTTCTACCACACGCTCGAGGGATACTTGATGCAGATCGACTTTTCCGTGGAAGGAGAGACGCCCAAGATTAGGAAGTACCTCAACTACGGCGGAGTCTACCGGTTCGCGGACTTTGTTTACCCTTGGTGCCACCACCTGGTCGCTAGCGACGACAGAAAGGAATTGTCTGTTGTGGAGTGTTATAGTGGCACCCTAGTGAGCCTGGTCGATCCCGAGATCGAGGGAGAGATAAGTTGTCAAGTTTCTCATCCTGATTACCCGGTGATCGTCGTGGGGACCACACAGGGCGAACTGGTCTTCGTCACGTTGCTCGACCCTGCTGCACCGAAGATTGCTGCTTACTTGCGGCTGCACAGGACACCGCTGGATCTGATCAAGTTCTCTAAAAGTGGGAGGCAAGGGGTGTTGTAAATGAAGCTTCTTTCGTCGCGGAGCTGGAAAGAAGGCACACTACCCACAAGCCGAAATGCCCGACAAAAGATACTAACAATAAGAACCCAAAAAGTAGAAGTCCCCTTGCCCATGTGACAGTTCAGCTTGTGGGTAGTGTGGCATCTTTCCAGCTGCCAATAGTACTAGCCCATTCTGAAGCCAAACCTCCATCCCCAGATGCCTAATCGCCATCGAAAAGAAGAAAGGCACCTGCTTCTGCGTGAGCCTGCATCGCGACAGACCCTACACAGTGAAAGCTCTCCTTGAGTCGCAGCGAATGATCGCCGACGCGCTCATCTACGAAACTCACAGAGCGCTGAAGGTTCTCCTGTTGTTCGTCGGGGTGAAACAGTTCTCCGTGGGCCAGCAGATGATCGTGTTCGACGTCCCGGAGGAGAAGACTCTCGTGACGGAGGTGGAAGATGTGATCGACCTGCCCGGCGTTTATGGAAGCCTGTGGCAGGTCCCGGGGCACGCGATGCACCTTCTCGGGTCGCCATATCTGACGCGCCAGCTGCGAGTGCAGAGACTGCACGACTTCAAGGATGTGGTTATTACGGACGCCCTGATGACTGGGCACTACGTCAGGGTGGCGCATATCTTCGTCGATCGACGGTGGATAACCACGGCTGCCTTCGACGGTTTGGTGTTCGTCAGGGACAAAACGATAAGGCGCATCGTCGCGTACATCATGACGCATCACAGGGCAGACTTTGGCTCCGTGAAGGCGATGATGAACAAAAGCGGGGACGTGATCGTGTGCCTTGGGTACAATGGCTCCCTGGTTTCGGTCAGGACGTCCGACGAGGAAAGGAAGGTTCGTTGAGCGTGATTGTTAGCCTATTCGCAGCCCCGGAATTTCTCCATTTATGAATCTCCTGAATCGATCCCTGACTATAAAATTAACCCTCCCACATCCCTTCTCCTTTGTTCAGCGCAGGAGAGCTCGGTTGCAGCCCCGAAGCCCAGCGACAACGCCAGAATCATGCACAGAGTGGACTACAGCCTCTACGAGAGGCAGAAGAAAAAGATTCTCTCCGATTACGCTAGCCTCGATCCTGCGATCCACGATGTGCTGTCACGACCGAAGTTCCAGTTTCCTGGCCCCGAGGAGGGCGACAAAACCTGGGCAGAGTGGAGAGAGATGGAGCAGCTGCGAGAGGAAGAGGCGAAGTGCGAGGAAGAGAAAGCGGCGATACTGAAGGACTTTCACGTGCTCCAGGGCAAAGTGAAGAAGCTTCTGGACGCAAATGAAGTCTGCCCGGAGATAGAGAAGCTCCCAGTGGCGTCTTTCGACCTGGACATAGGTGGCCGCGACCAGAAATTGAAGGCTGGTCGCGACGAGTGCGAGGACTTTCGCTTGGCGATGGAGCATGACTGCAGGGAGATGGACGGGGTGGCCAGCTGGATTCGGGAGAGCTTTTGGGACCCTCAGGTGGTTCTGGGTAAATCCCTGTTAGCCATCTTCAACGAGACGGAGGTGACCAACTACCCGGTGGTCGCGGAGGACCCAGAGACGAAGGACCACTTGCAGTGGGCCAATTTCTGTAGGGAGGCCGTGCAAAACATCGTGGAGGAGGACGACTTCAAGCCTTGGAAGCTGTACACCGAGGAGGAGCTTCAGGAGGTGCTCAGCAAGCGGGTGACGGTGTATCGAGCGGTGGATAGGGGATTCGCCTTCTTGCTGGAGGAGGAGGAAGATAAGGAGATGGAGGAGGAAGAGCTTAGGAAGCAGAGGGAGATGGGAGGTGAGGGGGACAGTGTTTCTTGGTAATTTTGGCGAAATCTGTGGAAAGAAGCGTTTTGCATTCTAAATGGACGACCACTTTGCTGCAAGGTACAACCACGCACCGATTCATCGAGCCAGCGGCTTCTTACTCCCAGATGGAATCGTACGGCTTCGGGCACGTGATGCTGAACAATCGTTTCCTCCTGCACGACGGCAAGAGGCTTCGGGCGCATTTCAACGACGCCTTCGACCGGGTGTACGAACTGAAGGAAAGACAGATGAACGTGATACGGGGCAGAATCGAGAGAATACGCCACATAGACTCCGAACTGAGCACCATGTTCGGCCAGCGCGTGCGTTATGTCCCCGCTGACCCCGACTGGCACTGGCAGGTCATTCTTCGAATCATTTATTTACAAGGGACAATCCCGAATTTAATGAAACTGTTGGATGCAAAAAGGGCCTGAGTGTCCTCAGGTCGCTTTGCACTCAACACTATAATTTGCCCCTCTGCCCTTAATCAAGCCAATCTTAATCCACACCTTCATTTCCCCGCAAATTATTTCCTTTCCCCAAATATTTCCCAACTAAAACTGACTGCAAATCCTGAAGCAACAACTATCAGTCGCCTCGGTTCCACCTTCCGCCCTCGACTAACCCTGCGAAACTTTTCTTCCCCGCGCAGGAGAAGCCAGAGAGCATTATCAAGGTTCTCGATCACGAAGTCAATGCGAAACCGTACATCTCGCCGTCGCAGCGAGAAATCCTGGACAAGCAGGCGGCCGAGGAGGAGCGCGTCCGCCAGTTGTTGCTGGCTGATGACTTTCGCGAGCGCGCTCTAATGGCGATGATGGACGGCGTGCTGGAGGTTCGATGGGAGGACGTCATCAAGATAGACGTCCCGAAGCCGGCCTGCATGCTGGAGAAGAAACCGGGAGACTACACCGCGGAAGACATCCTGACGGTGAAGCGTTACGAGAAGGACGTACAGTTCCTGCAGGAGGAGAGGGAGCGGTACAAGAGGATGCTGGAGGCCGAGTACACCAGGGTCATGGGGCTGATGCAAGAAGGAATCGACAACTTCAACGGAAAAGTCGACGAGTTGTTCTACGTGAGTAGAACTTATTTCGCGCCCCGCGTTCCTCGGATCGTCCGATTCACCATCCAATGGCCCCGTAGTTGAAGATCAACATCGAGTCAGCCATAAACCAGATCCACCTTCGGTACATCCGCGGCTGTATGCGAACCTACCGTCGGATGAAAGCTCTGCGCGAAGAGGAGGCGATAAAGGCACGTATCGCCGACAAGCAGCAGTACGCGGACACCTTGGAGACCCACCTGCAAGCTTTCAAACACGTTCTGCGGGAGTTCGTGGGCCAGCACGAGACATTGCGCAATCGGGAGAAGGCGTCGTCCAGGAGATTCAAATCCGAGTTCTCGTCGCTCAACAAGCTGCAGACCGAGTTGCTGGAGCAACAGTTGAAGCGTCGACCGAGAACAAACTTGAAGAACCTGAGCGCCAATGACTTTCTCGACCTTGGTACTCACGTGGTCGCTAGAACTCGGCCGACGTTTATGGCAGCGGAGTGCATGGAGTACCTGAGGGCCATTGACTACCTGGATGTTCGACCTAACGTCCTTCCGCCGAGCCTAGACAATGCCCATTGGGACCAATTGGTCAGAATCAGGCGTCTGAGGATCGAGCTGGAGCTGAAAATCAGGGCGAAGGAGGCGGAGATCATCGACACGGAGAACGTGATCTTCCGGTTTGAGCAGAGTATTGAGAAGTGTAGAGCGGACGTCGAGGAGGCGACGAGGAACCTCGAGGAAACGAGGAGGCGTTGGATCATCTCCGAGCTGAACGTGGAGGTGCAGCTGGTACTGAAAATGGGTCAGGTGGAGCTAGACCTCGCTGGGGACCTCGAGGACACCGAGGACGCGATACTGGTGCCTGAGACCGAGATAGAGGCCGTGAACTCGCTCATCAGGGCCGCGGGCGCCTGCAAACTTGACGCTCTCACGCGACTGCTGAACTTCCAGAGAGGTAATGGCTCTTTCTAGGACCCGACTTGTTTGCCTTTTTCAATGATGAAAAATTCAGAATTAGGTATTATTTAAAAGAATCTTATTCATCTGCTGTTGGGGAAAAAAAAAAATAATAAAAAATATCGGGAGCAGTGGAGCAGTAAAAATTTTGGACATTATTTACCAGAGGGTGTTTTTTTTCTTATACATATTACCGTTGCTCGGCTTTAGTTTCCGATATGTTCGCAAAAGACTGTGATCGGTAGTCGAACGGTTCAACTGAACATTTGGCTTCGTCAAAGCGAGTTACACAGTGAATTTTCAATGTCGAACCTTCTATTCTTTTTGAACTCCAAATCACCCAGCGCCGCCACTGATTTCTCCAGGCACGTTGCTGATGCAGTGGGAGCACGAGTGCAAGAGGAAGCGCCTGGAGGACCTGCAGGAGGATCTCCGTTTTACGGAGTCGGTGACGGTGACGAAGGAAATGCAAGGGTACCTGAAGCTCAAGGCCAGGGGCCTGAAGGACGACAAGGCGCCGCAGAGGCTTCAGCTGAACGTCGAGGTGATGCAGAAACGGTTGGAGGGTATCGTCGCGGGCCACCGGAACCGTCTCCGCTCGATCGAGAACGAGATCGCCGCCATCAGAAGCAAGAACGAGCAGCTCGATCGGCAGATCTTTGAGGGAAACGTGGCGAGGTGCGACCTGGAGCAGCAGCGCGATCTTATCGGCGAGGCGAGGCAGCGGGAACACGCGGAGAAGAAGTTAAGGATGATCATGAAGCGATCCGATCTGATCAAGAAGCTGCAGGATAATTACGCCAAGCTGCTGGAGCTGCAGACGGAGCACGAGCTGCTCAGGCTCCGTCGATACCCGATGCTCTGCTACAAAACTGTCGACGACAGACCAGAGAACAAGGAGATTGCTCGTCCCTCTCGTCTTTTTCCTTCCAACCCAGATTTTTGCCCCTGCTAATGAGCCCCGGCTTTTCTCCCGCTTCTCCTTTCTAGAAGTTGCTTGCGAGTAAGAAGAATGTAGTTGAATGGTAAAAGAGGGAAGTTGGAGATGGTTTTCCGTAGATTTCTAGATTTCGATGATTAAGCTCTAACGATCGATTTGGGGTTTGCACGGGCGAATTTATTTAACAGGTCGAAGCGATAGATTGAGTAGATAGAAACGCAGCGTGTCGTCCGCGGAGTGTATGCGAATGCATTTATTTTGCAATTAAATTAGTGTTATTTATTACGGAACGAAAAGCTATTTATACGGGGCTTTATAAAAGCTGAAGTTTCGAAGGTGCTTCGATTTCGAACTGAACGCGTCGCGAACGCGTCTTTTAGTTCTACCATTATGCATGCACCGGCTCACATCTTTATCAAGGATAATGACCCTGCCAGGCAATCTCGCAATTAACTAAGTAACCGAATAATAAATCCCCGTTTCCCAAGAGCGAGGGCCGGCAGAGATTAAGGACGATTTCCAGATACTTGGACCGCGACAGCCCCGAAGACCACCTTCTAAACGTCGTTAAATTACCAGCCAGCGAAAGGATTTAATCAGAGTCGCTTTGCTGGCTCTCACAAAGGACAAGCGGCAATTTGCAGCGGCGCATAAATCACCCCGCTGGACGCTCGGTCCCGATACATAATAGGCGCTGCGATCTATACTCTTTTTCACCATAAATAACTGTACTAATAGTATAGGAGCGAGATGAATGATGCCGGGCAGCGTGAGCGCCGTTGCCTACGGATCGGCCGCGAAACCATCGCGTACGAATCAATTTGATCTGAGAAATTCCCAGCTGGAACCGTTCCACAGAGAAGAGAAAAGAACTACAGACTCACCCTGCGACGATTAAACGTCCAAGGATTCTTACGCTCTCTCACCCCCTTATTGGCGTTCCTCGGCGTGACCTTCTCGGTTTCTTTCATTTTTTACGCTGGCAGATCGAGGGCATTCCTGGAGCTTCGTAGAGGAGACCACCTAAACGATCTATCAATCGAACGAGTTCGAATCCTTCGAGTTTAATAACAGTAGCTCGACAGTTGCAGGGTTCGGTTCATGTTCCAGGTGGAGCAGGAGAAGGGGTGCAGGGATTGTCCGTTTGGTAGCAGAAGAGGTAGAAATAGCAAGTAGGTACTATGAAATTTCAATCAATGATCCCGCAGTTTTGTTACTATTTAAATACTATTTCTTTTCAAGATCATCAACGGCTCGCTCAGTTGATAGTCCGCTTATCCACTTCCTTTAAAATCGCATTGCTACACCTCGAGGTCCCACACCTGTGATCCTATACAATATACATGTGTATATAGAATTTGCGACTTGGGTAATACCGATTTTAAGTGCCTTGACTTTTTCTCTGATTCGAGTCGCGTATAAAGCTGGGTTCACATTTCTTACCGCCACCTGTTAAATGGTAACGAATGTAGACGATGCCCGAGACACTGGATTTTAACGACGCGTCCGTTTGCTTTTGTTATCGGCTCAAGAGTGAACGCGATACTAACAGCCAATCAGAGAATTATTACTAATCAGATAAACTCTCGGTTATCGATTTTTAATTAACAAGCGTTTAACATCTTTGTTTTGCTAACAGTTAGGTAACAGGTGGCGGTAACAGAGCGAGTTACGGTAATAAACGTGGACCCGGCTTAAGGCTGTGTTGGACACTTGTTCATCTTCTTTCTTTCCTCTTTCTGCTTTTGTCTTTCTTCTTTATGAGTTAGATAAATAAATAAATAAATAATCGTGCAAGTGAGACAGATCACACAAGTAGGTATAAGGTATTACTTTTCACGTCACTTTTCTTTCCCGTTCCACAATCGCTACGGTTTTGCATCCGGATAAATAGAAGAAAAGAGGGAGTGGGAAAGCCCACGGTCCAGCACTGTAAATATTTTCGCTCTAACGATCGTATGATTTTTATTAATGAACAGGACCGGCTCCGCGCGGCTTTGTCCCCTCCCTCGCCCGACAAATATTATGGCGTTTGAAATGTTATTCATCGGCTTCCTCTTCTCTGCCGCCGCGGTAGCCGTGACGAGTCACGGAATCCGGGATGTATCCGCGTGACCGTCCATCGATTAATCATCCTTCCTCCGCTGACATCGACATAATACTGCCGTCGTTACGTAACAACACCGAGTAGACTGTTACGAAAGTGCCACTTACGGCGATTCCTCTTGTTTGCCAAGTGTTTCGCTCCGTTTCGCCATTGGGAACGCGGACTGGGACTTCTGAGAGCCTCGTGAAAAACAATTCATCTGAAAATTCATCGTCCACTTGCAATTCTTCCCGAAACTCTTCTCAGAGGGGCCCTGACACACCCAAAGAAGACGGGGTTTTATTCTTTAAATAAATTTTTATAACTACCTAATGAATTTCATTGGATTCCCATTAAAAATATTTTTATTTCTTCAACTCACCACCCACATAGAACACTAATTAACCACTTATACAAACTTCTCGCGTGTTTCCGCTTAAAAAAAAAAGAAACTGATCATCCTCGAGACTCTCTTAATCACCCCATAAGATTCCGTTTCATTCAAACTCATGATTCTCTCCCTGACCCAGTTTTCCCCGTGGCTAATGCTATAAACGCGAGCGAAGGTGGAAATTTCGAATGCCCTGGCTCGGGGGCACGGGGCGTCTCCCGGTGAAATTAGCATCGGGGGAAACCGGCGGACGCGTTTTCACGGTGGCCAGGCGATATCACGGCTGCAGCGCCGGTGAACGGGGGGCCAGCGTCGGTTATCGGGCGAACGGCCACTCCAATCAATGCAAATCAAATCGAGAGCCGTGAATACGAAGAGCGTATAGTCAAATCAACCGAATAAAAGCTTCATGAATGTAAAAGACTGGTGAATGCGAGCGGCGCGAGCCAATCTGGTAATGCGTCGTTCTCCCACCAGCTTCCCTACCTCCCTCTTGACACGAGGAGGGGTGTGGGATAAATAACCACCTACGGAATATTGCGTTACCCTGGCGCTGTTCCTGCCCGGTATGGACGAAACGTTTAAAAAAATCGTTTCTACCGTCGCGTGCAGCCGTCGCGTTAACTGGTCAACAGAGATGAACCTGGCGAAGTAATCCTCAGTTTTTTGGTGAACGCTCCTGGGAACTTTAGCGAGCAAGGGATCATATGTTCATTAAGGTGGCCCTTCTTTATACGCCTCGAAATTTCTTTTCGTATTTCTTTGTCCTCGCTACCTGGTATGGTTCCATTTCATACAGAAATAGTCCCTGGAAAAGTTTATTGCAATTGGATAACCTGGAAAGGGTGCCGACATAATTTCTCAAAAATGGCAAACCTCGCCTATTTTACCAATCATATTTCTGTTTTTTTTATAAATACTTCTTTATTGATTTTTACATGATTTTTCAGTGGTGATTTGGTATAAGGCGTTCATAGACACGTTTCATCGTAAAATTACATTTTCTAAAATTATCTATTTTTGTCCTCTATCTGCTCGAAAACACCAGGTACCTTGCGCCCCTCCAGCGTTATGTCGTGCAAGTCGGACGCATCGTGGGCGGACTTCCCTGCCGATTTCTTCGCCTCCACCTGGTTGTAATACTCTTAAAGAGATCACAATAGAGAGCAATTAATCACCTGAGTAATAAAAACAGATATTAACAGAAAATTAAATCCGTACCGTTGTCAGGTCGATTCTTCAACCCCTCGTTCTTAAAGAGGGTAAACTTGTTCCCCTCACAAGCATAATTGCTCGAAATAAGACATTGCCCTACAAAAAAAAATAAAAAAGAAGTCGAGGTTACGAGCCAACTGCCTCATTGCCCCAATAAAAGTGAACAGAATTCCTTTACCAGTTCGATTACGGCGCAGGAGGAAACGCAACATCGATGAAATCAGAATTTTGAAAATCCCCGCAATTAATTCTCCAACGCGATATGCAATCCAACAGCCATCTTATAACAAAAGAAGTCCCCACTCGGGGCACGGTTCGCTCGCTCGGCTTCTCCCCGAGCCACCCTTTCCGTATAAGGCTCGGCGATCGGGCGCGAGGCGGCGGCTCGTTGGCGCAATAAAAATTTGACAGGATCGTCCACCGTGCATCGTGGAAGAAAAACGACGGACGGTTGGGGTGCAGGGCGGGAGGGCTGGCAAGCAGGCAAGCAGGCAAGCGGGCAAGCGGGCAAGCGGGTAAGCGGGCAAGCGGGCAAGCAGACAGCAGAGTTTACGACTCGCGCTGCGCGAGAGGGCGAAAGGGGACGACAGCGAAACTCGTTATTATCCGACCGTACTTCTTCGCGGCGTCGAAGAAGAAGACGGGCCTGGACGGCGACCGCCACCTCGCTCCTCCACGGGCCACTTTCGGACCATAAAGAGACAAAGGAGCGCTCCTCTCCTCCCGTGCGCCTCCTCGCCGCGGCAGTAAACTCTAATTTTCGCGAGGAGGATGGACTCCAGCGCCGCGGAGACTCGCCACTCCCGGCAGTTCCTCGACCCTTGCGCTGCCGTTTCACGGATCAGGGGCAACGTCGCGGCGGACCCGTCCGAATGCTGGCCCGCGAATTTCAACCCCGTTCGCAGCTTTCGCGTGTCTAACGTCAGTGATCGTAACGGCGGGTCGTTTTGCGTGCCCGGCGTCGGTCGCCGTAACACGTCGGAACACGTCGGAATTCTCGAAATTGCAGGCCGTTCGGCAATTAAAGGCGTTTAAAGCAACCCCGGGTAAATAAAGATACAGACGCGTGAGAAACGGAACCGTACTTCCGCGGAACTTTAATTCGCTCTGTTGTAGTTTATTGCCAAGATGGTTGCTCCGTTTCAGCAGCGTGAGCTCTACTCTCGAACCACCCCCGTTTTCGTACGCTGCGTTATGGCTGTTGGAGTGGCAAGTTGTCCGAGTGGACCGTGTGCCTAAGCGTGACACTAATCCCACGTAGGAGCTGCGCGTCTTTCTGCATTTCCGCCTGCTCTATCGGGCACTTACGTATGCGCGAATCCACAATGGGCAGGGTGGAGCATGCCACCCTTGTTCCTTTTCGGCGGATTGGGCAGAACGCCCGCGACGTTGCATCGCACTGCCGCGATACACGCATCGATAACCGCTCTTCCTGTCCTGGCTGCGAGATTTCCCTCGAAAATTTCTCCCACTTGAAAAACGAGAAAGTGCGAGAAAAACTTTGCATAAAACTTTCGTTATTCCAAATTTTCACGCGTTTCACCCCCGTCCTTTGGATGCGCCACTGATTCACATAATATTTCTTCTAAATAAATAGAAAAGCAAAGATCAACTTCCAGGCTTCTAAATAAGTCCAATATAATACGACGATAATTCAGCGGGTGACGGTGCAAAAAGGAAGATGGAGATGTTGCTCCTTATTAGTTAGCGACGAGGCATCAAGACAGAGGAAATTAGTTCGCGATTCGCTACTTTGAAGCGTTCAGGTATGGGACCCTCCCCCAGCGGGGTTTACGATTACGAGGCTAATCTAGTTTTAATGACAGGGTCCGGCGTGCTGGACGAATGATGAAGTGTCAAATCGCTGGCCCGTGGTGGGCGTTGCTCTTCATTTTTGGTCCACCGCTCTCGCGACCAGGCCGGAGTGGTGTATTCCACGGGCAGGTTTTTAATTAGCACGGGGTGGGTAACGTCCTTTTACCACTCTTCCCACCGTGTCAGAGGACCGTTTCTTCTCGGCCCATTTTTCTTCCCACCTTCCACGAGATTCCACGAGATTCATTCGTTGGTGGCCAGATTTCTGACAAATAGTCAACACTTTTGGCGATCGGTAGGAGAAACGATAGCAGGACGACCAAGGATTAACGAGAGTTCTCGGTGAAACGTTACGGTGTTCTACACTATGAGGTACCTGCGTGGAAATAAATCTGCAAGAGCCCCTATCTTTCCTCCTTCTCGCACGCTTTTATTTTACAAAGATCCTCCAGGTTAAACTTCTATATGTATAGTGTACCTCTATTTTTCTCCCCGTCTGTTACACATACAGGTTGTAAACATGTGGGACATTTTCTCAGGATCAAAATAATAAAAAAAAGTTACACTTTTACAAGTACCCTGAAAGTACCCCAAGAGAAGCAGTGAATAGTCCGACAATTCACTCGAGCCCGCCACCCCCGCGTTACTACGCAGAGCGAGCGTACGTGGAAATATGATTACGAGATCCACGAGTAGCCTTCGAAGACGATCGTGAGGCTGCCCCGAGACTCGAGACCCTCGGATCCTGAGCGTTCGTTTCCTCCCTTTCCGCGCGAAATCTCGGCCGCCATTAATCTAGCGCGGCTCGACAGGTCACTCGAGTAGAACAGCCCATTACAGATATTACGGGGCCGCGTAAGGCCCCGCTCCTTCCTATCAAATAATTATTATTGTTGTTTGCTTTGCGGCTCTCCCACTCGCGGATCGTGAGGCTTCCTCCTGAACCCTCGACGATGGGTCGCCGGGGTGACCAGCAATTTGTTTCTAGATTTATTACCGATGGCCGATACATACACCGACTCGCCGGGGCTCCGTCTCGCTGTTCGCGTCCGGTGATATCGAATTGGGATCGGAGACGACGATGATTCCTCCGGTTCCTCGGGCTACGGGGGTTGGCAACGGCGCGCGAGGGGTCAGTCTCGGGGTTATTGTAATAAATATCGGGGCTATCTCGCGCCGCGATGCGTTCCTCTCTTCCCGGCGCACTTGTCGGAGGGTGGCTGACTGCTATGGGCGTGCGGAACTCGTTTGGTACCTGCCACTCGAGGTGCGAGCCGCTAATGGGTTTGTTAGCGGGTGTCACGGACTCGTGACTCGACGACCCTTCGGGTAATTTGCCATTGCGCGTAGACAAATCTTCTAGTCGTGGCTCTTCTTAGGCGAGAACCCAAGATCTGTGGGTCCGCTGCGTTCTCCGATCTTATTCTCTTCCGAACTGTACATGTCACGGGTAAGAGGAGAAACAGGAAATGTCAGAAAACAGCTTTACCTTCGCATGGTCCATCTGAAATAAAAAATTCCCGGGAATTTAGTTAGTCCATAATTTCCATCTCTCATCTTTCATCATTTTTCAGCTGTAAAATAAAAACTACGCAACAGATAGAACTATAATCTAATATAGGTACTAAATAAATTTGGTCGAATTTTTTCTTTCTAATCAACTGGGTCTAAAAACTACAGTGGTCATCCTAATAAAAAACGCTGCCGGGAGATCGCCTATAATTCCATAATTTATTTCGATATCGGATTTGAAAAAAAAAATACAAGAACTTTAAAATATATAGGTACTTTCGAATATACAATCGTTTATTATGAAAAGTCGTAAAGTTTAAAAAAAAAAAAGAAATCCCGAAAAGGATTTATTGTAGGAGGGTCCGAAATATCGATTTTTCTTTTACATAAATCAATAATTGAACATCACGATAATAAAATTCGAAAAACTACGGAGCACCAAGTTACCAGAAAACCAATCAACTTAGCCTTGTGGACGAATATTTGTGAACATTTTGTTTACAGAGCTAAGTTATTGGTATAATGATATTGTTCAAATAAATAACTTTTTTTTGGCACATTTAAGGGAAACCTTCGTTGGGAAAAGAGTCCGCCATTTGTTCGGTTTTGCATCTTTTAAGTTATGAATTTATACGATTTGTGCGTAGGTACATTCGTAAACTAAACGAGAATTGTTTGATTTTTGGAAGAATTGCGTCGCCAACGGACTGGGGCGTAAGCCCTTATAACTTTGTTATTTGCCGCTCTTTTTTCATAATTTTTTTTTGTTTATCTACCTTAAGCTGATACACCAGGCTCCCCCCTTAAGGATCCTCGCCCCTGTTGCATTTTCGAGGTCGCCGTACCTCGGTGAGGCGCTATACCTACATTTGCTGTCTCCAATCAGTCGGAATATAATTATTGAACGGGATAACACGACGCCCAGCGATCCCACGAAACGAGACCCCTCGATGGACCGTGGATCCAGAGTGACCTCACCGCGTTTGCATGGCAAAAGTAAGAATCCAGGTTCTCACGTTCGCGTGCAAGCAGGGGAGGTAGGGATAGACCGGGACGGAGAGGGCGGTTTGCAAATAAGAATGAAAAGGTCGGTCCGGTCTGGAAGCAGAGCGAGCGAAAGCATGTTAAACACAGGTCACGCGTGTTTTGGCCCGCGCTCCTCCTTTTCTTCCCCTTTATGATACCGTGGCCGTGTTTACCTGCTGTCCGCGTACAAACGTCATCGTTAGACGGATGGTGTGGGACGGTGGTAAGTTGGACTACATTGCGTTCGCCAACGGTGGAATTCGGTGGAGAGCCGGAGTGGACGGCCTCGAGAACGGTGGGAATGACGGCCCGTAACGATTCAAATTGCTAATCGCGGGCTCTCGCGTGCTTACCCCTCGAACCGCGGCGCTCCTGATGGCCCCGCGAGGGGAGCACACCTTGGAATTACGGAAATCACGCGGCTTCCCTCGGTTGACGATTCTCACACACTCCTTGGACCATCGTCTGCTGTCTCGTAATGCGCGATGTTTCACCGCCATCTTCCTCGTCCGCTCCTTTCACGTGCAATTAAACTGCAATCTTCTATCGAGCACGTAATAAATACTCGGAGGACAAAGGGTTTCGTTAGGCACGTAAGCCCCAGGGCCGCCTTCTGTCGCAAGAGTAGTGACCACGTTTACGGGGAAAGCACCTGCAACCGAGCGCCAAGTGCATCGCCGTGAGCGAAAGCTACACGCGTGAAAAGTGCATCCATTCTCGCGGCTTATCGTGAGCCACCAGCAGCAGTACATCCATTACACCCGTCGCGGTGTTCGTAACGCTACATCAATTCCATGTAACCCGCTCGTCCTACGGTAAGAAACATCCACTGGCCTCCCTCCCTCCCCCCCCCCCCGCCCCTGTGAACTCCAGAACCTTTCGCTATCAATCGCGTGCGATAATACGTGCCTAGAGACGTTACCGCTCGCGCCAACCCGCAGCCCAATAATTACTGCCAGAATAACGCAAAACCATCTCGGATTTCTACCAGGTATATCCCCATTTCCCCTGCATGCGATCATCTAGGACACGGGGCATAAAAATTCTGCCACGAACGATGGAGTTCAAGTTCAGTTCCTTTCGAAGCGATCTAACTAAAAGAAGCTACGAATCAAAGTGTCAATGAGAGGACCATCCTTGAGCCAGAACACGGTTCACCTGTATCGATGAGAAGGAGCGCGCTCGAGGACGGCTCCGTTTCTTGCTCCGCAGGAGCAGCCATTATATAGTAGTAAATATCGTAACGACCGGCACCACCGGCGTCCGTGGGCCTAACGCGCAACCGCTAACCACGAGTAATTATGTAATTGCCGAAGAATTACTTACGGGACTCGATGGACCCGCGGACCCGTCATTCAGTGACATTCCGTCCTTTTTACGAGGCTCTGAGTGGCGGGTCGTTGCCTTACGGCCCCTCTCGTCCACCCGAGACGCCGCGCGCCCTCTCCGCTCGCTGGTGCCTCTTCTGGTCCGCGCGTCCCTCTCTCGCGTGATACGCCGACGTTGGAGCACGCGGTTGCAGCTGCTCGGCCCATAGGTTCCAACTAAACTCGTTCCCCTCGCTTTTACACCGGCACTTTTCTAATTTCGACCGTCGAGCCGGACCGTGAGAGGATCGAGGATCGTTTCGCTGGCCAACCAGGCCACGGAGTCGCTGCAATTGCATCCGGCGGGGTTGCTCGATCGTTCGGCTCAAACAGCTTTGTGGCGATTTCGGAAAATCATGCATGAGAATCGAGACTGCCTTTGGAACGTTTCTGTGAGTGGTCAGGGTGAGTTTTCTCAGGGGGGTTGGAAGCAGTGGCGGATTTAAGGAAAACGCTCCGATCTGCCGTGGGACCATTTTTTCAGGAAAATTAACAAGGGGCTAAGTGTACCTACGGTGTTCGGATAAAATCGTAATATTCTTTGGAATACTACTTATTGTTAGTTCGATCAAGTGGTGGTTAAAGAGAAGAAGCGTGCAATTGATTCTTTATCGTGTGTTGACGTGGACGGTTTACCTATTCAATGATCTGCAATTTTCCGAGGCATCCACATAATGCTTCCAGCTCCCCAAAGAATTAGTACGAGTAGTTTAGGAACTTGGTGCCCATCCAGGGTGATTAATTCAAAGTGGAACCGTATTGCGCGTTGATTACAGCTTCTAACGCAAAAATGCCAGCGCTTCGTGCCTTGCACGGGCGTTTGTGTCCGATTAGAGCGTGTACAATGCTTCTCGCGTACTTAAGGCCTCCGCGATAAGATCGACCCTTTTCGCGAGAGGACTCGCCGCAATTTTACCGTCACACCCGTTCACCATGCTTGATGCATTAGCGCGATTATGGAGCCCCAATTTGTTGCTGTAGCGGATAACGGAGCGTTATCGACGGCCACGATCATCGTCCGGAGCTTTGCGCCTCGCACGAAAGCTAAAGCCACTGGACTTATAATTGCGCCGTGTCTCGAGCACGACCTTCCATTCTTCCTGGTCCCTGGAATTTCCTCCTGATTTAAATGCTCACTTGGCATCACCTGGCATCGTGTTTCTACGTTTTCGTCGCCCTTGGACGTTCTCAAAGTTGTCGTGTAAGGGAACGGTGAACGGGTGGGAATTTTTCAATTTTTCCGACTATTTGCAGCGAGAACAATTGAAGAGTCCTTGTAGAAAACATTGCAAGTGCCAAAATTAAAAGAACAATTTGTCAGAAAATGTTCTACATACCAATGGTAATACTACATGTAGTTGGGAAGAGTAGGGTAAAATGGAATGCTAAACTTTGAAGGGTGGCGACATAAAATCGAAAGGAGAAAAAGACGGGACTTGAACAGGAGTCTTAAGCGGACCTTAGACTATAAAAAAATCAAGGATTTTGTCATTTACTGGAGGTATTGAAATCTTCACCCGCTTCAAGGCTATGTAAATGTACAAAATCTTCATTTTTCATTTAAAAAGTATTCGTTTGTGTAAAAAGCTATAAATATATGTTTTTAACATTTAACATTTCTTACACGCAAAGCAACGAAAACTGGTCGATACTCCGAGACAATATCGAAACTTCGATACCGGAAATTTTTCTAACACTGTTAACCGAAAAGTAACGTGTGCGCGGGTCTACGGTCTGTCACGAAATACTGTGAGGACCGTTTGGTCCCATGTCACGTGATACCAACTCATTCGCAGCTTTTATCTAAGAGAAACATTGATCTTTCGTTTTACTCTCCTCCATAGAATTTGATTTGTGAGATTTTTAATGTTTTCTAAAAGAACTCTTCAATTCTTTATTATACTCTGCCGTGGTCACGTGCGCGGAAATGAAATTACGGCAATTTCGATTTGGATGATCGGTGCACTGATTGTTTGCTAATGGGCCCTGGCAGGTGCAGCGCTACAACCATCGAAGCCTCCGCGGCCAAATAACGTGGCACCGTATCATTTCCCTTCATATTAAGCAAATGGCATATAAACTCGTACCCCTTTTCATCGATTCTAATTTGATAACGAATGCAGGCAGAGTAAATTAAAGAAAGACGCCACACTTTTTGCTTGAGAGCCAATAAGAAATTTGCTTTCGTTCTAATTGAAATGATTTATTTTTTATCACAAAAAGGCAACGCATACCTATAGGTATTATAAAAAAGAAGCGAAGAGTTCAGTCATAAAGAGTTAATAACCTAAGAATTTTTTACACGCTACTCACCTTGATGTAGATAAATAAACGTTCGCCGATACTATTCACAAATCACAATATACCTACTTCACACTTGAGTGTTTTGGATTTTGTTCGGCAGACCGTGTCTTGGGACGACAACTGCATTTTGTTCAAAAGATCGTCACTTCCAAAAACCTTATTTTTAAGGATCAGAAGATATTACGAGTGTGGAGTCTCTACTGAATTTACCCTACCTCCTTGCTTTCCTCTTTACTCGCGCGGAATAACAAAATCCTCGGGATATCAAAAGGAACGAACAATGGAATATTAAAATAGGGATTAAAATCCATGAAATTAATTGAAAATCCATTTATTACTTTGAAAGAGTACAATTGTTGAATGTACTCGTTCCTCCAGAAATCTTTCACACCACTAATTCTTCAGCAAAAGTACCATCAGTATCGCGAAGGGGACAGGCCATTACCGTCGTTGACAATGCTGATGCGCAGACGTCGGCGCCGGCGGTGGTCGTCCACCGAACAAAAGGGCGAGGTGAACGAACCTGGGTGGAAAGAATCGCGTGTCCTCGGGCCGATCGCCGCAAAAAGGAAGCGAAAATCGCGTCGCACCGGATCAATGGTCAAGCGAAGAACTTGTCACGTCCGAGCAGCGACAATCGATGGTACCAGATGACCACGTTGCATCGCGTGCACTGTCACTTCGTGTGACGTGGGGTCGCACCGGAAAACCACTGTGGTCAAGCCTGAGAAACCGATTCCTCGAGATTCCGTTTAAAACCTTGAACCCAAGGTTTTCGCACCGACCATCGCCTCCTTTCTGGGGGCAGGGCGAGGCGAATAAAAATTAGGGAGCGGATTAAGTAAACAAATATCAACAGACAGGCCTACGCACAATTTACGACGTGAAACGCGGTGACAGTAAGTGATCGAGTCGAGTCGGTGGTTGATAATTCCCAACAAGCTGCCTCCCCTTCCCGCTCTTCTTCGCTGCAATTCATCATGCCGTTAAGTAAATAACACTGCTTTATCGACCTATATCTTATCCCCGGCTCCCCGATCGTTAAAATCGCCGGCGCGTCCCGAATTTTAATCAGGCCCTCGCAACGTCCCCTCGCGCGGGCCTCGTCAACGAATAAATTGATTTACAGCTAAGTCGTCGGTCCGAAGTGTCGGCCGCAATCTTCGCCGCCGACAAAGCTTACAGGCATCGTCGATCACGGCGGGCATCGAGCGTCCGCCTTCTAATTTCTCATCGAGCTTTTAGATCGCGGGCCGACCCGCTCACTCCGGGAAGCGAATCTGAGGCCGGCGAAGCTTTTCGGCAGGTGCTCGCGTGACAACGTTAAAACGGGACGCCTCCTGTATACGCGCGCGTGAAAGCGTTAACGATCGGGTAATAACGATAAAGGCGGACGAGTCTGTTAGCATTAATGACCGTTAGGCCCGTTCCGGACGGCATTCGAACTGCCTCATTACGACAATAAAGATGCACCTTCCCCGCGGACGCCTGTCATCTGCGATTTTCACCGTTCTGCGCAGCGATTGCGTTTGTCAAAGAGCGGTGGTGGGGAATGATTTTCCTCTCACTCTGTCGTGTCGGAGGCAGGCTGGCCAAACGTACTATACGTACTATGTATACTGTTAGAAAAAAGATATACCTATTCCGATACATCCATAGAATTCTATGATTTTTACTTATGTTTTTATCGAATCATTCAGTGGCGGGAAGAGCCAATCTATCTGTCATAAAAATTCAGCTGTTTCAGTACAACCTCTAACCTTCGGTACATTTGTTAAAGATAATAAATTAATTAATTAAGAAATATGCATTTAAAAAATAACACGTGCTTATTGTAACGTAGTTCCTCTGAAAAGTACTTGGTTATCACATTTTGCCGTAAAGTACTATATTTTTCATTGAATTAAGATTTATTTTTATATTAAGAACTTAGTGTTTTATCTTCACTGTGACATTGAATACTTGCTAATTAGTGATCCAAGTTTCCATAAATTTCCCAGGGTGACTCGGAAACATCCAATAGCCGCGTGCGTAGGTACCTATAGTAGAGTAGATATATATGTAGACTACAGGGAGTAGACAGCTGTGCTCTTGGAGCTGGCCATGGGCGATCGAAGAGCGAAACCCTACATAGATCTTGCCAGAAATTGTTCCGACGACTAAGTGGCCCGCCGCGCCGCGCCGCGCCGCGCCGATTAGATACTCCGACGTCGATCGGTGCCGCGCGATCGATAGATCCTCGTGTAACGATAACGCTGTTCTTCCGTTCGTACGTGCGTGGATCCGCGCGCCGCAATGCTAGGCCGGATGAGACGCGACATGTGCACGACGCCGAAATTACCGTGGCGATTTTTATCGTGGCCAAGATACGAGGGGCCGATATTCACGGTTCGACATGGAAGTTCGCCTGCGGCGTCCGATTAAACGACCGAGTGGTCACGCTTCTAACGTGTATTTAGAGCGCGCCTATACTCCATGGACACGGACCAGGCCCACGGTACCTGCTCGTACCACGGCGATTAGTTCCCTAGCTGGTATCATGCTTCTCGATTGGGGTACGAGGATCCTCGATACTGTATATCAATGGCTGCATCGGGGCTTAGATTGACATTGTAATTTCCAGAATATGGGCTAAGATTCAGTCTGTGTAATAAAAGCTCGTTGGTATACGTAGAATAAGTTGGACATGTGAGTGAGAAGAATCGAAGCTTAGCCCGAAATTGTATGCAACCGTTGATACAACCAAGCCGTGGGCACACGAGGTAGGTTGACTCGATTCTTATGTTGCTATATGCTATATCACCTTCGGAACTCGTCGCTTTAGAATCATGCACAATATCATGAAATCTGGCATGTAAAATTCAAGTGTAAAATGTAAAGCGTAAAGGAAATATAAGGAATCTGACGAATGCGTGGAATATTTAAATAACCATAAGTATGCGATCCGTTATGTAACACTTTATTTTACCAAACATACAAGGGAGATAGAAGAAAATAAATACCCAGCTAATGTACATAGAATCCGAGGGAGACCGGGGTAAAGCGAGCCGTAGGTTATTAACAACCTTATAAGCATAAGTCTACATAGTAATACTTATCAACATTATCAAATAATTAAATTTTCCACCGAGTACATATTCGGAGTAAAGTGACCGGGCTACACTGAGCTGAATGGCGTAATATAGCTGAAAAAATGAAAGATTTACCACAGTTCTTGACAATCGCGGTGCAAAAGAGACAGAAGCTGACGTCATTTATCGACAGTATAGTTTCCACACATTTTTATTGGTAAGGGAAAGAATTTTATTCTACTTGAAACTTTTTTAGGCCCCCTTACTTAGAAAGAATTCAATCAGTCAAGCACCTACACCGATACGCTTTCGAACTGCTTCTGCTCCGATCTCAACCGTAGATTCACAATATCAGCTGCACTCTTTTCCTATCTATTCTGTGCGCGTCGCCTGCAACCTGGCCTTTCTCTTCCTCCTGCGCCAAATTCCTCTGCGTCTTCCACGCTACTTCCTCGCTACTTCTGATCCTCCCGTGTATCGATTCTCAAGGCGATCTGTAAAGCAGTAACGCATGCCCAATGTAGGATACCCATAATTAGCCAGAATTACTACAAACTATTCCAGAAGAGACATTCCAGCAATTATTTTCAACTATTACTTGGAAACTGTAACAACTTAATCGCCCGCATTCTTCTTGTCGGAATAATTCGATCTTACCCCGTGATCGAGGGCCACCTAATCTGCCTTTCAGGCAAGGATCTACGGTGCGCAGGTGATCGACCGGAACGGTCTTTCTTCTCGTTTCAAAGAAAAAGTGACAGGTACCGATGCCCATTTTCGTTCGTACGCTCGTTATAACTTTGTCGTTATCGCGCATCGACGCGATGGGGTTATAATTGACGGGTAATTTTCGCGAGATCCCGAAAGCTGGCAATTTATTGTCCCCCAAGCCAGACTCTGTCCGCTTCCTTCGGGTTCCCTCTACCAGGTTGGAATTGGTAAACAGCCTGATGAAAAGCTTTCTCCACCCTTGTCATTGCACAGAATTACCAGTTGCGCGCTGTACTTACGCTATCCCCCGAAAATTGCTGCGGTTCCTGGTTGATCGCTTATCAGACCCTTGATAATCATACTCCTGACACAATGAGCCAATTAAGAAGACATGTTGCCCTTAATAAGGCAGTAAGCTTTAAATAAAGGCTGCTCTTCCTGCTTCGAATTTCATTATAACGTGTCGTTCAACGGCTGTTGAAAAGAAATTTTAAAAGTGATATTTTCATGTAACGTTGTTGCAGCAGATCAGAAGAATTTGCGTTCTTAACAACAGTTCATTAACTCCTTGATCGCGTTTCTTTGTCAGACTCTACGAACTTTGTGGAAGTGTAAAATGTTCTTTATCGAACAGAGTTTGATTTTTGCTCGGTGTAGGTAGCTATAGCACCGTTCATCCAACCATAATAAATCCTCCGATAATGAAGAAAACTTCTAAACATCCAGCTCTAACGACAATCAAATTTACCACAACCTGTACGCAACAGCCAATTAACCCATCTTTCGCGGCAAAAAGCTAAATCCAGGAGTTCCATCAGCAAAGTAGTCGCGCGAACCGCATGGTGGGGTACGTCGGAGTGACGTTACGGGGGTGTGACACGAGGGTGCGCGGGGGATCGATGGGCGAGCCAACGTTAACCGAACACCGCCTTCTCGTTCTTTCTCCCATTTCCTCCTTTTTCTCGCCCGGTCCCCGTCTCCTGTCCTCCCTTTCTTTCACCTCTGCCACTCTGGCCGTCTGCCCGCCGCCCCTTCCCTCTCCAACCCTCGTTCTCCCACGCTACACCTGTCGTGCGCGAGCAGACTGGACCCAGAGAGGTGGTGGGTGAAGTTCTCTCCTGCCTCGTTGCTGACTCTTTCGCCTTGGGGCAGCGAGATGGACCTGACAGCCTTTTGTCTAGATTTCTGATGACGATGGACACTGGGTGAGAGAGCCGAAGCAACGACTAACGGATATGCAGAAAGCTGCCAACTCTCGAAATGACAATAAATTAGTTAAACCCAGTATGAATCTCAGAATTCTGTGATCTTTAATTTGCAAAGAATTCTTCACCCCGTAGAAGGATTCTTAGATTCTACGATTATTATTAGAACTACCAAGCCATATTTTCATTTCAGGCTTAAAAAGCAGATGCTACGGAAAATTTAAAATAATATAAATTATACTGCTCGCTATAATAACCAATAACCCATTCAAAAACTTTATAAAACAATAATGAGAAATAAAGTAGGCATACTCGATAGAAATAAAGCTACTTTTCATTGACGATAACAATCTTCAAACAAAATTTACGCAGTTTCAGATGATCGAGAGTTGGTAGCTTTCTGCACAACTGGGCCCAATTGTAAACTTATGCCAAAATTAAAATTTTGTCGATTAGTATATTTAAGTGTTGAATATTGCAGCTCGCGTAGAGTATTAGGTTTCCACTTTTAGCCCATTAAAGAGGCCAAAGGTTGAAAGTCAAGGGAAGGAGTACCCACTTGTTGAAAATTCTTGTAAACAACCAGCCACCGCTATTTTACCTATCGGCAGGACACGTACAATACGATAAACTTACACCTCCAATTCGATTTCCCCGAGCACTCCAACTGCCCACTCGCAGGCCGTTTCTAATCACGGCTCGTGTCGAGTCGAGTCCCAGCAGGATTCGATTTCGCGTGTACCTGTGATTAAGGGGCCGGATAGCGATCGTTAGCGATCCACCGAGTGGAAGGTGCTAATCTAATCTGCCTGGCGGATTAAAGGCCCGGTCGATGGGTTTCCAGACCGTGTTGCACACGTCCAGAGCAGGCCGGAGTCGACTTACATACGTGTAATTAACCGCCTAGCTGGCTGGTCGCTCCTCCGCTGAACCGGGACACTTCTAATTACCGTGGCCCAGTGTCAGCGGACCTTTTCGTCTGTTGATCGCGAAATTCAGGCAACCTCTGCCAGCCTTTCCCCTGGCACCCTATCTTACCTGCTCGCAGCGGTCTTCTTCTTCGTTCCTGGTCCCCCGTGGACCTCGGTCCGATCGGTAGGCGTGCGAGTGCACGCCCGGCGAGATGCCTGATAAACGAGCACGTCCCTCGTTTCCAGGGAGGAGGATCTCTTTCGCAGAAAACGAGGTCGACCGCTCGTAGGCGTGTTCACTGTTTTTCACCGAGTCTCCTCGGGTACCGATCACAGACGCGGGATATCGCAAGGATTCAAAGGATAGCGTTTCAGGACGCTAGGTATACCAGTTGCCAAAAATTATAATTTTTCCAAATTATTTGTAATTCTGTTATGTATACAGGGTGTCCCAGAACTTTGTCAGCCGGGCCATTTCTTTATATCAGCCACTGGATTTCCATTTCTGCATCTATGGATTTCGATTTGTCCTGGGAACCTCAAGGGGGCCGAGCAGCACCTGGGTTCGCGGAAAGCTTAATTTAAACAGGTGCGAATGATAGAACGCAGTTCGAGCTCGCTTGATTTCGATAGGTATTTATTTTCATTAATGATGAGTGATTCTTTATAATCGTTCTATAATATCATACATCATAGCGTTCAGTTTATACATAATTACAATTGTAAATCTGGCTCGCCCTTAGCTGTGTAAATTAGTAGTGGGTTCGTCGTGTGCCGCGAGCTGCCATACGGCGAGGCGAGTAGTGTAAAACGTAGGCTCAGGCGCGTAGAAAAATCTTCACCCCCGTTCCGTTCGTGCCGCGCAGAAAATCATCGACGCACACAGACTACGAATAGAAAGAAGGTACGCAACGTATGTACAACCGAAAGAATGGATCGCCGCGGAACGGTGGACGGGCGCGCGTTTCGTTTCTGTTGGAACACTGCTCGGAAGCTTGCGCGCCCGATCGCGATGAATCGCGACGTGCGAACTCGCGCGTGCTCGAGATCGCCGCGCGAGCTCGACTCTGCGAGAAGGAATTCTCCGCGGCAGTGCCCGCTACTGGCCGCTGGTACAGTGTGTGTTTCGTGTAGGATCCCTAGGAAACAATAAATAAAATCTATCTATTCTCATTTATCTAGCGCGAGACGACGTCCGTCACACTTTGATTTAGTGGTCGATCCGCTACTTTAAACTTCGCTCTTCGCATCTTTCTCCACACTTTTCCCTCCTTTTCCATTCGCGTTCACTAGAGACTGGGGTCTCTGGGAATCGCCGCGAGGACTTCAAGTCTCTTGATGCAGGGTTTAGAATAATATGATTGCGCCGAAATTTTAGCATACTTAGCACACCGAAAGGAATAAAATTAGCGGGCGTCTCAACATTACATCGCACCCTGAATTTTAAGGGAAATCCTAATCCTCGCTTGTCACACCTGTATTATCTGTTAAATTAAGTCGCGCAAATTCTGAGATAAAGTTTGAACATTGTGGAATATACGTTGGTCGTTGAAAATTAGCATTTAAAGTATCATCGTGTTTAAACAGTATGTAGTAGCATTTTCAGTAATGGCTGAAAAATATTTTAGTGTGACAACCGGGGGTTACAAGTGGGAACTAAATATTGCATGAACCTTCGCGAAATCCACCCAGTCTCCAGCGTTCCAATGTGGCGCGGCCTGCAGTAAACGCGTCAACATCCCTCGACTCCGTCCTCCCAGCTAAGAGTTGCCATTTTCAGACTCGATGCGCTTATGCGATTTCCCGGCCAAGATTGGTTCGCCTTTACAAAACTATCGTATCTCCGTGTTCGGCTCGTTCCACCGAGATTCACGCGTCGCATCGGCCGCGTGAGATAGCTTAATTGATTAATTACGCGATACATCGAAAGGTACTATGTTTATTATATACAGCGGTAGTAATTGATTACTGATTAAATAGTGGCATATTTACTAAACGTTACGTTATCACAACGATGATAAAGTCAGCCGGAACATCGATCCTTCCGGTCTTCGATCGTATTTCCCCTGCCCCCTTCGGTGATCAAACGAAAGAGATGACGGGGTGGAAAAGTCCCTCGGTCGACCAGCTGTTCACTCTATCCCTATCCCTCTCCCTCTCCCTCTCCCTCTCCCTCTCTCTTTCTCGGTGATTCCTGACACGCGGACTGGAACGGGAACCTCCACGAAAGCGGATAAATGCACCACGAGGGCGACTTGGATCTCGCCGAGGATCGGGGTGACCTCGCTCAGCGGTCTCTTTTTCCTATTCGCGGATCGAAAGGAACACTGTCGGAATTCGGGGGCCACGTGTCGACTACGGACAAAGTGAATGAATTTTTGCTTCGACTCCGGCACCACGGCCGAGGACTTCCGAATTGACTAGATTGCAGCACCTTGCGTTTCGCGCGAATGAACCCGAGAACTGGGGGATAATACGTGTGGGTCGGTGGTTCCCGCTTTACGCAGCGTTACGCTTGCTAGTAAGATTCCTATCCGGGAAGAATCGATTCGTTTAAATTTTGGATCTTCTATCTGTTACATATTCGCGGGTGGAAGGAGCACCACCGAAGTGCCTCGAGTCTGCAGCCCAAATTCCCGTTCTGCACAGCGAGAAAACTCGAGCACCTCGCTGTAGGTACTCCTTCCGCCCAGACTACCCAGACACGAAGCACTACCGGGAACCGCCGAGTCAGCCTCCGCGGCTGGCTACGCACCCGAATCGTCCGACGATCATACGAACCCGCGAGAACACGGTGGCGCTGCGTTCGTCGGGGAGGTGTCCCGTCCGATATTGCACGTTTACGTGGAACAGCGAGGGCCAAGCGTTCGACCCCTACCCCCGTCCCCCTAATCGAGATCATTGGCGATCGTACAGGTCGAATCGTCAGGGTTTTGGCATCACAGTAGGGTGTAGTAGTCGCAGAAGGGGATCGGTCACGAGCCACTGGTCGACAGAACCGGTAGATCGCGGTGGGCTTGCGGGTCCCTCGAATGAGCGTCCCTGACGGCCCTGGAGCAGAACACTCGCTCGCATCCCGGTACGGTGCACTTGGCTTCTTCCTTTCGGTCATCGGCGCCCGGCGAGGATAACGGGGAGCCCGAGCTTGAGGCGTGTCTGGCCCCCTGCTCGTGAGACATCCTGGTGAGGTGGTTGAGATGCTGGTGCGTAAGACCGTTCAGGCCGGCCAGGTGGGAGGCAATCGAGGACAGGCCCGAGAAAGTGGCCCCCAGATGCGGCGGCAGCAGCAGAGGATGAGGGGGTGGCAGTCTCGCGGCAAGATCGACCGCTGACGGGAGGCCTGGTGTCAAAGGGTAGGCGCCTAGGGCGCCGATGCCGGCGTCCGCGTACAATCTCGCGAGGAACTCGTTGTGCAGCAGAGGACTCATCTGGGAGTCCTCGACCCTTGGCGAGAGACTGGGCGGCAGGCTGGAGGACAGCGGCGGGCTGGACGACGTGGACAGCAGCTTTCGGTGAAGGTTGAGGTTCGTCGAGTGCCTGTCGCGTGACCTCTTGGAGGGGAAGGCAGCGTTACACCCGTCCACGCTGCACCGGTGCATCAGCTTGAGGTGGACGTTCTGATAGTGGGTCTTGACACCGAAGTGATTCTGGAAGACCTTGCCGCAGGCGGTGCAGCGGCGCGGGTTCTCCCTGTCCAGGGGCACGTCCGGGCTGCTGACGAAGTCGCCGTTCTCGTAACGGCCGTACGTGATCAGACTATTGTCCATATCCATGGCCGCTGTGGAGGGTGAGGCGCTGGATGAACGAGAGCCACGTGAGGAGTTGTCCATGGTGATCTCCTGGTGCGTCGTGAGGCTGACGGGGCTGGTAGAGCCGCGGCCAGACCTCGAACCCTCCCGCTGCGTCCCGGTGCACTGCATCGCGCGACCCTGCGACAAGGACTCGAGTTGACGCAAAGTGTTGGTCGAGGAGTCGTGGGAGAGGTCGTCGGCTGTCGTCGGACGGCTGTCGACCGAGCTGGGGGCGCGGGAGGGATCATCGGGACGCTCACCTTCCTGATTACGCAGCGCGTCGTTCACCTCCTCCTCCTCCTCCTCCTCCTCCTCCTCCTCATCATCATCATCGACCTCTTCCATCGGCTCATCTTCGTCGTTGTCCTCCTCCTCCTGGTTCTCCTCCTCCCTCGGCCTCTCCTCCGTCTCGGCCTCCTTCGTCGAGGATGCCGCTTCCGCCGCGTCCTCGTCCCTCGTCGTGTCCTCGCACTCGCTCCTTCTCCCGTCCCCCTGCTCCGCCGTGGTCTGCTCCGCCGGAGCTGTCGGTATCGACGCCGCAGGGACAGCGGCGTCCGCCGTACGGGCCTCCGTCGAGTCGTGGCACGTCTTTGGTTCCGGACTCATCTGCCTCTTGGGCGACTTCGCGCTACTCGCTCTCGAGCTCAGGTCCCGCGGCTCCTCCTGAGGTAGATCCTCCGCGTTGTCCTGAGACGAGACGGTGTCTCGCCGAGGGCCGAGCAGCTCTCTGTTGCAGGCCTCCGGGGAACGGGAGCTCGACTCCTGGTCGTTGAAGCTGAGATTCTTCGGGGAATTCGGCGAGGCTTTCCGCTCCTCAGCCTCCAATCTGGACATCGACATGTCCTCCGGCTGGCTCTGGAACTCGTTCATCGACGAGACGCCCGCGCTGTCGGACAAGCAGCGTCTGTGGATCCTCTCCTCGTCGTTGGACGAGTCCCCGTCGGTCGAGGAAGAGTGCATCTCCGTGAGCACAGCGCACCGAGTGGGATGCTGGGACTTCCTCTTGCGCACACCCCTGCTGTGCAGCGACGTCGAGTTCATGGAATGCTGGCTCATCGAGAAGCTCTGCTGGTCGACCCTGCCCATCGAATCGTTGTCCTCGTTGCTGTCCGGGTTGCTGACAAGGTCTTCGTCCGCGGGATCGCCGAAATACAGCTTCGGCCGTTTGGCCAGGCTGAAATCAGCGGGCTGCTCGTCGTCTTCCTCCCCGGAACGCAGGGACAGCCTCGGCGGCAGATTGCTGTCGTCCTCCGCGACCACCACGATGCCACCGTCGTCGTCTTCGTCATCTTCGTCCCCCTCTTGCGACGCTGTGGGCGCCTGAGCGGAAGGAGACACGGTGTCGACCGTGCTGCTGCTACAGTACGACCCTCTGGTCGCGATGCTGGTGCTGAGGGTCTCCGCGGCAGTGGTGATCGCCACGGAGGCAGTGGTGAGCGCGGTGGTGGACGACAGGCTGGAGTTGACGCTCATCCGCTGTTGGAGGCTCTCGTCGTATGGTCTGCCTTGGTTCTGCGAGGACGAGAGGTCCAAGTGCTTGAAGTCCAGGGCGCACAGCGATGCTGGGGATCGTAGATCGGGGGGCGGGGTGAGCAAGGGGAAGGACCCGAACGGCAGATGATTCAGGCCCGTGGCCGGGACAGGCAGGACCACCTGAGGCGGAAGAACGAGGGCGTGCGCCATGGACGAGCGTCCATCGTGCGGCGAGATCTTCCGTCGCAGATGGGGGGAATGGAGCTTGGGATTCGGGTTGGCGCTATGTCTGTTGCGCGACCTCCTCGAGCTGAACATCATGCAGCAGCCCTTGACGGTACACTGGTGCATCTCCTTCAGGTGCACGGCGCTGAAGTGGATCTTGAGGGCTCCCTTGTCGCAGAAGGTCTTGAGACAGACGTTGCACTGCACCCTTTTCTTGCCAGTCGTAGGATTGATGAACGGGGTGCCCAAGTTCGGAGGTATATTCGTGGAGCCGCCCCACTGGCTCCCTGGCCGCTTGCCAGGCGAATGAGGCTTTCTACCAGGGATGCCAGGTGGCCTGCCCAGAGGAGCTGCTTGGAGAGGTAGTGGCGGGTGGTGCCGATGCTCCTGATGATGCTTGGACGCGGTGTCGCGTCTGCTCAGATTCAGGGCGCTGTCCGAGTTCTCGTCGCCCTCCTCGTCCTCCTCCGAGCCGAACTCGCTGCTCTTCTCGCCACCGCTGTGCACGTCCGAGGGGATGGTGATACCTGCCACACCGGCCGAGGACTTGCACATGGGTGGCGGAGGGAAGTGCGTGGGGAAATTGGGAGGTAACGCGCCAGAGGACACTGCCATGGACAGGGGGTGGCCGAAGTTGAGCGCGGAGGAGGAGATCGGCGCCACTGGCGGCATGTGAGGCCTGTGCAGCTGATTGCTGCTGGAGTGAAGATGAGGCGGACTGTGCGGACTGTGGGGATTCCTCATGGACTTCCTGTTCTGCAGCAGCTGCTCCGTGGGCTGCGGCGGCGGCAGGGGCGGGAAAGCAGGCAGTCCCAGGGTGCCCAGCTTCCTGAAGTCGAACGGTTGCATGCTCTGCAGTCTGTTGAGCGGGGACACCGTCATGTGGGAGTCGAGGCTCCGGGGAGGCGAGTTCGCCGTGCTGGTCACCCCGGAGTTGCCGCTGGCCGACGTCGAGTAGTGCTTCTGAGTGGTCGGCGACATCGACGGGTGTGAGACCGAGGGCGGCGGGGGCGGGGGCGGAGGCAGGGGCGGCGGCAATCTCGAGCCTGGGGGCGGGAGGCCGCAATGGAGCAGGTGCAGCGACGGCGGTAGGTGTGCTAGTGGCATCGTCGGCGGCGAAGGTCGTCTGCTCGGTGACATAGCATCCGTACCCGGCGTCCCGGCGGCCAGCAGCCACTGCTGCACGAACGGACGCGTCTCGGCGAACCTGAGGAACTGCTGCAACACCAGCGGCTCCTCTTCAGGCGAACAGATGCTCCATCGGTCCAGCACCGGGCTGTTCTGCGAGTCCTGCGGACAAATCGCGAAACCCTCGTCACTATTGCTGCCAACTCTCGCTATTATCGATCATGTCAAAGAAGGGTATCGAGGCAAACAACACGGCTCGCTTCTTATTTCCTACTTCCTCGACATTCCTCTAACTATTTACACGGAGCCGTCTATAAAGTCGAGGGCGCAGATACGGGAACGAGAAAAAACCATAAATGACAGGGGAAAAAGAGAACGTTACGTGTCATGGTCGACTGTCAACGAAGCGTTACGTATATTACGTATATTAGCAGGCACGGCGTTTCAGTAAATATCCTCCGTGTCCGCACGCAGCCGAATTACTCAGCATCACCGTAGATTCTGTGTCAACGTTTTTTCCCCCCCACAAATTACTGGCTATTATAATGCAATTACGCCGTTTAATAGTAAAAAAATTAATCGCATTATTCCCTTGCGCCTGTTCTTCGCGGGCCCAACATGGCGGCCGCGAGAGCGGCGCGGAATAATTCCGTATCCGGATAAAAACGCTTCCGTTATTCGTCGACCGTGGAAGGCAGCTTACGTAACTCCCTGCACATTGTATGGCACAATTAATGACTGCGGATCAATGAATAACTAAATTAATATATTCTCTTCAGTGCTGCAATTAGTTCTACTTGAGTTGTCGCGGCGAGAAGAACGCTTGTGGACGTAGCCTTCCAGCTCCACGACGGTTTTAAGTGAGCTTGGACTGTGCTCCTTCGATCGATTACGATTAAAGCGTGCTCGACGCGTAGATGGAAGAAGAGATAACGTTACTTTTGGCGTGTACAAATAAAGTATGAAAGTTTCGAATTGTTGCAAGGGCGTAGGATACGGTTTCCCCATTTTCAATGTTTTACTCTGACTCTACATACAATAGGTAGTGGGGAATAGTGTGATTTCCAGAGAAAACTATGTACCTTGTAACAATTTTGCCACGTACTTTCTTCAAATTCTTAGTCAACTTTTCCATGAAATCTTCCATTATTCTTTCCGTTATTCTTCCACGATTTACCTTCCTCGCGAATGCCATTTACCCTGACATCGTTGATTGGATCGAACTTTTTATACGACAGATTGAATTTCATTTTTCCCGATGGAAGAAACCAGCGGACGACGCGTACGATTAAAGAAAGCCGCGGTTTCCAGAGTCGCGCGGCTTGGTTTTTCGTTTTCTTCGTTTAATTGCACGGGGACGGTGACGTCTGTGGTGGACGAAGTGTGACGATAGCCGAGTGCAACTAAGGCCATTCCGTGGTCCCGCTCGGTTTTCTCTTTCGCGTTCTTGATTTCGCTACACCTGTTCTTTGCGCGGCTGCATCGAAAGTCAAGAGCACTTCTTAGCGATCGATTAACAGGCCGTGATAACATTTTTCATGTGTTCTTGCGGTTGGCTGGCTCGATCGTGGAGGGGACGCGTCCACTCGTTCCCCGCGATCGTACTTTCTAATTATCGTAATAATTAGCAAATGGAAATTTCGTAACATTCTTAATTCCTCCTGATCTCTGATAGCCGGCAATTACGAGTTTTTATTCGGTTAATTGGTAGCCGATACTGTGGCTTCGATACACATTCGGGCTCTCGCAAACGCAGTCCGATCTGCTCATAGATTTTCTTGTATAATCTCTTGCCACGCGGACCATACGTGGAGCTTCATCTCCAATATCATTTTAGATTTAAGAGGTCCCCCTAAGTACTTTGACGTTCTACTTCTTAGAAGAAAAGTATTGGGTATTATAATTCCAAATTTTGTACGTTTCTTACCTGCTATTCGAAGAATGTGCTCAATTTTTTTTACCAATAATAATAATAATAATAATAATACTTATTTTGTTCAAAGTTATGGTGGCAACTAGAACGAAAAACATACTTTCATTTTGCGGAAAAGAGTTTGTTAGTCATCTGTGTTGCAAAGCTCGATTTTTCCAAATAATTCAATGATAATCGCGCTCATATATGTAGATTAAGACAAATTTTGTGATTTCTGTTTCAGGTAACTACGACAGCCAGAATCATGGTCGCCAGGAACAAACTTTTTTTTCAAACCTCTCTTAAAACTATAACCTCGAACAAAATTATTATTATTGCATAAAAGAATTGTGCACATCCCACGAATGCCAATCACCTAATGAACGTATAAAGTTGAGAATTATAGGTAGTACAGAATACTTTTGTTAAAAAAAATTCCCCAAAACGTGCCTTATTCTGAGAGCGTGAAACTAGGGGAACCCCTTAAGCTTCTGCAGGAGCATCGCTATGAACACTCTCGAACCTACTCTTATAAAGCCCACAAGCTTCTCCCACGCATCTCCCTGAATCTTCCCGAAAGAATCTGCGCCTAACCCCGATGTTCCACATGAGCGTGGAGCGTGCTAATCGCGAGATAGGAGCAGGAAATCCCGGTCGTGGTCCAGTTTCCAAGGGTTCCGCGCTCTAGACTCTAGAGCGTCACGTATCGACTGTCGGAGTGACGGGTTCTTCTAAAATCGGGGTGGCCGTCGTATATGTATAGATCCGAGCGTAAGCTCGCCTCTCTCACTCCCTCCCCCTGTCTTTCTCTCGGTCTCTCGTTTTCTCAGCGGCTTGTATATTTACGCATACCGACGGGCTCGACGTAACGCAGGACGGCCAGCGCCGCGACGCTTCTCGGCCGCGTCCCGTGTATATTTCTTCAAGCACGCACACGCGCCCGCGAGACGACATACGGCCCCGCCGTGAACTCACCACCGACGCCACTCCAAATCCGATCCACCGTCGAGAGCGTTATTTTTCGCAGCCGGGCTGACCGCGGCCCACCGTGAAACCGCAGCCCGCGACTTCGTAACGCGAGACACAGCCGCCATTTTCTCTTTGTCGCGGGAACATCCAACGTTGCGGAGCAACATCCGGAGCTGGCTTTTCCATTTTCGCAAGTCGAGGGTACCTACTGCGGTCGTCAAGAGTTTTGGCAACTCGTCACAAGGGGAATATAATGCTTTCAAGTTTGATAGGTACCCTTGCAGTTTCTGGGGATACAGCGCTCAGATGCAGCTGCCAGTAGTGTAACATTTTCACGAATCATTTGGAGGAGCTGTGAATTCGGTGAGTTTATGCGGTCAGGGAGTGAGAATCTATGTAGAGTAAGACGGGCAAGTAGAATCGCCCGGTATGCGATCGGACGCAGAGCAGCCGACGCTGTGGGGCGTGGACGTCTTTAGCATTTGTAATCGTAGTAGTTGTCATCGGACTGCTAGTGTATTCCTAGAAAAGGGATTATTTTGGTATACATTTGGAATACATTTTTTAATGCGTGAATTTCATTGCTCGAAATTCGCAACGAAAGTGTTTACACGCTCCCGCGAAGTGTCTCCTCGGAACACGGTTCATAAATTGAGGGAGCACGAAAAAACCTCTCTAACCAAGCAAGTAACGCCTCGCGAGTCTTTCCCTCCATTTCCAGCATACCTACTCGAAAGTAAAAATAAAGCGAACCACCGACGTTACTTCGAAAAGGGTACCACACACCGAAAATCTCCCGAAACCGATGCGTCGCGAAGCTCGCTTCGAGGCGGCGAAAAAAGCCAAGCTCGCCTCGATAGTCCAGATTTGCAGTTACCTCCGCTAAATATATACCTACCTACCGTTCGGCGAGGTCCAGCTCCGTGATGCATTACCGATTCGTCGATCGCCCGATGCCAGGCTATTATATTCCTCCGCGGCGTTCTAATTGCGACGCGGACCAATCGGTCCCGCGATAATGGATTACCGAACAACGGGGGTTACAGTTACACGGTACCCCGCGGGTCTAGTCGCCGAGAATTATGGTAATGACGGCACAACACCTAGCGTGACACTCCCGAGGCCTGCAATTTCATGGTTTTTATCGCTGTCCCCACTGCGAATCGGCCACGAACAGGCTCGTTACGTCACGGCCTCGCCTTCTGGATCGCCGGCCGATCGAAATCGGGTTATTTTGCGGGTTCCTGGATACGCCGCCGCTCAACAGGGTGCGCACTGCGCGCTTCCCATCGCGTGTCCTTTCCTCTGCGGCGACGGTCGCCCAGATGTCGGCTTGCCGTATTCACACCAACTGGTCAAGGGTTTTCGAATCGCACTTTCGTGCTGCATCGGAAAAACTAAATTGACCAAACGATGTTTTTCATGTTTAAAAAGTTTTTTAAAATAGATATCGCGATATCTGAAGGTAAATTATTTACGTGTTAATGACAAAACTGAGGATCTTAAACATATTTCTGGGCCTTTTACTCTTTTTTCACATTTACTTATTTATTTTTTCAATTCTATTGTACCTATTTTATAACTGTACAAAATGTACCTAAATATCTTTCATTTTACTTTGCTTTTAATTTTTGGTTTTAATTTTTTCTTCATTGCAGGTAATAGCACAGGAGGTTCACCTAATAATATTCATCTAACATATCGTTGGAAAAAGTTTCCATTGCAAAGTTTAGATGCGGTGACAATTTTGCGTAAGGTGCGGCAACTCTCCCATAACGGCACAACCCTATGGAAAAGTAAAAAACACGAGATCCGCTGAACGACACCGATCTCTGGGAAACCTAGGATTTCTCTAAGAGCCTCTTAGCTCACTTTCACCTTTAAACGCTCGCGAGGGGAAAAAAACGTCACCTTTTTCTGTAGAGTTCCGGCGCGACGGGTACCGAAAACGCAGGGGACTCGGCGTTTTCCTCGTCCGCCCGCGAGTTTCCCACACGAGCACGCCTCGAGAGAAGTAGTCATCGTGACCATTTGCACGTGTGCGTGACCGCACGGAGGTCCGCGGAGTGAAAAGGTGTTCCGCGAATCGGCTAAACTGCTCGTCGTGAAAGGAACAGCAGGACCTAAACGGTCGTGTCTGAGAATGCCAGACTACCGTGGGACTCGGGTTTAATTCCACACGCGAATGGCACCCGATGATATTCGCCTTGGATCGCAGGCTAATCATCCCGTCTACTCTATATAACTAAACCCTTCTGCTCTCTTAGATCGGTCGTCGATCTCCCTCTGAAGGAAGATGAGCTGCCACCGATAGGTTCATGATATTTAAAACTATCGGCTAAGAAATGAAGAAAAAGGAGAGGAGGAAACAAACAGTGGAGACTCGGAGGAACGGAAAGATGGAGCACACGAGCTCGCTCCGAGGCAATTGGTAATGATCGAATGGGCCGACTGAGACTCCCGTGACTCCGAGAGCCACCGGTAACAGTCGAATTAGCGAAATCGCGCGTACGTGAGAGCGATCGTTAAACCGTTGATACCATGTAATCGGTGGCATCTTCCTGCACGCCAGAATGTCTCTTTTTGCGCGCGGGCCACTTCCTCGGGGCGATCAATTTCTTGCCTCTTCCTTCGTGTCTTTAAGGGCTTTTTTTCGGTGGGGCGGGGGGGGGGGGAAGGAGATCTAATGTCCTTTAAATTGGAAGACGAGCCGGAATGTCGTGGATTCCGGTCATCCCTCATTCCGATTCTGTTAGTTCGAATGAGTTGAAAGATAATTGGGGTGCAGGATACAGAGAGCGAGATTACTTGGGAATTTACCGATAAATTACGGTAACGACAGCAGGTTTCGGATGTAAATCTGAAAAATTCACTATGGACAGAGTGGAAACTACCGCCCAGCTGACGACGCCACTGTCAGCGAGCGCGTTCATGCGCCATTTACTGTCTCTTAAATCGCCTCGGGTGCGGTTACTTCTTGTGTGTTTTACATTGTGGCCGTCGTGCTTTGAAACTCCTCTTCCTGTGCATTCTAGCGAGGCGAGGAAGCTCCAGAAGAACAGCCTCAATTTCCAGGCGTTCCAAAGAGGATTCGTAATCGATTATACCTCGAGGATAAAGGGCAATTTAGTTACTGCTAATCGACACCTATTTTCAATTACCTAGGCTTTAGTTTTTTAGCGTTCGATGTCTCGGCGATGGAAAACACGGATAACCAGGGGCGGATTTGGAAATTTCAGCCTACTGGTACCTACTTAGAGAGCCCAGGCAGAGGGGAGTATAATCTGTCAAACGTTGGCAGTAGAGTGGAGAACTCAGAGTGACCGCCATTTTCTCCGGCTAGAGGATACGCGACTCAATGTACCGTTTCTCTTTAACTTTTCCAATTAAATGTTCATAAAGCTCCATCCAGCGATCAGCCCGGCAATATATCATTCGCCTAGCGGACGTGAAATATGGATCGGCGCGGTGCCGGCTCTCTTTTTCCTCCTCGCTTTTTCATTTGCAAATTAACGACAAGGCGAGGAGTCGGACTCGAGCCCGGCTTCCTTTCCCCAGCGGCGGCGTCGATCGCGCCGCGGCAATCCGACCCCGTAAACAAAAGAAAGGAAACGCCTGACTGGGATGCTTGCTAATTTAAACAAAAAATAAATCATACCGGGCCCGGTGAGAATCGGAACGATGTGAATCGCGTTTAACCCGTTTCAAGTGGTTCAAGACTGTTCTCCTCCCCGCGCCTTCTCACGGAAAAATCAGCCGCGCGAGCGAGCTAATGAAATCGTCGAACAATCGCCGTTATTGCGGAAACGAAAACGACCCGGGGAAGGGTTGCAAGATCGCTGCTCTCGCTTCAATTCGCGCTGCCTCGGGACAACATTTAATCCCACTCGTGTGGTCTCGAAACAATACACGTGGATGTCAGTGCGGCTCGAAGGAATATTAAGATCACTGATACTATACCTACGCTACGTTACGCTATGATCGTTAATTTTAGTAATAAGTACCGTGGGAAACGGCGGCTGATCTTTGACTGACTCTTTCCCCTAAAGACTACGTCGATCGACGACTGCTCGGCGTGGCTTGTTTAAACTTCGTTAAGGGAATTGATTTTTCAGACGGGGAAACCAGTTCCCCCGCAGCATGGGAATACATTGTGCTACAGTTGGAGACGTCAGCGACGCGCGTTCCCTTGCGCGATGAATAGGTAATCGCGGCGTCTCATTTTCCTTCGTCCCTACACGGTGCCAATAAAATCTTCCTCCGCATCTCCCTGCTCCGCGGACTATCCTCTTCGAATTGCAAGAATCGTGTAATTCGCCTCCTTCGATCGGGACGCGCGCGTGCACGCCAGTTCCGGTGGCTGGTGCCACCTGACGGCTAGATCAGCAAGCGGCCGGCCCGTGGCTTTTCCCTTCGAAAGGAGAGACAGCCAGGGATCGACGGCAATGCCATCCGTGACTGGACACCGCATATGATTTCACGGCCGTTGCGCGGCACCGTCTTATTCGTGTGTAGAAATCGTGAAGATCTCGCGTGGATATCCGCCTCTAAATTGGATTGCAACTACCTGCAGTCTCTCTTTCTCCCCCTCCTCACCGATCTGTCGCTGTCCGTCCGTCCCTCCGCGGGTCTCGTCGCTGGGTTTCTCCTACTGCGCGGCCGGGGCCATTTCCCATCCTCCAGTTCCGTTTTCTTTACAGTGTCCCAACGGGTACGCTCCAAAGCAGGAGATACACACAAAAAAAAAAAAAAAAAAAAAAAATATGGGAAACTCGAAGGCCGCGGCTCTGGGTACCTACACACGATTTATCCGCGTCCCAGCAATTTCATCCCGTCGAGGCTCGACAAGAAGGAAGCCTTCGGTTTCAATCAGTTACAGCCACGAGTACACCCGTGATTACGCGCGGACGATATTTAAACACTGGCATTACGCATTAGTACATTAGCAAAAAATCTGAGAGAAAACGTTATCGATCGCGGGGATCGGCCACCGAATCGCTCGCCGGTGATCCGGCTCTCGATCGTTAATACCTGCTGGTCCTGTTGTAACGGGCGACGTTCGGGAATCGAGAGCCCTGGCGTAAAAGCGGGACAACGGAGAACCAACCAGCCATTAACGATCGATATCGGGGGCTCGGTAACTTCTTCGCTTTTTTTACTTATTCCGCGTGGCGCGACTCGCGATCACCGCGAGGCAAAGGCTCGCGCTGGATCGCGCTGCGAAAGATGAACAATGTGACTTTGATCGACCCGTTCAGTGCGTTTAACGCTACCATTATCGCGGACTAATAATAATTCCTCGGCGGCCCTGGGGCCGCGGCTCGTCCCCACGAAATCGTCCCCTCGAATCGTACGCAACAGACTTCCTTTTGCCTGAACACGCGGCCGATTTACATACGAAACGCGTTTTTTGCGCGGCCCCACCAGAAGGCGTGACGTTCTCTTTTTTTACTCGGTGAACGTCGGAGACAACGCGACACCGCTCTCTACCTGGGCAGTCGACGGGCTGCTTTTGCTGACGAATTAAGACGGGAACGGGTTCTTGTCGAAAAGTACTGGTTTTAGTGGTTAAAATATTTCAATTCCTAGTATCATATTCTTTGCGTGTTTTAGTTTTAGCATTTGTACGACAGGATGTCCAGGTGGCGTCTTTGTAATGCTTCCGTGTCTCTGCTGAATGAATCATTCGAATTTCAGGCGTCTGAATGACACCTTCAAGTGGAATCCTAGATTCTCTGTTGCCATGAATACTGACTGCTTGTGGAGCCCTCGAGTGTTAGCTACTTGTATGGAAAGATGTGTTCGGTTCTCAGCATCTAGAGGATGTTTTCGTAATGTTTGGATGTCAGTCGCGCGGTATAAACCTCGGGCTTCAGTCATTTCGATGTTATTTTGAAATGGAATCTTAGCTGCTCTATGGCTGGGAACAATAGCCTCTGAATCTTTGATCGCAAGCTACTTGTATGGAAGGGTATTTTACGCTCAGATATTCGGACTGTATTCGAGGCGATTGTGAGAAGAATTTTTCATCATTTCCCTGCTGATTAGTCGCGCTATGCGTTACAGAAATTTATGAGGAAGTCGATCATCAAGCTGAATCAACAAAATCGAAGGAGACATACAAAACGATACGAAGAAAACCCTGTTCCATATTTAGAGAGAATTAAATGCGACTTAGCTTTGCAACTCTATCGCGTTTCGAATACAATTAGTGTCAAAAATGATGGCTAACAACTGCATTCGTTTTCGAGAGATGGTTGCGTTTGTTCCGGTTTCGAGCGCGATGCAGAACGTTTCGATTCGTGTACTTAACAGATCGTTCTTTATTAATGCGCTTATTAATCCCGAATTCCCGTTACACCGGCGCGGCGATGTTATGGCAATCGTCATTTGCAATCGCGTAACGAATCTCGAATTACCGAAACGAAACGCCACGCGAACTGTTCTTCTTCCTGAGTTGCACGGGGAACGGTGTCCTTATCGTTGGGGCAATTTGTAAATGGAAAATAATAACGATAAGGAATAGGTTTCTGCGATACGTCCACAAGATTACGCAACACTCCTTCGATCTCTCAATTAATTAGCTTCCACTCGAGTCTCTTGCGCTTCTAACGAGAAAGACGAAAATTTCCTATGTAGGTACCTAACTTGTAGAATATTTCCATTCTTGCTTCCCAATCGCCGCTGTTAATCATCACAGTTCTAGTCTTTGAAGGAAGGTTGATAGCTTCGAAACCGAAGGTGATAAAAGTAAATTCCCGCTAAAATTATGCAGCGCGTCACTTTTTGCCGGGGACCATAAAATATTCTAGAAAATTTATTTATATTTCCAATAGCTTTAGCGCTTGAAACGCAGGAGGTGGCGACGCAGGAATTTCAAGTAGGTATAATGACCAGATTAATGTCGGACTAAACCTTCGAGGGAGATTACAATGAAGCAGAAGATGTTTTCAGAGAAATTAAGAAATTAAGAAGAACCCAGTGTTGTACTAATATACTTGGAATAAAAGGGAATTCAACGATGTTTACGCGTACTTGAAAGCGTGATAGAAGTTGGAGAGCATTGGGCCTCTTGACTCGTGGGGTTTTTCCACGACCCTTTTGTCTTGTTCGAGGGACCGAGTGGACGACATAGGGAAGGATGCTGAGACGACAGTTTTCCTTTAGTCTGCAATACCTACCCCGCGAACATTTAAATCGTACAGAGTTGTTTTTATTACTCTTGCATCCACTATCACTTATTGTCAATAAATATTATTCTATATTATACCAACAATTCTGACAAATATCATCGGTGTTTGGATTATTATACATATAATACATTGTCAATTTCCTTATTTTTCGGACATACACTGTACTCTGTGCTCCAAGTTCTACTCCCTAAAACACCAACTCCTAAAGGCACTCTGAAGGGTGGCTCCACCTAACCAACTCTTCTAGTTCCACAAGAACTTGCTACCTACATGCACCGCGCTAAGCAACGTCCACCGACTACGTACCTACACATAGGCCTCCGAACGATTCACCTCGCAGGATGATCGACACACACGATTAACGATCCGCAGCATGCTCGAATGGCAAGACTCGCGAGGCTCCAAGCCTCCGGGGAGTCGACCCTGGCCTGGCCTCCAAGCACTCGGTAATTTTTTCCAATTTCTGGGCCTCATTCGTCCGTTTCCCTTTCAGTTCCACGTCCGCCTGCTCCCCTCCCCGGCCAGCGCCGAATCCGTCGGATCGGTAGTCCACGTAAATGCTACGTCCGAGTTTTAATTTTCCTCGACCCGATCGCGCGGCCAGCTTCGCATTTCCGCTTCAGTGATCGACCCGGTTCACTCCTCTCCTTTCATCTCTCGTCCCGTTCCCCCCGCGACTCCACCCTTCTCTCTCTCCCCCCCCCCCCCCCCCACACACACACCTGTCCAGGATGCTCTGTAATTTACGGTTTTGGATCATGCTCCCATCGAGGTGGAGTAATGACAGGTCGATCGGCTCCGGGCTACCATCTTCGACGGTTTCCGCTCTCCACCTCGCGACTACTTGCCGTTGCCACTTTCGATCTTACGGGTCCCGACGCGTTTTTTCGTCCACGAGTTTCGTGGATTGTAAGCTAGAACGGACTCGCGGCTCGCGGTAGCATTACCCGCACGAAAAGCGATTTCCAAGGCGGTCTCCGCGGAGGGCTAATTAGAGGCGATCTTTTTGGGGCTCTTTGTTTCTAGCGAGCTGTATGTTTGGCGATACCTGCTCCGTGGGAAATAATTGTCCGGCAGCTGATAGATTTTTGTAAAGTGTGTCCAAGGGAATCTTTCTAGGGGAGATTCGGGGGAGCAGAAGCTAACTGTCGATGCGCTTCGGTTTTGTCTTTTCTCTTCGCATCGCCGCGCTTGGCTTCGCCAAAATGCGCGACGGCCTTTGTCGACACTCGAGTGATCGTGGAGAAATATTTTTCAGGGATAAAGGTAGCTTTGCGATTTTTGGTGGGCATAACATAGTCGAGGTGTATAAGGAAGACAATACTAACGTCACAATGCAAGGTTAAACAACGTAATCGCGATCACCGCGAGGTGATTCAAGAGCGAGTAACGGCGAAAAAATCGTGCCCACGCGAATACTTTGGAGGCGAAGAGAACCAGGGTGAAAATAACAGACCTGAAGTTACGGTACCTATCCGATTCGAGGCTTCGAACAGATGACGATACATGTTCCTGTTAGGTACGCTTCTAGAGAATAGTGATCTCTGGCAGTGGAATCTCAATGGTCCTTTGTCACTGTGCGATCTACGAAACCGGACCACCGCACAACCTTCTTGCCATGTCTCGAAAAGTGACGAAAAAAGTGAAGAAAGCCTGCATCCTTTTGATTCGAGGAGCCGCAAGACCACAGGTATCGCCAAAGAGGCCAGCGGCATCCGCGAAAATCGCTGCCGCAGCGTCTAATTGGCTATAGAAAGTCGCGATCGCGCGCAACTCGCGACCCGTCCGCGAAAACCAGGCTCCGGGTCCTTTGTTCGCGCGAGACGCGCGCACGCGGTCGTCGCGATCGGCGCGTCACTTTCGTTTTTCCATTCGAATCGGTCCGTTCCGAGCGTTCGCGGGCATAAATTCGTCACGGTTGCCTGCGGCCCTTTCACGGCTGACGTGTGGCCAGAGCGTAGGGGGAGAGGTGCAGAGGGGGTTGGCAGCGGAGGAGGAAAAATCACCGTCTCCATCGATGAATAGTCCCGCTAATAAGAAAAAAAAATATTATACAATTACGGCTGTCAACGGAGCCCGAGGATAATAAACCGGCGCGGCGTCCCCGATCGAGCGAGATACTATCGAGCGTGATCGCGGCGACCGCCACCTGGAGCTCTCCATTTGTTTGGCTTTTAGATCAGCCTGTTTCACTTAGCCTTCGTTTTAAACACTCCGCTGGACTCGATTGAAATTACTCGACGTTTCATGCGATTTTGTTAATGGCTTTGCGATAGCGCGAGCAGAATCACGCTTTGGAGAGGATTATACGGGGACCAGAGGGCAATAAAGTATTTAGAGTGACAGTGTTGGTTGGTTATCAGGGGACGAAGGGAGTTGGAAATGGAGAAGAGCCGCGAGCCGATGTTCGTGGACGGAACTCCCGCGAGGTATCGGGAATGCGCTGCAACGTTCGACAAAGGGCTATCGACGCGGCTCGAGAAGATTATCCTCTGCCTTTGGGAGCGAGGCGATTCGCGACGCGCAGAACTCGCTCGTAAATCTGGGCGCGACGCGCGTGGCGGTTTCGCGTTCTTAAAGCGTCCGCCGTAAACTGCAACGCTCGCTCCCAGCGAAACCCTACCGGATTCCACGGCCTCTGTATCGCCGCTTGTCGTGCGAAATTGGCTTCCACTGCGCGAAATGTAGCCGATACGGGCCGACGCCGCGGTATGATTTACCGTTTCCACGTCCACCGACCCCTCACCGCTCCGCGTTCGAGAGAAGACTCGCGAGATACCGCGGAAAACTCACGGGGACATTTTCCGCGTTCGAGTAATCCTGAATTTTATGTGGGACAGTTGAATCGTCGGAGAGGATGTCAAGTTGGTCGGTTCGGCTCGCTAAATAGCTCTGAGGGGACCATGAAAGCGGATGTTTCCTTTTATCTGGAACGCTTGCGCGGAAAGTCTCCCTTTAACTCGTTCGAAGAATTCATTGGAAATTCATTGTAAAATATTCAACATTGCGCGATCATTGCTGACAGTTCCAAGTAACGGTACATCAGATTTTAATAAGTCTATTACGAGACAGCTAAATGTCAATGTCATTCGTTCAGAACAATAAACGACGAACCATAATGGAAGGCGCCAGAATTAGCAGCTTTTTATCTCGAGAATATTATGATAATCGCGTGAAGATGCCTCGAGCAGTTCAGACACCAATGTTCATTAATATTCTAGTCAGAAGTCTCATACGCCGAGTCGATAGAGAGACGACCGTCTTAAAAGGACATTAACTTCCTCATCGATTACGTTGGACCGAAGAAACCACGTATGAAACACAGATAAATCCGAAGACTCGCGCCACGCGTGTGGTACACGTTTCTGAATTGAATTCACAGGCTTTTTATCGCACTGCGCTTTCACCAAATAAGGTGTCGTTGCAGAGAGAAGGAAAGAAACCTTCCACGTTCCACGAATCTAATTTCTAGATCAGTCTCTGTCACCATAATGAGTTTCTTCCCTCCATCTCGATTAATGTGTATCTATCGAACATACTCTATAAAAGAACAACTTTTACGATCCCCTTGACATTCTCCTACAATTTCAATTGAGGAGCTCAGTGGCTCGTGTCACGATACTACGCATTTACAGGAAAGTAATTTTTTCAGAAAATTCGCTACTGTGTTGTGATTATTTTAACTGCTAATCGAAATGTATTCTAAATGAGAATTATTATGAAATCTTAGTGCAGAGAAGAAATCTTGAAAATTCATACTATTTCACACCTATTTCTACATCTTACTTTGAATAAACCATTGATACGTCAACATAGATATTATATAAATTTCGAGACATATGTTTGATAAATAACAAAGAAACAGACGAAGCAAAGTAATAATCGGTACAACCAATTTTCGTTTAATCTAACTAACTTGAGCAAATATGTTCATGTTCTTCTTTCTTCACTTTCATCACACCTGAATGATCGAACAAATGGAACATTGTAATTTTTTTGGCACGTACAGTGTTTTCTAAAAGGCCTCTCGAATTATCTTCCACTCAGCAATCCAGATTCTGAATCTATCATTTAACATTGCCATAAACAACACGCTCCGAAGTATTTCTCACAAGGACTAATATCTGCAGCAGACCTTGGGAATTCTTAAAGTACCTATTCCTTCGCAATCTCAACAACACCCGTTCACCGACAACTCTAAAGCAGATCCCACTCGATTACTTATTTTCCCGAATTCCCACCGACCGGCACAGAAACAAACAGAAGCGGCTTTGGATACTCAGTCGCTTAATGTATCCAACGCGGAGGATATCCACTCGTAATCCGCGGCAGGATCCTCCCGATACCGTGAAACAGAGTCGTCCATGCCGATACGATTGTTCCGCGGAGGAATGATGCATTACGGCAGCGAGGCTCGTAAGCGATCCGCAGTGAAAGTAACCGAATGTAACTCCCGTATCGCGTGTTAAGCCTGTATAAATATCCATTGACTTTCTCATTTGGCCGGTAACGTCGGGACGCATTATTAGCGCATCCAGCAGAATTTCTACAACATCGTCGAGGTGGGGGCACTAACGTGCCATGACAGGATTTAAAAAGCGTTACACAGACCCCCCCTGGCATTTTCACCTCGGCCCGCTGATCGACGATCGCTAGAGCCGCGAGATTTCGATGCGAGTTTATCGAGCAGCGAGACGACGAATTTCACAGTCGCGTAACGGAATTAACAGCGCCAAAGGTGATTTTCTGTAGTCGTAATACCATCCTTTGGCGCAGCTTCTCTGATGCGCGATGACGCGTTGCATTCTTCCACTTCGGTTCCCACAGTCGACGACAGCGAACCGAAGCGAAACAATATCTACTTTCGGGGAAATTGTTGGTCCATAGGCAACCTAATCACCTATTATCGTGACTTGAAGTAATAAGCGCGCCCTCAAGGACAGCCCGCGTCGGTTTTGAGTAATTCACCCGACCTACGACAGAAAACCCTCCAAATCGAAGCCCAGATGATCATAAGCATCTGGAAACTATGCACTCGGGTAGGTAATACCCCATATACCTACTCGCGCGCACATATTCTCATCTTTCAGGATAATGGAGCTACCAAAGGGACAGAAAAAAGGACGTCGGCTAAGCCAGCCTCTCGATCACATTAATTCCCATTCTCCTCCTCGTTCCTCGTTCCTCGACCTCGTCGTGCCGTCCAGGTAGCCTGCGCTCGTCGAACAACTCGGAATTACCATTAATGCACGACGGGCCCTGTCCGCGGCGTTCTCTGATCCCCGGATCGCCGGTCGGTCAAAGGGCAAGGTGATTTCGGCTGCGCCTCGTCGCGGAAACTCGCCGTTCGATTAAATTCCAGGGTGTCGTGGCGGCACGCGGATCGACGCTGGACACCGAGGCACCGTGTGCGCGCACCGTCCAGGGGGAAACCGGTTTTCCATACGTTTTAATTTCACGCTGACACCGGCGCAATTCAGTTTACACGGATACTGGCCATTTTCTAGCGCGGCCCCGCGAGATTAATGCCCATCCGCGGACGCGGCGCGCGTGTTCCCGAGCGAGCTACGGAATTTACACCGCGGACGATCCTCCGCCTCGTCCTTCCGAGCCTCTCCCACGTCGGCTTCGATCTTAATCATCGGTCAGGTGATTCGGTCTTTCATAGGCGGTCACTCTTCGACGACTGCTTCTTTCTTTTTTTTCTTTTTTTTTTCTTTTTTTTTCAGGCGAGAGCCACCAATGGGGATTAATTACTTTCACGCGCTATGGCATTTTCAACTTTTTCGAGCTCGTCAGGGAGATTTTTTAATTTCCTCGTCACAGTCACACTGGTTTCGGTGGAGGTGCAGTTGGAGTTCCGCTGCGGTGATTTCGGTTACCGTCGGTTTTCGGTCTGACGTCTGACAGGCAGAGTTGCTTAACAGCTGAGAATGTGGAATCATTGAAGAGCAAAGTGTTCACGGTTACGAACTCGCGTAATTCTGACAGATATCGCTTTAGCGTGCACGGTTTCTATCACAATTTTGGAAGATCGCTGATCGCGGAGAAGTATTACACTGGTCACAAAAAATTTCGGAGCAGATCATCTTCTTCGTTGACAAAGTTCTCTGGATCCCAGTATGTCAATCGATCTTCAGGAATCACAGTTGACAAACAGCAGTTCAAACGGAGGAAAGTCCTTTCCTTCAGTCCTTTGGATCTATCAATCTTCACGATCATCTCCCCGAGATCCTCCATTCGCGACACAGAGAACTTTATAATTCACGAACTTGTTCGGGTCCAGACATCCTCTTCGCCAATAAACTTGGTCGGTCGACGATCGATCGATCCCCGCGACAGCCAGATCCCACAATCTTCATCCGCGCATCTCACAGCGGAGGACATCTCGCCGGATGCGCTCCACCAAATTCCTTATTCCGATTTCCATGTCACTGCACCAGCACTCCGTTTCAGGCTGCTATCTTGATCCAGCGGGGCACACCATACACTGCGCGATGCACTTTCAAACACCGTTCCTCGAGACGTTCTCACTGTCCCTTCTTCCCGATGCGTCGCCGAATTCTGAGGCACTGTCCATGTTCGACGGATGAGATTTAATGGGATGACACTTCGCGGGTTTTTCACACATCCTTGTCACTGGTGACACTCCGTTTAGATTTCCATTTGCTGGATTCTGTTGGAGTTTGTCACGCGAGATTAACGATTCGAAGGTTAACGCGGGTACCTATCTTGTTTTATACCGTCACAGCAGACTTTTCAGTCTCTTCCTATTTTCATAGGTTCTATAGCTTTAAATACTAGGCTCTAACCGTATTCCCTACCCGTCAGTCTCCAACACGTTCCCCAGCTATACCCTGTCAATCTTCCCGACTACGATCAACAAGAATCTTCTCTACTCAACAGCAGCTTTAAAGAATCTCTAGCACTAGACCAACCTCCTATCCCGTTTCACGTCACAAAGTAACTTGTTCCCAATGAGCCTCTGCGAAACCCCCCGGTCCAACTGTGTCACGGAACCTCCATCGAGTGACCCGACACAAAACCTAATCGGTATCACCGCCGATCATATCCTATCGCATCGAGCGAGGCCTAAACTTCTCCCGCCCAGCGTGCCGGTGTTTGGTGAAATTGATCTCGACTCACCTGCAGTATGTATCCCCGCGTGTAATCCTCGTACGTCCAGCCGAAAGCGGCTAGCAAACGTGTCACTTGCGCGTGCGGCAACTGGTTGAACAACAGATCGAGCAAGATCTTTAGGCGTATGGGTAGTGCGCGCGAGCCGTAGAGTACGAGGGATGCGACGTCGAACGCGACCGTCGGCTCGACACTCTCTGAAGCCGGTGGCCTCTCCTCCTTCTCCGCGGCCTCGCCACCACCACCGGCGACGCCCCCACTACCGCCGCCGCCGCCGCCCCCACCCACGGCGCTCCTCTCCCCTCCGCCAGGCCCCCCACCGCCGCCGCCGCCGCCGCCGCCACCACCACCACCACCACCTCCACCTCCTTCCCTGGACGGGGTCGTCGTCGTCGTCGTCGTCAGCGTCGTCGTCACCGCGGTCGTCGGCGTCGCCTGCCTCGCACTCCCTCCGCCGCCGCTTTTGTCCTCCCTACCAGAGGCGCGCTGGGGGCTGGAGACGACATCCCCACCCGGTCGCTGCTGGTGGAGGCTCGAGAGTCGCGCCAGCGCTGCAACAACAGAGAGGAGAACAGACGGGGTTAGAGAGACAGAGTGAGAGTGAGAGAGAGTGAGAGAGAGTGAGAGAGAGAGAGAGAGAGGGAGCGGGAGAGTAGCGTCTGTTTGGCCGCGGTGCGCGCCACTGTGTTGGTGACAACCGATCCCCCTCTCCGTCGGGCACACGGGCACCTCCCACCCCCGCGTTTCCCGCGCCCCCGCCCCCGCCCCCGCCCCCGTCCCTCCCACTGCCGTTCCCTGTCCTTTCGTTTTGTTTCTGTCCCCTTTCGCGGGGTCTAGCCTTCTGTCGCTCCGCGCGGGTATCGTACGGAGCCTAGGGTCGCCGTGCCACCGAGGGTACTTACTTACCCCCTCCAACGGGCCCGCCGGACTTGCCCCCACCACTTAGAGGGGGGCTTTCTACCACCACACGCCTAATACACGATAGTTGAGCTATCGTACCTACGCCGCTGCTACCAACACTCCCGACATCCCCACCAACCGGATTTTCTCACTGAGACTCGGCATCCATCAACCTGCTGCTGCCGCCGCGGTGTCTCGGCTTACACGGCGATCGCCCGTACTACGACGTCTACGATACTGAGCAGCGAGTCGTGCTTCGGCAGATCGGTGAGGACAAGTTTTCATTACAGTGACCAGATGTCTTTTCTTGCGATGCGCCACGTCTAAAGAGAAAAGATCGACACACTCGCGAGGGGACCGTTTTCTCAGTTTATTTAATTATATATTAAAGGCATACCTCTGATAAATTAAAACTAAATTAAAAACTACCGATGTTGGATATCCGCGAACACGATACCTAGTATTTTTCTAAGGTTGTAGGTAATGCCATTTGCAAGTATTGGAAAACCCTCCCGTAGGTAATATTTCGCGTATTATGCAGCCAGTGAAAGTGTCAACGTAATCGCGAAGCAAAGGATCATTTCTCCTGCATGACTCGAAATCATTAAGTAATACCGCACGCTCCAAAGCAGTCCGTAAACGGTGCGATTCGGCGAGTCCTTTCTAAACGCCCCTCGCCGCAATTTGCCTCGCTTTCATAATATTTTCGAGACGTCGAACCTAGATGGTATCGCGCGAACATCTGCCGTAATTAGAGGGATTAAAGGCGGCAGCGAAATCAAAACTCTGATCTTGAAAGAACGAAACCATATGTTTCCAGGTTACGTAACAGGATCTTCCCCCCGAAACGAAAACAGCCAAACTCAATTAAGCTTCTCGCTGCGACGTCGCTTAACCAAAGATGGATCCACGGTGGATCGTTAAAAAATTGCGGCGAACAACTTGTTACCCCTAAGCGAGAGGCCTGAGTGATCGTTAGCAGCCAATAAATTCGGAATCGTTGGCGGTGTTCGCAGATCGATGGGGCACTGGATAGGGGGGGGGGGGGGGGGAGATTAACGTGTACGGTTTCGATTAATGTTTTCGTCGTACGCGAAACCCTGGCGCACGATACCATCGTCGAGCGTTGTCTGCGTGGTAAGAAGGCCCATAAACTTTCGTGTCCCGAGATAGGAATCGTCAGGTGCGAAAAGCGTGACGGTTCTGGAGGGAAAGCGCCTCGAGACCTTACACGGCTGTTTCGACGACTATATACGCCGGTGTCGGTGTCTCTGAGAAAGCAACGCGCCGACTGGCTGCGGGCGTTTTCCCTTCGTGAAACTCCATCGCGATCGTTACGCTGTTCTACGTACCTACCTACTCTAAGAATTCTTTGGACGGGTGGATCCAGTTGACGAGCTTGCGCGGTTAAAAATCTCGAGTGAGTCGATCGAAGATACGAGAGAGATGGAAAATAAAAATTGCCCCCTCCCCCCCCCCTTATGCAGCAAGAGGCCTTAGAAAAAGAAAAGAAAACTGCTATTTATTCTTTAATTGCATTTTTATAATCGCCTAATGAAACTTACCCTAGACGTTCAGCTGGGCTCCCCCCAAGGTTAAATCCTGAGTGAAAATTTTATTGAAATAAAATATTGTTGAAGATTTGATGGGAAAGCGGGGACGGTGTACGCGGGCGGATCCATTACGCGCGTCCTTTCTGTCTCCTCGCGATAGCATTAAGGGGGCGGCTCGGGGCAGCGATGATTGTCGTTGTAGGTGCCACATCGGGGACTCCGCGAGCGGTCCCGACCCTCGCGGCGGTCCCAGCGTGGGATCAATAGAAATCACGGAGTCATCGCGATTGGGCGCCACTTGTCATTAATGACTATCCGATTTTCGATTTAATTAAAACGCGATGACGCCCCTCCTTTGCGCGAGGGGGGCCTGGAATCGTTTTCTGGAACGACGAGCACTGGTTAACTGGACGCCTTTTGCCTTCGACTAGGCTTTCTCACGTCGCGTCAACTCGTTTCCTTTGGCCTGCACCGAAGGGCGTGACTTCCACGTGGATTAGGGCTGCAACTGGCCGTTTAGATAATTGATGCTGTTGAAAAGTATAATACTTGGCGCGACACGGACACGAGTAGACCTGTGGAATTCCACTCGACCAACCCTGGGAAGCTGCGCCACAATGTTTCGTTAATAGAGCTCGTAAAACGCCACTACCTCTCGTCTTTATCGAGGAGTCTCGGATAGCGTTGATAAAGCAGGAAGGGAGCGCGAGGATGGTCGTGGAAGTTCCCTCAGCGAGCATCTTCTTCGCTACACCCCATTATGATTCCCTGAGAATCAGCTGTGAAATATTTTCCAAGCTCTAACAGGTGTCGTAAAAATGTAAATATATGCAATTAGGTGGGATCGCACGATGTGTGGCAAGAGAAGCAGATCGGCATCAATAAAGGCTTCGTATTAAGCATGTTTGAGAAACTTACCGTTTGACGAGCGCGTTTAACCGAAGAAGGGAAGACTTGGTTCCTTCGAGGCGCGTTCTCGCTTGGGGATCTTCAGCCAGAGCGCCGAAGGGTAGGAAGGAAGGATAGGAAAGGATAGGAAGAAACAGGCTCGAGTGAAACGGATACGCGTTATTCCCGACAATCCATGCTGTTGTACCCACTCCTCTTTTTTTCCGCGGATCGCCTCGATGGTTGCGCGCGACAACGAATTTTCCGACGAACGAGCGTGGATGGAAGGGGTGGCGCGGTGTCGGGCGTGCGTTAGCTGGATTTACGCGAGCGGACGGGGCGCATTTTTGCGGACGTCCGGCGAAATTTCACGGGATTTCTGCCCGTGCATTATTTTTGCCCTGCCCCGTATCGACGGATCTCACAAAAGACAGTGTTTACGTTGCAGTTTACGCGGTGGAAACGTGCGGGACATGTACACACGAGCTACTAACAACTCTGAGTACTACAACAATTGTAATAGGTAGTCGAGTTGAAGGGATAAAAATATTTTCAATGGAAATTCTATAAAACTCATTAAGGGGTTGCATACGCCTGGAATGGTCGAAAAATCGAATTTTCTAATAAAGAATTCGCAGAAGCTACAACGTCAACGAAAGGTCGATTCTATGGCCCAGGAATCGACGATTTTTCTGTAAACTTTGAACACCGTTTCCTCTGGATGCGCCACTGGTAATAGGAATACCCACAAATCCCTATCTACAACTCGCATATACTCGCCAAAAAATCTTTAAAAAATCGCCCACAAAAGTCGGCCTGGCTGAAGCGTTTTTCGAAAAACAAAAGCCTGACGCGAGACTTTTTGACCTTTCCCAAAAATATGAAAAAAAAGGGGAAAAAAAGGGGAAAAAACCTGACGAGCGGCGGGTTCGATCGCGGCGGCCAGGAAATGGAGATTCGAGTGCGTGCATACATAACCGGCGCGATGATGCCGTGGACGTAATATCAATACGCCACGGAGGCAGGATAGTCGCGTCTGATTTTCCGAGCGCATCGGCACGTGGATAATGTTTTAATGGAGTTTGCGGAGTGCGAGGAGGGCCCCGCTCCGGCTAAGGGTGAAGCTCGCCACGGTTTACATACCATTTACTCGCGCCCTGTAACCCCGCCGGCCAGGCTGTTTACAGTGCTGTACAAACTGATCCCCGAGTCGCCGCCGTGATCGCGACCCCCTGCTCCTTCTGGGTCTTTTCCCGTTTCTGATAATGTAATCGAATGCTGAGATCGTTAAGGGGTCCCTGGGAGTTGTTTTTATAGGGGAGATTGTTTCAAGGGGGTGCACAACTGAGAGGAAGGTCTGGCTTTTTAATTATGTTCCTCTCAGGAGTCGGAGTAAGACGCTCTGAAACCGATAATTAATCGCATTCCGTGATTATCGTCGCTTAACGATGGGTTGCAACGGGCAATTTCAGTTCGACGTCGGATGCGAGTTCCGAGTAGCTACCTACTGTCCGCGCGGAGTAGCAAGGAATCACTTATTATGTTATTACTTATGCAGATCGCGAGGATGGTGTTTGCGCAATCTACGGCGACATCCTGGAGAAGAACAGCGGCCCGTTACACGTTAATGATGAACTGATTTTTTATTTTAGCCCGATTCGCCTCCGTCTATCCTATTTATTTAACTACACTACTCCCAGTGTCTGATTTAACGGACGGCCCATCATCGACAAAAAATTATTTTTGTTTTTCTGCACTACTACGCTTAACCTGTTTTTGGTAAACTGTTTAGGTACCCCTTCATTTTCCCGAAAAATGGGCCCTTCAATTCACTACTGACTAGTACTCCAAACAATTCCGCGAGAAGAATCCAGTTTAAGGCGAACAGATGGTGGCCATCGATGGCGCAATTCTTGGAGCCCGGGGGGAGGGAGGGGTGACAAAAACTTGGCGTTGCCGATCGAAATTTCCGTATCATGTTGGGATGCTCGCGGGGGGGCCAGCGACAGCGTAAAAATTTCGATTAGCCTCTCTCTCGTAGGAGGACAATCGAGCGTCTCGATCGATCTTGTCCACTATGACCGTGTCAGGGCTGACTGGCAGAGCCGGCCTTTACGTAACAACCTCGGTGTCTTGCTCGAGCGTTGCGAAAGAACGTCTCCAACGGCAGAAGACGAAAGGACGAACAGGTAATTTCAGGCTGGCGACACGAAGGGGCTCGATTCTTCTCCTACGGTCTACACAGTCGAACGGACACTTTGCTTTCGTCGTAACTGCTACTCTGAGAAATTCCAGTGCTTTGTGGTCCCGATAGAGTTTTTAGTTTGGAATTCGCAGGGATTCGCGTGCAGGATAGGGCGTCGCGAACAATTCGCTCGTCCAGAGTCGAAGAAAGGAGAGGCACGAAGGTAAAGAACTAAAAAGGCCGTTTCACGCAAGAGGAAGCTAACGATGCCCTCGTGGTTCGCAGAAGACTGCCATGCAGCAGCCCCATGCGGCGAACGCCGCGCTGCCGCCCCCTTCGTTCGGTAACAAATGATAGTTTTGATAATTAGCGGCTCCTTTCGTCTGTGCCGGCGCGGCGCGGCGCGGCGCGGCGTCCCTTCAACCTGCCCACGAGTGTCAATGGGCAGCAGGTGCGCGGCTATTGTCTAAAACTGCACGATAACCCCCTGAAAGCGCGAATTCTTCCGGAAACGCGGCGTGACCGACCTGTTGACAGGTCCGGCTGAACAATGGACGGAAGTCTCGGAGGGGAGGGTGGCGCACGGGGGCAAAAGAACCGAGCGGGTCTGAGACAATGCTCCCTCGATCTTCGACGGAACGATCGAAATTTCCATGGGCTACTTCTCTTATGCCCCTCGGCGATTTCCCAACCCAGGGAAATCTCGCGACGTTAGCTATGGCCAAGTGCCATGGCTTGGGACAACCCGGTGGCCTCTGGGGCGGTGCAAGGAGGTTATGCATTTGTATCGAGAGATACACTTTCAACTATAGACCAGTGAAATTTACGGAATAATTTCGCTTGCTGGGAATTATTCCACCGACAGATCCTAATTTCACCGGACTGCTGCACTACTGGACTACTGATCGCTAAGTAAATCTAAAAGAAACACCTACTCACGATACTTATCGATCAATTATTCTAAATGCATATTAATTATATTCGCCAATGTATTAAAAAGAAGTTGTAAATAAATACTTGCGCGTTTCTCAGGGCGAGAAGAAAGTGAGGGAAGTTGCACCCCATCGGAGGCTCCTACATAGAGAAGCGCTGCAGCGCCGAGGCAGGAGGGAGTGAAGAAAAGGAACGGTTCGCGACCACGACCAAAAACAGTGGCGGAGCCGAAGGGAGTCGTCGGGAATTTGTTCCCCTCCCCGTGATTCGGAATTTGCATGTCGAACCCTGTTTTCCCTCCTTTCATACGCCGTGGGGGAGCCCCGCGACAGGTCCCCATTCGGTAGCCTTTAGTTACGCCAACGATACCTCACGCAAATCTTTCTTTCCTCTCCCATCGTTACCTTCCATGGGGGTATTCTTGGCCGGTAAATAGCACGGACAATGAAACCCCGTGGAAACGCGTCACGCCCCGTGAACATAGGCCCCGTGTATACATATACCGTTCGAGGCTGATCGTTCATCTGCCTCTTTCGTAGATTGCTAGCTCCTCCGAACAACTGTTCTGCCAGTCGATCTTTTATTTTCACGTACGTATGCGAAACGAACGCGCCAACGGCCAGAACAACGGGATAATGGAGACTCCGCTGTTCCAGGTTAATTCATAGACTCTGGACTCGGGACTGAATTTATATTAGCTGTGCAAATGAATAATCCAAATTTCCTTTAGGTAGTTGAAAACTACCTAATTTTAAATATCGATCGATTTTCCCGCTTTTTATTTTTTCCGGGATGAGATTCATTCACTGCCTAAAGATGGCTCAAAATTATAATCAAGAAATAGGTATAAATGTCTGTGTAGCAAGTGGGTGCTTTTTTTTTTAAATATATAGTCAAATTTTGAAAATCTTAGTTGAAATTCGTTGTTAGCAGTCGCTAAAACTCCTGGGAATAATTGTTTAAATTATCGAACTGAGATAAAAGTCCGTAGATAGAAGCGTACGGGCTCCCATATCTCAGAAACTAAGTAATCGTCACCTTAACGTGAAAATTTCGCCCGATTGACGTCTCATCGTAAGGTATCGTTTGACATAAAATTCAGTTCTAAAATCGCGGAATGAAAAAGAGGCGATTTTTTGGATCACTCTTTGCATCGACGAAGAATTATTTAAAAGTAAGAGCACCGTATTACGTGCCAGCAATTTTTCACAACACGCTTTAGCTCCGTTCATATACTTTTCACATGAAAATCGTAACGTTCTAAATAACTGCGCACTATGCAGACCGACCGATGCAATCCCGTTCGACGTGTTCTCTCTAGCTGCATCGCTGCTCCATCGTGACGGACATTCTGATTTTTTTCCCAGTTTTCGTTTTATAGGATGCGAATCGCCGGAGTATTGAATCCGCAGGGTCCCCCTGGACCTACGGTGGTTACAATCGATTTTTTTTCACGCCTCCTATTTTGTACACAACGCTCGATGAACGGCGTGCCGCTTTCCGGCCATACTCCAGAAAGATTAACCGCGCGGATTGCAAACAACCAGTGACTGCTTTCAATCATCGATACCTCCTCGGATACTTATCGAATTAAATACTTAAACAACTGACAATGTCCCCTAATCGATATTTCTTATTTCTTCAAATTCGTTAAAAAATCCTCATAGCTTCCTTAAGGTAGATTTTCCTAGACACGACTGGACGTACATCGAGACATCAAGAATTTCAAAGTCGATTGTGAAAAACTTTTATTTCGTTTTCCCGACTTATTTACTTATTTTACAATGCGGCAGGGTGAACGCAGGTATATGGCTGCGGTGTTTCTCTATACGCGCATCGAGGCTGTTCCTCATCCGGAAAGCCGACGATTAGGTGAGTTTTGAAACGTAATGTAGCCGCCGTCACGAGGCCATTTGTCTTGCAGCGCGTCGGTGGACGTCGCACCGCGGGATATACATTCTGTCCCGAACGCAACCGGCCAGCTGAGCGCGAGAGAAAGGAGAGTACGGAGGAGGGAGAGAGCGAGAGGGGCCCGCAAAATAATTGTTCGTCGGATGAGCTCTCGGGGCCTATGCCCGACACCAGACGACCCAATTCGACGTACTTTTGTGATCGAAATGGGATGAGTCAACGATTGATGTTTCTGCCGGCCTCTCGGCCTCCACTCTGCTGGATTTTATCGGTTTCTTCGTTCCCTGTCGATGGCTGTTCGGCCACCTTCTCTGCTCACCCCAGTTTCTTCTCTCTATTCCCTCGCCGTCCGCTTCGTTGGCTGCTGGATCGGTAAATAGATAAATAACCCTAATTGTGGCAGGGTTCTCGAAGGATTACGGCAATGTAGAAACACTACTCGGAGTATTATTCACCTTAAGAAGATTTCTCAGTGAAAATTCTCAGTCAGATTTCTGAGAGACAATTGTAAATATCGGAAGAAGAGACGTGTAAATAACCCGGAAGAAGAGACGGTGGAAATTAAAAAGCTATCGGGTAGCGAAAGTCCGCGCTGTCGAATTCCCCTAAAAACCGGTGCCAGCTATGACGTCGGTGGACAGCTCGATCGCGGACGACCGATAGGATCGAGCGATGGCCGCGCACGTGAGGCGAAACAGGTAGAGATACCAGGCGGATAAAATAGTTGGGACAAGCGGGGCCGACAGGACCGACAGGACCGACGTGTCCTGTCGCGTGACGTTCGCGAGAACCCGCCTTGTGCCCCCTTTCCTCTTTGATGTGACCGCCACGGGCAACGAATCACCGATGCAAGATGCCCGTTTGACATTTTCACCGCGGGGGACTCGGCGCGGTAATAATAGGTTTAACTCCTGGACAGGGCCCTGTGTCCTGCTGAAATTGCCTGGAAACCGTGGGTCGTCGATTTTTCCTGGATTAGTCGAAACGCTAAACGGATTCGCTGGTGCTCCAGCGCAGCCTAGCAAAAACAGAAGCCAATCCCTCGTCGGCTGGCCAACGATAAATCGAGTTGACTCGGACCTCGGCAGGTACGTCGGCCGCCATCGCAAGGGGCTGCGGTGGTTGCTGATGTTGCTGCTGGTTCCGCGGCTGTTTGCTTAGGCCCGGAGAAATCTCGAGGACAAATTTGTTTCTACTCTAAACACCGACCGGTCCCCCTCTGTCTGCCAACCGTTAACTCCTCGAAGAAGCATCGCAGCAGCTCACGGAACAGGAAACATTCACGAGTAGCCGGTTGATTTTCATCACCCACTTGTTCGTTTTATAGTCCAACGAAATTATGAAGGAAATACCGTGTACGGTGACCAATAGTCGAATCGATCGGCGCCCGTATCACGCATCAGGCTCTGGCGCTCGCGCGCGCGATTAATATCTATTAGAGGCGGCGGAAGCGAGGGGCGTCGTATCGCGGGGGATGCTCTGGACGGATGACGCGCCGATGACGCCACTGCCGGTCAACTACAAGTATTTCGCATTAGCCGCCGCTGCGCTGCTAATTAATTGGATTAAAAAGACGTTAGGCGAATTGATCGGTCCATTCAAGGTGGCCACCGGTCGAGATAAAGTTATTATTCGGCCGTATCAATTTGCCGGCAGATTGGGAGGGGAGGAGACAGATCGGCTGGATCGCGTGCCATCCCGCTATATCTCGCCTTATCGCATCGATTCGCCGCGGCCACCATGGGAACAACCACCAGCGATCGCTGCTTTTCCCGCAGTAACTTTCACGGACCCTCTAAATCGGTCCAGGGAATTGTTTTCAGCGAGATGGTGAACGGCAGTTGCTCGAGGTAGCTCGATTTTTATTGAGACATTCACGGCCTTTCAAGTATCAAACGTAGGTTTTAAAACATCTTAAAAAATTTCAGCCTAATTTCACAATATTTAAAGGTTGCTAGGATTAATCGTTTTTAGGGGCATGGAAAAGAGTTTCTGTCTGCTTTCCAATTAACGACTCTCCAGCTGATGTCCTTGTAGATTTGGGGGTAATTGGTGGTTTTTACGCTAATAAGGAATAATATAGATACGCTTAGCTGTGTAAAATAATGTTGCAAATCGTAGCGACCTGCCATTTTTTCTTATACACACTTGTTTCGATTTAAGGAACAAAACAGGCTCGTAGAGGGCAACAAGGAACGCAAAAAAATCCCACGAGGCTGTGGATCAACATGATTGTTTCTTTTTGTAGTGTTACTTATCGCGGCTCTGGATGTTGCGTACCCAATGAATTGCATTGTAATGGATTTCGTAATGCCGCGTCTCTTGTTTCTTGCCAAGCTTCGAGGAACGCCAAGTTTGACTGCTCGCTTCGCCAGCGGCCGGGCAAGCGATTTCGTGAAAAACGGCGCGGCTCGAATTTCAAGCCCCCTTTTCGTGTTCCCTCGTGCGCGAGCGATGGACGAGAAGGAAAACCGGGAAAACGACAAAGGAATTATCGAAATTATCGAGATCCCGGGCCCGGGCTGGGAATGCCGCACGGTAAACACGGCGGATCGTTGCGAGCGCAACGCGATCGTCAGCGGGCGACTCCCTTTGAAAGGGCCCCCGAGGCGCTTAGGACAATCGCTGCCCGCTGCTACGAATTTTGGAAAACACTGCCGTCGCCCGCAAAAGCCTACCGGCGCCCTTTTGTTCCCCTGTCACCGGCCTCTCTAGGGAACCCCACGGATGGATCTGCCAAGATCCAATAGCATTACACACCCTTTTGCCCCTCGGACACTGCCTCCGCCACTCTGCGAGTTTTTCTTTTCAGCCTCTCCCGTAATGGATGGCGCTGTGCAGTTTCAACTAACGAAAGGTGTTCACCGATTCGCGATGCAGACTAACTCTACGTTTCTCGATCCGAAATGTCTTCAGTGTAGGTATTAAAAATTCTACCCATGTTTAATAATCGTTACAAGCGAATTGACTGCTTTTAAATTTGCAAGTTTTCAGGACGAATCAACCGAAGGGTAAGGGGAAAACGAGGAATGTCGCGATTTATTAATTTTTTTACTTTCTTGATGGCAACTGGGACCACAAAACTGTCGAATCACAACGGGTTGTAGAGTTCAAATACGATGGTAAGTACAGGTACCTACCTACCTACTGGTTAAAAACAGGGAATGTCCAGCCTCCATTGGAAGAAAATATGGAATGTTCCGTCGACAATGTAAAATAAGAAATTATATAAGAAAATTAAATTCATCGAACCCTGCTTGTTCGCGAGTGGACTAATCACTCAAGTATTAAAACTTGATTTTCTCGATAAAGCGGTCTCGCGAGATTTCCAGCTTTTCCCTAACCCTTCGAACACATCTTGTCCAGCGCAAAGGAATTTTCGAATGACGAGTTCACGCGTCCCATGTTCAAATTTATTTAATATCGTAAACTCCTGAATACTGTCTCCGCGCTACATTAGCCAGCGAAAAGGTGAGGCTATCGAAGGTCGTTTTCGCCGGGCTCGACACAGGTTCGCGGAGAAACGCGTGACTCGCATGCGAAGGGGGACCAAAAGGGAGGTGGATAAATCGAGACGCGTCGAGATATAGAGACCTTACGGCGCGATGTCGAGCCCGTGGGTAGCCATTGACAGAAAACGGCCGTGTCATCCAGTCATGATACATCCCATTGTGCCTCCGAAGGACCTTCTGGAGACTGCATTATCGTCTTCCCGTATCTTTTTATTAGTGCCCCGGGTCCCGATTTCTCCCCAGGCCCCCGGGTTTCACGAACGGGGTTGCTGCCGCAGGCGCGCGCACCGTCCGCGATGCGTCAGCAAGTAACGCTGGAACGAGATTCCCCGGGCTTCCTTTCGAGGCTGCACCTCTCGAAAGTGTAATTAATTTCAGCGTCGAACGGGGCCCCGCTATCATTGCCACTTTCGAGAAAGACAATGGGCAATATCGGCCGACTGGCTTTTGATCCGCGCGCAACAACCGCGGGGCGGAGCTTCTGGCCAGCGAGGAACTCGCGGTACGGTTCTTCTGTTTCACCATCGACCATCGTGTCCGTTTGTTACCTGGATGGCGGGTTTAGTAGTTTTAGTAGCCGAGAGGCTGCTCGGACGGAGGAAGCTTTCTATTCTGATGGATCTGGTACGACGATCGGAGTGACACTGTTGAATGGTGCCGCTGGTGCTTTACGAGGCGATTGTGCGATCGATCGTTGGTCAGCGCAGGTGTAGCGCTGGGCGCGAAAAGGGGCACGATAAAAGGATCACCCACACGCGAAATGGCAACGGGCCCTCCCACTTCTCTCGTGCGAAATTCAGAGCGAGTTGCTAAAAAACGATCGCTTGGAAAAAGGCAATCACGGCCAGACGTCGGAGAGGGGCAAGCTAATGGGGGCTGCATTGTGCGGTGCAATGGAACGTAATTAGCTGAGAATCTGGTAATTACCGGCGTAGCAGAGTGCAAAGGTGACACGGTAACGGCGGGGTGATTGATTTTAGCGAAAACGCGAATCAGGGAGTAATTTGTCAAGCTGTCGGCGTTCCATCTCTGGCAACGCGGCCACGCAGCGTGAAGATACGGATCTCCTTGTTCGGGTACTTGCTCTGCATGCCCGTGCCAGCGTGCTAAGTCCCCGACCAGGTCCAACGGTGCGGGCACTGTTCCAAGGGAACTCGAATTTCACTGCGAGTCGATCGTCCAATTATAATCTTCTGGGCGACCTAACAATAATTTAGAGTGTGAAAAAATCAAAAATCTTTAAGAAAAAATATTTACTCGCCTAGTGAATTTTTCGACAAAACCTTTCCTTTTGATGTTTGTAGCACGCAGAAAATGGGATGTAATTTCCAAACTATTTATCGTTAGATATCATTTATATTTATTAAGTACGCGGAAATTGATGCGGCACGGTTTAGAGTGTTTAGACTGTTCCCTACAAACGCACGAGCGCGTGAAATGATAGAGCTGCTTCCCTAGAATCCTATCTCGCAGAATGGCCAAGAAAATCGCAATAACGGTTATCCAGACTGCAAATACGAGAAACAGGCTTGGCTCGATCATACGTATCACGGATATTCGAGGCTCGATGAGAGACAGATCGGCCGATAACGAGATGCCTACAGCGAATCGCTGCCTCGGAGAGTGCGTACCATAATCCAGCGTTCCCGCTGGTAATTTCCAGGCACAATGCGCCGGACAATGTGTCCGAGGTGTGCGCGAACGAGTCGTCCGTTCCTCGTGCCGATTTCACGCGTGGGAACGGGGAAAGGTCTGTCGGATCTCGAAGACGCGGTCGTATCGATCGTCGGGCGGAAGAATAAGGGAACGGACAGGGAAAAATTGGCGTTGGCCGTGGAACAATCGATAGACGCGCAGGTGGGGCATTATCGACGGCCAGATAGAAAGGTTGATCCGAGTGCTACGAAATCGTGGCACCTTGCCCGGATACCCCGCCCGTTTCAGATTATCCCTGTCACGGGTGTGTCTCGAAACAGATCACGACTCTTTTCGCCGGCCCCCTCCATTTAGGTAATTCGAACTTTCTCGAAGGTGTCAGTTCTGCTGGAAATCTGACAGATTCACTGGGAATCTTACTCGATGAGACATCGATCTTACGGATTTCATTATTCAGATCTGCCGTCGAGGAAAGGGAGCACCATAAATCGGGTTAATGAAATCTGGCTGGCGTCAAGGTAATGAAAGCTCGCGCTGTTGATCGCGCGACGTAACAAACGTTTACGGGGCACGCATACGTAGTCGCCCGGGGATCGTTATCTAAGTGTTGTTGCCGCGGTGTCAAGAAGTTAGTCGTTCGCCCCTGGGGGTTGCCGGTGGAAGGGAGCAGGGTTGGCCGGCGTTCCTTCTTTTTTCCAACCCCCCGTTGTCTTTCGGTACGCCATTAACACCCGTCCAAGACGGACGAAAGGCTGGGCCAGCCGCTATCTTGAATCGGGCTTTATTAAAAGACGCGCTGAAAGCGACCGCTTGCGTGGCACTCTTGATTGGCTTTTACAACACGGCAGCTGCGCTCTCCGCTCTCTCTCCTCCTCTCCTCCTCTCCTCCTCTCCTCCTCTCCTCCTCTCTTCCGAGGGGATTCAGTGATTTTTCTGCGCGACACGGGGTAGAACCTGGACGATCGGATTTTCGTTTCAATCGAACATGAATACCCATGGAAGCTTGAAACCCCTTTACATCCTCGGGCTCTGGGGGCCAGGCTCCTAAGTCGATTAGTCATCCTTCTCTCCTCTGACAAAGGTATTTAGCTAGAAGCCACGGAAGAATGTCCTTTCTTCTCCCACGAGATTAGACCAATCGGGACCATTAACATCGCGCGGGGAAGGAATAATCGAAAGAACGCGCCACGATACACGTACCGCAAGAAAGAAGCCGCGAAAAGGAGCGTTTTCATGGCTCGGCTTGTGTTTATTCGTCAACATTCATCCTGCGAAATTAAAAGTAGACCGAACACGCGCGACCATGGATCGAATTCCAACAGGCCGGTGAACGGCCCGGCCCCGAGGGGCAGAGATGTCGAATGATGGAGGGTTCGGAATGTGTAACGCGGGTTGTCCTCCTGCCTTCTCCCATTAGGGGCGATAATTAATGGCGGGCGTGGACGCGGGCATAAATATCGCATATTATTATGCCGCGATACACGCCGCGTCCCGGGCTCTGGTGTCACATTTGAATAACACGCCCGCCAACTAGTGCATAAATTTCTAATTACAAGAAAGCGACCGAGGGATTATCATACGAGCGGGCCAGGGCCGAAAATCGACGCGACTCCGTTGCGCTTTAATTAATCGGACTGGGGGCCCACGACACAGGCGACGACGATTACGGCCGTTGTTTATGCCTCGCCCTCCGTGCGGCGGGTAACTTGGCCGGGGTCGCTCTTAAATTTTCTATTCTTTAATATTCACCACCGCATAGCCTGCTTTCCATCGGGATTTAGTATCGCGTTCTTCCAGATAATTTGGCGGCCGAGCCGCAACAGGCCCGAGGCATGACTTATCGGGGGACATCTCGGGGCTGAGTCGTTACAGGAGGCTAGCAGCCATTGAAAATGGAATTTCGCAACGATCCTTATTCGATCACTTCCGTCTGGTCCATCCAGCCGTTCCTTCCAACTCCCTCGAACGTCTGATAATTGTTCAAGGGGAACGGGGTATCTCCCCCCTGCGTTTTCCGCGGTGATAAAGGCGGCAACGCTAGCTGCCACCACGTTTATTAGCGGGTTAATTAAAGCCGAGGCGCAGGCATAATAATCGCTCGGCGAGCCATTCTAACGAACTTAATTATCGGGCCTGGATCTCGGTGAAATCACACATTGTGCGCAACGTAACGGGCCGCGCCGGCCGTGATGTAAACTAGAGGCTGATTAGTGATTAGTATTCCGCGCGCACCAGCCGCGGCCTGGACTCTATTTATATCCTGGATCGCGCGTGTACACGGACAACCGGAGTATTTATATTCCGCTTATTAATATATCGCGCCCGTGTGCACCGGCGCGCACCGTAATTCACTGCGAATCAGCGGAGAACAATCGGGCAGGCGCGCCATCGAGAGGCTGCCTCGAAAAGGATAAACAACAAGGAAGGGAACAAGATAGCTGCAAATAAACCGTAGCCATCGCGACTCCTGCGCCAGCCAAATCTACTGGCTACCGTTCGTGGATCTGTGTCAACTCTCAATTACGTGCCACCCTGTTCATCTGCCCCTTACCTCCGTCGCACCTCACTTCTACGTCTTCAGCCGATGCTCTTGAAAACTTGATTCTCTTAATTTCGCGGAACAACGGAAGATTGCCCAATGTTGGGGGACACGTTTCAAAGGTTGATGCGCACTTCAGTTTACGAGGGCGGTTACGCAACCCCATAAACAGGGCACCTTACGGCCCCCCCCCCTCGAGGAAACCCCCGGTGACACTAAAATCCGTAGTTTACACCCGTAACCAACGTTTACGGCCGCTTTGACCGTCGCCGCCATTGACGTCTCTGTCATTCCAATTAGGACGCAGTAAAGTCCTCCCCTTTTTTGTCGGTGGCCGCTTTAGGGTTGAATCTCCGAGGCTTCCTGCAAACATCCTTCCGGAAGGGGAGCCCTGCATCGCAACGGAGAGAAAAACGGTTCGTTTCCTCCGGGGCTGGGGGGGGGGGGGGAGGGGAGAGTTTTTGCTACCTCCCGGCGAACCTAGTTGTTAATCGTCGGAGGACGATAATCGACATGTTTTTTCCGGGTTTCGCCCCTTTATGTAGCAGATTTTGTTTAGTGGCTAAAATTCTGCTGCTTTCCACACGAAGATCGTCAAGTTTTCAGAATAGCTTACGTTTAGGGTAATTTAAAGATATCTCAGCATTCACTTCCTGCAGGCACCAAAAGCCTTTTACGCATAGTAATAGGGTAAACTGTACTAATTCTGGCACTGCATTAACCACTGGCACTCCTGATTAAAAATTTCTTTTTACAATTTCTTATTTTGCTTTCACTACAACACTGCAAAACTCAGTAGTTGAACTACACATTTTACATCTGGCAACACCGCAAAGTGGGACAAAGCGCTGAGTTTTAGGAGTTTCCTTAAAATTTTGATTCAACACGTGTTCTAAATATGTTCAACACGTTTATTTTATTTTTCGGTCCTCTAAAACATATCCAAAATTCAAAGCAATCGGAGGCGGACACCTGGAAACCTCTCCTTGTAAGTATTGTATATATTTAATAGTTAATAAAATAGATTCACTCACGAGCTCCCACTACTTGGTTTCCACCTCGCGATATGTACCAATCTTTACCCTTCACCCCCTTTAGCGACCACGCTGTCGCGTTCGACGTGCCCGCGTTCCTGTCGTTGATTTTCCGGCGATGGAAGCTGAAACGGGAACAGAAAGACGCGGCGAACGAATCGCGGCTCACCGCGGGAGATCCCACGGAAAACAAGATCTCATCAAGATAGGTGGATGCTCGCACTCCGTTCCGCCAACCGAACGTCCTGGGCCCTGCAACTGCCATCCACCATTAACCGAGATCCGGTCGGAGGCTTTTATAGAAAAAACCGACGACGAGAGGAGGGCAGAGATGTGGCTAGTCACGTTGCCGCGTATACATCCGACCAGACTGTCCTTCCTCTTGTTTCGACGAATCGCCTTTCCCCCGCGCGGCTCTCTTCCCTCAACGGTTCTCTGGGAAAGGTGGACGGTGATTGTAGCTGGAAACAGCTTCGACAGCGTCCACAGAATCTGTGAGTCGATGTCAGAGTGGAATTGACGCAGGAAGTACAGAAATGGACAAAGAGGGTTATTCAGTGGCAGATTTAAGGGATTATGTTGAGCAGACGAATCGCGTTCTTTTTCAAAAGTTGACTAACTAAGAAGGCAAGGGCCCTTTTTCGGGATAACGAAGAGGTAGTTTACTAAAAACGAGCTAGGTTATTCCGTGACCAATTCCACTCCAACATCGAATCACCCCCCTAAACCAAGCAGTCCTCCTAATCGGAGACGAAGAACACCCCTGTATGCACCTAGTAGCAGGCGGTTGCTCGTCTCCACGGGATGCAGAACGCGTCTGTGGAAAAGGTTTTTTTTCCAATAGGAACGAGCCGCGATCCGAGCAATCAGAGTGAGAAAGTAACCGATCGCGGGCACAGAAACGTACCAACACTGTATACACACACGACCGTAGACTGGCCCTTATATCCGCGTCCCTCTGCCCCGTAATTACCAGGATCGGCCTTCACCGCGGCAATTTGTCAAGGCTGTAATAATCCCGACGGACCTATGGCATTGTATACATATCGGCGGATGCCTCCCACCGTACCAGATAACATCAGCGGGCGGCCAGTCCCCGTACCATCGGCTGAAAACCATCCATTTCGAGTCGCCCGGGCACCATCATCCTATCCGATTTTGACGCCCGCTTCGAATTAAAGCCAATCGCCACTCGGACAGCCTCGTTCCGCCGTGGTATACACGCCGTGGTATATCCAGCCTCTCTATACAAATACCTGCGACCGGAGCGTTTCCTTTTCTTTCCCGTCTTTTTCTCTCCGCCATCCGATTGCTCCGCCGATTGCGAGGGGGGACGAGGGGGGTTTCAAACTTGCCGCTGGATTGCTAGCTGCGTGATTGTCTTCGGGGATACTTTTCAGAGGGGGTTCGTTTTGATATTGGAAGATTGCGAGGTTCGGCAAGCTCGATTCTGTAGCGGTCCCTGGAGGTAGCATTTAAGTTTGAGTATAAGCGAATTTCAAGGAGGTCCTCTGCAGTCTCGTTCCATAGATAGGTGCTCGGCAGAAGGGACTTGGGTTGATCCATCGGAATGATTAAATAGCACGCGTTCTCCGTTACCGCAGACAGATACTGTTATAATTAAGGAGGCAACCCTTCTACGTTTCTCTTCCACCCCTTCTTGGTAGGATTCCTCTTTACGGTTATAAAGCTTCGTTAGATCGAGTATATTCTGATCCCACGCGACGAGCAAGTAAATTGATAATAATCACTGATCATGGGATCCCTGACAATTTCTCCGTGCACGTAGTTGCGAGTTCGTGATTAGCGTGAAACGTCGACGATCGGGGCGAGGCACTAGGTGAAACGCTTGTAGCCGCGGGCGGGGGTGTTGTTTGGACGGAGATCGACCCTGAGTTCTGACGGGGGAGGAGCAGGGAATTATTGCCCCCAGTACCCTCGCGAAGATACCTTCTCTCGGTCGATCGTGCTCGAGCGTACGTGACCTCGTAGGACAATGGCTACCAGACTTGAATCTTGCTGTACGGTCCTGATTGCAGTCGTTACACGCGTTACCAATAGCTTCGAGGAACACTCTACGCGGAGGGCTGTGCCTGATTCTTTCGATCAGCCTTGTCTTCCAAAATAGAAGAAAAATAATTGTGTACCAAAGAAAGTCTGTCCCTTAAATTTTCCCTAACCGAGGATGGCGGTTTCTAAAAAAAATTTCCAACAAATTGGGAAATTAAAAGCAAATAAGAACCTCCCTACAATATGATCTTACGTATCCCTACAGCCGCACCTTTTTCATTTAAAAGGCTTTAGTTTAAACGGAGTGAAGGCGGTCGACAATTTTCGTTAATTTCCATTTACTTTCATTGTATTTTATTCGTTTTTGCTAGTTTTCTAGCAAAGCTTTCCTGTACCCAAGGCTTTCTCCCGTATGCATGTAAAAAAAAAATAATAATAAATTAAAATTGATCTGATTTTTTAGGTCATTTTGGCGATTTTTTTCGTGCGACGCCTGTGTACATCTGCATACAGCCCCTATCAATATTCCTCCAATCACCACTAGCAAACGATTCGCAAGAATAGCTGGCGCAGAGTCGCCCCCGCACCGCCATTGCAGAAGCAACGATCGTGAGGAAGGGAGGTCAGGGGGGACCCTAATTACGGACCGTCGAGCCGATTTTTCCAAGACGGCGGAACATTAATATTTCCTTCCCGGTCTTTTCTCAGTCTATATCTGCCGACCTGGCCATTAGCGTACCTAATTTATGCATCATCAGCGGGGCCGCAACCCTTTCCCCTTCCTGCATCCATCTTTTCGGCTGAAAAGTTTCTAAAGATTCTCCGCCGGGCAACGACGCACCGGCTCGCGTCTTAATTACGCCGAGAAAAGGCTCCGCGCGCCGTCTTTTCAGGGTTGCGCAACGCGGAAAGCGTTCCTCCGCCACCCTTCTCTAACCCTCTGCATCAGGGTGGGTAGCAACAAAGGGCCCAATAAACGGTAGGTAGCTGTCCGTTGGATTACCGGCCACCGCCACAAAGCCCGCTATAAATTCATAAACGTGTCGTGGAGGCTCTGAATGGGGGAGCCGAGGGATCGCGGAGACGTCGCAATAAGACAATAAAACCGTCCACCGGGGCCCCGTAGATCAAACAACGCCGGGCTCCTCTCTTAGGCGCGTCAGTAGGACGACACTTTCCGGATTCTTCGGAATCTCTGCAGTTCCTTGGACCTGTTGTATTTATCCTTGCATCGCACCTCTCGCTTCTTCTTTTTTTTTTTACTTGGGACCAGTGGCAAAGAATTTAAAGATGGAAGAGGTGGAATTGTGCCCCCCTGTTGTTGCAGGCGGCAACTTATTCGAATTAAAGCTTGGACAGAAGGATGCGGCATCTTATTCCCATAAAACTACATACATATACCAAATAACTATCTACGCTCGCCTGAAGCGCCCTCGACTCCATTCAAGCCTGGCAGAACACAGCAGCGAAAAGGTCAGCTTGTTTCTCGGCCGACGAACAATTCACCCCGCGCTCGTTCAATCCGTCCCCTCGTCCGTGGCTGTTGGTTCATCCACAATTAACTCGTTAATTTCGTTGCGCACAGTCCCGGAGCAACGTTTCGCCCTGTCGCATGTGCTCGAGAGTCTCTCGACGCGATTGGAGGAAACCGAGCGAGAAGGGTGGGTTAAAGGGGTGGGTATCGCGTTGCGACGCGTGTCACCATGGCTGGTGTCGCGTGGATTGGTGGATTCCCCGTGGAAGCCAGGTGCGTTCCCTGTTCCCCCGTGACGTCATTAATCCACCCATCGTTTTTCAAGGGAACGAGAGAGGGTATTGTGTAACGGGCGCCGGGGGATGCTACGCAGCTGCTAACAAGCACGGCTTTCGCCAAACTTGGTGTGTCTCGGTATCGCCGGGGCTCCTGCGCGCGCGTCAACAATTCTGTGCCTGCATACACGGAGCTGCGATGATTTCAGTGTCGATCGAGGAATGGCGGATCCCGATTCTTCGTATTGGAGAGTCCCTGCCTCCGCCCGTCTTTCATTTTCTTCTGACAGAACCTCTCTCGCCCCTTTTCTCCTCATCCGTAACCCTGAGCGTTTCTCCGTCGACGAGATTCTCGTGTTGTAAACAAATGGGCCGAGATTCTTCCTCCGACTTGACTAGGAGCCTTTAAGTTTAACTTACGGCACCAAGCATACTTACGCCAATTTAGGGCAATTGCGACAGTCGCAATCGCAGTCGAGTGTTTTTCAAACCATCCGTATTCAGTACGTGATTACCCTATTCAGTCTCGTTTAAACGTAGATAGGTAAGAACGGGGTAGAGTGGCATATGTATGAAAGAAGGAGAGCTCGACGAGCACACCTACGTCCCATCCCAGGTCTCTAAATCTGTCCATTTTGAATCAGCCGCGGATGGTTCTAGGAGCGGCGTGGTGAAATGGGAGAGGGGGGAGGGGGCTAGGGGATAGAGGGTCCCCCTAATGAAAGAGAGCTGAGCTCCCACTCAGCTAGTTCTCATCTCTCTGCTTTCCCATGCGAAATAAAATATAGCTAATCACTCGTGCTCGCAGGGCTGTAAGTACCTTTGCCGGTCACCCCTCCAGCGCGCGCGTGCATCTGTGTACTTAGCGTACCCCTCACGCCATGTGCACTCGAGAACCACCCCCCTTGCGTCAAGTCGAGAGTCGCTGAGACGATGGCGACTTCGGTCCCCCCCTGTGAGTAACGCGGGACAATGGGATGCCACTGTTGTGCTCCGGATTATTATTCCGCCGACGCTACCGGGGTTATAATTAAGGAACGTGGGGGATATTAGCGGGGCCATTGCTTCTCTGTGTATACTCCGGCCCACCCCCCGGCCACCTCGAGTCAGTTCATTTTGGAGGGATTTCGGCTCCAAATTTCTTCGCAAACACCGCGGAAGACGCAACCTCTCGCTTCTTTTTTTTTTCTTTTTGGTCCAGGGGAATGAAAATTCTAGCCGGATTCCTCTTCGCGTGTCTTTGTTTTGCTGTTTCAATGGAGCTCGACGTTATTCATTGGAGTAGGTAACCCAGAAATGAGGGGTGTTTTAGCCTCTTTTTGGCACCACGACTTTGGAATTAAATTTTGTGCCGAACGATACCTTGCGACGAGACATCAATCGCAACGAATTTACAAGTTGAGGTGACAATCAGTTTCTGAGATATGGGAGGTGAAAGATGCGAAAATTCAGTCCGATAATTTAAACAATTGTTTAAATATAAATTTGCAAAATTTTATAAAACTTTGGTCTAATATTCGTAGTAATAATGATTATTTTGAATTTTCTGGAAGTTGTGCATGGGACCAAAAACAAGCTATTTTTTGGGCCACTGAGGGAAATTTCCAGGAGAAAATTATGAGAATCCAACACGTCGCGAAATCATAGCGCCCGGGGAACCTGCCCGAACAATGACCCGAGTTGGAGCGAAGCCTGCTAAATGTCGCGGCCCGAAGAAAGAGGGACACGCCATAGAAGGTAAAAAAAGGGACAGGGACCTCGTGAACGGGCTATGATGGCCGCTTTCCTGTCGACCGGATAAAAAATTCAATTTGAAAACGGCCAGCCCCGAGACAACCCTTTGTGCCTGGGACAGAAGGGTGCCCCTTCAGACGAGAGGGCACGAGAGAGCACGCACAATGCAGCGGGGCGTGTGTCTCCTGGTTTGCCCTATTTACACAGCGACAGCCTCCGACTACGGGACAGCGGAGACTCTTTTTCTTTCTCCAGCCCCTGCGCCTCGTGTAATATCGGGGGCATGGGGCAAGCCCACGGTGCATTGTGAGAACCCCCGAGCGATCCCAGCCAATCGGGCCACCGCATCACGATTTTATTATGAAACAGCGAAACGTTAGGGTGGATCGAATCCCTTCGAAGGGGTGAGAGGAACTGGAACGGTCTCGTTGCGTGTCCCGAATGTTTACCGTCCCTTCTAAACGCTCGACCCTCGCGGAACGAAGGGGGAAAAAGGGGTGCCGGGAGAGGGGAAGGCCAGCAATGGTGCGCGAGTTGTTACACGTGAAAAATGGAGAAATCCTCCCCCGTCGTTTGATAAAATCAGTGGCTCGCATGGGAACATTGATCAGGCTCTGCAGATTTGCAGAATAGTGAGAAATATTTGACAAGTACTTTTTCTTATTTCTGGAATCCTCTTCTGGAATATCTGGAGAACTATTCGGCGTAGAAGAAAGTTTCCTCCGCTGATACCTATGCTCCCCTGTTACAATCGATTCTGCTCGGGGTTGAGGTGACGGAGTCTGCACGGGAGGAACCATTGCTCGGGGTTGAAACGAGGGTAGGACAAGCGTGTTTACCAGTCTCGTTCCTCTTGTTCTCTGTCGTGACGGCCTCGAGAGTCCTTAATTTCCTCGCCGCAGCATTTTCGCGTGCGACACGAGTATTAAGTCGACTCGAAATGAAAAGCAGCCGCCCGCGCGTCCTTTCTATGGCCTGACAGCACCACGACCGGTCGACGGGAATTATTTAGGCGCCTTTGTTCTCGACACGCCGGACTCGGACGGATTTAACCGCTGGCAAAAGTTTCGGATAACATACGCGGAGGATATAATTTAATAAACCGCGAATATAGGTGGACGTTGAAAGAGAATCGCGCGCATTGTTTCCTCGAAAAGCGCAATTTTACACGGTCGCTTCAGCTTTCAGAAATGGAATTGAGTTTTGGGGCAGGTTGGGGGTTCCGAGGGAGCCCAAATAGACGCGTTTCTAACTCGCCTATACACTTAAACGCCGAGAAAGGACGACTATCCACCGTTCCCCACCACCTGTCTGTTTTTACAGCGACTCCAGGCTTTGGTAGAAATTACACACGAGGAATCGTGGCGTGACGTCGCCGTGAACGCACTCGAAACCACCTGCCACAGGAACGATCGATAGCCGAGAATAGAGGAACACCAACTACTTGTACAAGTAGTTTTCAACTTTATACCAGATTATTCCATTCTCCATATCTCGCGTAACTCATTTAAAGCTTGACCCAGCAGTCGCCAAGTTTCGATATTCGCAGCGCGGGCAGAAACCAGAAGCGTGCATCAGTCGGGGGAAGTGCCGAGTCTACCTATCCTGGGACGAGCAGCGAACGATTATCGATAAATGACAGAAACCGCAGGTCGCCTGGCGTGGTGCCTCGCGTCAGTCGTGGTCAGGTCAGACCTGCCATATGTCGCCTGACGGATGCTACGACTAACGCTTTGCTGCTTCCTTTCAGCCATCAACAGTACGATGCGATCGGAGAAACGGTTCACTCCGTCTCTCGCTAGAATACTCCGCGCTGTACTTCTGGCGACTCATTCCCGTTCCTGCCTTCTGTCCCACCTAGAGTGGCATCTATTTTCGATCGAGCCCGCGATAGCCGTGGCGGAAGCCTGTCCGCGACATCAGAAAAGTTTCTCGACAAGCGCAGAAACGTAGGATTCCCGTTGGAGAAAAGTAATTGTTCTCCCCCGCTCGGGCGATCAGAATAATATCGCCGTGGCGCGGCGGGGGCCGATCTACGACACGTCGTTAATTCGTTTACAACTTCCGCGGCGGACGCATACGTGAAGCATCACGGCGGCTGGTGCTTGCACGCTGGCGGGCCGCTGCACCGAGACAAACCGACAGACGTTTAATGAGTTTCGTTGCGCGGCCTCACCGCCGCCCCGCTGCATTCGTGATCGTTAATAGGAAACGTTGAACAAAATTAACGGAAGTCTCCGGTGAGATGGCCGCGACTACGCGGCGGAAGACGCGCGTCGACGCCGCCGCCCGCGGAGTCACGATATCGTTTCAGCCCCGGCCCGATCGATCCGTTTCTCGCCCGAATAAAGATGCACGGGAGTGGAACGCGGGGCCAGGAACCTTCGGCTGGCAGGTTTCACGTGTCAACGTGTCACCGACTCGCCAGCGGAACGCTTTCTGGAAACCTCTGTCTCGCGCGATGAACGACGTGCGTCCGGTCGCCTTCGTTCGCCTTCGTTCGCCTTCGTTCGCCATCGTTCGCGGTCCCTTTCGTTATTTCCACTCGTCGTTTTCATTCTAACCCCGGGGAATAATACTGGTGTTACTGGCGCATAAAAAATACAACTTAAACTGCTTCACAAATTCGATTGCCGCCCCCTGGAATATGCTTCCCCCAGTCTCCTCGAAATCTTCTAAAGTTACTACCTCCCGCTCCGCGAACCCCAGCCCGGGCGGACGCAAACCGTCAGCGTCAACGAAAATTCAATATCCCGTTGACAAGAGGCGAGGAGATTTACAACGGTCGATCCACCCACCATACGCGCGTCCCAGCGTCTTTGCGCCTGCCTGGATCCAGGTCGAGGATGGCCAACAAGTCGTAACTCGTACCGAAATCTTCCAGGTAAGAGGAAAGCTCGGAAACGAGGGCCAGCTGAAAGCGTTTGGGCGGCGTCGGCCGGCACTTGCCGTAGAAATTGCTCGCCGCGTGTTTCCAGCGTTCCACAGGTGACACGACCACCGTGCTCGCGAACCACGCAAGTCGAATTTTATTACCGTCCTCTTCTTCCACTCGCTCCCTTCCCTCCCCGCCCGGCGCCCAGTCGCCCTGCTTTCTTCTCATCCAACGACACCGCGCTTCGCCTCGACCGAGTCGATTTACAGGCCGAGGGGATGGCGAGGTGGATCTTGCGGGTACAGCTAACTACCGGCGAATGTATGTATAATGAAGCAACGAATGGGGAGGATTCGATGATGTGCGCGCACTGCACGGATTATCTTCTTTCAGCAGACGTTCCACGGGGGTGTCCTGTCAACGAATGCTGTGTTCGATTGGGCCTAGTTCTACGGAATGCTATCAATTCTCAAAATGGCAAAAATTAGTTAAACGCGGTAGGGATCCTAAAATTTTGCAAAAAATTATCCGAATCCACGGTGAGATTTTACTTAAGCCTTACTTTTATCGCGAGACAAGAATCTCAGCAGCAGCTTCATGTAAATAATGGAAATAGTCGCGAGAGTCTAATTTCATGAAGCTACTGACGAAATAATTACAAAATAATAAAACAGTGAAATTAAAGTCTGACGTGAGAAACGATATTTTTGTCTCGTCGTAGATTTTACTAAATCTACCAAGGCATAGTTCTATGTTAGGATAAAAAGCAGAAGCTACAGAGAATTTAAAGTAATATTAATTATTCTACTCGCTATTGAATAGCCCGTTAAAAAATATTATAAAACAATAAGAAGAAACGAAATATACCCAGTAGAAACAAAGGTACTATATAAATCTTTCTGCACGACTGAGTCCGATCCTTTTCGAACGGCATTGTGCACGGGGAGCTCCCTGAACAACGGACGGCATATAATATAAGTATGATATTTGAAACGTTACCGAAAAAAAAACAAGAATTGGGTATCGACACGTCGCAGATATTGATTTAATATTATTTATTTCTTCTTACTTGAGAAAAACCTTAAACGTCCGGTGCTAGGGGAACTCCCCCTACAGTAAACCGTGAAATATTTGGAGAAAGGCAACGATCGGAGCAGTGGAGAGTCGATTGGAGAGACGGGGCTGATTGTTGCTGATCCCAGATGCTTTTAATGGTTTTATTAACGAAGAGCATTCCCTTGTTAATTAGGTGAATCTCGCGCGAGCTAATTAGCACGCTTTGGAGGCTACTTAGGAGCGAGCGGCGTTAATGAGACATATAAATGTAACGATAAAAGATGAATTATGCATGGAATCCTCTCCAATTCTGGAATCGTAAAACTGTCGTCGCGAATCGTTGCGAAGGAACAGGAGATACCCCGTTGCGTTTCCATTTTTATAGAGGAAGTTTACAGAAGTGTTAACTGCGGAGGAGCGGACTGTTTGAGGGGGCACAGAATATTCTGAAGACTCGTTGGTCGAGGGGTCTATAAACTTTCGCCAGAGAAGAGAATGATTGTGTGATCCGATGTTACGAGTGACTTAGTTGCTACTGTTCATCGCGAGCCATGTGAAAACAAAGGATTACCGCCGATTGCGTGGGAGTCTGTCTACTACCGAGCGTTGCGTCTTCATTCCTACTCTATGCAAGTCTCCTGCGCCGAGCCAGCACCGTATCACCAGGTTTATTACTTCTCGAAAGATTCGAGGCGTCCTCGCGGGGCACACAGAAATTGTACGGTGGGGTGGCACGTTAAACAAAGCGACGTCCGTGACCTGTGACAGGAGATACACAATAGACTTGAAACTATTTAAACCGCACGTGTTATCTTGACACGCGTGATTCACTATCAAGGCATCCCACAGCGTGCGCATGGAAGCACGTTTCCCACACCATGGTAACAGAGGAGATAACAGCCGGACGACCTACATCCACGCAACATTGACACAACAACGATGAGGAATCAGTTAGCCGGGAGTCGTCCCAGTTGGACCACCACGCGGAACACGGAAACACCGATCTCGAGGAGATCTGCGTCGGAGTAGGATGACGCTGACTGGACTGACCCAGATCAGAGGAGCGTGACAGCTGCGCGCGACGAGCCGCGGGGGCGCGGCGGCGTGTTGCGGCGTGTTGCGGCGTGTTGCGAAAAGAACGCGCTGCGTGCCGCGTGTGAAACCAGGAGCGCGACTCGACGCGTATGGAAATGCCGTGGCGGTCGCCATTGTATGGAAATGCGTGCGAGTCCAGTCGCAAGAGGCAACCACTGTGACCAACTGGCTGGCTGCCTGGCCTCGGTAATGTCCCTGTCAAGAGTGTGAAGAAAGTGGCGAGCCGCCTCGTAAAATCGCCCTGTACACCTTGTCGAGCATGCCGTTGTCCTGTCGATCCGTCGGCACCTCGAGCAAATTATCTTGCTAGTGACACACGCTCTCAACTACTCTCTATTTCTCAAATTTCAAACTTCCTAATTCCTCTACTTCCGATACCTCAAGTTTCAACTTTTCAGGTTACCAACTTCCCACTCCCCAAGCTCTTATTTCTCAACTTTCTAGCTCTTCGACTTATCCGAACTTCCCAATTCGAAAAATCCCCCACAGTACCTCGTTTGGCCGCCCCGTTCCTCGCCGAACACACCAGGGACGTTTCGCGGTATTAAGTCTCACTTAATCGCCAGCAACGTCCCGTCCAATAGAACGGCGGGCAGCTGGTGGCTCGTAAAATCAGCGGCGCGCGTTGTCGAGCACGCCGCGCAAGTTGTCCCGGCCGATGTACATACGTTTAATGTACCTGCACCGGGGCGTACATCACGCGAGGCAGCCCGACAAAGATGCACGCGCGAAACGCGCGCGTGTCCCGCGGAAACCGGCTAGCAATTAGCCCGCGGCCTTCCTTTTCCACTTTGTTTCCCGGGCACCGTCTGCGCGAAGCGTTTTCGTTTCTTCTCGTTCGTCCTTGTCCGTTCCCCTGACCGTAATTGCTCTTGTCATCCTTTCCTTGATCCTCTGTCGTTTATAGGTACGCTGGATCTTTCCCCTGCAACAGGCATCTCCGCTTCGTGTTTCCAGACGCTGTTTTGTGTCATATTTAACTTTTACGCTTTATGACTTTGTACTCGGTCCACGTACCGTACCCGTCCCCGGTTTTTTCAATAACTTGACGTCTTACATCGCTGCGATTCGAATTCGTGCTCCTCTACCTTGAGAAAATTCACCTCTTACCTTAAACATCCTGTGAGATCTTTCCGCTGGCATGTTCTTTATGCTTTGAATAAACTTAGCCCCGTCAGCGTTAATTGAAAAACATTCCACATCCACTTGGACCAAAAGAGCGAACCCCTCTATGTATGTATAGTCCTCCGAGTCTCCAGCCGCCGATTACAATTCAAGCATAAAACTGGGATCACGCCGAAGGAAAAGCAGCGAACACCGTCGACTTCACCCAAGGCATTACCCAGATTGCAGCAACTCTGACCAGCAATCACGATGCCGGCAATTTCCGCGAGGGAAAATCGCGCGACGGTGGTGGATAAAACCGCCGAATGAAATTTACAAGACGTTTACGGAGTCGGCGGTGGATCGGTGTCAGGCGGAATCGAACGAGACACCTCGTTGCGGCGAGAGGTCAGCCCCTTGACGGACGGACCTCCTGTGGACACCGGGACGGGATGTGCTGCTCGTCGTAAAAGTCATTTTACACGCTCGAGGGAAGGACAGGTGACCCGTGTGCACGTCGCGAGGCCCGCGTTGCCGTTCCCCCTCGCGTGCTGTCCAGACGCTCCTAGGCTTTTAAGGGCAACACTTTTAGCTCGGTTGCCTCGAGAGAGAGAGAGAGTACGCTGGGCGTCTTGCACGCGGGAAATTGCCTTCACCGGTGTTACCTCCGCGCGCAGCTACCCCTTCGCTGGGGGAGAGCGGACAGGCTTCGAGGCTAACTACGCCTTGACACGGAGTCTCACCTTTAAACCTGCGGGGGACAGGGTGAGGCAACGTCCGAGGTACGCGTAGATTCTACTCTTTCCGAGGGGGCAAACTATTTTAATGGCGGGCAATTTGACGCGAAGGATATACATAGGTACGAAGCGGCGTGCATCGGGGAGGCCTGCTGTTGCGAGGATGGAAACGTTTCTGCAGTTCTGCAGCAGGAATTGACTACTCGGTACACGATTCGGTAATTAAGCTTCAGATCCGAGGAGCCAGGTCCAACCCTGAAAGCGGAGTGACGCGACATTTTCTCTAAAATGAATTCCTCGAGTTGTCCAATTACGCTGGTCCTTTTTCCTTTAAACGACGCGACGACGGGGCGAGCAGGTGCGTGACGAAGCGATCGACGGCATTCAGAGACGTCTATCCTTCCGTTCCCTAGGACGACCGTCTCGATTCTAGGCATCGAGGAGCCCGCAAGTCCACCGCCGATTCGAAACAACGGGGGAAGGGGGGATCGAAGAGGAAGAAGAGGGAAGGAGCCACGGGCAATAATCTCGATGGCTCGCCAATTACGTTCGTCTCGTGGCCATCTGCTCCTCGGGGAGACCCGATCGACGCTCATCCTTCAACAACCTTCCACGTCGGCTTTCCCTCGCCTCCCGCACCTACGGCGTCCACTTGCACGCGCAGGCACCGGGTTTTCGGACACGAAGCGAACCGTGACCGCGGTTTGTCGCGACGATCACGAAACGAGCGGAGGAAGAAACGGGGTGAGGCAACGAGGCGATGAAATTGCTAACTGGGAGGGTGATCACGAGGCCCGTGTGCGGTTCCTCTTAACCGAAAGACGAAGGAATGTCGGCCGACGTGCTTCGAAGCTGATCGGTTTCTGGGCTGGCTGATATCGTTATCTCGTTCGCGAACATTCTGTGCGAACACCTGGAAGAATTTTCTCAAGTCTCTCTCGCTAGGGAGGAGAATGATTGTGTGATTCGATGTTATGAGAATTCTCTACGACCCAACATCTCAAGTTCGAATAAATCAACTTTCAACTTCTCTACTTCTCAAGTTACAACTTCACAACTTCACAACTTCACAACTTCCTAACTTCTCTACTTCAAAGTGCCAAGTCCCACCTTCGGAAGTTTGAATTTGCCAATTGCGAAAATTAGTGGAAGTTGTGTAGCGTCTGTTCAGCCAAGGATAACGAAGAAAATGGAAAGAATGAACGCGTAACCAGAGAACGAAAGTGAGCCGCGGTTTGTCCAAGATGATCACAAGACATGGACCAGTCGATTTATGGGATACTGTGACCGTGGACAGGGCCCTGGACAGACGGACGTATATAATTACGCCGAAATCGTAGTTAGACGCGCAGCTACGGCACCACCGAAAGGGCGGAGGGCCGAAAATTGATCACGTAGCAGGACGGGGGGCCACTATCTTCGCGCTCTCTGTCATTATCGGGAATAAAAGTCACCGCTACCCATCGCTGGAATTCGTTGCTTACCGGCGACAATCTTCTACGCTGGTCCCTCCTTCGAGAGGGCTCGGGGGCTCGCGTGTATACAGGGTGCTCGAGAAAACGTGCATCTTCTTCTTAGGCTACAGATTTTAAAAGAATGACACCATTAATCGTAGGTACCGAGCAGATAATCGGGGACACCGGTATAAAGGAAAAGGCGAGGAGGAAAGGAAGAGACATCGACCCTCGGGGCCTGCTCGGGTGACCGCGTCCGCTCGCGTTACGCAAGCGAGTCACAGTAGAGCAGCGCCGATTCCGGCGCAGCGGCGTGTGAAAATGAACGAAGAGACCCAGGGCGACGACGAACAACGAATCGGACGAGGCACATCGCTTTCACAGGCACATCCGACTCTCTCGTTGAGACATCGCGCGCCGCGGACACGCTCGGCCGCTCGAAACCGCGTCCTCCCTTCGCCCTCCCTTCGCCCCCGTAGCCACACAATGCCCTCCCATCATCCCCGTTCGCCCTTATGCTAATAAGCTTCCTATTTCCCCAAGCTACTTTCATCCGCAGCGAATGATCGTCCAGCCGCCAGCGGGCATCCATCTGCTCGCTCCTCGGCATTCTAGGCTAAAACATCTTCGATCGCTTCCCTCGCCGTGCGATTTGGCGTTACTTAATTACGCGGCAATTAACCTACCGCGCGAGGATTCTTCTCGCCTCCGGCTCGCCCGTTACGCGGGAAATTCCTGCCGGTCCCTTGGCGCGGTGACTGGCGCGAACGCACGTGCGTGCACGTGCATGTGCAGTTGCATCGCGGTCGTTGCAGCGCGCGGAGCCAGGTCGCACGATTGCTTCCCGCGCGTACACGCTCCGCTAAAGAAGCAGTCCGAATGGAAAGGCTAATTAGGCGAATCTCGGACAGCTCGTGTCTCTTCCCCGCTCCTTTCGCCCCTGCCCTTCCTTTCCTCCCCTTTCACTCGTACGTGCGAACCAGCGCGCACTAAGCCCCTCTGCATACTACGTGCTGTGAGATTTTCGTAATCATAATCAGAAGAAAGTGACACGGCCGATTTATGGGCGCACCCGTGCTGTGCTCGATCCTCGACCCAGTAAAAAGTTCGTGCTTCACGTTTTACTTCGTATCTTCGCCGCGTAAAATCGCCTATTACGCCATGCACGACAGTTGGCAACGTAACGAGATCAAGATACACGGTACCCTCTTCACAGAACATTTACCTCGATCCATTTCCGTGTCCCCCGTTCCCGTTCCCTTTCCCTGACTCTCTGTCTTGTTTCCACCGGTCGTTCGTTGTTTCATAAGACAGTGGTACCCGGCGAGACGATCTTTTGCCGTAATTTACGCCGACTCGGTAGCCCGTCTGTCTTTTCTTCCATTATCTCCCGGCCACTTGCAAACGCGACTAAATTCCTGTAATGTACATATCTCTTCCTGGATGTAACGGAGTTCATATTTCGAGCAACGGGGGGACTGGTAGTGAATTCTGAAAATTCCGATCACTGGTCTAATTAATATAGCTGTCCAGGTTGTAACGACGAATTCTCAACGCTCGAAACGGCTGCCGCCGCCTACATACCGAATCTGGGAATTCCTGCTTTTCAGCAATTAAAAGTTTGTGGGAACGGAAGTATTATGATTTATGGCCGAGTGTTGTGCATCACCGGTATCCTGGCTAGCTAGATGAATCAGGAATAATTAGCGAATTAATAACCACAGAAGGAATCATAATTTAAACGTCATCCGAGCAGATGCGCGTAACAAGCATCCTACACTTCATTCAGCCATCATAATCCTCCGGTGCAAATGATAATTCTACGCTGGATGACAGATATTCGCCGATTAACCTCGCAAACCAGGAATGCGCTAACGATCTAGGCAGGCTCGATTCTTTGGATCTGTCGAGAAAGTTCAGATATCCACCGTGGTCTCTGCGTTCCATTGAAAAATAGGGTCCTTCGAGCACAAATAATACCACCGTATAACTACTACGAACCTTTAATTGTCCAGAAGGAATTAAGAACTGCGAAGCATTTCGACCATCTCTCTCTCTCTCTCTCTCTCTCTCTGCTACGAGAGACATCATCAACATGATCCGTGACTCCGCGAATTAACCGGCTGCGTTGTTATTAAATGATCCTAGAGTATCTAACTGAAGGCTGTAACTGTGTTTAATTAGCAGGTAGGGAAGCGATGGTGGCGAGTCGCGGTTTCTTCTCTCCGCGTCAAGACAAATGGATATCACCTGGGCGACTTCTAACCCAGATACTGATGCCAGGCGATGGATTACACGAGAGCAATGTGGGTTTCACTTTGTTCTTGTTAGATCGCGGCATTTTCTGTGGATCTCTCTGATATCTTCACAACGAGCAACTGATGAAGTCCTAAGAATCAAGATTAGAGAAGGTGACCAGTCGCTAAAACTACAAACCTATCGCTTAATCAACATCACAAGCGATTAAAACCTCGACTGTCTTCGCAATGTCTAAGTACATCTGCTCAAAAGTTCCACATGTTTAAGGAAGAAGCTTGTTAAATGATTGACAAACGATCGTCCGTTCCACTGGCTCCTCTGCAACCAGCAATTAGCTGCCTCTTTAAGCAAGATAATAATAAACGTAGCGTACTTGAAGCCAATTTAGACGGTTTATGATTCTCGATCGTAGCATTCAATTCCCTATGACGATCGATTCTTCCTCCGCCAGTGAAAGGCCGATACCAAATTACCAGAAACCACAAACCACTACGTTAATTACCAACGAATCACTCGAAAACAAGACCCCAAAATCCTAACCCATTCCATTTAATAATTCCCCGATGGGAGTCGGCTCTCGAAACGATCGCTAAAAGAACGGTCCCGTGCCATCTCGCCTAAGTGGCGCGATATATCGACAGTCTTGCAAAGAGACCGAAGCTGGCTCGCGGTGGATCGCAACACGCGAGCCACGCGTGTAATTAAATGTACCGTACTGGCTCGTGTGTATAGGGTGGCTCTAAAATGCACGAGCAAAACTTAAGCCTGGATCACAGTGCCTTAAGTGTTCCACCAATGAACTCTAAATTCTTTTCATATTTCAACTTTAAAAATAGCTTTAGATTCAATAAATGTGTGCTCATTAATTGTTTTTCAACTTAAAATAACCCATACCAGTGGTTGATGCGACACGAAATAATGAAAAGAAAAATATTGATGTAGTATTTGAGGAAAAGTATTTGCTTTGCAAAATTAAACCGCCAATCACGTTTCAGCCTACCGCTGAGTTCAACAGTTTGCCATCAGTCCATTTGTTTGAGAATCACCTTGTACGTATAAGAGGGGACAAGGCCGCGAGGACTAATCGAGAATCGAAGTGGCGAAATTGGTCCGTGGACGAGATCGGAGTCTTAGGGCGCGTTCGCGTGTGGTCACCTGGACTTATTAAGCAAGGCCATTGCTCATCGGTGTGGCTCGGCCGCTCGCGCTCTAACATTATAAATTTATCAGTGGGAACGGGGCGACCAAAAGGAAACGCGTTGATCGAAAGATGGAGGCAGGGCAGTTCACCTCTGACCCCGCCGAAGTATTTCGATATACGCTCTCGTGCCGCGGAGATATTTATTGGAGATAATTATAAGAGCGGTCGTAAAGTCCTGGACGGGGCCGTTTCTTCGCTGATATCTTACACGGCCTGTCGACCGGGGGCCTTTACACGTACCATTATACAAGGTGTCCCTCCTGCGATCCACAAACGGACCCTTGCTCTCGATTTTCTTTAAACACCGCGGTAGCTTTCGGAAATTCTTTTATCACTGTTACCTGTTTCAATTTCACAGAAGCCAGCCAAGGTTGCCGCATCACGGATCAACATTTTATTTCCCCCGATATCGAGGGGACGTAATTTCCCTGTGACACGAGATTACTCGGAACGTTTATCAGCACACATAAACATGGTTGCCTGTATATGTATTGTGCGCCACAGGTGCGCGCCACAGGTGCCCCAGCCTTCTTTCGTTCCAGTAATCCGTGTCCAAGATGTTGATCACTGGCCGAGTAATTTTCGCGAAGAAGTATTCCGTGTTCGGGCTGATTATCACGTTCCCTTTCCGCCCGGCGCTGAAATTATGCTTCCTTCGTCGTGACGTGTTCATCGTCGTCCCGGCTATAAAAACCTCTTAACCACCTTCTCAACGAGATTCCATACAAACGTCCACGACCTATAATAAAAATCTGCTACCATCCAATTGGTAAAAAACCTCGGGCCCTTTGGCTACGGCTAAACAAATCTTCGCGGCAGTCACTTTCGAATTATTTTCATGGAAAGGGGCCATAAACGTAGGCCCTTTACAGAAGAAAAAGCATCCCCGCTGATCGGAGCGTACTTCTCGAGCACCCTGTAGCTGGCAGTCGTCGACGCCGAGGTGGTTGAAGATAGCACCCGGATAGCGGGCCGCCATGCAACCCGCGGAATGAAAATCGATCAGAGAGCTCGGCGCGAGGATCGAGATGATGCATCGATATCAAAAGTTGTAGAGTGGTTTCGCGCGCTCGCGCTTCGTTCCCCCCCCTTTTTCTCTCTTCCACCCTTGCGCCCGCCCTTCTCCCGTGCCACCACCGTGCTCGCGATCGAATCGCTGCTCGTCCACGGAATATGTCCGGGGCAATTTCGATTTGAATTATTCGCAATTTTCTTTATCTCATTCCCAGTTATACATTCCGCGGTGCGGATCGAATTTCGATCTGGAAGCTCCCCGTGTAACACGGGCAGACGTTTCCTGATTTTAAGCGGGACCAGGGGCGCGAGCTTGATGCAAACCGCGAACTCGATCAGCGACTATCAGATACGTATGCTCGATGCCTTTGGGGGACGCTCGAACTTGGCTGACTATCGACGACTCAATCTACTTGCTCCGAGTACGTAGCTTCTACGACAATGCACCTTCTTCTGCATCTTTGCCAGTGCTTCGCAACCTTTTCTCACCCTCGCTCGGCCAGAGATGGGCAAAATTTTTATGTAATAAAATCAAAGTAACTTTTATTTGATCCGTTATTTAAATATTTAGAATTACATTTATTTATGATAGACTTTATTAAAAAAAATCTTGTGCTTCTTTCACGTCCGTATACTGGAAAATGGCGTTAGAAATAAAGCCACAGACACTCCTTGGATAGTCCTTGATCAAAGAGTTTCTATGTGATTTCTGTAGCATGATACGAAAGTCTGACCAGAGTTCCAGGAGGACTCAGCGAGGAGAAAGAGTCGACGAGCCTTGGTTCCGTCTCGCAGGAGAGAATTCCGTTCCAGTGGCGATCGTAAAATCGGAATCACTTACCGATAAAAGAAGAGGAGCGGGCCGAGGCAGAGCGATTTCATAACCGGAAGCTCGTCCCGGCCGCTCGCGCGGCAGCTGAGCGTAAGGTATACATAATTCCAGGCTCTTACGTGGCTACGGATGCCGATGAGCGATACCGTGCGCCGACAGGAAACATACTTTGCGAATTATTGTCCCGGCGACGTCCCTTTATCGCGGAAACAGAAAGGCGGCATCGTTGACAAGTTTTCCCTCGGTCCGCTCGCCCAACCCTGCTGGATGAATATCAAAAACCTATGCGTGTAACGTCGCAATTTAGAGGGACCGCCCAGATACGTGCACGCCTGCGTTCCACGCGGCCCCGGTAAGTTGCTGGAGCACGCGACCGTAATGCAACACGTCCGCGTCGCTTTGTTCCAATCGCGGACCTGTTTTTTTTTTCACTTTTAGTCGATGCCTGCTAATCAACTCCTCTCCCCTTATTTCTCAGCCCGCGGAGACTGGAACGGGAGGTAAGTACAGCCGAGACATATATTAGGGTTTGTCCGAAGGAGCATTGAGTCAGTTCGCCCATTATCGCGAACCCAATAATGGAACACTATCGAAGCTTAGCGTCGGTTGCAGCGTAAAATACTGAAAAACGAGGTAAATCCCTTGACAGTATTATGCCAGATAGGGGTTCGATCGGCGTTCCAGCGGCGATTCGCTAGCGTTACAGCTCGAGCACAGTAATTAATCGGTCGGGATCGCGGCGCCTCGCCGCGCCGCGTCGCCAAACCTTCGACCGGCCAGCCGGTTGCAACATTTTTGCCCCCGCGAAATCGTCGGCATTCGATCGGAATTCTGTCGAGAGCCGACGGCATTCACGTGCGCAGGAAGCCACCGCGATTGGAATCTTCCGCTGGCTTCGGGCTCCGTTTAATTTTCATATTTTCGTGTCCCGCGCGTATTCTACCGCTCGTTTCTTTGTTAAAAGTAAACGTACATAGGCAGGTATATCGCATGTCTTTTTAGCGTAGGTAATTGCCGAAAAAGTAATCGCAACAAAGCTACTTAAGAAGATCGAAGCTTCGTGCACTGCAGTTTGTTACGAAGAATTTTGCGAGGAAGCACGACACCTGGAAAGAAATCACCGTGGCGAATGGCGAGTGGCGAGGGTCGGAGCGGAAGGCAGGAAGAGCGTCGTGGCCGAGGAGACGTCGGCAATTAAACGAATCGCGGAGCAGGCACGCAGCACCGGCAATTACGCTCACGGATCCTGGATTTTGGAGGGCCCCGAAAACACGCGATACACTCGATACGGTGGCCCGGGGGAGGGCCAGGCATGTGGTTGTCGCAGGAAGCCGAAAACTGCGATACCAGATCCGCCGACACGGCGGCGGTGGCCCTCGTGCACGCTGCATGCAGCGCAGATATTTGCAATACGAATTAATTAGGGAAAAGGAGCCGGCGCTCCGGCACCGTCACGCCAATTAATCGAGAGAAAGGTATCCCTGGCGGTTTTGCACGGCCAGCCCAGAAAGGATAACGACGATCACAGGCGACGTCGTCCTCAGTGCCGTGACGAAATTCTTGCTGAACAGGGTAACAGAGCTTAAACATTCGTGCAGCTGATTCATTAGCAGTCGCTATAACAACCACTTGATTTACTTGCTTCACATGGAACTGTATACACTTGAGATTACCGCAGCTCGAGACGGTTTAAGGCCGTAAATTAATTAATCGTCATCCCTTTTATTGTTTATAAACTTTTCTGTTGGATCGTAAACGTGGATCCTGTATGGTTGACGGCTGACGCGTGATCTCGCGCCCAGAGGCTAGATCCGCCAGAGGTTTCGCGATGCGCGACCGACGCTACGGAGTGACCGCTATATTAATTCGCGCATTAACACTTTACCACGTTAACTGCCGTATAAAATCACTTCCTCCGCGGGATGGGAACACCTGTCGAACGGCCCCGTATCGTTCCATGCGCAACGTTCGATCTCACGTGAGCGGCGGCCATTCGCCATCGTGGCCTGCAACCGCTCATTATCGCGCTGCGTCTCGGCCGAGGACGAGGACGAGGACGTCGACGAGGAGCGAGCGATGGAAAAACGATCGTCGCGTCTCAGGGGTGGGTACCAGGGTGAATTAATTTCGCGGAAGAAAAGAAAAATCTCTCACCTCGGCGGCTCCTCCACTCAAGGGAAGAAAAAGTTGGCGATGAATGGCAGAAGGCGACGCGATAAACGACGCATTAGCAGATATAATAAGCGGCGCGCTAACCAAAGGGGAACGAGCGTATCGAGGACACGCGAGGGCACGACTAAAAGGGCCCTGGGCTCGTTACTCCTTAACTCGCGGCAAGGTCGATAACGGTTCCCATGTGCGCTCAAAGATCCCCCGGCCCGTCTCGAAAGGGGTGACTATATTTGCTTGGGTAGACGGGGGTTCCCGAGGTCTACGCCCTCTTTGGCCGCACCCCTAGCCTAGGATTAAGGGCTCCCACTCTCCTCTATCGCTCGCAAGGCTCGCGAGGGGCGGAGTGACGTTGGAATGTTTTCGGTGTGCCGTATCTGAATTTCATTATCGATAAATCGCCGCCCGACCGGCTAGAATTTTCTTCCCCCTCGCGTGACGTTTCACCGATTCCCTCCGCGATCCCGCGTTTCCGGGATCTACGTCTACCGCTCGCTCCCCTCTGTGTTCGTGGGAATTTTTAATTTCGGTCATTTTTTTATTTCGCGACCTTCTCGCTTCTGCCGTGATTTGGGCATTTAGATTCCAGCGTGCTTTAGCTGGTTCGCCCCTAGGTACTACCTAGTTTTTGCTTCTCCTTTGCACGTCCGTTGGGCCAACGCGTTTCCAATTTGGCGGGAATTTTCAGATACTCGAGTGGAATTCACCGACGACGTGTAAAATGCCCGATTCCCCTGGTTCATTTGGATGCTGGGCATTCACGGGCGGAAAAATGCGCGCTCGTGCACGGCCGTGGAGGTGATCGTTGACCGAGCGAGTCCAGGCTTCATCGTCCACGATCACGTTCGCTTAATTATTTACGTCTGCTCGTAAATTACGCTTGTCGAACGGGGGTTATTGATGAGATTGTTTCGTAAGTCGATTATAAGTTGCACGCGCGTTTACCGGCGATTAAGTTCGCTCGTGTGTGTCGTGGAACGCGTCGACTATCGCAATTCCCTGGGAAGAGACCCCGGATAGATGGCCGATCAGCCTGGCTATCTTTTAATTTTTCTACTTCTCTAATTGCCGACTTATTTCCCTTTTCCCAGAAGTCCCGTAATCGATAACTTATTTCCTTTTTCAGCAATTACGGGGTAACGAGAGCAAGCCAATATTAATCCTGCCCACTCTAATTCGCCTTCTCTTTACCGTTCCAATCTTAATCGCTTCATTAACGATTGGGGACTTTTTCCACGCCTCGATACTCAAATATATAATCAATAAATATTGATACGCTCTCTCGTTAAGCAAACGAGTAAACAATCTCGCGGTATACATCCACTCTTTCATTCGCAATACGTTTCGATTCAAACAGCCCCGCTCTAAAACGTTCGCGCAAACCAGCATGGAAAAAAGGGAACGAAAGAAATTTTCTTGGAAAATATTGAAAAATCCGGTAGAAAGCACGCGTGGCTTCAAACGCCCCGAACGCGCGCAACGCGTCTGTTTGCCAACTTCAAACGCGCGTCCCCGACTTTAATTTCGTTGCACACCGAAGTTGATCGTGTACGAAGACCGCGGGTACACGAACGTTGCCCACAAGTCACCGCAGCTGGCGGGAGGGGGGAGAGGGGAGAGGGGAGAGGGGCGAGGGGGTGGTATAAATGGTTAACCAGCCGACCACTGGCGTCCCTTTATCTTCGGAGCTGATACTCCATCGTCGACATCGATGCACCGACAGAAATGGTCCTCTTTTTTCCCCCGTGCCACGCGGCAATTCGGCTGGCTGGCCGTTTCCAAGGGTGGCGATATTTCGGGGGTTCGCATTGTGGCCGCGAGCGTCCGCGGGTGACTCATTATTTTCGGCTAGCCGTTCTCATCCTTCCAACCCACCCCTCGGCCGTCGAGGAACACGCACGCCGGCGAAAACACGAACGGGACGCGACGAGGGGAAAACGGAAAACGCGATTGTGTGCTGGAATCTCGATACACGGGACCCACCACCCACCCCCTACCCCCTGTCCGATTTCACTTGGCTGCCGTATAATAATTTCAATAATCCCGGGACCCCACGATGCCGGGGATTAATACCTATCCCGAACGACGGAGAAAGCTCGGGCGGCTACGGGGGTGGCTTTGGGAGAGGGATAGACGAGTGGTCGGCATTGAAAGAAGAAGGGCGCCGATTAATTTCAACTCGTTGCGAGCTCCACCTTTCCCTCCCGCGCGTCCCTCTCCGCCCTTGTAGACAAAGGGGAGGATTTCCTTGGTTCCTCCAGTGATTTTCTTTTCTGTGTTGTTTTTCCTTCTTTGATTGGGGGAATGGGGGTGGAAGACGGGGCAAGATGGTCCTTGGCAGGATTAATTGGCGGGGCACGTTTGTGGCGTGCGGGTTAATTGATCGCAGGTGTTCGAGGTGCTTTTGTTACGGATTTTTCGGCTGGATTGCGGGGGTGGGAAAATCTTCTGATAAGTAATAGGTATTTCAGAACTGGAACACACTGTAACACACTAGTTCCCAACCTGGGGGTCGCGAAATCTTCTCGGGGAGAGTCATCGTTAGCACTTATTTATTTTAATATGGTTACGTTACTGTGTTCTATTAATCATGTACCTACCTAACACTGATTTTTCATAAATCAAAAGAAGAGGAAGCTGGTTCCCCGCGTGCAAGCGCAACCATCAAACTAAATAAGATATTTAAATATTATTATGTTAGAACGATATTCTGAAATTGCATAGAAATAGAAAATAGATTGGGAAACACTGCTGTGCCACGAGTCAAAGCTTCACCTGACTCATTTACCCCATTCAACGAATGGTAGGAAATTTTCCCAATACTCGAATAAAATAGAGCAAAAGAATGAGAAGGATAAAAGAAGAATCGTTAAAGAGAAGCGTAGTCGACTCCGGAGACTGCAGAGCACTCCGTTGCAATTGCCTTTCGACGCATGCCGAAGACTCCCTCCTGGAGAAACACGAAGAAAAGCGAGGCGGTGGAAACGGGGTAGAAAAGGGAAACGGCGGGTAAACAGGCGAGCGAAACGAGCCAGGGATAAGGGTGCCTTTACACGAGATGAGATTCGATCTCTGGTGGAGAAGAGGCGAATTTGGCTACCTAATTCGCGAAAGAGGAAGTCTGAAGGGGGTGGTTCGGCCGCGTGTCCCTCGCCACTGCCTACGAAATGGGATTACACGCGAGATCCTACGCTTCAAACGTCGCTTTATTCACCCCTGTGCGCGCGGCGACGAATTGACAATCGACAGAATTGATACAGCGCCACGTGCGCGCGCCAACCACCCCCTACGGTGGAAATTGCATCGCAGCGTCGCACAACCCACGGAATCGAGCCTCCTTTTTCACCCCATTACCGAATTTCCGGCTAAGGGGGCTGTGGAGAGGTGGACAGGGAATTTATGCGCACCGGATGTTCGATCGGACGAAAGGGATGTTCGCTCTCTCCTTTGGGCAATCTTTAAATTGTGCCAGTAAAAGTTTACGCGCGCGTTACACGGCCGCGATGCCAATCGCACTGAGTGCTGGCGGAAAGCTGGGAATGATTGTAGGGGTTGTTCGTATGGAACCGTGGCGTGAAAGTTTAACGTTGCGTAAGTACCGCTGTAGTTAATAGTTTCGGGGGAACTCCGGGTGTGAACCCTGTCCCTTTCGAAGGTATTTATGAACGTTGTTCCGGAGGTGTTGGTGGTGTTCGTGTCTTCTGTAGGATAGGATACTCGCGGGGTTCAAGAAGAGCTCCTCTAGTGTTGTGTTCTTTAGTTTGTTGTTCGGATCGAAGGATGTTTAGCTGAGCGATCTGGAACGACATTGCCTTTCGTGTGTCGTTGCATCAACTTGTTCGACGAGCGTAGCAGAGATGACTGAATAGTGGCAGCGATCAAGGTGTTTACGATTAAATGCAAATGCGAGGCACGGTGGGAAATTAAGCACGAGTGGCTGTTTGCTTGTACGCTGACTCGCGTCAAGGGACTCGAGGAGAAGAGCTTCGAGTTCTATTGCTTTGTAACTTTGCAGTACTCGCAATTGTAGACTCGCAACTGTACTTTAGTAGCAGTTATTCCTTATCGGTGGACTTCGCGAGCGAAGACACATTCTTCAGATAAGTGACCACTGGGAGACCTTCAACCGTGTCGCCTCACGCGATTCCCTAATCTCACGATGCGTTAAACTCGAGTTCAACGAACATGACATCGAACAGTGCTATCGCTAATTGCATCGGTGATCGACAAATTCCAAAGGAATATACCTACATATACCATCTTCCACTAAGAATATAATTTTCCATTTCTCTGCCACTTACATCCTCCACCCTTTCAACTCCTCAATTGTAAATGATCCCAAGCGATACCCTCTCGTACTTCGATGTGCAAGCGTACCTACATCGAAAGCTCCGTCGAACCGTTGCACAGTATCGAAGAAGCTGGTGAACGAAATAAAAAGAGTCCGTTTCGGCTGTTTTTAAGTCATTCGAAGCAGACTTTTCTGTTTCGGAGGGCCAGTGAAAGCGATCCAGGGTGGAAAGGCCGCGTCGCAACAACTTGGCCGGGGCTCGGGCGGCTTTCATTCCGCGGCATTCGCGGGCTGCCCTCTCCTCGCTGGGAAAAAAGGGAGACGCCACTTAATTAAAGCGGCGAGCATCGTCTCGAAAGAATCCGCCCGAGTGGCACTCGCCACTGGTCCTACGTTCTCGAGGAATCCCTCCATTCAGCCCCGAAGAAAGCACCGCGTCCTCTCGTGATTACCGAAAGTACCTACCGCGAGTGGGCACATTCAACGTTCCCCTGAATAACATCAACGCACAGCGGGCCTAGCACGTGTATATATATACATATATATATATATACACATATATTTGTTGCAATTTCGTTGAAGAAACGCAGCAACCGATGCAACCATTTAGAAATTTCAATCGACTCGTCGAGATCTTCGAGATTACTTAGGTACCTACTCTTGCCACGGTCTGTATCTACATTGGAAAGATTCAGCGCGCAGTTGATACTCGACGAAGCAGCAATGATCAGCCACATTGTTGAGTATCCTTCTCGGCGCGAGTACCACAAGTTAACTACTTCCTCGATTAGCACGCAATTATTCGCGTCCCTAATTGCCGAGTTACGCAATGTTATTCTCTCCGTCCGCTTCTAATTTCGGAACGAATTAACGTACCTTCCAGCCACTCCTCAACATCAGAAAAGCTCGACTGCGATTCTCAGTGCCGATTAAAGAAAGAGCGTCAAGTGATTCCTGGCCTTCGCCCTTAAATTCCAAACCAAGTCCACGGCGGCGTGAAACGTTTGGCGTGAAAGTGGCTTCTTGGAGAGCGGGGACATTAAACGCGAGGCGTAATACAATATATCGACTCGGATCTCCTCCGATGCCGCTTTGTCGCTGCAAGTGTCTGGACGCAAGGAAATGTGATTACGCGCGGCCGAATTTCGGATTCACCCTCGCGGCCGCCGTTTTATCCGCGCATTATTCGAATCCACTTTGAGTTCCCCTCGTGGCGCAAGGACACCCGCTCCGCTATCCGGCGGCGTCCTGCGGGCCGCAGAGCCGACCGAAATGCGCTTTGCGATTTAAATTTTGTCGCGGGACAAATTGCCTGACAAATCGGATTTTCACCGCGCCACGGCGACGCATCATCGCCAGCCACGATCAAAAGCCTGCCCTCTCCTCCCCTTCTTTTTCCCTCTGTCGCTTTGTACCCTCTTCCGGACCACAATTCTCTGGCAATCCAATCGCTCGACTGTCCGAAACGGTTTGCTCGGCAGCATCGTGAAACCTTCTCCCGGCCTGTGGAACTTGATTATCTCCTTTTCGACCCTGCTCCTCGATGGATTAAGCGTCGTGGTTGTAATGTACCAGTTTCCAATACTGCTTGCAAGTTGCACGGTACACAGTACGCGCGTAAGAGCGCAGAGGAGACAGAAACATGGAAGAAGGATCGTTTGGACGATCGGACGACTATTTTTTAATTTCTTTCACTCAATTCTGATAAAAAAATTGAAAACTGTTCATTTGGTAATTTATTTAATGCCCTATTCAGTGGTTTAAGTCACATGTTGGGAATACTTTTCGTTTCCAAGATAGAAAGAAAAGTTGAATACTAAAGGAAAGTCGCCAAATATCGTTATTTTTTTATATCGATAATCACATTAAATGAAGTACCTGTTTCGGCAAAATTCTCTCTCTCTCTCACCAATGTGTCGAGTGACTTGGAAATTTCTCGTAACCTAAAAAATTTGTCGGAGCGACTCGAGTTTTTCGCGATTTTCTTCGAAAACGAATACGGCGACCGTAGTCACTCTGTTATACAAATACCTCCAGACTCTTTCCCCTATACCCTCTCGACGTCTAGTAACAATCCTTTTCCCTCGCCAGTGGAGTGAACAATGGAGCAAAAAAGGCAGCCGCGAAGCGCTAATGAACGGCCGTGCTCGCATTCGGTACTCGATCGGCGATTAAGTTAATCGCTCGGTCGCGAAGATCCCATTCAGGCTGAATGATTATCCGTAAACTTACACCTGTTACGATTCATACGACGTCCGGTCACGAACGCGAAACGAAAGGCGAAAGTGCACGCTGCATAAACTTGATTGCAATGATCGTTAAGCCGGATGATTCTCGTTACAGAATAGTTTGTCCTGATAGGTTCGTTCTAATTGCGAGTCGACTGAACAGAGAGCTCTACCGGTTTGGGAGCGATGTCACCGGTTGCCCGCCTCGCCCTCTTCCATTTCACCATTTCGTTTCCTTCTTGTTTGATCTGTGCCCTGGTCCTCTCTCAACCTTTACGCATCTTCTGCCCCTCCGCGAGAGGATTTATAAATAAAGTAGGCACCTTCGAGGAATCATCGGGCAAGATAAGTTATGGCCAGGAGACGCGCCCTCTGGCCAGGGATTTGTCCCTATTGTACGCTGGCCTCACCGTAATCCCCGGTCCTCTGGCTGTGACACTTGTCACCCGATTTTATCGCGTCGTTAAAACGTACCCCGGTCCCGGTATCGACATCAACGCCGCTTAATTGTGTATTTATTGCCCCTGTGGAATCCCGAGGTTCGCGCCGCGGCTTCCTCCATTTAACATCGTACCCTGATGATGTCCACCGAGGTCCGCTGGCACTTTTCTTGGAAGATGCAGAGGATTCAGATTTCTGTTAAGTTTGGGTCGACAAGCCTCCACGAGCAGAGCTTTGGGCGGAGGATAATAAGTATTTACTGTTACTTCGTAGCTGGAGAATAATTACGGTAAGTCGACGCACGCACGCCTGTTTATATTATCCTTCGAGGAACGCGCCTTAAATCGAAAAGTACGACGACACCGCGTCCCCGGCCTTTCAAGTCCAGATTCCATCGTAAAAAGGAAGGAGGATCGCGGGCCGCGGCCAGGCTAGTTCCCCGATAAATCACTATAAGTTTCCCATTACGGGAGCACGGGACGCCGGATACATTCGGCGGATCGCCCCGGGGGCGGAACTTGATGGCCCTGGAGCGTTCCTCGGACGGTTCTCGCTGTCGCGTCGCTCGTTACGCGGCCGCTCTCGGTGATTTAACGATCGAAAATTGCGAGACGCCCGAGATTTTCGGCCGGTGTCCCGTTACCGAGGCAAAATTTATTAAAGGGAGGCCACACATACGCAACAGGATGGCCCCCATTGTGGACCGTGCCTCGTAATTAAGACCTTGCTCGGAGAGCCGCGCGCGCTAATTATGATTACCGGCGCGTGCGTGTGCAAATCGAAACCGCTGGCCCAGAAACGGCCCTCTCGATCACCTCTCGTCCCTCGAACCTATTCTTTTCTTGCGACTGGTGCCTGTAGGTATTCGCCACGGATCACTGCTACACTGTACTTTCAAGAGGAATATTTTCCGCGAGACTAAAATCGAGGCGGAGATTAAAATGCAGATTTCATTGAAATCTGCTGGTAAAGAATGTATCGGAGTGAAACACCCCAGCGTGCCGGAGCGGTTTCGAGGAATCGTAATTGCCCGAGACGCCCGTCGAACAGGAACACCGTGAAGAATTAATTTTTTACTCGATGCCGGCAGCGAGTCCTTAATTTCAACGTCCACCGAGCGCACCTTTAATCCATTAATTATCGGGGGACATAGCTCGGCTAATGGCTTACATAAAAATCTTACGATGTCCCCGATTAAGGGAGCAAAGGCCCGAAAACAGAGTCGACTCGGGCACGATGCAATGCTCGCGCGATTACGCGCGATTACGCGCGATGCTTCTCGGCGGTCGTCGTGCTGCGCGTCGTTTCGCGGCCAAATTGCTCCGTACAAATTGATATTTACGGTTTATGTTAATTCCAGTGAAGCCGGGCCTTTAATAAATTCTGCGGTATCAATCTTTCGCCGCGTCGCGTCGCGTCGCCTTGCAGTTCGCGCGATCGTAATCAAGTACTCGCGCGCGGCTTCTTCATCGCTTCTTTCTTCTTCCTCTCCGTCGACGCAATATTTGAAAGGCAATTATGGATACAAACGTTCTTCTGGTTTTTGTTTGCTTGCCACAAAAGGGGGATATCTTTCGACGTGGGAAGAGCAATCAGCGAGCCGGGTATAAACGTCACGAATGATCAATTAATTAGAGGAGATGAAAAATTGCGCGGATGCGATAAACCTAAGGATACTCGTGGTCCAAGTGGGATCCACCTGTCGTCAGAGAAATTCGAATAAAGATATCGCCGCAGTAAACAAGCACTTGGGATTCTTTGAATCGCAGGGCGGAAAGGGGAGGATAGAGAGAATTTGATGGTAAACGGGACCACCTGTCGCACGGACGCGTTTCATTAAAGATACTGTCTCCATAAACAATTGATCTGGAAGCTTTGAATCGTAAGAATACGAGAGGAAGATAAACGTTATCCGAGACATAAATGGAATCACCTGTCGCATCATATAGATATCAAGAACGATCAATCAGATACGCTGAAGAGGTAAATTATAAAGAAACCATAATGCACTTAATTCTGTTTCTACTAGTACTAGTTTAATCCTCGTCAAAAATATGATGATACTCTTTATGTAGAAACTTTATCCGAGGCTCCGAGAAGGCTATATTATTTCTGAATGCTGTGAAATTTCATTGTTTATTTTCAATAAAAGAATTTGCAAATTCAATACTATTTACCTATTCATTCTACGTATTGACGTTCTCGACTATTGTGTCAATTTCAAAGAACGAGGGGCAAATTAAGTTTAGAAACTGAGGGACGGATGGGGCATTGTTAGATGAAAATCGTGAAAACCATTGCACATAGGTATCGGAAGACAGACAGAATAGGCAACTCAGTTCCAAGTACGGTTTCGCAAGTTCATGCCCCGTTCGTGCCGCGGGTCCCGAGTAGAGCCCCTGTTCGAGAACGTCTTTCGATTTTCATTCCGCTTCTTTCCGCTAATCGTGACTGAGAAGTCGTAAAAACTAAGGTCGCTTTACGAGTAGCCGGAGATGGTGGTGCGGATACGTCGGCAGAAGGGCCACGGGTACTCCGTCGTGTCACGGAAGGTGGCGAGTTCATGAAAAATATGCGTCACGCGAGCTGCCCTCCCCGGCTGCACAGGTGCACACGACTACTATCACTCCGCCTTACGCCGTTCCTTCTGCAAGCGTACGTACCCCGACAGCCGTAAAACGAACCACCCAAATCTGTCGTTGCACACGGGCGGATTCGTTCCTTTGTTCCTCGGTCCTCCCTCGTGACGAATGCTAGAAATCTTCGAGAGGAGGAAAAAAATTATTGTTCAGGCTAACGTCAACAGACTCCACAGGTTGGAGTAGTCTCTAAATTCGATTAGTAGATAAACCGTCGGGCTTTGTAAGTCCCCGGCAGTTTTATCGTGGACCCAGGAATGACTGTCATCATCCACAGCGAAGGGGCAGAAGGTAGGCGAAATAAATCCGAGGAAGAAAGAAAGGGTGGTAGAATTGCGTGGCCGTCGTACCTCGAGGACGACGAAAAAAGGAGCCCGCGTCGTCGGTACAGTTTTTGCCTCCATAAACTCGTTCTTGCTGACGGTTGACCAGGTGGCAGGGTACCGTATTACCCTGGTTTTACGACTTTTCCACAATTTTAACGACCGCACTAAATGCCCTCTTATGAATTTCCTCGTTCCGATGTCGTAGAGTGTATCGAACCATTAAAATACGGGGCTCTAAACGATTCGTTTAAGAGCCGGTGAACAGTCGGGAAATCACGAAATATTTGCTGTTTCTGCATGCTTATCGACATGTTTGGAAAAGTTTAAAAATTACTTCTCTAGAGTTCCCCTAGAGCTCCTCCATACCCTGCGCAACGTAGCGCAATATTTCCAGGAAAATTTCAGTGTCTCATCGAGCACCCGATGCTCCATCAACAATCAAGTTACTGGCGCAGGAAAGGCTGGAAGAAGTCTGTACAGCGAGCGCGGTAATGAACCTCTGTACCGAGAATTTAAAAGGCAAAAAACCGAGGGGCACGTCACTCGCTCGAACACGCGTGTCCCGGTGATGCGCGCGTCCGTGACATCCGCGCGGATTCCACGCCGCGAGTTCCGCGCGGCTCTGTCTCTGCCGTTAAATTATTCATTTACGCGTGTCGCGACGCGGGCGTCACGGGGAGAGAAACAGCGGGGTGGAAAAAATGAGGGGAGCGTTCGCCGAGCGAGAGGGACGGGCCCGGAGGGTAGCTTTACTAGCCGTTCGACGAAACAGAGCCGGGAAATGGCGTGTGTGATTGAGAGCGGAGTAATAGAGAGAGAGTGTGTGTTCTACAATGTTTAACGAAGTAAGAACGAAGTGACTATACCTCTTGCCTCTAAGATGGAAACCGGATCGAAACTGGAGTGGAGCGTGACGAAGTGAAATGAAGGAGAAGACCCGGGAGAAAGAAACCGGAAGACCGCGTGAAAGTTTCGGCTAGCGGGGGCGAGAAGGGAGATCGGGGTGAAACGGCGGGGGAGTGATAGAGAGGAAGAGGCGACACCCCAACAATGGCAAAGCGGCACGCTCACGCGGTTCCGCACAATGCCAGAACGCGGCGCACTGTCAAAGCGGTGTCAACTGTCGACCCGTTCCGTGGGGTGGCAGACCGTGGAGACACAGAACACGGGATACGCGGGACGCGCCAACCGTGAACGCAGCGAAATCGCGGCCAGGGATATTTATGCGGATTTTCATATTTTACGGAGCCCAATTCCTCGGAGTTTTAGAAGCTATTTCCACCCTTCTAATATCTTCGGTCCCAGTAAATATGTATATCGTTTCGACGCCCTCGATGCAACGGGACCCAGCGCAACGCAGCGTGTCCTCGGTATCATTTCCAGTGGACAGGTAAGAAGGGGGTGGCAGGGCAGCGTCGAAGGGGAATCGAGCGGACGGTAATAGAGACGTGAACGAGGGCCGCGACACGCTCTTGCGGAATCTTGGGACGTGATGCGCGTACATCGTGGTTGGTGGATGCACCTCGCCGCGTTTGATAATGCATTAACGCCGGTGGATCAGGGATATTAGCATAGCATACGCCCATCGCATTTGAATTGAGAGGCAGCAGCCCCTCGGTGTGCAAGCAGAAGCGAGGAGAAGGCGTCCCAGCGTCTCTTTGTCATGCTAATACTCGGGGCCCTGGCATCCATCCCCGATTACAGAGATGACTCTGCACCGTTTACGCTACTCCACGGCGACGACGAGGAGCAGCAGGACCGACCAGGGCTTCCGGTCGCCCGGAAATTCCTCCGATGAGTTTGCGAGTTTCCCCGATCTCTCCTGGCGTCTGCCCCTCGCAACTCCATTTCCCTGTGGTTCCTCCGCTCCCAATGGCTTCGGCATTTTCAAACACCGAGGGGCGATGGATTTAATTGTAAAATACAGATCGTTTAGAATTCAGCACGCTTATCCTCCGCGATCAGTGGTCGGTTGCTTTATAATTATTCCTCCGGCTGCTCGTAGCGTCGTGACCTCCTAGTGGCACTCCGATGCTCACGATCGCAATTAATGGCGCGTCGATATCGTGGGATAAATGTCTCCGTGCCGGTATGCATTTGCATCGGGGGCGAAACCGACGCTGCGGGCTAGAATGGGTGGATCGCGATCCGGTGACCTTACCCAGAACAGTTTCTCGCACTCGGTGCCCGCTATCCGCGTATTCTTTCGCAGACGGGTGGCGATCGATGGAAATATTGTGCCCGGTAACAATGGAAATTGTATTTGCGTCGAAGGTGAGAGGTTCCTTATACAAAAACCTAATGTGTCGATATCGACTGCTTCGTCCCAAGCAATTTACGTAGGTACTGCGCCCAGAATTAATTGAGGAATGCAACGTGGAACCGTCCGCGACGTGACACGACACGACGAGTTTCCCTAATTACTACATTCTCCAATTCCAAGTTCCATGTAGGTACTTAAGAAGCGTAAAGGTAAACCATTATCCGTTGCGTTTGCTGTCTGATCAAATGATCCCTCGAGCCTTCGTAAAACCCCGAGTCCCATCTGAAAAGTGCGTTAAATCCAATTGACTATTGCGCACGGAGCCTAGTCGAGGTGTCTCTCCACCTTATCAGCCTTCCATCATGAAAAGCTTACTATTTCCCAACTCGAGAACGATTCTAGAATCCGTCAAGATCGCCGCACACCTCGCCGCGGCGCGCGGCGATGCAATAAGACTGAAGGGAGCATGTCGAAAGGATACACACTCCACAGGTTGCATCTCTCGCTAATCGGCGGATGGGAGCCACGGTGACAGCCCAGACCGTTCGATCGGCCACGTGTTTTGATAAATTGCTTATTCGCGCGTGCAGAGGCGCGGATGAGTCGCAGATACCCAGGTCCCGATAACGGCGAGCGCGTAAACGCAGATAATTAGTCGATGTTGATGATAGGTCAACCCCCTCAACTTCCTCGGCCGATGCATCGACGCTTCCCGACCTTGGCCCGCGGACGCCGCGGGAACGGCCGCGGGAACGGCCGCGGGAACGGCCGCGTTAACGATACCAGAGGAGAAGAGAAAAAGGAAAGTAATTGATTCGACGCGGAGGGAAACAGTTACAACCGTGGTCGAGCTTCGATCTCCAGACGAGCTCTCTTTTCCAAGATAATCGTATGCAACGCATTAACCAAGCTGCTCGACGTGTTCTCCTGGTCGGCTTTGTCACTCTCCCCTGGTTCGCTTCGATCTACAACTTTGTCAATCGTAATTATGGTCGACGTTAAGGGGATGTTCCGGTCTAGAGCCCACAAAAATAGATCAACTACCACGGATAATTTAATGACCCTTTTTGCATTGTATTAGGAATGTCTTAAACAATAGAAATATATTTTTTCTTTTTATAAGTAATCGTCGTAAATGGTACTGGGCACTCGTTCAAGTGGACTTGTAGTACCTTAACCTATGGTCTGAAATAAGAAACAATGTCAGATTCGTAAAAGGCGTGAAATTCCCTGGTGGACGTAACTTGAAAAAATACAAAAATCGTTTTTCGTCTTTTCAGCATAGACTACACTACTGAAATGTATATACCTAGACTAACCACGTATTCTTAAATGGTTGAACATTGGAAAAATGAAATAAAATAATCGATTTTTCGAGATTTTTAGACCTCCCCTTAATTTAGAAACGGAGTTCCATTCGAGTTTCCACGGCTCGTTCCTCTTAGATGGAAGCGATTGAAAAGAAACTCAGAATGCTAAATAGCTGAGGATTTCCAGGTGAACGATCCGGGGCCGACGCGCGACTCGCGAAGGAACTGCCTCGCGTCTCGAAAGGCGCCGCGGCGAATGCCTGCCAGTCGAAAGGTTAATTAGCAAATAAATAATTATAACGGCGCGAGATTAAATCGCCGCCTCTGTCGGCGCGAGCGAGTAGAAAGCGCGTCGCTGGTTCAGCGGACAGAGGGGGAATAAAATAACAGCGGCGTGCATAAATAAACGGGACCGTCGCGTGGGTGTGGCGTTGTCGGCGATGTCCGGTGATCCGCAAAGTTCACGATTTTTCTATCCAGTGCTCTTTCACTTTCGCTCGTTGAAAGCATCGGCAAGCGAAATTATTCCCGCAGGAAGCTTTGGCAAACGCCTCGCAACTGTTCCTCTACGCCTCAGAAGCAAACAAGCTATCAAGCTTATCGAAGACAAAAATAAAGTGAACGTAGGTGCTACTCTATCTGCTCGCGGTAATTTAACGTTAAATTTTCAAAAGCTTTCTCAATGCAGGAGTGAAATAGAAGAATCACTGTCGAAACGATCGAAAGGCTGGCGTCAAAGAGATTCGAGAGGAGTTGATCCAGCCAGAGAGGGCGGACCAGGTGCCGTGATCGTTGCGCTCCACGGAGAACGCTTTCGAAAGGGCTTTTCCATCGGTGCACGGTATCGGAGCACCTTATCTGCCGACGATGGTGGCCAGTGGCCAGTGGCCAGTGGCGCGGCAAGGGCCAGCTAAGGCCACTCTGATCAGATAACGCTGGCAACGGAGACAAAAGGATGTGCATTAGCCAACCGGTCGCTAATTAACCGATCTTCCATTTTCGAGGATAGGCGTGACTCCCGTCGATCTTCCCCGAATGACAAATCCCGCATAAATTACAGGAGCGCCAAGGTCGGTCGTGATCGGTCACGCCTTCCTGTCCGCGGAGGTATTCGCCGATCGACCGTGCCAGATACCACTTTCTTCGCTCTCTTACGTAACGCTCCTGGATCCTGATCTCCGAGCCGCTCCGGACAGCCGCGATCGCGTTAAATGTCTATTTGTCTCGGACGTTTCCCTACGAGATTTACTTAATAACTGGCTTCTGCGCGGAATCGAAACGGAGTCGATAGTCTCGCGTGATGGCTCTCGCGGCGCGATGCTTCCCGGTTGCAGCGGGAACGAGGAAAAGCAGTTAACCATCTGCTGCTCCGCGGGACCTTCGGCATATCGCGAATGCCGTGGAATGGTAAAAATGGTAAAAATTCAGGCGACGGATTAGTCCCCCGTCCTACCGTTTTCTAATCGAGCGAACCTCGCTGGAAATTCTCTAGCTTGCGATGAGAAGACGGCGCTGCTTTGGTTCCGCTTACCTGAAACAGAAATAAGGGCAGAGACGTTAGAGACAGAGGCTCGTGATGCAAGGAGCGACGTGGGCGGCGGGCGGCCCGGTCGAAACATTAATCTTGGCGAAACGCGCGCGTTTAATGAAATCCACGGTCACTTCTGTCGACGGAGACCGAGTGGACGACCCACGCCAACCTTCCGCGTTCGCGCGCCTCTGTAATTTTACGCCACGCCGTGCAGCGACAGTTTCTTCGCGGAGGGGAATGCCACGCCAGGTCGTGGGTGTTCGAACCGCGGAAACTCGAGCTTGTCACCGAGTTCTGTCCGCGGGACTGTCACTTACCGCGACGGATCTTTAAGGGGGGGATTACAGTTTATGTAACGCTAAAACAAGCAGATCTTTGGCAATTTTTTCGGCAGAAATTATGAAGCAAATCAGTTTTAATCTTGTTGTGGCTTTATATTTAATATTTCAAGATAGGATAAAAAAAATTTCTTAAAAATCTCCTCAAAAATGGTACTTTAGCTTCTTTAGCTTTAGAATTTTGTCAATGTTCGATATTTTTAATGCTTTTCAGGTTCATCGATGATATGATTTCATAAATAATAAGATTATTGTCTTTTTTTTTATTCTACCGAAGACGTTTGAATGGAATATTTTTAACACAATTTTTTCTTCGTATTATCAAATGTTAAACATAAATTCATAAACAGGTTATATCGAAGTTGTTGTATTATGATATGCTTTATTATTCAAAGCTTTAGAATCATTTAATTCTAAATAGGTATAGTACGTTACTCCGCTGCCGTGGGCGTTTAGCCACGTACATGTCGATTCAGAGAAGCCCGATACGTCTGCAATTCGGTAATGCTATACATATGTACCATGCAACTTCAACCTACGCGATCCGCCAGAAATTAAGTCAAACAGCACATTCCTCGTGAAGCTTCAAGTAAACCAGTGAACAGTGAAACAAGGAATCGCGTTTTAAACGCGTCGCCCTTTATTTAAGTGTCGTGGTACCCTCGTTTCGCGTCAGGTCACCCCAATCCCGGGCGGAGGAAGGACACTGGGACAACGCGAGGGCGGGCCAGAGCGTTCCAACGACAAGTGCCCGTACCTGGACAGGTGACACCTCGTGACAGTTTCCGGGCGACCGAGCCAGGGGATCTATAGAAGGATCGAGGGGGCCGCTTTCAGTCGCTTTCAGCCGATTCGAGTCGAGTCACCGCGGCATTGTGAGCCGTCGACAAGTCGGTGACATCTCACGTGCACGTCAACGATCCGCAAAAGCGTAACAGGATTATCCCTGGGGAAGTCGAGCCCTTTGTCGCTCCTCGACGACACTTTCGTGCCCCGGAATGACAGTCGGATGGGAAGATTACGGCGGTTGGGGCAGAGCTTGTTCCGTTGCTGACAACTTCTGTGATAGAAGAATCTTCGCTTCTATTCACCCTCAGCAACCTGCTGCAACTTTTGCCAAATCGTACACGTGCTTCTCTTGCAGCTAACCCTTTTATTGCTGCGGAATTTGAGAATGTCCGTGGGTAGAAATCTATCGGTGAAGTCGGGAATACTGCTGACGATTCGTGGCATTGACTGTTGCAAATGAAAATGACATCCTGTTCACTCGGTTGATTCCCTATCCGTCCGCGAACGCGTTCAATTGGCCGTGAGTCGAAGCGCAAGTATGAAACTACCATGAATCAGGTAGACGCTGGACGTTTCTCGAGAGGCGAGCGCAAACGCGGAACAACGGTCCATGGGACGCGATCGTCAATCTTGTCAAGCGTTCACCGTCCACCGGGCTAAGCAGATAATTATTTCGGTCCCCTTCAAAGCTTCTTTCCCTCCCTCCTTCCCTTTTTTACTTCGGTGGATACGATTTTTGGTGGCACTCGAGCGGGAAGGGAAACAGCGAGGACGATTCTTCGGGACCGCGGGTGGTCCGCTTTCAATGGGGATAATTTGATTTTCCATGTGCCATTTTTGAAAGAGTATAGCTCGGAGTGTTGTTTTCGGAGTCGAGTGGAAGTTGAATACCTACTCTGTCCCTCCAAGCACATTCTTCTCGATCCTAAGTCGTAGCTGCAGACCAAGTGATAAGAATTTCCGCAGCCGAAAGATCATCGATCACAACCTCCCTATCGGAAGAATCGCAGGAGGGGCGTGACAGTGGTCCCGTGGATATTCACTTTAGTAATCGCGACGTTTTATTCACTCGGGATGACGGTGCTGGATATCGTGACGGGCCGAACGAGAGGAAGAAGCAACGGATCGAGAGACAGTGATGGAATCGGCGGGGCTCGGGGATGACGGGACACGGAGCGCAGAAAAGAGGTCCCCGACAATTAACTTAAACGAACCGGGAGTGGCGTGACACGTACTTTGTCGCGCACGTCTTCTGACATCAGCCACCGTGGGAGACGACGTCCATGGCTCCCGTTCCTCCTGTCCATTCCGCTGTGTTTCAGCCTTGGCTTATGCTGCACCTCGCGTGAACGCTGGTGCGTCGCCAGTTCCTTAGAAGTTGCTCGAAGCTGTCGGTAGAAACGGGACGGGAGCACGCGAGATGTGGTGTTTAAGTAAAGCATCTTTGAGGAGAGAGTAAAGAGGGGAGAGAGAGAGAGAGAAATCCGTGAAGCTATTTACCCGATGAAAATATCCGCTTATCCCACTCGCCGACATCCTCCCATAAATCTCTGAGCTGCGATAGATTCTCAACAATACCTCCCGACAAAAGACAAAACGCCTAATCCCTTCCCCGTATCGTGCCATCTAAATCGAGTCACGATATCGATACGTCTCCCGCGAGACGAAGAAGAAGTGGAGGAAGGATGGAAGAAGGTAATCGATCATTATCGAAATCAATGTATGCCCTTGGATCTTTGACGGCTGATCGAGCCGCGCAGATAACGCGGAGAGGAACCGAGATTTTAGCGCGAGCCTTTAAAATTTCGGGGTCACGAGATTCGATCAGGCGCGGAGAACCTTCCGTGGCTTTTTCGCCCCGCGAGAGGCGTTCGTTATTCGATTCGAAGAAGGAAAGATGCGATCAGGAAAACGCCTCCCAGTTCCTTGGAAGGACGCGATTATCTGATAACGCCCCGAGGAAGCCCGCTTTTTTGCGCGGCGCAGCTTTTTCGCCAGGATTTTCTTAAAGAGGCTTCCCGCGCCGGGCAAATTTATAATCCGACTCCGATGAATATTCATTCGAGTACCTACTCGTTAAAAACAACCGCGGAACGTACCGCATAAATTATTTAATAGTTTGGTCGGAGGAAGTTCAGCACGATATGTATCCGCCTCTAGAAATTGCAAATTTTTGCGCGGGGCTCTTGAACGCTGCGGTTCTCTTTTACGGCAGCTGATATCAAGATGAACGCAACCGAACTGGAGAACGATCTTTTAACAATTATGCGCGTAGAATTTTCTTTCGCGAACGTTTCTGGCGTGTCTCTTGTGCGAAAAAATCAGGACTTCAACATTTTGTTTTAAATTAATATTTCGGAAATACTACATTAATATACTAACGAAATCTTGTTTGTTTTTTTATTTTAGATAATCTGGTGATAATCTGTCGCTTGTAATTTTATTATAAAGTAAATATTTTTCTAGAATAAAATTACCAAATGCGATAGTAAATGAGAAAAATTCACAAACATTCGCCTCTTTACGGCCTCCTGACTGTCTAGGCATCATCTAAGTATAACGGGGATGGACTTGCCTAAAACCGCCATGCGCAAGAAAACCGCCGCGCGGCATTTCGCGGAATCGTGCGGATTAACGAATCTGGAAGGAGCGGCAGCCGTCGGCAGGATAATCGATTATTTCGGAGCTCCGAATGAAATTTCCATCCCTAATTGGTTTCCCGGGCGGAGGAGTCGTGGAGGCAACGATTCGTAAAAAGGACACTATGTCACAGTCCCACAGTAATTTAAATCTCATTATATTGGCCTGCCGTTTGCGGTTTTCGTGCCAGTGGCTCTCAGCTCTCGGAAATTGCTGTTGGGCGCTCGAGGAAGATGAATGTCCCTTTACCTCGCAATTATTCAGCACCCAGAAATATCTGCCCGGAATACAAGGATCGATATACATATGCCAAGTTTGCTATCAGAAATATTGGCGCGTTTCGATCGCGTCTCCCATGTACGCCGTGGCAGCCGAGAACGTCGATGCAGTTTAATATCTCGTCGTTCTGCGGACTGCCTCCTCTTTTTTCGCGTTTTTCAGCGGCATGAGAGACCCTGCCGCTCGCTATGTACGTATCCATTTCAGCGTTATTGGTAATCAAGTCGGGGGTCCGCGCGCACGTATAACGACAATATGTATTACGGTGGTTCCCGGTCGGCGGGGATTACACGGGAATAAGACGCCGAACATCGTCGGGACGTCCGGAGACTCTCGACTTGAGCGATGATCCGTGGCGCGCGTCAGTTGCCGATCGCGATAGATACCTACTTAGGAATAGGATGCTGCAAAAGGAAGAAATATAGGTGAAAGTAACGTTGCCAAATGTGAACGAATAGTCGAATACCTCGTCCCCGTTCGATTTAAACCCAGAGATCGGTATCGGTCGGGAAAAAAAGGGGCTGGCAAATTGGCCATGGGCAACTGGAATCGGTGAAACGGTGAGGAGCGAGTGCGCGAGCCGGGTCTGGCATCTGCATTTGGCAAATGAAAACTTAACGAGATTTGGTGGAAAATTTTTGCCCCTGCTCTCCCCACGGACGTTGTTCAAAGTGACACGTGCCGCCCACCCCTCTCCGATGGACGCGAGACTCGCGTCGTCTCCGTGCCCATCCACCCTCCTCTGTCCAGCCACTTTTGACATCGGATACATTTCGTTGGAACAACAAACCCGAGGCATTTTCGATCACGATTACCGAGACCCGCGGGCCATCTACGCCGCCAATCGGCACAGGCATTCCCACGTAATTGGTTTTTACGTAATACTAAGCAGCCGGGAATTGCGCGCGGATTTGTTTTCCGTCGGGGTGAGCTCGCGATATTCCGATCAAAGCCCCGATCTAGAATTAATTAAATGCTCGCCTCCTCGATAGGGTGGCTCCTTCTCCTTTTTTCCCTCTGCGTCCACCGAAACATCCAAAGCATTGGCTGTGAGGGGGTGAAAGTTTTTGAAATAGAATTTTAAAAAGTTCCGCGGTGTACAACGCGAAACTATCTCCGCGGGCCTCTATTCTCCCATGGACGCCGCGGATTTTTGCTCGCTTCGCTGGAATTTGTTAGAGTTCAATTAAACGTTGCTTTGTTGCGAGCGTGCGGGGATGTTTCTCAAGTGCTCGATCACGGCTCGCTCATTAATGAAAGCCTCGTCGGTGGAAAAATAACGACCCCGATGAAATTCTATTGTGTCGCTGAGGAGCGTTTAAGCCTCACGGTTCTTCCTGCTTCACCCTCGACTTCTCTCGTTCCACGACGGCCACCCCTCTTGTCGCTTGTTGTCGCAGGCCATTATTAGCCTTGCAACCCCCCTGCCTACTTTTTTATTTCCCCACGACTTGACATCCGTCGATCTCTCTTTCCGTGTCTGCCACTTGTTGCTCCGGTGTCCCGATCCTCCTTGTCGCGACACCGGCCAACCCCTGTTTCTTTTTCGTCGCCATCCCTTCAATAATATTTGTATCCACGAACATATCGTTCCGGATCCCTCGTATTTCCCTTTCAAACACTCATCCTCGACAGTTGGCTCCAGAATAAACCTGACCTTAGGTAAGTACTTACCGATTAGGTAGCAGTTTAGCTGCAACACCGAAAATGGCTTCTAAGTTCCCACTGCCACCGCGCAACAAAGTGCAAGGAGTCGTGGCGTGCGCAATCGGCCGGCGAGAATTCCATCGAGCACGATCGCTCGCAGGGGAGGACAATCAGGCAGGGTGCAGGGTGAATCGAAGGGCCCGCGGCGGGCCCGCACAAAGCTCCGTGGAAGCCGTTTGGAAGCATCGCGATGCGCTTGCTGCGGCGCGGCGGGGTGAAAGAGAGCGGAGACGAGGGTGGCGCGCGTCTACGGACGCACAAAGTATGTGGATCTGAACGTAAACGGAGTTCGGACGCGGAGCAACCCCCGCGGGGCGACCTCTGTGATCGGCGTTCCGTGTAATCGGCAAGTATGCAGATGATTAAATTTGCAACATCATCGCGGCAGGCCCTGAAAGCGGATAAAGGGCTCGGACCTGGGGCTCGTGGCGCAGGTTTGTCGGCAGTTTGACTCGCGGTTCGCCAAAGGCACGTCTTCCGCTACTAGGCTGAAGATTTCTCCACTCCCTGCTTGCCGAGGGGGGTAAACGAGCCGTGCGTAAAAGATCCGACGATCCAACGCACCCCTCGCGACGTTTACATTTCCAGAGCTCGGGGTGATCGGATTCTCCGATACAATAGCAAAACCAGATGAAAAAGCTTCGAGACAACCTACCCTGTCCAAGATGCGACAGGAAACTCGACGCTGCGCAAACAGGAGCGCCACCAGACCACCGCGCCGCGGCCGATTCGCGACAAAAGACGGGAAAGCAGAGACGAGGGTGCCGGTTGCATCTCGGTTGCTCGAAGGACGTTAGACGGTCTGGCAGGCGGCTCGCAAGGATGATACAAAATATTAATATTGCGCGCGTTTCCCTCATAACTCACGGGCCGGTGAGCGCGTTACGCACGCTCCACGGCGTCTATATCCCGAGGGATGTACGGGTGGCTCGCAGGATAAGCAGGATGCGTCGGAACAGAAACGGAACGGGGAGGACGCGCGTGTCTTTGTGCTTTTAAGGGCTCAAGGACCCATTGTGGCGTCCTCCGTGGAAGCCGCATGTGCTCCTCTAAACGCGGCTCAATGCCGGCCGCAACTTTTATCCTGGAAAAACTCGCCCCTCTGTGCCGGCCGCCGGGCCATTATGCGTCGACATAACTCGTCAAAAATATTGTGATTGGTCAGCCATTGAATATGACGTTACCTGGTCCGCGAGACCACGGCAGAAAAACTAGCTCGACAATGGGGGGAAAGAGCGGTGCAGGCTCCCAGAAACTAGGTCCTTCTTTTCTTCCTGCTACCCCTCGGAACCCCTCTCCCTGGCACCGCTGTGGGTTAAAGAATATCATATTTTCTCGGTCGGTGCGCAACGTGTCTCTGGAATTTCATATGACGCACGGACAAAGGGACGGACAGAATGGGATCGAGAAAATCTTGAGGATGATGAAGTTCGACGTGTACCTACCGGAGGGGGAAGCTGTGGCTGGCATTAGGGGAGCGTTCCAACGGCGATGTTTGATTTTCAAGTGCCACCGCCATATTGCGCAAATGTTGTCTCTCGTTCCGGTATTCCGCCTTATGGATCCGTCGTACCTACACGTTTCTTCGCCGTTTCACGGGATTCCAGGCACACGGCGAACCTTTTTGCCGGAGATCCGTCAAGGGGCGCGATGATGGACGTATGCTTGTGTAGTCGAACAGGAAATCCTGGAATTCGACTGAAGTAGGCACCTATAGCTGACGCAACCGAGTGTTTCCAGAAACTGAAGGTTAATTAAAAAAAAAAAAAAAAAAAAGGGACGGCGGCACGCAAAATTCCTGCAAATCTGGTCGAAAGTCGAGAAAAGGGGGAGAGATCGCGTTCCCAGAACGGTTCCATTTTCCAGGAAGCCCAAGGCGAGGCACGCGGCTCAGGTGGTATTGTTCGACGCGATGTTGAAGCATCATCTAAACTAATTGTTGACAGCCGGACAATGCCGAGAGCCGGTAATAATAACTTTGCCCGCTGAGAGGCGTATTGTGTCCCGGCTTGGCGTCTTTACCTGGATCCCGGAACCAGCGCTGAGGCGAAAAAGAGGGATTATCTCTCTCTCGGAGACACCTATCATTTACTCGGAGACAACTTTTAGCATCCTCATTCTACGTTAAAGCTTGAAAATGAAATAAAATTTATGACGATCGTAGAAGCTGCCGATTTGCAGAAAAAATCCTTGGAGCCAATGTGCCAGCAGTGTCGTCGCCTCGGGACGAGGGTTTGTTCCGAGCAAAGTTTCATCGGCATTCGACTCGGACGCGTGGATTTCCTCGGGGAAGGGGCCGGTCACGCCGGTGCCTTCTCTCCCCCGGGGGCAGGGGCGGCGACGATGACATCAGACTTTCCTCGCAAAAACAATGCACAGAGGATGACTGTGTCAGTCTGGCCACCTTCCTCGATCTGGGCTGAAAAATGAACGAGAAGGTGGCCGAGGAAAGAGCGCGGAAGGTGTGACCGCGCCCCGCCTTCAGAAGTGCTCGCCACGAAAGGAAATTACGGGCTAAACAGTACTTTCACCCCAGGGCCCGGTTATTTGTATTATTTCTGACACCCCGGGTGCCATTGTTTCCGCCACGCTCGGGGGAGGCCCTAATGACGAGCATGCCGGCCCGGCAAATCGGCAAAACGAGCCGATAATTGTGGCTTTCGTTATTTTTCCGGGGGCCCGGCCGAAAACGCGCACCGTCATCGCATTTCCAATTTGTATCGATTGGATTCCTCGTTCTTACTCTCCCGCCTGCCCTTCTTCTCCTTTTTCCATCCTGTTCTTCCTCCTGCTTTCGTCACGGAATCGAGTGGCCCCACGCGCTGCTCCAATAGTCGAACCCTTTCTGGGTCCTTCTTCTTGTAGCTGCTGAGTTCCATGCTGTCTTTTACGGTGCGAGTAGCGAGGGAGAACCGGGGAGCTCTATTCGCAAAGTGCGAGCTTTACAAGAGGACTAGTGTCAGCAGAGAAGATAGCGAAGCTCGTCTGCGAAGGCCGCTATTTCCATTCGGTCAAGTGCCATGCATTATTCGAATCATCGGCGTCAGCTCCAGACTTACTTACTAAGATTCATTAGTTTTCCCAAAGATTGCCAGGTGAATCTCGATTTATCGTACGGTATCGATCGCTCCTCGATGCCCTTTGTTCCCAACCCCTACGTGGCACAAGTAACACATGTTCCCCAACAGTAGAACCTAAGTAGGCATTTAGATACGCACGCCATCTTCCCAATTGTCAAGCACGCGGCGTGTAAGGGAAAGAGAAGAATACAATAACGGAAGAGAGAAACGCCCCGCGACCATTGTCGAGGCGGAAGCGAGCACAGCCCCGGATGAAGATATCGCAAAGTGAGAAATACGGCACTTGAGCGACCGCGGAGACCATCGCACGATTCCATTCAATTCCACGTTCGTGTCGACATCTCCTACTAAGCGTATTAACAGTGTAATTCATCCAACGTTTAACTTTCGTCGCGTCCCTGGAAGCGGGGAACATCTGCATTTGCGGGTTCCGTCGATTCTGGTCGAACATTCCGTTCCCTCTACTCGCTGTTTACCTTTTTACTTGGACCATCTGCTTGGATTAACCGCTTCGATTACAAGGGGCGTGGCGGCACCATTTTCAATTTCCCAATTGCCCCAAATGGCGACGCAGCAAGGTCATTTTTTCTAAAGTACCGTAAACTGGGCAAAGACGGGGTGTCTTTGCCCACGTCAAATTTTTCACTGAAAACATGCCTAAAACTCATTGTTCAGTTATGATCGAACATTCCTTCTTCTTTCTAATGGATACACATGACTAAGTAGTATTATCCAAACATGTTTAAAAAAAGCAGAAAAGTTGTCGCTGAACGTACGTTTGTTTCTTCTTACTATTGGCTTCTCCTCGTTTCTCCACACAATATCCGACAAGGCCACACTTTCTTTGTGTAATTTTTTACTCTGATTGAAAAATTACCATATGATTGAATTCGCTATTGCTTTTTCGTTCGACCTTGGAGAAATGATTGCTATATGTTCTAATTACTTCGCAATAAAATAAAATAAAGTTTATCCGAAAAGTGGGCAATGTCCCCCCCTCCCCCGTTTACGGTAGTATGTTTCTCGTCACTTGAGATGTCGGTTGCGTAACTACCTCCGAGGTTCTCACAAGGGAACGATTGGAACGCAACATTGTGGGTTTATAAAGTGATTCAAGACAACAACAATGGTATGTTTCCACTCACACTTTCTCGGGTTTGAAAAAAAAAATACCTGACGAAAAAACCTTTTATCAAACTTTTGTTAAGGCAAGTTTGCAGCGTTTATTGCACCATTCAAATTTTGTTTCAAACATTTTGTCTATCTCTCGTCGTTTAGGAGTGTTCCCTTGTCAGTATCTAATTCCCCGCTCTCAAGCATCGCTTCCCGACTGCCCATCAAAATTCTGCACCGATCCCAAGAACACTGTCTAAAAACCGTCTCCGATCCTTCGCCCGCGGCTTCTGCGGGGGGGGGGGGGGGCGGAGGCCATGAGGTGGACAAAACCGTGGTGACCGCGGCAGCGAGCGATCGTTCCGCCGTTGATACGCGTTCCCTCGCAGGCCAAACGAGAAGTGGAACGAAATAATTTAGCAGAGACGGGTACGTGCTCCGGCGAGAGGACGGAAGGAAGAGAAGAAGATAGTCGGTCAGTGGACAGGAAAGGGGGAGAGACGAACGGAGTTCGTGCAAGGATCGTCGGGAATCGCAGGAATCCGGGTCCCCCGTGGTTTTTGCGGTCCCGTGGCCCGCGATCCTCTGACTTTCGACGAAATTACCCTGCTCCGGGTGACACCGCGTCGCGTAATGGCCGGTTCAAGTTCGCATTCCTGCACGCAAGCCCGCCAGGCGACACTTTGCCTAACGATAGGTTGCGTCCGACGGCCATAAGGACGACGAAACCGAGCCGTGGCACCGGGGGATTCGTCGTCGGGCACGCTCGCGATCACGCGACACCGGTCTTTTAATAAATCGAAACGCCACCCCTGGTCACGTTCGATTCCGTCGCCGCTCAGGAAATATTATGCTTCCGTCGGACCAGCTGTCGTTCGGCCAGGGTCGCGTAAAGGGGTTTAATTCTGGGTTTCGTAGGAGACGTCCACTCGAAAAACCGACGAGGGGACTTAATTTCGGGTCTCCTCCGTACCCGAGACCGACGGGAACGAGCGGGGACCGTAAATGCCACTATGGGGTGAGAAGGTGGGACGAGGTTGGAAACGTATGTAAATTGAATGATACCTACTACAGTGTTTCCGAATCGAGCGTCGCTCGATCGACGCTTCAGGTGGGTAGGTACATACGTACAGTGAAACGAAACGAGCGATTGGGAGAAGGAAGGCAATTGTTGGTTTAACGCGCTCGATCCTCTGTAGTTAGGCTTCCACTCGAGATGTCGAGTCTTTACTTTTTTAAATCAGAGTTCCTCGCGTCGTACCGATTACCTACCGTCTGTGCTAATTATTGTATCGATATACTTTGTCTTAATGGGCTTGTTCCGTAAATAAATATTATTATTATTATTATTATTATTATTATTAAATTCTACACATACTTCTAAGGGGTGTTGCGTTAACTTTCTAATAGAGTCGTAAATTATCGCTTAAAGTTACGGTGAAATCGCTGATGGTAAGCGCCGAGATTAATAGAGGGTGTTTCCTTGGAATGTGAATTCCACACGCGAGGCTATAGGGAAAGTTTGTATAAATGTTTCTTCTATCCGACCCCGTTCCCTGGCTACAGTAGTTTTATGCGGAATGCATATCAAGTATGTATATTCGCTGTAACCACCCGGTTCAACGTTCCAGGGCGCAAAAACTCGTCAGACTCGATGAATTAGCGTGGAATTTCCCCCACAATATAACAGGGCATTACGCCCTTTTGCCGCGGCGTCCCGAGCATCATTCTGGGCGAGATAGACATGGGTGGTCGGGAGCGGGGAGCGACTCGAAGGAAGTGTCTCTGTCCGCTGTCAACTTGGTTACCTATGAGAAAATCGAGCGAGAAAGCGGCCGTCACTGGTTGTCAGGCGAGTAATCGGGCGGCACGGGGCGAAAATAGTCGGCGACATGCGTCTGCAGGTTCACCGCGACAGATGTTTCGCGTCCCAGCGACACTCTTGTATTTCTGTCCCGCCCAGTATAAACAAGCACGATCGCCGTCCCGGAATAAATCTGGTCGCGATGGAAACGGAGAGTTCGTCGATCGAGGATCGATCGTGGGGCGCCACCTCCACCGTTTCACGGATAAGTACTGTATTCGAAATCTTTTACACCTGGACACTTGGAATTTCATTTGGCGGTCATAGATGAAAAGTTGAAGGTGGCATTTAAGTTTCACTGCTTGAAAAGGAGGTATTTCTATCGTTCTCTGTTTACGCGATCGTTTCATCTCTATGAAACGCGCAGCCCTTGTGGAATCGTGGCCCCTCGGCGTCTATTTCTGTGTCATCGGTACACAAAGCCACGGTCACGGCGATCGGCCGGGAGCCGGGAGGGGCTCGAAAAAACAAATTACAAATGATTCCTGACGGGAGGCTCGATTCGAGACGCCCTCGAAAGTGGATATTTCCGAGAGGCTTCAGCGAGACATCTCGAGGACTCTATTTCCGTGTCATTGATATTACAATGCTCGAAAGCGCGGACCACGAGCCGAGAACACGAATTATAATGACACTCGACCGGCTGTCGGAGTGTTCGGAGGCAAACACCGTACCCCGAGACGCACCGTGTATACCTTCTTCTGCTCTGGTCGTATTTCAGATAATAATCCCCAGGTGCTCGAAAAATCCATTTCAATTAAATCATCGGGTAATAGAAAATAAAAGTTTTAACTGTTTTAAGTTAATATAAAGAAATCTAACAATCGATACGCGAGAAGAGAGAGATGAGAAAAGACTCACCAATGGGTGGCAGCTGACTGTTTGGCCGTGGAAAACTCGCGGAGCACGAGTCACCCGATCCGACCGCCGTCAAGAACACCAACACATTGAATGGCACGGGAGCTCGTTTACATTCGGCGACTCGTAATCCTTGCCGCGAGACCTCTCGAGGACTCTTTGACCGTTCCACGAGAATGTTTACATTTGCCTGTGCGGTGGCAAGGCGCGCGGACCCGCTGGCCCCGCGACACACAAAGAACGTTTTATAGTCTGGCCTCCCCCCACCGACGATGGACGTAGAAATTCCACCCTCGTCACGGCGTGTCGCGGTCGGCGACAAAACACCACAAAGCAAGCCTTGTTAATTACAGCCAGCGTAACCGGCCACCATCTGCATCCGCCGTGGACCGTTTTCCGAATATCGCAAAAAATCACTCATTCAACGACCATCGCGATCCTATCGTTACCTCGTTAATGCACTCTTAAAAATGCCTCTGCTTCCTCATTGGCCTCCCTCGTCACCAATCTCCCTCCGCGAAATAACATAGGGTTGTCGATCAGTGGCGCACTCAGCATTTAATCTTGGGGGGAGCCGAATTAAACGGATAAAAGTTCGATAAAATTCATTAGGCATACGCTAAAGATTTATTTGAAGAATAAAATCGAGTTTTCCGACGCTATAGAAGAATTATCGAGTGCGATTGGAGATTACTTTCCATCGGCCGATAGGTATGAATAAAAATTGTGCGAGTAAGTGAAAAATTGCGGTAGGTAGATCAGAAGACACAGGGATGGGAAGATGAGCAGAATGTCGGGGCAAGCGGACGTTGCGAGAGCGGTGTCTGACGATAAAGACCTCGTTCCCGGCGCGGTAATTATTAGGATCGCGGGGCGAGCTGCGGCCACCCGCCGCGACGGACACGAATTCCAAAAGCTGATCGGCATACGTCTCTCGGAAACGGGAGGTACCAGTGAAAAAGGCGGCCCGGCTTTGCTTCGCTCAGAGACAATGCGCCTCCCACGGCGACGATCTATATAAATGGTTTAGGCCGTCTAATTGATCGAGAAAAACGTGTTTTTCACGACCTTTTTTAAATTAAATGGTCCCACGGATTTATACACTGTCCACGCCAGGCGCCAGCCATCTCTAATAGCTACTACAGAGGAAAGCCGCAGAAGATTCAGCGTCCCTCGGAAAGCGAGACTGACGCAGGGACAGAGAATAATCGATCCGGAGCCCGAAGGGCCGTTTCGACGCAGACGTTCGATCATCGTAGAAGGCGCGGAGCGGCCCCGATTTCCAGAAACGAATAAAACACGGCATTGAAAATGGAGCGGACTTGGTGTTGCGGCGGCGACAGAGGTCGAAAGGGAGAGGCCAGAGAGTCGGTAGCCATTTGTCAGGCGACTTGGCCGAGCTACCCTCGTCCACGCGGCATCCCCTTCGGCAGGGGCGCGACGATTAAAAGACAAAAGGTTCTAGCCGTGGTGTTCTTTTCGGTCTTCTCCCCGCGTGTCGGTCCATTCAGCCGCAGAAAAGGGCGAGCGCCGGTTTTGTCCCGGCGCGGCGCGGACAATGCCGGACCCCCACCGTCGCTGTTCGTTTCCAGCTCTGTGTTTTAACAGTGTTTCCAAACACTCCCACGCGACCCCTGCCGAAGGGGATACGCTTAACATTCCAATATTTGCTGGTCGCGGCCGCGCTTTTGTCAAGACCGTTCTGCTTTATTTTCCATTCTGTCTTCCGCTGATTCAATAATCGCAGGAGACTCGACGGGCAAGAACGTCCGTCGAATAGCAACCGGAGCATCGTCCACTAAAGCTCGTCCAAAACGAACTGGCGCGTCGTAACGGGACAGCTCGCGTACGGCAGCGGGCTCGGAAAGCGGCGAGATTAATCTAAATAGCCGGCAAAAGGGGAAAGAAAACTACCGTGGAGGAATTATTAGAATAATGGGCAGGCAGCGGGGATGAGGGTTCGGGAGAGGCTCGAAGGAGCTATGGTAATGCGCTAGAGGGACACGGGCTTGCACGGATCCAGCGGGATAAGCGTTCACATGAGATGGCGCCCGGGGCTCTTGGGCCCTGCGAGAGTACGGTCCACGCCAAAAGGGACCTCGCCACCTACGAGACAGAAATGCACGCGCGATGGAAATTCCAGGGAATCGCATCGAGGGCCCGAGGTGCTGCATCCCAGGCCTGATTGCTGCTTCTCTGCACGCGGCCACGCACTTCGTTCCCTCTGCTCCACCTTTCCATGGGAAACGGCCAAGCGAGCACGACGATCAGCCAGCTTTTCTTCCATTCGCTCGGGAGAAACGTGTCGTTGCAGCGCCACAGTCTAACGAGTATACATATGTATAGGAAAGAAATTCAAAAATCAATTTTCCATTAAGATATTCTTATTTACGTGTAATTAATATTTTCATCATATTTATACACAAAAAAAATAATTTTTAACATAAAATAACATAATAAAATTAAAACAAATAAAATATATACATTTTTAAATACATTTATACACAAAGAAATAACAAACATATGGAACACTTACAAAAAATAAAATTATTTTTTAAATCATTTGTACTGATAATAAAATTTAAATTATTCATTTTTATTATAGATCTTCATCACTATCAGTTGAATCTGAAGAAATCGGAAGCTCGATCTCTTTGTCAACTAAATATTCTAGGACAGATTTGTCTAGTTTCTTCGTTTTAATGTGTGTATTCTTTCTTATGTGGGATAAACAACAGATTCTCTGATGAAAGAAGTAACATTTTCGTCAGGGCTTTACTCGTATCGCAACGAGAGGTCTTTCGAGTATGGTGTTCTCTGAAGTACCTTACATCTTTATGCCTAATAAAAAAAGAAATGTTTTCGGGACCATGTACCAACAATTTATGGAGAGACATAGGCATATAGAACCAAGAATAGTTTTTTAAATAAATATTTTTTCTTTCCTTTACTAAAGTAGTAAATTTTGAAATGTTTATTTCTTTCCGGCATGAAATTATTTTTAGGATAATACTTAAATTAATAATCAATGACAGATCTATACTTAGCCGTGATTTCGCTGCTAAGTTCTGTATTTAGAACCGAATGATCAGCTGTAAGTGTTGTATTTATGTTACTAAGTTACGATGTTCTTATATCGGAGGACTATTTACTATCAATTCCAAAATTTTTGCTTTTTGAACACGGTTCGTGACACTGTGCAGCGGCGCGATTGCAGCTTCGCGCAGATTGCTGGCTGCGAGGGCCTAAACTGCTTGGTAGACAGCTCGAGGGATTGGGTGCCTTTATATTCTCTTCCTAAGTGTAACGACCTAATCAAAGATAAATTATCCGAACCCCTTCTCAATGTCTCTTGCGGATTCTAATCTAAACGAGCCACTGCCCATTTTCTCTCCGTCAGGTTCGAGTCCAGTTGTTCCATTACACCCAGCGTCTATCGGCAACCTTAACCGTCCAACGCAGAGGCGAGACAACAGGAAAAACCGTTGGCCAGGTCGAGCTTCCGATCTCCAGGGCCGAGGGAAAAAGGGTGGACGAAAAGAGTCGAAAGATCTCAGAGAGCCTCTGAACGGTGGTACTCGCGGTGGAATCTGTAAGCAGGGTGGCACGGTGCATCAGAGACTCTTGTGGGTGGCTGTACGCCGAGAAGAAGGTGGACAAGTTGAGTCCTGGGTCTCTGAAAGCGTGGGCGGGGCGGAGCACGCATAGCTCCCGGCCTCTCTTCTCTTCTCTTCTTTTCCCTCCGCCTCGTCCACCTCGTCCACCTCGTCCACCTCGTCCACCTCGTCCACCTTCACTCCCGACATACCACCACCTCCTTCCTCGGAGCTGGATGTTATATGCGCTCTTTCTCTGCTCCGCGTTCGTGCCCCATTCTCTCCCCTGCGGCACCCTCCACCCTCCTCTTCCCTCTCCTTTTATTTCCACCTTGTATCCGGGGCTTCCACTACCGTTTTTCTCTCTTTGCTGTCCCTCTTCGCCCGTCCGCTAGGATCGAGGATGACGTCGGGACTTTAATGCTTCTAGGGCATACACCGCTCCGCGGACCGCGCGCACGGAACGCCGGGTCGCGGCGAGGGTGTGCGTGCTGTACGTGGAAATACGCGCCCGTAGCGCTGCAAGGGAGATTACCCGTTCCAGCCCAGACGTCTCCGTGGAACGCGGATCCAAGTGGAAACTGAGATGATCCCTCGGGACACGAACCTTTACGCCGTGCCTTCCAACGTTTCTACGACTGGCTGATCAACCTTCCATTATAGATGAGCATTATGAAGCTGGACGAATCACGACAGATCACTTAACTCGAGATTTTCAGAAGCGAGTTTCAACCTTCGATGACACTCTGGGTGTGAGCCACACATAAATTCACTCTATACCAATACGTAGAATATCGTGGATATTCGTGGAATATCTATTTTCAATTGGCGAAATTCTATATGGAAATTAAATACCTGTTTTCCGAAGACGATTTACAGATATACCTAAGTCGGAATTAAAATACAAGCACAAAATTGCTAAAATATAATATATTTTTTCTCAAAATATTATATCTGAACAACAACTCTGTAGATTTTTAGATTTTAATATTGAAATTTGTAAATATTCAATTGTGTGGAGTTTTCATTTTCCTTTTTTTTCGACTCATGGTAATCTAAATTTTTTTTACAAAAACTGCGATAAAATTTCAATGAAAAAACTGTTGGAAAACATTGTTCGAGACCTTGAAATTGAAGGGTCATTTAACACAAACCACCCAATTTGAAAAAACCCTTTAGATAATTCCAATCGGCTAACTCTCCCAAAACTGTTACCACCGAGACAAGAAACTCCTGAACGCGATACCTCAGCATTCCCAGGGCAAACACTCCAACTCTGGCTGGGCTTGTCCGTTTGGTGCTCGCGTAACACCAGCGCCGATGCTATCTGCTTGTTTGCTGGCTCACGAATCGAAGGAGGAAGACACGAGCGGGTCGGCCAACAGTTGATCGCTCGATCGTGGCCACCTCGCGTGCCGAGCTAGGCTCGCGTCCGCGCCCGCGTCCGCGCCCGCGTCCGCGCCCGCGCCCGTGCCCGTGCCCGCGTGGCCAGCTATTACGCAATTAACATTCGGTTTAATTACCTGTTGGCAGAGCTTAACGGGCGGGCCCGTTGCCCCGGTCACCGCCGGTAACTCGTTTCTCGGGAACCTCGCAGAAAAGCCTGCTCCTCGTTAGGCGCCCAACACCTGACCAGTTCCGCGCTCATTTATTTGCATACCCGGTGTAATTGCGCCACGCCGCATCGCGACTTTCTGCGTCCTTGGTTCTTTTGTTCCCGAGGTAATCGTTGGAAACGTTATTCCTGCTTCCTCCAACGCAGAATATAGATTCCACTTGCGGGGGTGACGAAACAGAGGCCGATGGGTAGCAGGGTTGGTCGAGGGTGAATTTCCTCCACTACCATAGCAGTTTCGCCTTGCACTTCCATCGTCACGAAGCAGTAACTCGGAAAAAGTCGTGATACCGAGCTGAACGCCGAATCGAGGCCTTTTCTTCGATAAAAAGTGTACTCGAATTAATAGATATCGCGGGATAAGATGTGACCTTTAGAGGTTCGGCTGATCGACTTAATAAAGCGAAGTGGAGCAGCAACTCCAGCTTGGGCAATCCCGGCGCACGGATAGAAACAAGTTGCGCCAATTTCAGGCTTGTCGTGGATGTTTCGACAGGTTCGCTTTGTAATAAGGATCACCAATATCACGAACTCACGACCACCGTTTATAGAGCAGTCGATAGCTTGCTTGGAAGGCGGACATTGTTGCTTCAACGAAGTAAGTGAACAAAACTAGCAGGGTTGGATTTTGAGATTTCGCGCCCCTAGGTTAACAAGTGTTTGCCACCCTTTCCACGACATATCATCAAATATTTTAATTTAAACGAGTCGAGGCAATATGACAAGGCTAATTCGCTGTATGAAATAGAAGAGGATTTGTTTTTTACGTTGTGTCCAGTTTTTCTGTTTATACCTTCCCCAATTGCTTTGGCTGAAAATTCGTCGTTTCCCAAAATTAGTCGCTTCTGGAAACTTATATGTGTATTCCGTAGAATTGCTTATATTAGTCTACGGACCGAGTACCTACCTACATACCTAGTACCCTTCTTGAAGCTCCCCAAATCCGCGCAGTTGGCCATAAATCAACCCCAATGACTTGATTCAGAGTTATTCCTCTTGTTCCTTGACGATTCCACCCGCGAACGTTCTCGTTGCCGCGACGATACAATCGCACGCGAGCAAGTATCCCCCAACTGGTCGCGGGAAGACGATTCCGTGAGGGATCGACATCGCGCTCACGCAGGTGCGAACGCGTTATCCACGGCGATTTCTCGAGGATTGCAATTCGCGGACGGGGGTGTGAGAACGGCACCAAGGGGTCCCGTTCTCTCCTCCTCTCTTTCTCCCTCAATTTCAGCCTCAACCAATTCCAACTTCGGTGGAGGCGCGCGCGTATAACGTAACTTCTGGCCGGGGCAATCTGACTCGAAATCACCCGTTGGCTGAATTATCTGCCCGGTAACTGCGTGCCGTTCCCGGATTGCAGCAATTACCCTGGCCTGGGTAATTATCGAGGAGAAGGACTCGAGTGTTGTTTAATCTGTGATCTGCTGGCCTGGGCTTCTTCGATTACGTCAGGGAACCCCGAAGGAAGGGAGGTTCGTGGCCAGCACAGAGCTGCCTTCGAACTGCTACTCTACTTTTGCAGCGACGAACAAACTCGTGAATTATCCGTGAACTTTGGTACCAAAGTTGTCTCTGTCCTTTCCGCGCTCATCGTTCAGTTATTTTGAAAACACAATTGGTCGAAAGAAAACGTTCGTGTGCCATTAACGCAGCCTTCGTAGCTGAACGAGGAACGCACCTCGGAGGCACATATAGACCCGGGATTTCGCGGAGGAAATCGCTGAGTAGGTATTTAGCTAGATTTCTAGCAATTCTCTGCCTGACTAGCAAGTCAGTGCAAGAGTGAAGCGCAAAGTATGCGTGGAAGAAAGAAGACGGTGAAAGCGGAGATGGAACTAGAGTGGCTGAAACGAGTCTCTCAGATATGACAGATACGTTGCCCGCTTTTAATTATAGGGTTCCATGCGAGAGGAATATCTCACGAGCTCTTCCCCTCCTCCATTGTCGTGATACGTTGTGCTTAGTTGCTTCTCTCGTTCGTTTTCTGACCGTAACACTCGTACAGGGTGTCCCGCTTCAATTCTCAATCTCGTAAGGCAACGTTCAGTTTAAAGGACACGATTCTGGCAGGTTGAAGTAGGTATGTACGTATCGTGATCGCATTGTGGAGGGAACAATGGCTTTCAGAATAAATATGAAAGCGATTTGACAAGGCGGCGCGAAAAAGGGCCTCGAATAAATAATGGATCGCACTTGGCTGAAACAGCAACGCACCGATCGATCTCTGCGCTAATGTATTCGGCCTCCGAAGGCTACAACCCGGCCGAAGACAATATTTTTAGGTTTGGCTTGGTCATCAGTTTGTAATTAAAAGTTCCCCCGATGGGACCGCGGTCGGAGCCCGTGTCATTATTTCGAAACGCGCGGCGCCAGGACCCAGTATCTCATCCTTCCCCTAAAATGCAGCGTGGACCGGGGATCTATCTACCTGGTGTCGAAAATATCTTGTCCGACTGCTTAAAAAAATCCAGCTAAATTAAGCAGTTTAAGTAAACTCGAACGACACTGAATTTTCTAACAAGTGAAACGAAAGGAAGTTTGGAGAAAAGTTTCGTTTGATTTTTGTTAAAAAAATGATTTGCTGGTAGTTTGTTAAGAACCAAAAGGAAGTCCCGCTGTGTTTGCGACAGTAACGTGTCGCAATTATCTGAAAGCGATCGTCCAGCCCCTGGAAACATTAATCAGGATCCGTCGTCTGTTTCGCTTAAAAATGATTATTGCTCGTAAATACGGCCGATCGCGTCCCGTATCTTCCCCCCTCGGGCCGTAATTAATACTTCCCTTCGCGCATTCGATAATTGTGCCGATACAATTTATCAGGTAGCCGGCCGATTCTCCGTCAGCCTCGACCGCGTACCGTTACGAGTTAAAAAGAAGATGAACGACGCCCGTGTGACACGCATAATAATAAGCGTTCTCCATTTCCTTCACACTTTGCGATGCCGTGTACCGTGTACGTCGTTTATGCAGCATGAAATTAAAAGCCACGCGATCGATTATGACCATTAAATGGTCACACCGCGGCCAGATTAATGCGAAACGAAAATTAAAGCTTCGGCGGAGACCTGGCGATTCCCCGTAAACCACGTGGAAATGAAATATGAATCTGGATGTCGAAAGAGTGGAGAATTCAACAGTCCTTGCAGAAACCAGTGTAGTAAGTGCTAAAAATCAAATTAAAAAAATTGTCATTTTATCCAAACGCTATAATTTTGTTTTTATACTATTACAAACTATTTTTTGATTTTCTTGAAAAAATAGGCTCCCGCTCCTCGCTACTGCTACCATTATAGTTCTATTCCCCTGGAAATTCCTTCGCTGCCATCCCTCTTCTCTTTTTGTTAAAGTCATTATTATGCTCGGTATTAATTTGCTTAATTCCTCTGAATATGACCCACGCAACGGTGTTCAGCCCCCCGAAAAGGGTGAAAGCAGATCGTTCGGCACCCGGTATAAAGATGGTCCACGGTGCGTGTCTAGAGGCCTTCTTTAAAAAGCGTGCACAGAGATGGGCGGAATGCCGGCGAACGTTTTATTTACGGCCACTGGGACAGTTTTTAATTTGTTCTCCCTCGGGCAGACAGGGGATGTCGGCAGAGGAACGGAGTGGACGTAGGGTACGCCGGGCCGATAGAAGAGGAGAGGAGAAACGAGCTCCGTTCCTCGGTCTTGGAGGAGTTTTCGACCTGTTAGTCGTTAGAAGCCGGGGGAGGAGGCGTTTCTACGGTGTTGTGGCGCAGCCCGAGGGGGAGCGAGAGGAGGCGACGGTCGACGCTAATAAATCCTTAATTATAATTGCGCGGACGCGTGACGAGAATAACTCTCTGATTTAATTATCAGGATCGCCGGTCGTTATTGGCGCTGGACCATCCGGGTCTCCGGCATTTCTGTGCGACGCAGAGGGTCAGCGGGTCGTCGTTGCCCGCCGGGGGGAGCGCAGGGTGACGCGAGGCTTTATCTCATCTTTATGTTTGTTTAATTTGCCGAAAGTGACGACCCGGCGACCGTGCCGATAACTCGATGGGAGACCTACGGCGGCGCTTATCGGTCACGGTCCTGTGGACGGTGAATGGAAATTAATCCGTGTCACGCGATTATCGCATTGTCCGGCTTAATTTTAACGAGCTGTCGCATCGATTGTCGCAATCGTGTCGTATCGGTTGTTTTCGTGACGCGCGGCTTGTCCTCGTAAACAGATACGGGGCAATCGAAGCTTTCCGCTCGGAGAAACCGAGGGAAACGGTTGCGGCCCATTCGGACGAGGAAATTATCCACTCCGAATAAGGTGCAATTACTCAGGTCGCATTCTTTCGTCCTCTCAGAACTCCTCTTATCTCGATCCTTGATGATTTCCCTATTCGACTATAGGTATCCCCCTTATTCGTTAAATCGTCCTGGTTAAGCATGTCTCAGCGTAGTAATTTTTCATTCCACTCGACCAATTCTCTCGGTAGCCGGCAGTCGGCACCCAGCTCTCCTCTCCATTCCTTCTTATCCCACATCTAAGTTTCAAGCATCTTTTTCTCACACGCTCTTACTTCGTAATTTACTTTTTCTTTTTACCTTACCTTTACTTGTCCCGACTTTGTATTTCTCGTGTTTAACTTAAATGCACAAGATAATATTATTTTAATTTAGTTAAGTTTAATGAGTTAACTTCTTTACTTGTTTTTTCTTACTTTTGTAATACCTAATTCTTCTCTTGTCCCTATTTTAGTTTAGTTCATTGTTCGCGATTAGCCTCGCGCCTTTACTCTTCTCGTCTATGCCTTTGTAAATCATGTAATAAAGAGTAATTATATGATGATAATAATAATATTAATAATAATACTTTGCGTTTGACTAAGTAGGATCGGTTTTACGAAGAATGTTAGATCTACGCTGGACGAAGGAGTTGGAGGGAGGGTCAGCCCATAAAACGGAAGAAGCGTTCGCCATCCGGGCCCGTAATTAAAGCCGCCCCGTCGTCCAAAAATCGCTCCAGTTCGATTTCTACTCGCAGCCGGTCGTCGTAAATCAGCGGAGACAGAAAAGGTCAGACCGGGTCGTCGAACGGGGGGACGTCGTGGCCGATCGTTCTGCTCGACGGATCGCCCTGGGCGCGAATCGATCGAGAGACAGCCTCGATTCCGCTGGATACACGCTACACAACAACGGGCCGCAATTAGACGCATTAGTTTTTGCGCAATCGACCGTTCGCGTCGAATAGACTGACAGCCGGCGCAGTCTGCGTATCGAAAAACCGAAGGGGAGGGAGCAGAAAGAATAATTACTCGCGGCCCTGTCACTCGAGTGATCGAGACGGGGCTGCGATACCGAAAATCTCGGCTATCCGTCTCTAGCCCAGGAGAGGCGTGTCCCCTGATTATTATAATTATTTCGGTGCTGGCGAGCGAGCCCAGGGACCGTAATTAACGCAACCACGGGCCCAGGACATCTTGACAGATCCGAGTTCCCGGTAATGATAAAAAATAGCCGTCCGTGGGCCCGTTCTCAATTACCTCTAGGAGGACCCTGGCGCTGGCGGAATTGACGAGGCAGGAAAACAATTCGCCGGTCCCCCGAAAGGAGAGATCTAGTCTCGACGGGCCTGTCCGCCTGCAAGCTTGGCAATTAACCGGCTCGTTCCGACGAGCATCATCCCTGGGATCCCTCGGATCCTCGCGTAAAAAAGGTGTCGCCTAATGATCTAGAAAATGACTGGGAACTCGGAGCTCGGAGCAGCCGACCACGGGGAGGAGGTTTCTGTCTTTTTCTTCCTTATTGCGAGGTGTCGGTGGGGAATCTATTGTTTATTAGATGTTATCGAGCTTGACGAGATCTCAGCATCGGAGAAGCCTGGCGGTCGGTTTGCTAGCGACGAGCTTAATGAAAACTTTCCCTTTCCCTTCGTGCCGCGGTCTTTGTTTCATTGGCTGGTGTCGGGGCCCGGGAGCGCGCGGACCGAGGGGGAGGAGCTGCGGGGGTCCGAAATCGTCTGTCATCTCCGAACGACTAATGGTCGCTTCACGCTGCTTCATTATATTTTCTAAATGTAAATTCGTACACGGTCCCAGGGCCTCTCCGTCTCTCCTGGCCAGCGCCCGGGGGTCGAGGGGGGGTCCTTATAAAACTTTTCGGAATCTCTCCCCCTCGCCAGCGAGACGGGGACCAGAGGCAGGGTCCACCCGCGGGCTAGAGTCGCGCATCGTTGATTGCAGGCGACAGTTTATGGTCCTGTCTCGTCCTGCGGACTAATTAGCCCCCTAGCTTCCAAGAACAGGACCGTGCCCCTCCTTTTTCCTCCCACGGTAAAGTCTCAACGCTCGTTTCATCATTTTACGGCCTGGACTCTAGCGCGACAAATTACACGGCTACGTGCATTCGGTAACCGTTAAGGGGGGTGTTGTATTTCTTTTATTTTATTTAATAACAACTTAATACATATAACGGAAACTAGACGAATTACAGATTTACTTATAGTAGACTCACAACTAGATTATCGTGTCGAAACTGTGAAATGCGTGCAATATTACGGTTTTCGGTAAACTGGAAAGTGGGGGTTGTCCTGAGTGTAACGGTTCGATCTGGAAAAGTAACGCGATGGCTAATACTATGCGTAGAGAGTGAATAACGTTGGTATATGTATGTAGAACAGGGGGAACGAGTTAATCTATCCACGAATTTAATCGCCACGCTCCATCTGACCCTGTTACTCTTTGCAATCGAAGCAAGCAGATTTCAGAACCGTTAACACAGGTGACTCCTCGGGACCGTGGAGCGTCGTCAGCGCGCAGGAGGAATTCGCCAAGGGGGAGATGAAAAATAAAAGTATTCGGAGGGTGGGAGAAGAAGAAAAGGAGGGTTGGGGGAGGGCGAATCGCCCGAAGCGTGGTGGACGATGCGTCGCGGCTATTATCGGACCCCGGTCTTTTTGCGAGGCGGACCGATCGGTGGGCCATTGTCTCGAGATGATTGCAACACGTTCGGGGCTGCTTAAAATATAGGGACCGAGGGCCCCCCTAACTCTCTGTCCTCTTTCCTTCCAATTCGACCTCATCCCCCCATCTCGGCCCGGTCGAGCTGCAGCAGAAGCGGGCTCTGACCGAGCCACAGAGACACACGCGGAAGGGCGGGCACCTGTGCCCCTCCCCCGGTATCGTCCATGGAGAATACGGGCCCTGGTTAATGGGATCGCCCTTTGTCTTCTATCTGCCTCCATATAGCATTTGCGAGCAATAACGCTGTCTAATGCACGCATCATTCAGCGAAGATAATGATGGAATTTCATGGATAACGTTCAGCGAACAAGATTAAACGCATCAGCAGGAATTTAACTCTCCAGAACCCCCGCGGGTCACGAAATCTGCGACCTAACGGCATAATGAAGATATTAATAATATAACGCCAATCAAGCTCCGTGTACCGTGCAGGTAACGAGACTGGCAGGGACCGAAAGGGTGTCCCTTTTTTCTCCTATTATTCGTAGAGGATGTTCGAAGCCGTAGAAGAGGCCAGGCTCCCGATCAGGGTGCAGGGGCTCCTGAAACTCCCTTTGCCCCGTGTCCGTGATGAATTCGAATTCCTTGAAATTCTATTTAAAATTGAAAGTTGACGGAAAACCGCTCGCCGTGGAACTACTTTAGATAGAATTGAACTTGTGTATCGCGTGGTGCAAGTCACTCCGCGCAACCGAATCGCGGAGGAGCTCGAAAGAGAGGGAGAATCGAGCGACCCTGCCTCCGCAAGCTCCCCTGCGCCCTTCGAGCCTCGATTACTCTTTTCTTCGCTTCTCGATTCCGCTCGTACGGGCCCTGGGAGAGTCTCGCGGGCTACCTCGACGACAACACCCAATGAACGACCGCAGAAAAACTCAAGCAATTTGAGTCCCTCCGTTGCTTATTACCAATCGCCTCGTCAGTCACAAATTGGCCTGGCGAGGCCTCGGTACGCCCCCCCTTCGCTCAGCCTCCGTTCACCTTTTTCGTTCCCTTATACCGCTTCTTCTTCTCCTTCGTCTTGTTCTTTCTGTACGGCCCGTTTTCGGGCCGGCCTGTTCTCTCGCTCGGGCAGAGGAGCGCGGCTCGCGCTACCACACACGCGGCCTGGGACCCGTGGAACCGGGGAACCGCATTTGCAAGTGAGATTGAGTACGGCGAGGTTGACGAGACGTTCGCACGTTTTTTCTCGCCGAAAACCTCGAGGAGGAACCGCACCGCCCCGAGAACACCACCCCCGCCCCCCTTGCTGGTTCATCGCCCCCTCCTTTATTTATTTCCCTCCGCCTGTTCTCTTAAAATTCTGGCGTTCTTTGGCGAGTGATCGTGATACCTATCTGAAATTAGTTTAAAGGACAAATAGGTTTCGGGAACTCGCAGGGGTAGCAAATTGGCGATCGTCCTATGAATATTTCAGACAGAAGAGGCTCGTGTTACCTCTGTAAGCACAGCTGCTGCAAAGTGTACCTCTAAAGACCAGTAAACTGTGCATTAATGAACCCGAGAGGTACGAACGGCTCAATCAATTACCCAGATCACGTAATCTAAAGAGCAACGTAAATTCACGACAATGTAGTGCGTGCCCATCCTCTGCACTCCGCCTGACTCGCGCCGGGCTTGTCTGTCGGCCTGGGCGGAATCGCCAAGATGACAAACCACGGATTGGCCAACTTATTATTGGTTATTGATCGGTTATTTATTCAAATGAATGCAGATTACCGTGGCGGGTTTTCAATGTGCGGCCAGTTAGCGGGCGCAATGAATAAATTGCTACCGGGCGCTCGCGCGCGCCGCTACTTAGCGTCGTTCCTCTTCAAGATCCACCGGGGAATGGTGTGACGTTGGGCTACGTGTGCGCAAATCGACGTCAATCAAACTTCAATTTTACTAGCTCGGTTTGAGAGGGTACGATTCGAGGACCTATTGCTTGTCTGTCGGTGCCATCGTTGCGCCAGATTCTCCAATTCGCGACTGGAAATACAAAGAAATAAGTAGAAAGACGCGCGAACGGCGGTGCCCCGATACCTCTCCCCGCCCCCTGTCGAATCTCAGCCAAGCGAGGCACAGAAGTATCGCCCGGATGCGCATCCCACGCGCATGAATTAAAGGCTACGTTAAGGCACGGCTGGTTAGTCTTGATTTATCCCCAAGCATCGGTCTTCCCTGGTTCTTTTGTTTCGTCGCTGGCCTAACACCGTCCCATCGCGCTCGTCTATGCCCGTAATAATCCCGCGAGAACTCGGCCCTAACAAATGCGCTGTTTTCAGTATACCGTCCAGCCAGTCATCCCGCAGGACCTCACGACGTGCCTGCCATTAGTCTAACCGGGAAACGTGATGGAAAGGTTCGCTGCGTGCCGGCCTAACGCCGGCTAACAAACATTGTTGTGACTTCCACGGGGTGAAACCGGGTATCCGTCATCTCGCTGATCTCACCTGGCTCCATCTGCCTCGTATCTTTTCTTCCTCCGCTTCGCAACTCGCTCTCCCCCGTCCTCCATCACCTCCCCGCGCCCCTCACCCGTTCCGTTCCCCCTTTTCTTCGAGGTGTTCCCGAGTCGTCCACTTCCACAATCACCGACGCATTGTCGGCCTTAAGAGATTGCCCTCTGTGCCCGAGAGTTATGCGGCTGGGACGGCTACGCCTCCTTCGAGGCTGGACGGAACGCTTCTGGTACCCGGTAACCTGTTGTTTCTCCGGACCCGCGAGACTCCTCTTTTTCAGTCCCGCGTCTGCCGCGACCCTCGGGGGAAACGGGCGAGTCTGGAGAATGACAGGCTTGCGCGCCAAAAAAGCTCGGCGCTTATTTAAAATCGAGGACGTGTTTGCGTATCGCGGAATTAAATGACGCTCGACCGACGAACGGAGCAGGCTGGACGAGGCGGGGGGACGCTGAACGCGAGCAGAGTAGAGGGAGGCCAGTCAATAAAGTAAGGGGACGCTAATTAGAGAGCCATTACACGATAAACGGTGACACGCGGTTGACGCAGCACCAACGACATGCAGTTAGTTGCGTCTTTTTGGATAACCCCGGCCGATAAACCCTGACGATAGTCTCCGCTAGCGCGACGCGAGCAGCGTTTCGCGAACAACGACAGTAGTGTCAACGCACGTGTCTCGCATCACAGCGAATCTCGATCTGCCTTTGCGGCGCACAGCCTCCGCGCTTTTTACCGGCCCGCAGAAACGTCCCTTGGCTGCTGTGACCCCTGGCCTTGACCGAGGGACCACGACGCGACACCGTCCACGAGGCGGGACTCTCCCACCCGAATACAGGGTAAATCCGAGCGACGCGGCCGACCTAATATAAAATGGCTATTAAAACTAATATAGACGTTACTTATTTTATCAGAACGAAAACAGAAAAACCGTTCCATATTTGCATTAAGACGATATTTACTGTAAATCAGGTGCCAGGAGAAATGATTTTCGTTGTTGGCAGAGACCAGTCACATAATTATTATTATTATTATTATTATGTACATAGTACATAATGTACATTATGTAAAGTACATAGTATAACAGACAAATACAATGAAATAAACAGTCCGCACGCTACACTAGTATAAAACGCTGCAACGCTGTTGACAGGTTATACAGAAAGTTGGCTAAGCAGCTGATTCCGAAACAAATCTAGTGATTCAGTGAATAAATCAATGTCCGCGAAGCGCTGATTAACCTCCTCCATGGCACGGTTTATGGGCATAATTATTCATGGAAAATTAACAAAGGATAAAGCAAAATTATTTATGAGTGCATACAACTACGGATTCATTGATATTTAATTTGTTTAAGCTGAACAAGTAAAGAGCACATGAAAGAAAAAGTCAACTACTTACCTAACGGCGATTAACAAGACAAATGAATACAAACGCGAATAAATAAACTAAATAAACAATAATAAATAATTCAAAATAAACGAAAATGCATTGTCCCAAACATTAAACGAAAATAAACTTAGAAGAAAATATTTTAAATACGATACTGTACACCGCTGTTTGACAAAAGAGGTTAAAATTTACCTTTTAAAGAAACGAAACGACGCTATCTAGAAAACTAATTGGTTTGCACTTTAACGGATTTTTACGTAGAGAGTCTGAAATATAGAGACTCGACCAACTCTCCGGTCCGACCGTGTCTCCCGAATTTACCCTAGAAAGTAGCGGGTTTAGGCTCGTCCCGAATGACTCTGCCGATTATTGAAATCTCGGAGCGATCGTTACCGCGCGGCACACCGAAGACGCCGCAATTGTTTCGGAGCGAGAGCAGACCGGTCGTCACTCATCAATATGGAGTAGCCGTCGCGGCCAATCCGGCGGCAGCCCTTGGCCAGCCCTTTTGAAGGTTACGAGGCGGGCAGCGGACTGTCATTCCTTTGATTGGCTTTTAGAGAGGGCCACCTTCTCCCCCCCCCCCCCACACGGGAGAGCCCTTTTGTTTCTCCTCCCGATCCCTCGCGCCCTGTCTCCCCCGTTCCGGCGATTTCTCGGCCTCCCCTTCGGCTTCTTTTTACTTTTAATCTTGCGACCGCTTTCGGTCGAACGAGGGACAGCGGCCTTTTTGCTCCTGATAGTAGCCTCGATATCGTTGCATCTCCGATAGACGGGATGATCGTTGACGGTTCGCGCTCGACGCAAGGGGAGCGGAAATTTTCTTTCGAGAACAGCCTCGTGGAGGCGAACGCACCAGCATCTGGCAGGCGCTCGACCAGCGTGGCGCCATTCCAATCGTACACGCGTTTCTTTTCTTCGACTGTCGGGATTCCTTGTAATCGCGTAGCGGGCGCGTGCTACGAAACAGATAGGGATCTCCGCAGCCATCTCGCTGCTCGGGCACGGGCCAACCTTCCCACACCTACCGATCTACCTGACCTGCCTACCAGGTAACTATGCTAACCTTGATAACCCTGGCTGTGCCGACGCGGTTCCGTCCACCAGCTCGGTCCTTTGTCCTCTGGCCGTCAAACACGTGTACGTTTCAGCGAAGGACGGGTGTTAAAAAGAAATATGGATCTGTTCGGATCTATTCTTCGTGCTCCTCCTCCACGGGTTCCTATGGGTGCGCGGGTCCTTGGTTTAACGTTTAACGTTTAACATTTATGGCTAAATTGAGAATCCTATGTAGGTACTTAGGTGCCATGTTGGTTTGTCCTTAAGTAGCCTGCGCTGAAAAACTACCACTTGGAAATTCAATTAGCTCTTACACCGAAAAACCAAGATTCCGCGCGAAAGCATGGTCGTGGAGCACCCAGCGAGCGTCAAGCTGGCAATTAAAATCGGGGACTTCCGTCATCCCCGACAAAGGAGGGCCGGCAGCGCACGGGTGCAAAAACGCGTGCACCGACAGCACCGGAGGAGAATGAAGAACGACTTGTCGGACAATCAGGATCGCACCTCGATAATGGAACGTTAAAAACCGAGCGCTGGTCTGGGAGGCAGCTGCGGAGGGCGCGGACGAAAAAAGGATCGCCTCCTTTCAACGCTTCGCGCCGTGCACACACGGCCACGGAGAGCTGTTGCGCGCGCGGTAATTACTTCATCGGCGCCGAAAGGATGAAAGAAAGGAGCCAGGTGACAACTCGATCCCCTTTCGCGCAGTCATTCCTCTGGCGGAGGAACGGGCGAGGAGAAAAGAGGAGAGGCGCGTGAAAGTGCATCTTGGGCTGGAAGGAGACCCAGCGGAGCCTGCGGAGAGAGAGAAGTATGCGTTCACGTCGACGGGACGACTAATGACGCCACGAGAATGATCCAACCCCATGCGGCTCGACCGTGTTGCGCAGTCGTCGGCCCGTACAAAAAGAAACGAGGTTGACTCGACCTGGAGGAAGGTCCGCGCCCCCTGGTGACATTTCCCATTCTTCTCGGCACGCTATTACCGGGTCAAAGCTGCCGCCCCCGCGGGACGTCCTGCGCCCACTCCACTTTTCAGCTTTTCTACGGGAATACACTCGCCCCTCTGGACGGCCCCGCGGTCATCGATATTCCGCAGACGGGGCTGATCATCCTTCGACTCTCCCTTTCTCACCTTTTTGTCCCTCGCTTTTTACTCTTCTTCCTCTCCTCGGGGAATAGGATTCTACCACGACGTCGGTGTTACGAGGTAGATACGGTCGACTTTAATAAACCAAAGGAAAAGGAGAATTTTTTCTCTGCGAAGATGGAAAAACGACCCCTTCAAACAACATCCTTCGACCAGCGGAACCCGTAGAACCCGTACAACCCGTTGCTCTCGATTAATCCCCCGCAACGAGTGTTTACCCATTCACCTGTCACAATGCGCATCGATCAGGGTTAACCGGGGCCGGGAGGAAGCTCTTTTATCAGCGCGCGATATCGAGTGGCGGGAATCACTTGAACCAGCCCGGCCTCGAACAGCGAGGAATCGAGTGGAAATGCGCGTCGTACGCGTCGCGGGGTGGAGGAGCGGCGTGCAGCGTAGAAGGGGATGGCCCTTGATTCTCGTTCGTGGGCATAATAATACAGACGGCAGCGAGCCGCTGGCTCGAAAAGCGAAAACCGCGAGCGAACCGCCGCGCCGACAGAGAGCAGAACGGAGAGAGAGGGTTGTAATGCATGCGATTATGCGGATCAATGAGCTATGGCCCTATTTATGGCTCTATCAGTCGACCGCTACCAGGACCTCGATCCCAACTCCCCCCCTACCACCCCCCTTCCAATCCTCCTTTTCTTTTCTCCTTCGCGATGATGCCTCTTGCGTGACCGTTCGCGGATTCTGAATCGAACGGCTAATGCCACGATAACGCGAGGGATGAATGCACGGCGAAGAAACAAAGAAGCTTCTCCTCGAGTATCTGGGCCTTCGTTGTAATTCCTTGAAAAAGGCCAGTATCTGGAATTAGCTATCTTGCAACGTATTTATCGAAGCGGAGCTAGCCGAGTGGCTGAGAGAAATTTCGATCTCGCTCGTCTCCTTGCTCGTTAGAAAGTCAAAAATCAAACAGGTCCCCTGTTACGATCCAGGGCTGAGGCCTCTTAATACCTTTATTATACGAACGATCCTAATATCTTAATACTGGCCGCGCAGGGTGGTACACGAGAGTTACACGAGGGTCTAATGGTCGACTCAATTAAGACACCATTAGACCAGCGGCATTTACATGTTAACGATAATAACCGTCATGATACATTCCCCTGGAATAATGTTCCGTGTGTACGCAGACTGACCACCGCCCGGAAGTGTACGCGTCGCCGTATAATTTCTTTTAATGGCCGTCCCGAACCCTTCCAGGCACCGATACCCCACCGTCAATTTGCGAATCTTGTCTCTCGCGGCGGCATTAGCGGAACACTTTGTTGGTTCTCTTAATCGTCCAGCAGACCACTGCGCTTTTACGACCTAGAGCGCGCGATCTTCCATCAGCCTGGAACGAAACACCGTTTCGCCCTTGGCTCGACGTAATTGGTAATTCCTTCAACTCGGGGCTACCGTGTCTCTGCGAACGCGCCACTTTACCTTCCCTCGTCCCTGTCACCGATACCCTCTCTAAACAGTCGCATAGGATTGATTGGTAATCCGGCGACCAACTGAATCTCCCCTTTCCCAAACAATCAGCCGCGGAAAGATCCGCGTGATTATCAGAAAAGAAGGAGTAGAGAGGGAATTTATCGAGGAAAAAGAAGAAGAGGAAAGCGTATTACCTAGCCGCGGATCAATCGAGGGCTTAACGATCGCGCGCTCGCTCTGCCGGCGATGGCCAATAATTTCGAACGGCCCTTAACGAGCCACTCCGCTTGGAATGCTGCGAGTGCGTCAGGTGCAACGTAGGTGTCGTCCTCCTTTTTGCGCAACGCGCTTTGTTAACGCTCGACGCTGGCTCGCCGGGACACGCAGACCCGCGGAGATTATTGTCGGTGGCGAAAAATAGGCATCGGGACGTTGTCCCCTGCTAATCGAGCGTCGCCGCGCTAATTATCGAGTGCTAATTGAGTTGCAGCCAAGCCGACGATACGCTGCGTGGCTGGGCCCTCGAGGAATCGTCTCGGCTTCTCTGCTGGCCATCCTGCGACCATCCTGCGACCATCCTGCAAGCGTTTAGCAACTAATAATTATGCGTTCTGAATTAAAACAGGGATCCGCGTCGATTGACTCGAGTATCTCAGTCGAGGGCTCCTCTGGAAGCATCATCTTTCCCGCGCTTAACGCCAGAAAGTGAAAAGCTGTGGGAAAAGATTCTCGAGCCGATTGCGACAGGCTCGTGGGCCGGTTAGGCAATCGATGAATACGAATGGAAAACGCGTGGGTGCAGTTTTCCTCGTCAGCGCTTATGCAAAGCCGGGGCTGTTGCGGCGGTGCAGCCAGTCTCCGTGGTCCTTGAATAATGCATGCGATATTCGCGCGGCCGAACGGAATACACGGCGGCGTGGACGCGCGCGCGTGTGCGCGTGTGCGCGTGTGTGCGCGTTCGCGCGTGTGTGCATGTGCAGGATTCGGCGAGTCCGCAGGTGGAACCGCACGGTTATTAGGATGATTTATACGAGGTGGACTGTCGGCTGGAACCCAAGGAGTCGTCCAGCCGAGTCTTACTTCAGGGTGGCGTGTCCCCCGCCCTCTCGGACATCTCCACCCCCCGCCCCTCCGGGCTCGCTAAGTCTTTTAAGTATACACTTTCGTGCGCCTAAATTCTCGTTTAATTCCTGCCGCTTCTTTTCACGGCAATTTACGTCGCGTGGATCGTTGAAGCGCGAAGTTCTCGGGGAGGGAACGTCTTCGTTACGGGGTGACGTTCTTCGGGTAAGCGGGCCTCGGGGTTACTTTCCAACGTTGCAACAAAGGGACATTCACGGAGTCGTGTGTGCGAGCCAAGAGCCGTTAAAGAAGCAGAGAACGAAGAGTAGGTACGGGAGACAAAAGGGGTTGAAGGAACCCGGCTGCGAACGGGGTGGCAGGTAGAACAACGCTATCATTAGCCAGCCGTAAAGGCGGAATGGGAATAACAGTATATGGTAATACCGATGACGGTTACGCACGCTTATTGCCGTAATACTCGATAATAATTGCCAGGTCTGCCAACATACATCAAACGACGTCCGGGTCTGGCGTGAACGTCGAAATGAAACGTCCACTTTGCAACGTTGCGGCTCGAGTTCACCACCTACATATATCGTTGCGGGGATTTTAGCTCGTAAATAGAGCGGGATGTGTCGCGTGTACTCGATCCAACGATCAGTCACGAGCCTCGCTATCAATTCCTGTAAATATGTAGCTACTTCTGTACAGAAACGGGACGGCTAGAAACGAAAAATTATGGAACAGAAAAGGGCAGTAAAGTTTAATCGAATTCGGACAAAAAGCATGCAGCACGGTGCTGTTAATCCTGGAAAGTCCGCGTTAAGCAGCTTGCGAGCTTGGAGAGCTGGATAGCGTCGAATTGCGTGGGGATTCGACGCGGTGAAGTCGGTAATGCTCTCAATATCGTTACCTTGTTATTTAAGGGATTCGCGGTTCGGGCATTAGCGGATCTCCACGAATTACCCTTTTGCGGTGTAAAGCGCTGCTACTTTGTGAAAAAGTCCCTATCTACGCTGCGTAACGATCACTGACGAGATGTCATTCCTTAATTAAAATCAAAGGATCCACAGCGACTTAGGTACGTATGTGGATCCGCAGCTGAACTGTCGGCAGAGGCGAGAACGTCGCAAAATCGTGGCCCGCGAGAACAAGCGAGACGGTTTCCCTGTAAATTTTTTGCCCCACCCGTGGAGAGGAGTCGGTCCGTCGGTCTAGAGTGGAGTGTAAGCGCGATCGAGAATTTCCGCGAGGGATCGTTACAAAACTTTTAACGGGTTCGAGAGGAGGCACTCGAGAGCTCGCGCGGCAAGCCGAGGCTTTTCGCCGCAAGTTTCGCATTACCGCGGCCCTTCGGCCCTTCGACCCTCTGCACCCCCCTCCGCGGGGTGCATGCCAACTTTCGAAGAACAAAATCAATTATGGAACGGCCGTTTTTATGCGCCGCCAAGTCGCGGAGGGAAGAGCGCGGGGCGGGCTGGGCCGAGGTGGAAAAAGGAGGAGGAGGGGGCGAGGCCGCGTGATTATCGGCCCAACTTGCTAAACTAAAGTAATTCGCCCTTGGTGGGTCGACGCGTATTTGGGATTACTCGGGGATTATGCGCAGCTTTGATTCTTCTCTCGAATTCCAAAATTATTGCCATCGTAGGTACATATGTATAGATACGTAGGTAAGAATGTTTTTTCAATGGACATAGAGACGAAAGGAAGTTGGACGCCGCGCTAATTGCCGAGGGAGAGTTCTGGATCTAATTTGCGAGCGTCTTAGATCGGTCGATTTACCAACGGATATGCACTGTGGACAGCATGTGCTGGCGGCAGATAAGGAGAAATTATCGTTAAAAACACGCCAGCCTGTCCGCTCTCCTCTGTCGGCTGCCCCGTCTCCCTCGTTCATCCTCCGGGGCTCTGTAAGCGGTCCCACTTACGTTTTTACTGGCCGTGGGATGCACTCGAATCAAACTCCATCGGCTATTATCCGAAAGGACAAGGGTGACCGTCCACATCCGTAATTTCGTCGCGTACGGGAACGTGTACGGCGCAAGAAGCACGGGGAATAACCATTTTTTTGCTCCTCGAGAGCCTTATAAGCCTGTCCACTTAGCCTTCTTTAATGTCCACAGAAGTAGCCTGAATTTTTGAGGTAAAACTACGTGTTTCCCCGCGCTATGTAGGTATGCAGCGGCTATACGTAGGACTGAAATTAAGACTTTGTTTAGAAAGACTTTGTTAAGAAATTGTTTAAAATTTACAGTTTCAAATATGCAGCTCGGTTGGACGTGCCAAGTACTATTCCATCCAATATAATATGTACAACTGCCCACGTCGTACTCTCCGCTTTCAACTAGAGCCGAAGCGGGGCGAAGCTTATCGAGACAGCGACAACTGGTCGAGAGGATCGACGGCTTCGTAGTCCCGCGACTTCCGGCCAGCTGAATTGATTCATAGAAACGCGAGAGTGGTAACGACTGGTGCTAAGCGTGCCACACCGAGACGTGTCGCAACGAGCTACTAATTACAGGCAACGTAGTCCGCGAAAGAAACGGTACCACTGTTACTAGACAGTTATTAACTGCGATTGACGGTACACCACTCAACGTTCCCCTTCACGGCCGCCTCGTGGCGAAATTACGCGTCTTCCCATAGGCGTACCATCTCTGTTACCAGCTACCTTCTCCGAAACAACAGCTAACCACTCTCGGCTAACCACCCAGAAGAATTAAGCGCGTGGAAAAACATCGTGCTCGTCTTTTAATACAGATTTAATTGGGACGCGAAGTTTCGAGTCGAAAGGCTGCTGGTGTAGCTTCGATTCGAAGCGACGCCTACGCCAGTGGCTGATGATAATGCGAGCACAAACGGATCTCTGTCCGAGCCCATCCATAATACATCGCTCCGGGCACGTTCTCCCGTTTTTTGTCACTGGATACGTTGACGGATGCGTGAAAGGAGCGTCGAGCCCGTAGGACTCGGAGCTTCCTCCACCTCTTGGCGCGGAGAACGAAGGCTGGTAGGCCAGAGAACCTCGCCTCGAGGATTTCGAAACTACTCGAACTTTCGTTCTTATATGTACTTGATCATCCAGTGGTGGGAATCTTTCAATTAAGGCAAGGATGCTTTAGGTAATTGTACACTTGAATCGCTAATTGAGAGTACTTTGGTGCAAAGGGACATTGGCATATAAATCAAATGAAGTTGGTCGAAATGAAACGATAAGTTGCTGTAATAACTGTTATATCATCGGCATCATTAATTATCAGTTTCCCCATCTCGCCGACCGCATCAATGAAATTCAACGCAATCGAGCGATTAAACGAGCAGAGCGTTAAACCCGATCGTATCGTAAACGAATTATCGTCAATATTATTTAGGTACGCGACGGGCCACTAGATGGACGACGATCTGGCAGTAGTGCCGTTATCTCCGAGTTATTTCCACCGTAGCTATTATTTAAACACTTTCGAAAGTCAATCGCGTCACGAATTCCTATGACGCTGTCGGGGGGTTAGAGGTCGTAAATTGCTGAAGAAAGAGGATCTATGAAATTCGATTCCCATGGAATAATAGCCAAACAGAGCCGGCCATTGACTCCCCCTCGCACTTGACTTTTTGTCACCAGAAGCATCATCTTTCCGAGCCTCTGTGTCCTCTGTAACGCGAGAACCGTGTTGCGATAGCACCCTCGCAGCTATGTTTGCTTCGGAGCGAGTTGCTGGTTGGTGAACACCCCCGGGGCCAGCAAGCCGTGCGTAACTAACCTCACGCACGCTTCGCGTATCGACGTCATCGTACACTGGCTCCATTCATAAAATGCGATCGCACATACGCGAGTCTTCGAGAACTGGTTTGCCCTGTTCTCCTAACAATTCCAGAGATCCACATACATATTTCACCGCACCTCGTTCCGAAGCCACAATTCCGTGGAATGTTATCAAGTGCCTAGCGAGCGTCTTCTCAGGAAACATCTTTGTTCTCCAGTGTCTCGAGAGGACCACCACGAAAGGTCCTCTGGAGGTCTCGGCCGCGAAATTGATCTTGGTGGCGTTTTTTTGGCCCTCTCGAATGCTCGAGGAAAGGGATCCTCTGTTGCGGACGGGTGGCGAGATTTTCGTCGGCGGGCATTTCCTGGGGGACCTGCACTCTGTCAAGACGAGTTTATCCGCGAAGTGACGGGCCACGGCAGCGGTCTGTTTACGCCATAAAGCTGGTCGCGCGATCGGACGGCCGTGTTATATTAGGTGGCGCGAAGTAGGCCGGCACCGAGGCTACCGCTTCCTTCGAGATTAACTAGGAGCACGCCGATTATGTACCTTCCCCACGCTCGCCGAGTTTATTTGGCCAGCGCTTGTCGAGGTATTTCCTATTTGGTGTTCTTGGGACTTCCGATCGCAAATAGCGCGAGATTCCAGCGTCTCTCTCAACAAACTCCCACCTTCCGGAATTTCCTATCGGGATTCGAGTGTTTTGAATATCTAAGTGTCTTCGGACTGGTCCTTCGCTGAGGGGAAATCTGAACAGAGTACAGAGTCAAGATTCCAGAGAAATTGACACGGTGGAGGTGTTAGAATTATTCAGACACCGCTCAACGAACGAGGCACAGTGGTTCCAAAGTGACTTTTTGCGGGCAAAATTCCGTATCTCGGTGAATTCTTAACCGATTTTTATCTTCTTTTGCTCGTTTTGTTTGGGATTAAATTTTCTAAAATGTCACACAGTAGTTTTCTAAAATTTTCTTTAGGGATTAAAAAAAACAAATTCTGAACTCTTGGTTGCGAAACAACGAGTTTATTAACCAGTTTTTTTTTTCACATATCATTAAAAGGAGCAAAAATAAAAAATAAATATAAATTAAACAAGTTCCCGATCCAGATCTCGGACCGAGATCTCGACCTTCCAATATTATTCTTATTCGCCATCGGAATAAACATAGGTATAGGTTTAAAGTATAATTCAGACAGCGAGTTTATTCCACTTTAACAGGTGATGAGTGCGCGAGGTTGGTTCTAGGAACGATATCGATCAGATTTACGGCGTTTGGCGCGTGCTCCGCCAGTTCTGACGCAAGTAGTCTATCCGGTGTCTATTGTGACGGGAACGCATCAATGAGTCTCGACTTGATCCCGGTTTCAACGACGCTGCGAGCCGACCCTCGTCGGTCGCGGCAAGGATTATCGTTGTTATCGCGGCGTACGCGGACGCGCCGCTGAAAAGTGTCGAGCAGGCAATAATAATTAATGTTAAGTGATAGGGAGTTTATCGAGCGACACAGAGTGATCGATGTCATAGTTTCGTTGACCCTGCAGATAACCCCTTCTCGTGACATCGCCCGAGAACTTATCTGCTTCCACGAATGCCCGATGCATACCGAATTCTTTCGCTCCGCCACGGACTTTCTACGGGCAAGATAGCGTGGCGTTTTCCGACCGATCGTGCGTCACGGAATACGTATCCTCTTCCACTGCTCGTCGTACCAGAAGTCACGCGCCATTTCAGGTGTCGCAATGTCCGACGGTGGCAAGTTTACGGAGTAATTGAACGCGGAGATACCGATTGCGCGGGGAGAAATGGAGAGAGGAGACCGTTCCTTGACACTGATAAGAGGAGCTATTAGAAAAATCGCGCGTAATCAGTGAACGTACGTCAGGAGCCGAGCGATTTCTCGTTCATTAAGACGCTTACACTTTGGAATCCGAGTTCATAAAACGTCTATAAACGATGCGTTTTATTGCGTTATAATCTATACCCAGAAATGCATTGGCGATAAGGTGTGACAGGCCTGCGACGACCGTAGCAAAGGAATTGAGAGTTCCTCGAAAAGTAAACGACCTGAAATCTCCTTTAATCGTTACGACACCATTTGACGGTTATAATTGATAACCATTAACGGAATACTTTTGCGAAGGCTATCGGTGGTCTACTCTTGTACCGACCCTTTTTCGTCCTTTCCCTTCAGTTGGAACACCACTCGAAAAGAAGAGACAAACCGTGGCTCGCAACTTTCGAAAGTTAATGTTTTGACCTATCGCGCGTGTCGCTCCCAGATACCCAATATCGCGGCTTATCCACAATTTTAATTGACCAAACACCATTTAATGTTCTGCTTTCCATGTACAGTATGCATAAAAAATAATATTATAACATTAGAACCAAGAAATCTATTTTTCTAATATTTGGCACTACCGCGCACTGTGTGGTTTCGCGAAAGAGACAACCGAGTAACCTCAAGCAGTTTACCGTTCGACGATCCATCAAGCAGCCACGGTCGACGAAAGGCGTACCCCTTTCGGTGCTATCTGTTTACAGGAAGACGATATTCTATTAAGCGGGGCCAAGCAGTGTCACGTCGGCGCAAGCGTCCCATGAGGATCAACCCTTTGCCTGGCCGGCCCCTGCATAATCCACGACCCCGCGGAGACGCAGGAAATTAGAGGCCCCTCTCTCGAGTCTGCTCGCCGTGCCACCAGCCGAGAGAGAGAGAGAGAGAGAGGGATGATTTAGGGCCGAATGATAGGGAGGAATCCAATAACGAGGACCGCGGAATATGCACCGCAATGAATTAAGATTCGGACCGTCCCCTTGCCGCGCTTTCGACGGCAACGAACGGGAACGTGGATGAATCGCCGCGGGCAATCGCGTGTTCCTCGAACTCGAGGAATCGCTGATGGGATTAGAGGCACGAGGGGGCGTTGAGTTTTCTGTGCGATAACGAGCGCGAGTGTGTGGAGACGGGAGAAGAATCTTCTAAGCGATTCATTAACCGATCTCTGGGCTAGAGATAGGTATGTGTTATATTACCGATGTGCAAGTAAAGGAATTAAGCAACCCTTTCGAAATAAGGGGCAACCAACTGTAGCTATCGATTCTAGACCACCATAAATTATTTGCAAATAGATGGTCCAGGGCTGAAGCAAAATCTCCCCGAAAGCTCCATGATTCATCCGAAAGATACAAGCGCGCTCCTCCAATCACGGAATCACGCTGCCGAGATCAATAGCGACCGCCAAGATAGTTGCCACTCGTTTCTCGATCTCTGCGGGCAACGCACGTCAAACGGAAGGCATCGGGAAATAAAAGGACCGGGAGTTGTTATGACAGTCAGCGGCGGGCAATCCATCACAGAGATTTGGTCTCCACGGGCCGACCGCGGACCAACTTATCCAATATTTAAGGTTTTGTCCCTCGCGGCCGGCCTGATATATCACTCGCATTAATATATATTTGCGGGGGAGATAACTTCGCCTCGAGGGGCGGGGGAACAAGCGGCTGGTCGCATAAACGACCGAGATTCGCAGCTTCTTCGCGAATAATGGATAGAGCGTTATACCTACATATATTGCGGGCTTTCTGGTAAAATGAAACCTTTTGCCAATAGGAGCGGGTCTCTTCTCGCGGAACGAGCATCCGAATGATAAATTAATGCTTCAGAGATTTTACTTGCTCGGCAAACGCGACGAGAAACTTCTGTTGAGTTTATGGTGGAACAGGCTGCGAGGAACAGCGACGCGAGTAAATAGTTGGGCTGAGAAAAAGGTCTGACGTGCAAATAACGATTCAATTTCTGTCTCGTTCACGCGCAAAGCGTCCCCCGGTCGATGGGGCTTTTATGAATTGTCCCGTAAACGCTGTCGTGTTTCGGGGAAAGCCATTACGCCACCGTTCCCGTGGACACTCGACGATCACGAGATCCGACAGAGGGTTGGAGAACGGTGATCTCCGGAAGTCGGTGTAATTGCAGGGTATCGTAATTACAGGTCGGCCCCGAGTGATACGGCACACGAATGGAACAGTGTTTTTCGGGTTGACAAGAGACGGTACGAGGCAAGGATAGGGCTGCATTATCGGCCGAGCCAGCTTGCGAAATTGCGACCGCGCGAGCAATTCCTCCGACCAATTAGGTTGTCCGAGAAACGATAAAATGCAAATCGGTGGCGATACTGCCCTTCCGTTTACGAGGCCTACTCTTCCTGTCGCTCCTTTTTCGGCCTCATTGGACGAGGCGCATTCGCCTTGCTGGATGACCGAACTGTACAGAGGATGTTAACGAACGATAACGCGTGATTCGTCCAAGGGGGTATGCTTTAGAAAGGGAATCGATAATGTCATCGTGGAATTGATGCATCGAGGCGTCAACCGCGCTCCGAGCTACCTCGTGTGCTCCCAAGCGCACATATCTTGCCGAACATCTGTTACTACCGTATCATGTAGGAACGGCGCCTTTTTATTTCAAGCTCAACGTCTTCCACGGCAAATACATAAATCTGTCATCGGCGTCTTGAATAATGCGCGTGCAGCGAAATTTCGTAAGCAGATCGTCGCGACGATCGTAAAGTTTCTTTGGCGGTTCGTACCGCCGCGCCGAGGCGGCGACTCCGTTTACAAGTTGACGCGCGAGCCGTAACGAACTCCGCAATAAAAGATAAATGATCCACGAAGTAGTTTATTTGGGGAACGTATCCTTTCTAGAATTTTATAGACTCGATTGATCGTTAAGCTGAAACGACGCGCGAGCTCTTTCGCTCCTTCGACTCCTTCGGTGTCTCTTTTTCGATAGTCTATCGAAGCCAGCTCGTTGTCGTCAATGTTTATCTTTTTCTATGTCTTCTGCTCAGGTCCGTCGAGCCAGCAGCTGCGATCGTCTCGATAATGTCGATCGTCAACGATCCACGCTTCGCGGAAATGTTTAATCGCGTCCTTAACTGCTCGCCCGAGTAAACTTAATTATCTGGACGATAATGACGCGCGTCGACCCGCGGATATCACAAAGTACCATTCCACTGGCTCGCTTAGGGACGTGGATATGTTCTCGCCCGTTGCGAGTTCGTCGAATGCGCTCGACGGCCCCTAAGCACGCGATGCTGCTTCTTTTTTATGAAATCCTACGGACTAAGCTGAAATTGTTGGTTTAAAACTTTGGATGCGTGCGGTATTCGGCCGAACGAGCAACGATTATGAAGCGAGAACGGCTCGGTTTCCGCGACCACACGCGAAACTAACTTCTGTCTGCCGGACGTTTGCGTGAAAGTGGACCAGTGGAGCCGGAAACGTCGCCTCATATGCAAAATCACCTGTCCGGTGAATTTGCCAAGAGAACTGATGAAATCTCGTAGAATTTATTAAGTACTCGTAGACATTTGGCGACACGCGATATAGATATGTATGTATATATGTACATTGTATATCTCGATACCGCCGGTCGAGTTTTCTCCAAACGACAGACAAGAGGATACAGCTCGAAGGAAGTTGTAATTGAGTATCTAGCTAATCTGAACGCGACAGATGTAATTTCCTTCAACATATAAGCCTATGTGCCCTTTTTCCATCAAATGCCTCAATTATTCCGGCACGGAAGGCGATGGGGGTGCGCGAGAAGATCGTTCCGCTTCGTAATTCCATCGGGGAACAATTTCCACTTTGATCCCTGAATGGAGGAACGGTTCGGAAGGAAGGAAGAGAAAAAGATGCGAACGGGGGCCGTGACGAAGCCTCGAACTCGTTAAGGTTGTCTGCAGAAGGGGCTGGTTGTAGCTCGAAAAGCACCGGACATAACGCTAACGCGGCGCATACAAACGGCCGCTAATGGCGCGGATAGCTTTTGTTGTTTTTAATTAACCCTTTCTTTTAAGACGACCGAAGGGAGCGGTAAAGCCGTGGAAGAAGGGGGTTGAAGGCGCTCCTTCCTGCCTTCTGCCCATCCCGCAACCCTTCCCGTCCCGCGGGGGATGTAAATATGCGGGGAATTGCACCTAGGAGACAGCCGCCGGCTCCCTGCAATTAAACCTTCATCTAATTAGCTCGACTGATTGCCGGCGGACCCGCGGGATCGACCGGAAAACTCGTTCCACCTGCTCGTCGATGAATTCTTTCCCTGCACCGAGGTATCTACATACTCCACGATTTTCGTGAAAAATCATCGATAGGAGAGACTCGTTGCTAATGAAGCGAAGGGTGCTCTGCGACGACGCGACGCTCTTCGAGTGGAATTATTGTGAGAAATGTACCGAAACGGTGCTCTATATCGGCCGATTGATAAGCTTATATTAACTCTCTGGTAATTAATTCTTTCGGTGCTCGGTGAGTGGCGGAGAAACTTTATCTTCCGCGCTACACTGGTCGCGCTGCTTCTCTGGCAAGGAGGAACGTGGAGGGAGAAACAAGCTTGTAATTTAAATTCTTAGAAATTCATTCTGAAAGATGGATATAAGAAAGATTAACGAGCATTCGTGTGATATTAATTGGAAAGGAAAGTGAAATCAGAACGTGTATGACGTCTGGCAGTTTTTGAAGGAAGCTTGATGCAGCGTCGAAGAAAGTTGGACTCGGTCGAAACGTCCTCGGAATGGTGGCGGTGTCGGTGGATAGAAGGACGAAGAAGAATCGCGTTAGGAGTCGGCGCTTTGTCGCGGTCACGGGGCTGTCAATCACCGGTGATAGGAGGCGACACGTTAATCTGAAGAAGAGCCAGTTGACCGCACAGCGTCCCCTCTTCTGCGGTCAAATAGACCCCACGACCTCGTCCCTCGCGGTCTTTTTACTCGTCACTCCTCTCCGGAATCGTCCACGACGCTTTGTCGCTCGTCGAGAAGCTTTGAACTCTGTTACACCTTCTTCACGGCTGCAGCTGCTGAATTCCAGAAATTCTAGAGAAATGAAAAGTAGCATGCCTACATGCGTCTTAGCAGCCTCGTCATGGTAGATTTGCAGGGGTCTGCCGCGTTGATTCGCGGGATTTCCTCGGCCCATACGCAAGAGGAATATCCGATCGCGAACAGCGACGTTTGCAAAAACTGACCGGGCCTGACAAATGCGCGAGGAGGCGTAGCTGGACGTCTTTACGGATGAGAAACGGGCGGCGGGGTTATCCGTGTTATTAAGTGCCGCGTTTCCAGCAGGAATGGCGCCATTTGTTTGGCCCGATATCGCCCAGACTAATTCGCTTTTCGCTAGGCTCGCCGAGACAAGGAGGAGGTGTTGCCACCGCTCTCTTGGCATCGCTGATGAACCAGCGAGTGGCTCTGCGAATGAGCTGTTACCTCCTTTCACGGTTAACAACGACGTTGCCTAAGCGAGCTGGTTCCTCCTTGAAATATAATACACTGGTGGGCTGGATGCTTCGTGGAATCATTCACTAGGGGCCTAAATCGCTATCGCACGATGGAAAAGACTCGCTCGATGTTCGCGAGAAGAATCCAGGTGCCGCGAGATTTATCACTGCTCGACGGAAGCCGATGGTTACTATTGCAGAAGCAACGCTTTTTAACGCTGGACGGTTCAAAGAAACACTATCCAACGCGGTTCGAATTTGAGGGGAAGTGCGTGGAGGCGAGACGGGTGCAAAGTGGAAGAGATTTATCGGTCCGGCGTGTCGTGGGCCGCGGAATAGCAGCCGGTTATATTCTGTAGGCAGCGCGGGATTCGGGGCCACCCATCCGGTAGATCGCAGCGCGATAAACGCATTATTTAATTACCGTGAGTAATTACCGATTATTACACGCCGCGGCCTGTCCCGGCGCGCTCTCCGCCATTAATTACACGAACGATCGGACGAAACACTCGTTACGCGGCAGTCTTTAATCGGCTGGAGTTCGCGTGGTCTTCGCCTATACGCAACCGATCCCGGTTCACCCTCTTTCTCTCCTCTTTTCGGCCCCCCGCGCGACAGCAGACACGCTTTCGTTCATTTTTTCCCTCTCGAACGGAGAGTTAGGGGCTCTCTGGGTTTGTAAATCATAAATCAAAGCGGAGATCAATGGGCGACCTTGCTCCAAGTGGTTCGGATGAATTTAAAGTCACCGCAATTATAAGCTGTTAAAATTTTTTTTTTTTTTATCATAGGAATTGTGCAATCTATGAAGCCAAATTATTCGAGGAGCCACCCTGCGTCTGTTCAGAAAGGGCAGCCACTCTCAGACCGCGCGGCAATTCTCGGGATTAGGATTAAATATTGATGGGCAGCTTGATACAGATTAATGTGGATCCCGCCTGGAGCTCGATCTCCTCGCGCAACCCGAGTGTGATTTGTCTCTGGACTCGGTCTCTCGCCAAAAGCAGCGACACAAGCGTATTCACCCCTGGTCTATCGTTCGAAGAAGAGAGGAGCAATGCGCGATCGTCGAGTCCTCTTATCTGCCCCGTTTCTTCGCTTATCTCCGAATTCGCCGTGGCCTCCCTCTTATGGCGAACAGTGTCGCTGGGGGTCTTCACCCTCCTAGGGGAATCTATTAGCGCGTCGGAATATGGATGCTAACTTATATATTTACTCTCCCGATAACGTCGAATTATATGAGAAAAATCGGCAATAAATGGTCTCCAATGGTTTTCAGAGCTGCCCGTCTTCGGTTGCCACGGGGCTGACGGCTGAGCAGTTTACGGAAGGCGTCGCGTCGCGACGCTCGGGGGGGGGGGGGGGGGGGCCGGGAGGTACAGGCACGGGTGGACGCGCGTGTCGTCGCTCCAAGCAGGCAGTGAAAATGGTTTGTGCCAGAAAGTCTCGGTTAAGTTAAACACGGAGCGCGGTCCGGGGGCGTCGTAAAGCGCCGCGGCGCCTTCGTGTTTACGCGGAGACGTCGAGGCCCACCAACCGCGTCATCCCTTTCCATCGACACTCTATGTCCGTCTTGCTCGCGCGCGCCGCGGCCCGCCGTCGCCTTCATTCTCTCTACTTATTCCGCGTCTATTTTCGGCCACGTGACAAATCTCTATGCTGGCCGGATTTATCGAGCGACATTCTGGCCCGTGCCGTGCCCATATGGTAGCCACGCCAACTATTTTGGGACGCGAGGTGCGATCTCCCTTCGACAAGTGTATCCACTCTCGATCGCCAACGGGAACGTGTCAGGTACGGATCTTACCCTGGAAATGGCCAAATTCTTCTCCGAACCTCGATCTCATCGCGATGGAATCCATCGACACTTGTCAACGGACTAGGATAGATTTTCACGTTCCACGAGTTCGAGTTCCATTCCATTCTCACATTCCACGAGTTCGAAATAATCGAGAGGCGATCCGGAGGATGATTTACGAGCATCTGTTCAGTCCTCGTCCCGGGATGAGCCTAGGTGTTCCTTCGACCTCTCGATATCGATCTTCCTTTATACGAATCGAAAATCGGGGGAGAGAGGACGGCGCGGCGTGGAACGGCGTGAAAGGCGCGGTCCCTTCGCGCGGAGAAAAACTAAGTCTTAATAATGCCGGGCCGAGATAAATTGGTACATTAGCATCTCGGCGGTGATTCATGGTGACGTTCTCTGGACGTTAGAACGAAGACCGAAGGGGCCGTGATATATCGTCATTAGCATTGGTTTCATATTAGAACAAATAGAGCCACGCTTTAGCTCTTAAAACGGTACTTAATGGGGTGTGCACTGTGCACCCTCGAGGAAACTCTCACGATGACTTGTACTTTCGCTGGCCATCTGTCCGCGCATTGTTTTTCGTCCACCATGGACAACAGGGAAATGGGTGATCGCAGAAGGGATGGGTCTTCGGTTTCTCCCAAATGCCAGATAATAAACTTGAGAGAAAATCAAAATTCGTTCCACATTAAATCCACTCCAAAACGAAGATTGTCCGATTCACAGATGTTCCGTTGCCACGTCCGTCCCCGGCCGACAGAAACAATGCTTCGTTTCCATAAAATCATTTCCCAGGAAGCAATTTCTGGGGTTCCTGAAAGAAAGGAGCCGAATCCCCGAAATCGTTTCCGTCCACAAATCAATGGGCTCCCATTCGCTGTTCTCCAAACAGCGATTTGTATCCCGCTAAAGGGGGCAATTACAGGCAAATTTATTCGGCGTTTCCGTGTAAACGCGCGAGACAAAGATTCGACGGCTCGATATTAAAGGTGGCGAGCACGCGCGCGTCCCCGTCCAGGGGAAACAAAGGGCGCGACAGGGGGCGAGCAACCCCCGATCCGTTGTAATTCACGGTTTGCCGGTGCATTTATTAACGGCGCGCCGTGTCACTCCAGGCGACGCCTTTTCCATGATTTATCGTGCACGCGCCAAGACGCTTGTGTAAATCCCTCGCGCGGGCCTAGCGCTGGGTCAGGGCGCGTCTTGGTTCGCCCGCGGCCACCCTTCCCTCATCTTCCAGCTGCCGAATCCGACATGCAGATGGAAACGCAGATGTTGCCTTTCAACCCTGTCACCGTCCGACGTCGCGCACTGTCTTTCCTCGCGAGCCTTCGGGCGAACACATCGGAGAGTGAAGTCAGTTCTGAATTCTCGTAATGTACGTGATTTGCAAGTGGCGGGAATACCTAGGTTTTCCTGGTAACAGGCCTGCGTATCTTTGTCGCAAACCCTCCCGATCCTCGGTGTTGCTCCTCGGATGATGTTCACCACGGAAGCATCTGTGAAACGCGGCCTGTAAGCTGGCACGCGAAGCTCGCGCGGGTAAACGTAAAATTCAGTCGGAACGTACGTGCACCTAATAAATAGTTGGAGCCGCAGCGGACGATTAACCGTTCGGGTGCACGGCAGAATTTCTTTCTGCTCCCGTATAACCTTAGACGCGAGCGGATACGCATACTTTAAATTCCGATACCCTTCCCAGTAATATACAGAGAGCGAGCAATTTAGCGTAGCCGGCCAGGGAGAATTTCCCGAAGTTCCCTTCCAATACTTTACGTGCCTCGAAACCAGTCATCTACGTCCCCCGTTGCCGATCCACGGTCTACTACGCCAATTAAACGTTTTTCACCGTCTTGCACGGCATTAGAGCCTCCACGACCCCTGCAACGCGATGCACCTCCGACCGAACGGCCCATCGATTACGATGATGATGGACGTCGTTCCAGGCTGATGAAACGACGAATTTATCGGGACTATAGAATAGGTACAACGCGCGATGCTTGACAGTTCCGTTGAATTTTCATGGAAGAACCGATGCAGAGGGAGCTGATCGAATCAGATCTGATCGATAGAAGTTGAAGCGATGTGAATGCGAACGAGACACTGCCAAGGCTCCACTGGCTTCCGGGGAGGATACCGACGGAGGACGAAAGGATCATTAGCGGTCGATGGGGTCCGGCCGTGATACACGGGCTTCCCGATGAAAACTGTATCGAACCAGCCCTCTCGAAGAGACAGACACGTCCCGTCGATATAAATAAAGTATCGGGGGATAGAGAGAGCGGGTCGGAGGCTGACACAGCGACGGGGCAAATGAAAAATGCCGAGACGGACGATCAATGTAAATATATTCATGACGTGGGGTGAGCCGAGCGGCACGGGGATGCCAGATATGTATACCGAGTTTTATAGGATGGGGCTTGCCGAGGACTCGATGGCACTTGGACGGCACATAATTCACTCTTTGGCAGCTCATTACAATTTAAAAAGGCCTTTGTCAGCGTGCACTGACCGTGATTTCTTACGAGCTGACGAGCTGACGAGCTGACGAGCTGCTCGCGCGTCACGGCCCTGTCACCTTCGGGACAGCGAAACCAGCCCCGAGGTACCTCGAGGAGCTCCGTCCTTCCACGAACGCCCAGCCAAACTCCTTAATTTGCCAGCTGAGAATCAACGTCCTCCTTTTCCTCTCTCTCATCGTCACCGTTTGCCCGCATCGGGAACTAGTCTAGCTCACGACGATTTTTTTTACAAACAGAACGATGCCTGCCGTGTCACTCACGAATCGTCCCGAGCCGTTCGAGGAGATCGACAACAACGGGTTTTTGCTCGGCCGGACGGAACCCGTCTGGCGCAGGAACAAAAGGAGCAGCGACGAATCGACCGCTCGGGATTTCTAATTCCAGTCGCCCGATCGGTCATGTTGAAAGAGAAATGACTCGGTCGGTATTTTCGGCACCGATGCCCCGCGCAATTACTAGCATCGTCTTTTGTACCAGCGGCTCTGATGAATGGCACTACCGGGCGGATCCGCGTCGACACGGTCATCAACCGAAACTATGGATCGCCACCGAACGAAAACAGGTCACAAGAAAGAGGAGTCCGAGAATGGGCTAGATTTCACAAGGTGAAACAATTTTATTTCGGTATCTTGATCGCTCGACTATTCCAGCGCTCTTGGCGACTTCGATCTTGAGGAGTCTCATTCAAAGTAGGTAGGTAAATAATAAGGAAAGTTAAGTCCTCTTTCTTTGCTCCCGGAGTGGATAGGCGGTTTTCTCGCCAGGCACCTCTTCTACCTAAGCAGGGGGAAAGTTCGGAAGGAGGGAAGGAAGAAGAGGCTACCTTGGAGGAAAATGCAACTGCGTCCCCGTGGGACCGAAATTGATATGTATTCCGCGCTGCGGCGCCGGCGCGCCCAATCTATCGCGGGTCAAGCAACCGGAATTTTAAGCGCGATACACGCCAACATCGATTCGAGGGTGCTTTGTGCTCGTAATATACTGGGTGTTCCGGCAATTTTTTAGTTCGACCACTTCTTTTACTCCTTCCTGCTTTTATGATCCAACTTAAACGCTCCTCAAATTACTGCCATGCGTGATAAGTAGCATTGACATTAGTGGTTTGTGCAGCTGTCAAGGTCAGAACACAAGGAAATACCCTATTTCGTATTAAAAGTCTATAACTTGATGGAGGAAAGGAAAGTTTCCGATGGTTTCGGTGCAGCACCCAGTATACCCGCAAACAACGGAGCCCGCGCGTTCGAAAGCAGCGACGAACGCCGGCCAATCGCCTCTTCCATAGATTCTAAAACTTACGAGGGCATAAAGTGCGCCCTCCTATACTTATATATCGCCGATACGTATGCATACACGCGCCCGTGGCCACGAACGGATCGCGTGAGCGACCGCGGGGAAGGGTGGAGCGAAGGGACGGCAGTGGTCATCGTCGGAAAATTGAATTTCGTCCCTGAGGGCCGGTCGGATGAAGTATGCTGACAGTTGGAAAATTTGCGTTTAACCGTCTGCACGCCACCCTCCCCGAAAATCCTCCGCGGCTCCCTTTCCTGGATTCTTAAATCCGGGGGTGTTGTCTTGAATTTCTTACAGTTCCTTTCGCTTGTTTTCTTTCAACGTTTTCTTACTAATCAGAGGCTTAGGGTGGTGGGACTTACCGTGACGCACCCATCCGTGATGACACCTCTCGCAGTACCGGATGTGTCGCTTGCCTGGGGTGAAGGAGTCGCAGGAGCATCCGTTCACCGTGCACCTGATGCACTGCAATCAGAGAACGCAATAATCAGTAACCAGGGACGTTGAAATGAATCTGGAGGTGTAGGTATACATAAATGAAAGCTGTTTCTTACAGCTTAGAAATCATCATCTGTTTAAGACGAAAGGAAAGAGTGGAAAGCGGTGGGGAGGGTGAATTTTTATTCGACTTTCCAGCCGGGTTAGGAAATATCCCGGACAGTTTGACGCGGATTAAAGGATCGTTGCCACGGGCTAGTCGGAAAAAAGGGGGTGTGGTATTTTGAGTGACCGTTTGGCATAACGCCACCCCAGAGGAAGCTCGTAAGAGACGAGGCTCGGTCGGATTTTAAGGAACCGTGAATATTTTCCGCCCTTCGGCACGAAATTAACCCCTTGGGAGCCACCGTCCAATCCCGGCCCCCAGGGCTGAAAGGAAACGAGCGAGCCTCCTGGATCGGGTATTACTTTATGTACGCGGCAGAAAAGTTTATTTTCCGCCAGGTATCCTCGACCGGCTGCCGGCTAAAAAATATTAATTCCTTCCTCTTCCATCTTTCGCGCGTTCCAAAGTTTCCCGTTAACCGACACGGATCTGCACTAAGGGAAACTTTGGACCCTTATTAAACGGGAGCCTTTTCATCGTCGAACGTCATTTTCATTATGGTACGAGCACCTCGATCCGACGTCCGGATTTCCGCTGAAACTGCAGCCGCCGGAGACCGATGGTAAATGTATCTTCAAACGAATGGAATATCTTTAAAAATTCGTACCTACACAAATTTTTATTTCAAATACGTGTTCCAATTTAACGAGGAATGTCTATTTTTCGAGATTTTCCGATTTATAGTAGCATATTTTGTTGGTAGCAATTCAGGCTACAGAACTGTCGAATCACAAAGGGCCACAAAGTTCAAATGCAAATTGTTCTCGATAAAGTTGTTTTGTAACATTCCCTGTTTTTGCCCTTACCCTTCAAACGTGGCGTAGGTACGGTAAAACATTTACTGCCACGCCAGTTGAAACGCATCAGCCACATTCGGATTCATAGGCAGGGTCAATTAACTCGAAGACTCACAGGGCGTAGAATACAAAAAGCAGGGACGTTGTTTTATGCGAACGCAACCTCCCCTCGCGGTGCTAGCAGGGAACCGCTAATATCGCCATATAATCTGTCGCCGTTCCGAATAAATAACCCGCTGCGAGGCTAATAAAATTCTTCGGTTGCGAAATTTTGTCGACAAGGCAGCCCTGCGCGACGGTGCTCTCCCCGACAGAAGCTTTCCCGCGAATATGCTTCCACGGTGGCACGGCATGCTGTCTGTATAAAGACACATGGCTCGCGCGTCGCTTCATTTGTCTTTATATTAGCTGCGCATGCTGCTGGAACGCTATAACAGCGTACCACCCTCTTTCTTGCTCCGCCATCACGACACATTCACGATCAACCGTCCTCCTTCCGCTGCGTAGAACAGAATCTACTTCCCTCGTGGAAGGGTGCGAATACCGCGTCAACCCCTAAACGGTCGCTCTTCTTTGCTCTGGACTTTATGTTGCTTCGCAGGAATGTCGTAAGCGCGAAGGCAGAGTTTAGAATGATGACAAAACGGACCTTCTCGAGATCTTCGGAACCGGCTTCGGAAACGACACTTCGAACACATGGCTGTTGCTGAGAAACCAGCAACCCGGCTGTCCCTCGTTCCTTTGCATACCCTTCACTTTCGCGCACTGTCTTCCGCTATCGTGGCGTACAGAAGGCAATAACATTTTTACGAGCCACGGAACATTTATTGCCAGCTCGGTGCCACCGCCGCGGCGTTTTATCATCGCCGTTCCTCCCGTTTAATGCTTACTTCCCCGCTTAAGGACGCCGCGAGCGGCTTCTGTATATTTTTCGCGGTTGTATATCCTCCGATTAGACACCAGGCAACGACGGTGTCTGCCGACGCGCCGACGAGTTCATCAATTCCCCGCTCCTTTATTTCTCGAAACTACGCGCACACGGCCCAGGGTGATTAATCGGCTCGTCCCGTTCACCTAATGAAACACGTTTGCGTTCCTCCGCTCGCGTGCGGTTATCGGCTGTCCATGTGGCGAACAGAGTGGTCGGAGGCTTTCTTACGACCGTGTTTGAAGAAACTAACGAGGGAGCCGGAATCAGCGTCGAGGGTTCTGAGGCGAGGCGAGTGGCGACTTTACGCGCTGGATAGAATGGCTAGGGTGACGCGCGATGATGGATCCGAAGCTAAGACTGTTAAGTAAACTGTTGATAGAAGTTTCGGTTCAATGTAGATGGAATTAAGGAGGCGCAAGGTGCATGGACTACGCGGTTGCAAGGCGTGTGGCGTTACAAGCGCATCTCGCTGTAAAAGCCTCGCGGCGCGTGCGCCAAAATTAGCAGCCGGCTTTTTTTTTGTCCAGAGACCATCGACTGCAGCCGCCGCGCCGCTTTCAAAAAAATCGTCAGCGATGGCCACCCTCGACTTAACCGTTCCGTGTTCCTCGTGTTTCAAGGGGGGGTGCTACTGTGGACGCATCAAACCATAGCTTTTGTTTAGGAATTTTTTTTCTTTTAGGTAACGAACTCAATAGGACATCTGATTAATGCCATTTCTTATACATCTTTCAAAGATTACCAAAAAAATCTTTTTCAAGGAAATGACGGTGCTGACGTCTACGCGGTGCGAATCTTCCTTTCATGCTAATATAAAGAAGTAGGTACATACGGATTTTACGATTGCTCGAAAATATGTTTAGCTATATTAAACAAAGTTTTTTTTAATCTTCGGGAGATGTATAATAAATGCCATTAATCGGATTTTCTATCGAGTTTATTATTTAAAAGAAAAAGAAATTGCTAAACAAACCTATGCTTTTCATGCGTCCAGAGTGGCACCACCCCTTTAGAAGGGAAAGGGGAGTGGAATTATTGGACGGGTGAATGTCATGAAGCTAATCGTGATTCCTCGTCATTCGTGGCTGAAGAAAGAAGAAACGGCCAGAATTTGGACGCGCAACTAGGATATCTGGACAATGAAATCGAACACGAGTCGTGCAACGCACGAAACTGAATCGAAACGAAACGTACGCGCATCACGTGGCAATGATGGATATTACAGCGTATCGGGAAACGATAATTAATTGCGCGGATATGGATTACACGAATTACACGGGCGCGTATTTCCACTCAATAACACCGGCGATCGTGGCAGCGATGACGATCATCATTATAATTGCGATCGCAGAGCCGCGCTACTGTTACGCACAATGCACCTGCGTATTGTTAAACCTATCACCCAACTGGGGAATACGGATACTGCTTGTAATTTGTTAACGAGGGGAGTGGAATCATATTGCGAAATATTCGCTGTACCGTTTGTTAACAAGAATGGTGGCTTCTGAACGCAGTAGCAGCTCCTCTGAAATTAAATTTCCCTTACTCGAGAACGACCAACTTCATTAGTTGCCGCTTGAAGCTTCATTTCCTGGGGTCAAGGAACTTTAGAGCCGAAGACACTCGATGACCGCCCCAATTCCTTATCCTTGCTTTCTTCTTCGGATACTTTTTGCAAGTATGTATCATACCTACATACCTACCTAGTTATATCAAATTGAAGGTTTATCTTGCTAAAAGTGGACGTCGAGTTGGTCGAATTCTATTCGTTTTCGGGGTTGATTACACAGAGAGGGAGGGAGAGAGAGAGAGTGTCTGTGTGTGTGTGTGTGAGCTGGCGAGTGGCTGGATTGGGGCAGGAAAGTAGGAAAATTCGACAGCACTCGGGGACGATGACGTGATGCGATATGCCGCGGCCAAATCCGCCGACGGGTGCAGCGCGTTCGTGTTTAATGAACGGGGCTAATCTCTCCTCCCCCGTTGGAAATGCAACGCTAACAGCGTGCACACGCGGGAACGGCAACTCGTTCATCGTTGGCAAATTAATTTGACCAGCGCGAATTAAACCTCAAGTATAAAGCTGGCGAGCAGAGAGGGCAGCGCGTCGACTCTGCCAGGCCCCATTAATGAGTTCGAGGGTATAAGCTGGCCTACGCGTTTCGCCGATCGGATCTCTCGCCCCCATTTCGACGTGTCCAAACTTCCCTGATTCCCCAGCCTACTCCCCGCCAGCCAAATTCGCGACCATCCGATTCCCATGAAATTTCCGTGGCGACCTCCTCCAGCTACCATTCATGGTGTTCGGCAATCACGAGAATGCTTCACGCCCAGCTCAATAATTTTACTAATTCGAATTTAACATTTAACATAGAACAGGTAATAGCGAATTTAACATTCTAACGCATATGCAAATGATTTTCTTCCTAAGAAAAGCTTAGAACGCGTTTCTGAGCTGATACATAGTAGGTATGCAGGTTCGATTGTAAAATTCTCGTTACATACGGTCTACGCGCGTTTCTCCGATGCCCTGGCAATGAGAACGAGCAATTGGCATCCCTCGCGTGCAGAAAACTGCGCGGACGCGTGTCCGTGTCGGGGAGAACGCAGTGGAATAGAAAAGGGAAGAGAGGAGCGGCGCTCGCGGGGCCGTTCTTCATCTCGATACGTTTTATGTGTGGCGGAATAATGAAATGCTAACAGCCTGGCTACGTTTAGCATATTGTCGCGGCCACAATGGCAATTTGCGTGATATATCTGCCCGTTTTCCTCGGGATGCGTTCAAATGTACCGGAATTAACCGGCCGAACGACCGCGGAAGAGCCGTGTATTTCGTGGCGGAGACGGGGCTTGCCAAAAACCGAAGGATAAATAATTTCTTGGGATTCATGGGAATGCGAGAGGAAATGCTCCTCCAAATCTTCAGCACAGATCGCGTTCTGCCTGCCTAAAAGAAATTCAAGTCTTCGATTCGTCAGATTATTAACTTCTTTTCAGGTTAATCCGTTAGTAACCCGAATTAAGTATTTGAAAAGTATTTCCAACTATTAACAGTAACTCGGAAAAATCGAGATCAGACTCCCACGAACTGTCCCCAACACTGTTCGCGATTTTCCCACTTCTTCTCTGTTCTCCCTTGATTCACCGCGACACCGCAAATTGATCATCACGAAATGCCAAATAATTCATCGTGACGTGCCAGTGGAAGTGAAAAATTCGCGGCTGGTCGATTAGAACCCTTCGAGAGCGGGGCGCAAAGATTATTTGCGAGACATAGAGCAGGGTCCTGGGTGGACGATAAATATCGCCGTGGCGACGACAAAATATCGCGAAATAAGAAAGGTTCGCTGGGCCCGGGGGGTGACAGACGGCACCCTCAGGAACACTAAGTCACGGGCACGGGCTATGCTAACTTTCGGCCTGACCACCACCCCTCTCTATTTCCGACCGATGAAATAATATCACCCCGATTGCCGTCGGTCTTGATCCATGTAGCGTGAAACGCCCCGGCGCTCTCGGGGCGGAATATGCGGAGGGATTCTTCGGGAATAAGTCGGCCACGAAAATCGCGAAGGGATGTTCACGTTTCTCTGGCTCGGAATCCTGTCCCGCGACGATAGCACATCCTTAGGGAAAGGGTTTTCAGGCTGTTGTTAAAACTGAATAGGGTAGATGTACCCTTTCTGGCCATTGCGCCGTTGAAATCTGTAAATTCCTATAATATGCGGTAATCAAGTAAACTTCCCATATTTATTAATCAAAGTAATTTAATGTACTAAATTATGGTAGGTTAAATGTAATTTGAAATTTATTCGGAAAGTATAAAATATGCAGTTGTGGCCACCCCACCATGCATTTTCCATGCCGAAATACTTAAAGTGGACATAAATGATACATCTACCCTATTCACTTGTTGCAATTGATCGAGATCGATGAGGAGCAATAGAACGTCAACTACTTTGTCGAAAGTAAAAGAGGAATGGAATTAACGACGCGGAGCCAGTGCAACCGTCCAGAAAGTGTCCGACGCGGCGATCGTCGACGGCGAACGTAAGTCTGAATTATTTGGGAAAATTGTGCCCGTGGGAAATGGTGGTCGTTTCCACGGTTGAGCAGAAAATTACTCGGTCCCTCTTCCTCCTCTCTTTTTGTTTCCGGTGTTGGCTAGTTCCGCGTGCAGGAGCGCGGGCGGCTGCTCGAACAGGTAGCCGAAAGCCAGGCGGAGGGTGCTTTTTAAATCTCATTATTACAGCTGGTGGGCACTGGGAAAAATAACCGAGGGTCGTGTCGGGGGAACGAGGTGGAGGACTTAATCCTACGGGTTCGGCCGTAAAACGACGATCGCGCCAGCATCCCGCTCGGCTTTCCAGCTAGCCACGCGCTGGGGATTTCTTTTTTAATGCGATAAGGAGAACAATGCCGCGATATTTCGCGTCCTCGCGGCCGACACGCCCTCCGGGACTTAATAACTCGCCCCAGTTCGCTTGTCGAGCGAGAATGGAGCCCCTCGGATATCGGGGGTGGAGAGGAACGTTTTTAACTCGGGGAAATTTCGAGCGGTCCAGCTTCTTTGCGCTCTTTCGCCTTTTTAGGTACCCTTCGCGGGTACCTATGTAAATTTTCTACCAGGATGAATAATTAATAATGAGTAGTTAGGTACACGGATCGGCAAATGCAACTGCGAGGCAGAGTGGAATGAAGACACCAGGGGACTGGCGCTATTTGGCAAAGGGATAGGAAAATAATAACAGTAATAATCGTAAGGCGATACCGAAGGAAATGTTTCGTGAGAGATGGGGGATAGCAGCTGCCCGCGGGCAAGGAGCGAGATCTCGCGGCCCATCTTGGCCGACGCCGATGGTCGGGGCGAAGGCGGCCAAAAAAATGACTAGACGTTTTAATAGAGCGAGTTTTCATCTATCGTCCCTATTCATCGGCAATTTCCGATTGAGTCGCCGTCCCCGGGGGATCGACCGCCATTGTCTCGGCCCGAGACTTGACTTTTCATCCTGACACGGCCACACCTTGCGATCGGCGATCGTTCAACGAAAATCAACCATAATAGCGTAATGGCCGATGGAAGCCATTCCTCCTACGAGATCCTCCCCGAGAAATACTGCCGTTGCACGCGACACGTGACACTTTGCCGGTAAAAGCCTCCTGGCACGAGTTCCAGCATTAAGGATCGGCTCGATGGCGATATCGCTCCCGGCTTTGGATGATTGCCTGTAATGGCCTATCATTTCCAAGTGCAGGGCGTGGGTGTACAGTTTTAATTGCATTTCGAAGCTTCGAGGTATAACCGAAACGTAGCACGGCAAAGCTCCGCTCTCTACTAGGTAGATTGGTAAGCCATCAAACTGTTTCTTCCTGTTTTCGCAGAAAAAAAGAAACTCGGAATATCCGAATATCATTCCTCGAGGACTGAGGCCTCTCCTCGAATCGTTTCGTCGCTACAGCAGCTGCTCCCCTTCATTATTATAATTATTATCAGCTCGAGGAAGTTTGCATTTCGTCGATTTCAGCGAGTAGCACTCAAGCCCGGTCGTCGGGGCTCCTGATGGCTTCCTGACACGGTATGTTCTTTCCTGGTAAACGTGCCTCCCGTTCGATCGGTTACGCCCATCGGGGATGATTAGGCGCTGGTGGATCCCGCGAAGGACGACTCGACGCGTCGACTCCGCGTCGGCGAAAGGACAACGCAAAGTCAATGGGGTCGCTTTCGATCAGGGAACTCGAAGCGAAATCAATCAGGAACTGGCATTTTTAGCTGATCCTAATCGAGAATATTAATTATCAAGCACCACTCGATTCTGACCTGAAACAGAATTCCAGAGACGGAGGACACCGACGAGTCCGCTCGCTCGGTGAGCTTCCCGCGAACCAACACCGCCACAAATTCAACCAAGTGTTAACAGCGCAGCGATGCGAGGAATGCGCTCCCTCGCGCGGGGAAAAAAATGTTAATGACGCTAAGCGGCCGCTCGACGGGCAAACGATCGGGCGAATAGACGGACATCGATCCCGGACTAACGATTGTGCGGAATTCTCGCGAGGAGAAAGGTCCACCGATCGAAAGGTACACGGGCGGGCGCACGCGTGTCAGCCGCGGCAGATAAATAATAACCCGTGCCAATTATGGAATTCCGCCGCGCGGCGGTTTGCATCCGCGGAATTCCCGCGGGTGGAGCAAGGACTCCGTGAACGAATCGAAAGGTCGTCGATGTATCGATATATTGCACGCGCCGGCGGCCGTATCTCGTGCTGGCCGCCAACGAGTGTCTTAAAAGGAAAAAATCGGCGGAAAATCGATAAGTGAACCGGTTGATCGGTGACGTGTCGATAGCCGTGTTCAATGATTTCGTCGTTCGCCACTTGATCTATGGTATCGTTACTTTCTGACATCGATTGCTGTCCTACAGTAGAATAGCCAAGTATTACGCCCACGTTCCGCGTATTCATTGAGCAATTCCACTGTGCGCTGAAAATTCATGAAAATTCGCCGGAGCGAGGTATCGAACGAACAACCAGCTCGGTTAAAAGGTTCGAGTAACACTATTACGCGATCTTCGATCAATGATCCAGCAGGGTGAAGCTTAAAAGTTGAAAAAAATTTTACAAGTCTTACAACCCTTCTTCCTTTAGATATACAAGCACTATACGTATAAGAACTTTGAACAATACATTCTTATGTTTACGGGCAACACAAGCGAGCGAAAGATTATAGAAATTTCACTATCACGAGCTACCCCTAAAATCTAAATATACATGGATCAATCGTGTTCGTATTCACCTCGGTTTTGTTTTTTTCTAGAAAACAGGAACCATCCACGACGCAGTTCAGGATCGGGTACGAGCGTGAGTATCCAGGGACGCGTCGGTTCTCAGGAGAGCCATGGCGCTCCGAAGGGAGCTTTCTCAAATAAATCGGAATTTCAAAGGGATATTAAGGATGCGACGCGGCCAATAAGTTTCGCGGCTCGTGTTCGCCACGGAGACCCGTGCACCGTCCCCGCCGATGAATTATGAACGTACCCGCGGTCTTGTCTCTCGCACCTACCTACTGCACGCACACGCGTGCGCCGCGCTAAACGAATAATAAACACGTGTACCGTCTATGCGTAATAGTCACGGCTGTGCATACTTGATTGGGCGGAGGTCGACCCGCATAACTCGCTCGCGAGGCCTAGTGGATTCTTCGGGGTACTTTCGAGTTCACTTTACTCCGATTAACGAGATAAAAGCTCGGTGGCCTTGAGCAGCCAAGTTGATCCTGTTGCGAGTAGAGTATATTGCGGGGGAGGACTCAGCGTCCCATCCGCGAGTCCACGGCCTGACGGAGAGGCGAGGAAGGCAAGGCGAGTCGCGCCCCGGCTCTGTTGAGTGTAACGCCAACCCCGCCAGGCTCGGTCGATGCGTGATATATCGGCTCGTAAAAATCCCCCGGGAATAAAATATCTTGGCTGGATCTCGGGGCGAAGGTCGGCGCGGCCGAAAAGGCCCCTCGCCGCGGCGCAGCGCGTTTATGGGTGACCAGGTACAGGTATGCATTGGCCCTCGCACACGTACCCGTAGGTGCGAACATTGTTAACAAGTCCCGTATTTTATACACTCCCGGTGAAACAACGAGCCGGCTGCTGGCAAGGGGATCCAGCCAGGGGTGCTCCGTCACCCTCTTCCTCCATTATTATTTCACTTCGGCCTCGATCATTGTCCGTTTAATCTTTTAATGGCTCTCTGCATCTCCTTGTTGCAGGCCCTGCTCAATTTTCAACTCTCCGATGATATTTCTGTAAGCTGGAGAGATTCGATGACGTATGGCTGAAGAACTTTACGGTATACCTAACACAGGTAAAACGATGAATCGTTCGATTGCTGGTGCCGATCGTGTCAGGAGAATGTCGCGATTGATCGACGCGATAGGCGGCGCGAGAAACATGGAAACGCGGAGACGCATCCAGGTCAGTCGGTGCATAAATCGCGCGACCACGGCGCGTCAGATGTTTCGCTTGAATAATCGTAGCATAAATAAAAGGCGCCGGGGGGATCGTCGGACGCCGACGTCCATTAACGCGTGTTAGGACGACGTTAATCCGCTGAAACGTATTTAAATTCCCCCGCTTACGTCGGTGCGACCGACAATGTAAATAATTCTTGATCGATCGGATATCGATTGCCGGCGCGAGTGGACGATCGGTGCATTTACATATAGATAGCGCTGTCAATGTAAATTATTACGGCCATAACCGACAGGTATATCAATTTATCCTCGTTTCGGGCTCTTTGTTTCTCTTTTTTACCCGCGCGCGGGTACGTTTCTATCTCTTGCCGGACGTGCACGCGATAAAAATGGACGACGACAATCAGCGCGCCGGGATTGAGAACCCTGCTCGGCCGGGCGACGATATTTCCAAAGGCTGTTATCCGAGCGGCCATAATTTCAAGCATAAACACTGATTTGGCAGGAGCACGGTGTCCGACGCGGGGCCTCGCACTCTTTTTTCACCGCGCCGCGCCGTTATGGAACAATGAAGACTGTTTACCGTGATTAACTCCTCGCGCGAACGAGAGCGAAAAGCCGACCGCGGCCATCGATTCACACTTCGCGAGGAGCCAACTTTAAAAATCCACGGGATGAGTCACGGCCGCGAGAGGTATGTAGGTACATTCTCCATCCCCATCACCACGTTTCCTACAGAAGCACTCAGCCCGCCCTCCACCTCCGTAACCGTCTCAAAACGCAATTACGGTCCTCGTAACGATCGTTCTCGTTACAGACCACCAACTATGATATCGAGTCCGCGGCAGAGTCGAAGCTATCTCGGAAAAAGTGGAGAAAGAGCCGCTGAGAGGAGCGGAGCCATGTCCAGCGTGCTGGAGGCCACCGTTGCAAGACGATCCGCGGCACTTACCGTCGATTCGCTTTATTTTACCCAAGTGCTTCCGGATATTCCCCGCGCGTGGTGCTCGGTCAGGAGGCTAGGTTAAGGAGCAGCAGAGGCACTCGCTCGCTCCCACCATCTCCGCGAGTCCAGCCCGGGGATGGAAAAGGGGTAGCGGAGATGATGGTAGAGAAGAGGCCAGAAGAGGAGCAAGAGGAGCAAGAGGAGCAAGAGGAGCGAGAGGAGCAAGAGGAGAAAGAGGAGAAAGAGGATGGAGAGGGTCGAAAGGGGATCGCTGCCTCCTGCACACTGGCCCCCGGGGGCGGCGTATTGATCCGGAGGCGGCGGCGGTCATCCGGCCGCTAATTAAATGCCAATCGCCATCCTCACCCCCGTCAACCTCCCTTGCCCATCGTCTCTCTCACCCTACTCCCCTCCTTTGGCTACCAGGCTACCTCACCGACACCCTACCCTCTCTACACTCGATTCACCCTCTACTTGCTCCGCACCGGTCGCGGTCGGTCTCCAACGGACTCGTCCCCTTTGAACCCACGCACCACCGTCATATCCTGCGATATCGCCATATCCCCAACACTCCTGTAGCCTGCGTAGCGCGCACCACGCGTGCCCTCGTCCTTACCGTATGGTAAACACACCCTCCCTGCGCGGCCACTGTTCCGGCGAACCGCGAACCTCGAGTATACCAGCGTCTCGCTGCAGATTTCAATGCTGGCATTTATTTACCTACAAATATCGAGCAGTGCGAGTTCGAAGCGATCCAAGGCCAAGAAGCTTCACCCTTGCGATAACGACCCACGTACGCCCGACCATGCATCATATGCGAAAAGATAGCGGAAAAACTATGGGGAGGGTGCGCGGCTGTTAATCTGGGACGTCCACGGGACGCCGATGGGTACAAGCTTTTCGTCTCCTCGTGATTTACTCGAGTATACCTACTTGGTGCGGCCGACAGCCAAGTAAACTGGTCACGTTCGGATCAAGTTTCGTGGATTCCAAAGGGATCGGGTGGAAAGCGCGAGAGAGAAAAGGTGGGGTGCGATCCAGATAGCCAGAAGGGATCAACTGTGTTCTTCCGAAAGCAGAGTCCCACGGGAAGTCAATCAACCGGGCTTCCTTCGTACGCCACGAAGGGGTGACTCGCGATTCCTACCCCGCAGTAAATTCCGTTTCACTAAGCTCGTCGATGCTCGCTTCTGCGCCATCGGTTTTATAGTTCCCGAGCTATCGATCCCCGCGTTAACATTGTAGACGATTTTGGCAATCTTTAAAGAAATCATCCAGTCAACGTTTAATCGGCCATTAGACGTCACAGACGATCATCGATTTCGCGAAAGTGGCCAGCCACTCCTCCGCGTATACGTATACGTCCGTGCACGGGGGGCCACTATATTAAATCGAAAGCGAGTGCTTCCGAGGCAACTGGCTTTTTTAGAGGCGAGCTCCCATTGGCGGTGGAGTAGCCCCTTCTTTATTCGAGGCGGTGTTAATTGGCGCGGAAGTAATTAAGAGATGGCCACCCCCGGGGTCCCCGACCACCCTCCTCCCCTGTCTCCTAACTCCGCCAACCCCTTGGCTAACGAGCGCACGTTGCTCTGGGAGATGGCAGCGTCGTGATTAATAACAAGGTCCTCTCCAAAGCTTGGCGCGCAGCCTCCGCGTGGAAAGGTTGTAGGTGAAATTCCTCTCGGTACGCGCGAGCCAGAGCTTCCCGTACGTCCTAGCCGCTATGAGAAAGGACTTTTTTCCCCCCTCTGCTCCGACGCGCCCTTCTTTCTTACTCTCGCCTGTTGCTGTTCCTCTCGCACGCCAAACGCTCGTTCCCAGTATCCGTGGAACGACCAGTAATCTGCTCATCGATCACCCTCCAGTTAACGTGTCCGCGCGTTACCTCGGGAATCGATCGCTCGAAAAATGCGCGCCGGTAATGGCGGACCTCGGTTATTATGGGCAGATACGAAAGTTGAATTTGGAGCTCTTGGATCCAACATGCAGCCTGTTACTAATCAATTTTCAAACCGTGCTCAACATTTTCCAACCTACTCGCGTAACGTCGTTTTCATGTTAATTTTCAATTTTCACGCGCTCCAAATATCACCCTCCAGTTAACGTATTCCACTCGTAATCTCGACGATCGATTGGGAAAAATTCCAAGATCGACGCGCAAACCTGACGGAGCCTCAATGTCCCTAACGCCCCCACAAAAAAAAAAAAAAAAAAAAAAAGAGGAAGTAGACGATGCAAGCGATAAACCGCCTCGGTCCCAGGCCGCTAATCTATACATCGGACGAAATTGTGGCCCCAGTTATTTCACCGATCGAAAGAATCGATCAAGCGCCGGAGGGCGGTCGAGCGCGGGGTATTCGATCTCGGGAATAGGATCTCGAAAAAACGAGAGCTAGCCGAATCCCTCGGGCGGGGCGTAGGCGTATTTATACACATATCGATCGGATATTTATGAAGATTTGGGAAGAACGGACACGATGATCCGCATCTGCCGCGCCATTAGGCTAACCCGAGCCCGTAGCTGAGGGCGCCAGGTGTGACCTCCACGGCTCTCTAATGACTAATGACGAAGAGCCGCGATAATCCGAGCAGCCCCGTCGATCCCTGCACGGATACGCGGAAGAGATTGATACCGCTCGGCTGGGAACCGAGCGAAACCCCCGGCTCCCGCATCCTCTGCACTTCCGTTAAGAATATTCGAAGCAGTCTGTAGAAATCTTTTATAAAATTCAGTACCCTTAGGTTCAAAAATTTCTTCGTTTATCTACAATAAATTTCCCTCTCATCTGACATACGTTCACTAAGCGATTGTCCTTAAATTACATAAGGCTTTCTGCGGGTGGGGAAGGGGAGAGATACGTTTTCTTACAAGGGGAAGAGAGTGAGCGAGGTAACGTATTCCGTGATCTTTAAAAAAAAATTAATAACTGAAAACATGCAATGTAAAAAATATTACGTAAAGAGGGGAGGGGTAAGAAATCGCCAAAATTACCCATACGTATGTAAACACGCGTGCATTGCCGTGAGATCGAAAACCAGGTGAAGAATTTCCTCGCAAAATGTAGCCCCTAATCTCCGTCTTAAAGTACCAACGGGGCCGGATGGGGTGAACGGTGGTCGTCAGGCAGGAATCGACCCAGTTACATCCCGTAGCGAAAAGATTTGTCGAGGTAACGGCGCATTAACTCGGCTGGGTTATCAGTTTACGAAATGGCCCTGTTGTCGGTACCTACGCGAGACGGATTTGATTGAACTCGCCTGCACGCAACAAGCAGGAGGAACTAGCGAGCGGAGGTGCTGGAAGAAAACTGCGGAGAAAAGCGACGAGCCACTGGAAAAGCGGGACCAATCGACGCGCTGTGGTCATAATTCCACGCTGATTGCCAGTCGTTGTCGCTGGACGGTAATTGATCATTTGCTTGTCAGTTTAATTGACGTCACGCGCGAACAGCCCCATAGCTATTCCTTGAACGCGTCCATCGTTCGCGCAGCCGTCGATTCAATCGGCACGGATCGATGTTCGCGCGAACACTTCGATGCATCCACGCCTGCATCCCGCTTAAGGGGTTACATACGTCTACTTAGTAAGAATAAAATGATATTCTTGTAAAATAATGTCGGGCCAAATTTTTGAATTTCAAGAAAATAAACAGTTTATGGCACTTTCAAGTTAAATTAATTTTTTTTCATGCAAAATTTTTCTCTGTAATTGTGCATAAAAAATTAATTACCTAGGTAAACAAAATATAAAATAATGACTCGTTACCCGATAATGGCAACATTATTTTACAAGAAAATAATTTTATTTTTCATATCCACCGATGTTTGAAAGGGATATCATGCTGACCATTTTTTCTGCAATGGTCAAAAAAACATTAAAAAATCATAAATACTTTAATACAAAAGTTATTGTAAATAAACTTTTTCGTGTACCTACTATAGTATTTTCTTTTTTCTTTTTTAATAAAACCCCTAAAAAAGAATCTAAAATATATAATAATTTAGCGTGAGCGCGAGGTCGCACTGTTTGCAATAGTGTGGGAAAAGCAAAAATTTGAGTTTTGAAATTTTGTATTTCATTTCATGGAATTAGAGTAAACAGTCCTCCGATATAAGAACATCATAACTTAATAAAATAAATAACGGATTTAAGGTTAGCAATTACATTCAAAGTAGAATAACCAAACGCAAGCTGTCACAGACTACACGTAGGAAATATTTATCCACTGCATTTTTGTTGTATTTATAATTTTTTCTTTCTTTTTTTTTCAAATATGGAAAATATATCATTTTTGCGTTTCATTAATTAAAAATTCTTGTATTTACAGATATGGACACGTACCAGTGGCTCAAATTATTACTTTTTTATCCCATTTTCTAAATTCTGGAGAGAATTAGAAACAACGAAACATGTCGGTTCTCTCATTTTTTTTACTAAAATTTCTTCTTTTTGTGTCCTTTAATTTGGTATTTTTATCTGCTCCCGAGTGCTCCTACATAAGAAAAAATACGCATAATAAAACGAAAAAAACTGGACAAATCTGTGCTCGCATATTTATTTATAAAAGGCACTGTGCTTTGAATTCTTTCAGATTCAACTGATAGCGATGAAGATATACAATAATAAGACTGAATAATTTAAAATTTATATACTCGTTATACTTGTGGGTCGGCGCGATTTGCGTACTTTGACAGCCAACTTCCAGGACCGTATGAATTTATAAGCGAAACGTTTCCTTCGACCATAGAATAGCTGGCTTGTTCCATTTTTCTTTCCGAAGGCGCAGATTTGGAACGAGATTCTCTTGAAAATAGTGGCCAATGGTTGTCCCAAAAACGTTGAATGCCGAAGCACAGGGGATCCAACGGGATAAGAGATCGAGTGGAAGAGAAAGGACGGAAGAAAGGGAGTATCGTCGGTGAAAAAAGAAAGAGTGATTACACGATCTCGTTCGGATGCTCCTCTCCCGTCTCGCTTCTCCGTTCGCTTTGTACATTTCCCTCTCTCTTGCCCGTCCTTTCTCCCGGTGCTCATCCCTTCGAGCTCCGCTTCGCGAAGTCATTCGAAGATTCTGGCGCGTCATTTCCCGTAATGCGATATATGCCGATGAAATCTCGAGCATCACTCCGCGGCTATTAATCTATTGGCAGGGCTCCAAGGCCAATGCACTTCTCGATATACATATTCAATGACGGGAGCTCTTCCTGCAGATGAATGGATGATTTTTGGGGAATAGCGGGCTGCTCCAGTGGTAGGTAAATTATTCGTCTTGCTAGGTTTTGTTAGTGACCGAAACAAGTAGGTATAAAATAGTGCAATATATTTTATTATTTGTAAGAAGCATACAGTTGGCAAGCTTTAATATAAGATCGGAAGGCTCCAACACTTAAAGAAGAGTAGATAGACTCGGACCTTGTCTAAACACAGACATAATTCCATTGAATTATTGATTTTCATAACTTTTATCAAATTTATTCCATTAAATATTCTTCATTTATTAATTGAATTCAATTGATTAATTATATTATTTTTTATTTTAACAAGAATAATCTTATCTCCTGTCCGCTATCGTGTGAATTAATAAATTCATTAAAATTAATCTTCAAGCATTTATCAAACTATTTAGATTAATATTAATAAATAGATTTTTATTATGAATTTACTATTATCATAAGGAATATTCAGTTAGTTTCGCGTGATCGCGACAGTCTATTTTAGACCGTGCCCCGTGCGTCTTGTTCCCCGGTCGCAACCCCTCGAACGGAGACGAGTCTCGTGACCGATTCACCCTTACGACGGATGCTTACGAAGCAGACGTCAAAACATTGGTGAAATATGAGGGTGCGAGCCGCGGAAGATCGATTCGCCGGGATCCTTTGGACGAAGAGGCGAGCGGTGCTCGTGTCGGCGAGGTGGTTCGCATTGTTAAAAGCCCGTAATAGATTATGCATTAAACGCGAGGCAGAATGGGAGAGATAGCGTAACAATGGATGAACCGCTGCCTGGCCCCCTCGGGGACCCCGTCGTACGTCATCCGTCGATCCTGAGATCATTATTATCCAGGGAGTACACCGCTTCCTTCCTTCCTCCCGGCCTTCCGTCCCTCCTTCCGTCCTCCCTGCGTTTCAACGCGATGAAAAGACGCGCGTCACGTTCCACGACCCGTTTCGACGTCTCGACCACCCTTGCAAAAGCGTCTGATGTCGGCCTGATGTGAGCAGAAATGGAAAGTTACGAGGAATTTCGAGACTTGGCTTCGCAGTGCCTCCTCGCAATTCCGGATTAACATCTTCGAACAAACACCGCGGTAAGTATTCGCAATATCCATCGTTGAGTAACCATTACTTCACTCCTATTACCTGCCTCTGAAAATTGAAAAAGAAAAAAAAAACGAAGACTGTCCTAAGAAGTTATTTAATCTAGCGGTTTCTTGATGCTCTGATGCGCTCGAACAATGGTATTCGCACTTTCGGTTACGTTCCAGTCCCGGTGAAAGCGAGGATGCTTCCATTCAAGACTATCGAACAATACTGGACTTGATTACGGTCAGACCGATGAAATCCGTTGATCCCATGTCCCGCTCGAATTACCGGTCATTTGGTCGTCGCCGAGCGCAAAAATAATGCATGTAATCTGGCCGGTAAAGCCGTTTGACCTCTCGGTCCGGGGTATAACGTCTAACCCTAGCATTACCAAAATCTCTGCCGGACCCGTGGACGCCTGGACGGGGACAGAACGGGGCGAGCGATCAAGGAGGAAGATCGTATGCGGCGCGATCACGAGGATTACGGGCAAGGCGACGTGACTCCATATGCGAGACATTACGCGAACGTGTAATTTCACTATTACGGCTAATCTGTTGACATTAGAGAGAACAGTCCGGCGAAATTGTTGGGTCTCCGAATCGGAGCGATGTCCAGCGCTGCGCCGGCCATTATGTTAAACAGTTTAAACTATTCCCTAAGAGGGCCGTCGGACGATCAGCGCCGTTCGCCGCGACGTCTATTATTCTAATCTTGTCCTTCTCCCTTCCTCGAGGCCGCTTCTACTAGACGATCTGTGTCTTTAAACGGCGCCCTAATCATCGTCCCCGTGGCCCGTCCACCTAGACTCCGGATGGATGGACGATCGATCCGCGACCGATCACGCAAAATCGTAAACACCCCGTGGAGAACGGCAAGGACGTGTTCCCCTGGTCCCATGGTAATTTTCGGAACGTTTCGACGTAATTTGGCCGGGGCTTTGAGAATTCGGAGTGGCTCCCTAGGTCTCTCTCCTGGTATGCCCCTCTAGACGTGCAATCAGCGGACCGGGCAGCGGCAGATACGTGAAAGTGACGAAGGAATAGTATAGTGTTTTGAATATCACGAGTTTCAATGAGAGACGATCGCGTGACGAGATTAGGGGGATAGATCGGTTTCGGGAACGGGAGGACGTAGCGTCGCGTCGCGGAATAGCAACAATTACGTGTCCTCCGGCTCGAAATCGGAAAGGTCAGCCGGGAAAGAAGAGGAAGAGGAGGGCCGCTCGCAGGAATAATAAGAATGAGAATAAGAAATCGTTAACCGATCGGCGTTTCGAAAGGAGGCAGCCGTGGACGACGGCCGACAGCTGGGAGACGGGCGCGAAACCACGCGATCCACGACATCGAAAACCGCGTCTCCCTCTCCCCCTCTCTCACTCTCCTTCTCTGGTAGATTTCATTGTCAGAGTCGTTACGTCACTCTTGTCGCTTCCACGAGGACGCGCGTCACTGTAACATCCGATTGTCGACAGTCATCGGGGACGATTGAGCCGGCGCGACCTTCGCGCAATTAAAACCCCTTGAAGTTTCAGCCGTCACGATGAAAACGGTTGACAATGTCGACGCACGATGAATAAGCTTTTAATGTAACGGAGCTGGGAGACTTATCCGAGGATCCTTGGCCCGGACGTGGGCCAGCTACAGGACGATCCAAGGCTGAGCGTCTGCTTGGGGGAGTGTGCAACGAGGGATCTTCAACTTACAATTAGAAATGGCTGGTATATCGTTTAAATTGAAAATATTCGCAATGTTAATAAACTAGGTTAAATGTATCCTGTAAATCTAGAAAAACACAGAAATAAACGAAATGACGCTATTCATCCAACTGTTAGGCTTCTAGAAAACTAATTGGTCTTCACTTTAATGGATTTTTACGTAGAGAGTGTAATTCCGATCCTGATGATTCTCCTGGAATCTCGACGACGGTTCCTTGGATCACCTTGTAGCCTTCGAAGGAAGCGCTGAGCGTGTCGCCACGTATTCCCTAGAGCGTCCGGCGTCGACAGCGCTGAGGAATTGGTGATTAATGATGAACGGAGGTTCGTGAACGCGACAACCGGGCATTTCCAATGTCAGGTTGCGAGCGACAGTTGCTGGAGAAGATTCCGCTGCTCCTAATAACTGTTCCCTTGAAGCCGGATATCGGTGTCCAGGGCAATTCCGCGGTTAATCGGAGATGAGTAACGGAGAGGCGACATAATCAATGATTTCGTGGAAAACAGGTTTCACGCAGACGCGACGACGGCTGTGACTCGCGGATCGACGTTTATGAAGACGCTTTGACGTTCCCCGAAGGCGATATTTCGCAGATGGCATTTATTAACTTCTCGGACGTTATTTCTAGACGTGCAGCTGTTTTCGGGCCGTTTTGCTGCGTCGAACGTTGCTTGCCCCGTGAAGGAAAGGAGAAACAGAGACAAGCTTTCGGAAGCGTATGTTTCCGTGGCGGTAAGGAATTTCGCGGCTCTTTTCATGTTTTTAGTAGGATAGGTAATTGCAAATATTCCTGTGTGATTTAAACTCTGTTAATTGCACGTATATAACACTGAAAGGATATCAAGTGAAATTGGAGGATGTTGTCGATTAGTGTAGGTATAAAATCCTCGGTACACATTCGCCTTCCCACCTACGAGACCTAAGTAATCCATCGAAACTCCGAACACCATTCTACCAACTCCTGCCTTACCCGATCTCATTGCCAAATATCCATTCCCAGCCTCGATAGGTATCGCTAAATTCTTCGGCCCTTTTCCATACGTTACACCTTACTTTTATAATTAGCTACTTATCTGCTCACTTCTAACGCTACCTTTCTTTAAACGTGCCACCAAATCTTTCCTAAAATTCAGCTTACTACACAGTAGGTATATTGTCTTCCGCTCACTTCATTGTCACATTTTCTTTTCAAGTTCTCACAGATCAGAATTAAAAACACCTCAGCTGAGTCTCACCTTCTACACCATCTTTGTGGATATTACTTTTGTTTTGGTGTGATTTAACCTAAATTCTGTTCGGAAACAAACCAAATAGGATACAGCACAAAGCACGAACCAATTACCGAAGCCGACTGGAGTGAAATATTACACTGAATAATTTGCCGTTCGGAACGAGATTTTTAAGCACTTCAATCTAAAGGGACAAACGAGCCGCGGTCCTTGAAAATTTCGAAAGACGCCCGGGACGGTCGACACGTAAAAATACGAGGCCCATTGAGACTCGCCCGTTAACAACGGCGCTCCTAAGCATCGATTCATCGTCGACGTGCTCCATTATCTGGACAGTGCCGACATAATCGTTTCAAATTATCCCGACTGGGCCGAGTAATCGCATTTTTCTCCCACCAGGTCCCCCGTCACAAGAGCGCCTCACAAAGGGCTTCTTCGATTGATCCCCATTCGATCCAACGTATCATTTTTATCTGCCAGCAGCGACGGCAATCCGCCGTCAGGCGAACGGGGATGCCTCGTCCCGAAGGTAGATTTCGAAAAGACGCGTCCCCTGCTTCGGCGCGTGTGCGTGCGCGTCGAAAGGACGCGGGATGAAACGACAATGAACGCCGTCGATGTCGGCCGAGGCGCAAATTACAGGCGATTGCTGCTCGGCCATCCCTCGAAACCATCGCCGCGGCCGTTCCACAGGGTGACAAGCCTGGTCGAGGATTCTTTCTCGATCGGGCAGAGGCAATGGCGCCATAGCCACCCAGCCACGAATTTTGGGGATCCTCCTCTTGCGGTCGCCGCCAATTCGCCTTTAACACGCGATAATTTCCCTTTCCTGTCGCTTCTGTCTTTCGTTCCCCGTTTTTTTTTTCATCACGTTCTGGTGACGCAATCGCGGTTAAACTGTGGGAATTTGTGGTGGATGGAAAGTCGAGCACGAACGTCAGCTTTGAGCCTGCAGTAATACCTATAGTAATTTATTCGTATTTTTTTTAGTATCTCGGGAAATCGCTGCACGATTAGTTATCGAAGCTGGAAACGAGAGTGTTCAGCGCCCTACGCCACTGCGTGGAAGGCGCAGAGAATAGACAGAGCGAGAAGAGTGTGAAGTGTGAAGACGGTTAGGGACTCGTTAGGTCGAATGATAAGTCGGAGCAATTTCACAGCTTGAAGCGCCGACAAAACAGCCGAGCGGATACCACGGGAGGAGACTCCAAAGAGAGATTCCTCTGAAACCTTATTCTTTGCCACCGTTCGGGGTCGAAATGGAAGCGTCGATGGGACGGCCACTTACACAAAGAACCGCCGCGCCTCTGCTTGATGGAACGCGATTGATCAGGAATGATTTTCGGCGGCAAGAATGGAAAGGGTCGGAGAAAATACCAGCTCCTTCCTTTTTCAAATTCCAGGTATGACGTCAGTCCGAAGCAATTGGAATATCGTACGTGTCGATGCCCCGAATCGATCGTTTCGACATTGAAGCCACCACCGTGGAGATAGAAGCATCCTTGAATTCGCTGGATCGATATCCGTGTTACGAATCTTGTACCCTTGATCTCAGAATTTCCAGCAAAATTCCGAGAGCAAAAAGAATCGATGCGGAATCGTGTTACGTGTCCCGAAGACAACTGTCAGAAGCAACCCTTGCCGTCTCGCGCGAGAGACGAGGAGGATAGGCGCGCGTAGTCGTGGGAGATGGGAAAAGCCAGCGAAGGGAGAGAAAAAGGTGGACGGGGTCGGATGAAAAGTAAGAGAGGAGAGACTGAAACGGAGTAAAGTGCAGATCGTACTCGTCGTCCGGTTGCCAGGCAACGCGCTAATTAGCCCACCCAGCTCTTTGGAGTGGATACTCGACGGTACTTGCTAGCCTCTCTCTCCCCGTTGCTCTCTTCGTCCGTCTCTCCGGCAGTGACATTCAGCAGGATCGTTAATGCGCCACAACGCTGGCTGGATCGCGAATCGGCGCGAATCGGCGCGAATCGGCGCGAATCGGCGCGAATCGGCGCGAATCGCTTGATTTTCCAAAGGCAACTTGGCTCGACTTGTTCCTATTCGCCGTTGCTTCGCCCTTAATACGGTTTATTTGTTGGAATATCAGCGGGCCCACGTAATCGCACGGAGGTGAACGCGTAATACCCACAGGGCCCGTTAGCGACAGTAATAGATACTGATTGGAAATTATCGTTATTAGTTGCCCGTGGAAAGATTCGCCATGAACTCGCGCCGTCAGGATTTATGGTTTCTGTCGGGGCTCTAGCAGTAGGTAGAGGATCATGAGCCTGCTAGGCGATCTCGTATCCCCGACGTTTCGAGAACCCTGCTGGATTAATCGAATGCACTCGCGGTTTGAACAGAGGAACGCGCTGAATTGTCCCACCATCTCGACTCGCTTGGTCAAAGCTTTCCCACGGGCACGGGGCTGCCACGCAGAGTGTCACCTGTTTAAGTCTTCCGACATGTTTCGTGCATCCTCGCGTATCCGTCACGTGAGTTCCGGATATCCTTGACGCCTCGCCAACATCCGTAATGCGAATCAACTTGTTCCCAACCTCATTTAATTATAATACTTGCGAGTCTCGCGGCGATGATAAAATCATTTATAAGCTCTTTCGTAGGAGTATCGAGGAGCGGAAGTTGAAGGATCGCGGAGCAGCTCGTACGCAGCTCGAGGAGCGTCAAAGGGTTGGAAAAATCGAGACGATAAGAAGAGAATGGGCTCCGGAGGCGGATAACGAGACACGAGAATGGAGAAAATACAGCAGGTTAGACTCGCGAGGAGAAACAAAGCGGGGGAGACGCGCCGGGGAAGAGGCGAAGAAGACTCGGAGGATGGAAGGAGCCTCGGTTGAACCAGGTTAAAGCATCGCCCCGAGACATACGTCGGTGGTTCTGTGCGCCGGTCGTACAGGTGCGGCCGCGAGAACGCAGCCAGCTCGTAAAGATGCAAATATTCTCAGCTGATGGACTCGTCAGCGACTGTCAAAGCGCGATTGCGAAGGGAAGGGCGGCCCCGTACCGCTCAGGCTCGCGCGGAACAATATTCTGTTGCGGCTTCGAAGATAAACAATGAACCGCGGCAGCCCTTCCTCCACTTCTCGAGAACGATCCATCCGTCCTTCCTCGCTTCTTCCCCTCTTCCCTTCGTCCAGCGACCTTTTCCGCATCGACCGACGCCTCGCGCTCACATTTTCTGTTTGCTCCACAAATAAACCTTTCTCGAGCAATCTCCTGTCCTCGTCCTTCGACTTATCCTCGGAGAACAAGAAGAAGAAGAAGAAGAAGAACTTGGAATTGTTCGCGAGAGTCGGCCGACAGTTCTGTCGCAATGGGCTGAAATAGCTTCGATTCCATTGATTCCAGCCTCGAATGGCAAACACTGTTACGGGGTGGATGCGCAAATACGACGATTAGACACGTGAAATTTGTGCCATTATTCTAGGGTTACGAACAGTTAAAACGTGGCAAGTTGCTTCAGATGACTTTCTCGCGCCAAGTGTTTGCTGCGCGAGGAACGTCGAACAGATTTCTCCCCTTAGCCGTGGTCTTAAAGCATTGTTTCCCCACGTCACCCCTGTCGACACGTTCCCGACACCTTCCGCCACGACTTCGGCCAGCTAGGTATTTGCCGTCGCTTGAATAGCTCGCGACTCCAATGACATGGATGATCTTTATTTAGGGTTGGCTGTGTAAACATAACACCTGAATGGAGCAGTCGTGGCTTTCTGGCGTTCCCTCGTTCCTAGCCAAATAAATAAATAAATCGGCGATTTTTCGGACTCTGGTAAGCCGGCGGAGAACGCTCCAGCTCCTCGTGGTCCCCTCTGTCGAGTAATCCCGCCGGGTCAACGGCGATTGTTGTTTTAAGGGTGTGAAACATGACAGGTGCACAATGCACGGTGATGCTGCAGGTGCGAATGGGACGGCTAACGATGGAACCGTGAAAGCAAGGAATCCTCCACGTCGCGGGTCCTTGTCTCTCTCTCTCTCTCTCTCTTATTCTCCACGAAAACGACGCGTGTAACACGAGAGAATTTGTGGTCCAACGGGGAACAAAGATTCCGGAGAACCGCCGAATCACCGTCCAACAGGGGTACAAGTCACGGGACCGTAAATAACGAAGACGATTAAATACATATCGCTGGCGAGGAGTAGAGCGTCTCCGCGACTTTGTGCTAAGGATCTGCCAAGGATATCGCAACTACATCGGAATATCTAGATACTATCAGTCAGCTGAAATGCTGGTCCAAATACCTACAGCTTCCGCTTATCCAGCACTTATCTTTGCACAGGGCAAAGGGCACGGTCGAGGAAGATGGAGGAGATCGAGAGATCTGGTTCATGAAGCGCGACACCTTATAGGGCTAGAGTGTCGTGCAAGCGCACAGGTCGAATGCTGAATGTGACCGACGCGGCAATGATAATTAATCAAGTGGAGTACCGTGGTGGCGCCCTCCACGCGGCGTAATAACAGCGCGAGCTGTGTGGTCCCTCCTTGTTCTTCGTCCTCCCCGTGGCCACGCTATGGAACAGTTCTTTGAACGCGGGATTACGCTGACACCAGGCCGTCGCCTGTCTCTCCGTCACAGAGATTCTATATGTATAGGAAGGCAGCCTTAGTTTCCGGCGACTGGCCTGCTGGAACGTTTCTTCTGCCACGTTCTCCTCGGCCTTTCTACGATTCTACTTCTACGCGTCAAGTTCGGAGTAAAGACTTTCTTCCCCTACCGAGACTGGCTACCGAAACGCAATCGCGAGACGGCGTCGAGCACGAAGAGAAAGGGGGGGAATGATTAAGCCACTTAACCGGGCCGACACGAGAAGAGAGGGTACACTGTATTCCGACGTGTAATTGGGTCAAACGCTTTTGACGTAGGGTAGACCGGGGGCAGTAGTAACACTTTGACTTTGGAATACGATTATGCAAAAACTATTAAAGTTACAACAAAAGTTTTTATATGAAAATGTTACTTACTTATCTGACACTTATTGAGCCACAACAGATTCGCTGTTTGTTAAGTAATATCCAGGTTATTAATAAAAAATGAGAAGCGGACAAAGTGTTACAACCGTCCCAGACTCCGGGTCGGTTGTAACACTCCATGGGGTCGATAGTAACACAACTTTAATTTTACAAAATTAATATATTTATTGATTTTAAATTATAATAATGACTGAAAAAAGTAAAAATTGTAACCTATTATTCAGCATGACAATTGTGGCAAATATAAAACATGTTTTATTTTATTTTATTTTATTTCGTTCATATCATTGTAAGCATGTTCATATGCTTTTATATTTTTTGTGCCTTTATCAGTCTTCCTAATTCTTGTACGAGGCATTCTAAAATAAGTTTAATTCCGACTTTAAGTTGAAGGAATTATAAAATTTATTAGCTTATATAATAATAATAATGCTTACCTGAATTTTAAATTGAAGAAAATTAAACGGAGGAATCTATTGTTTGAGCGATTATTCGATCGTCAAGATTGGTTATAACCTTATAATTTGCCGTAAATGATGGTTAAACGTCAGAAAAGTTACATCTAAACGTTACAACCGACCCCGACTGTCGATGTTACAATCGTCCCCGACCATGCTTTTGGACTTCAATTACAAATTTTGACTAACGAGACCGTTAAAAATTCTAAGTGACGATCAGTATTACTTTAAAAAAGGTCAGATTAAAGATTAAACAAAAGGAATAGCACATACTTGCAAAGATAGTGTTTATATTACAATTTTAAGTCAGTAAGAAAAAGTTACTTTAGGGTATCGAAAAGTTATTTTCTTCGCTATACATGTCTATTGTGTATCTATACTGCTAGAACATGGATGTGTGTATTCCAAATGTCATTCTTCATCATATATTCAAAATTTGTGTTAATATCTATCATATGTTCTGAGATATTTAACGTGTTACAATCGACCTCCTGTTACTATTGCCCCCGGTCTACCCTACGATGCATCTTGCAGCGCAAAAAAAAAAGAAGGACAGGCTGTCGAGGTTGGTCCCCTTCCTTCGTGTAGGTCGCGGTATGAAAGAAGCGTTCTTAAAACGGAGAGAAAAAGAGCTGGTGTCGAGCTGCAAATTGAATACTTTTTGTCGTATCAGGGACGTGCCTTGGGAGGCAAAGAAATCGGAAGAGTCGAGGGCTGGAAAGCCGAGGTGTATCGGAACAGTTACAAGATTATGAAACTGAGTTCTCTATCGGAGCTGCAGTTTCTCCAAACAGCTTGCAAGGAGGCAAACACGCAGCAATCTACTCGCCAGACGAGGAGTCGTCATTCTCCAGGGAATCTACTTGCAATTTGCAACGGAGCTGCAGATAACGCGTGCACAAGGCAGAGCCGATCGTTGCACCGAGTCTCAATTGAATTCGCCGAGAGAAAGGTACCGTTCGAGGCTGCAGGTGAACAGGGGGAGGGCGATGCGAGCGAAGGCAGGGAGAACTGGTTACTCGTAAAATTCCTCGGGACTAATTGCCTGCACGGGCTGAACGCGCGCGGACACAGCGGCGCGTCATCGCTGTTAATCGCAAGGTAATTAATAGACGATCGTCGCTAATTGCGCGATCGGATCTCAAGGATCTTAATGGAGCGTGACGTCCGCCGATTCCCGCCATCCCGCAGGATCTTCCTACTCCTTTCCTCCGACCTACAGCGCCCACTCCGAAAACTCTTAAAACCTTGTTGGGAAGCACGCCGACCGATTTAGAGGCCTTACGCGAAGCAGAGATCGCAGAAAAGCCGCGGGCCGGGATAAATGTGCAGCGGGGTAGAAGGAACAAGTTATACGAGCGAAAAAGGCGTGGAGGAAAGGGTTGCTGGGAGGAGAGACCGTGAGCAAGACCGCGGCAGTGTGGGAGGACGGAGATTACGAGGCTGTCATTCCTCGCGCCAGGCGTGAAAGGGAGAAGCGCTGCAACGATGCAAATTTCGCCTCCGCCGTGACAGTCAGTTCCGTTGACAGTCGTACGGTCGGCCGCCTTTCAATCCCCTGCGCGGGATCCGCCGATGACAGCCCGTTTAAACGGACGCGTGCACGCGCGAAATTCAACGTTGCAGCGGGAAACAACACTGGCCGGAGAATTTGCATTTGTATCTGGGGCTGTTGGTGAAGGATATCGATTCGGGGCAACCGGGATCGCGTTCCTCGGCTATAGCGGACGACAGCCGAGTCGCAGGGCGTCGACGAGGGAAGAATCGTGGAAAAGGGCGAGCAAGCGTGTGTGCCACGCTCGTTCTTATCGATAACGTGACCGAGCGTAATGCGCGAGCGAAGCAGCGGTGTACGCGGGATCGCATTATCTGAAATGCACAGCTGCCCTCTCCCACACCGGTCCTTCTGCCTGCGAGGGAAAAACAAAACTCCGAAGCGCGATACTGCCTCGCGTGTTCACACACATGTGGCATGTTAATACACAATAAGAAATTAAGAACATCAGCCCGGCGGCTCGCGGCCTCAAAAGCGTATTCCAAGCGATTCACGTGCTGAAACTCGCGGCTGAGAATAAGCCGGCTCCAGCTGGCCCGATAAAAAAACACCGAGCGCCGTTAATTTAGTAAGTAGCAGCGTGAAATGGGGCAACTTTGACCAGGAAACTGGATTTTAAAACTAATTCCTTTAGCATCTATCGCATGTACCTACCTACGACAGGTATCATTCTCAGACAGATTCAGGGGTGCATTTCTATATGCGCAGGCTAAACAGACTGCAGCCTAGGGCGGCAAATATGAGGCAGATGGGCCACCTAGTATTGTATGCCTTTTTCTTAATAAATGTGAATAAAATATTAAACATAATTTAATAGAAAGGACCACTTTTTTATTTTTCATCTTTAAACACTTTTCTTTTTCGTGCAGCAAAGCACCAATAAGTACCGTTGCGTTACTTTTCCTCTTCTGTTCCTTGAGTTGTAATTAAAGGAATGTGTGCCGAGTATAGTGCCGGAAAGAACGTCGAATAGGAGACAAACTAAAGAACGACCAAAAAAAGTATACATACATATGTATACCCACGAAAGAGGCACAGGCGTTTCTTAGGGCCTCGGGCAACGAAAGCGTCGCGATACCCTGGGGGGCTGGATGATTGTTCGTGTAAACGTGAACGGAAGTCACGATAATGAATAATAGATAAGAAGGACGGTTCCACGGATGCAGGCTGGAAAAGCTGGCGGGCATAATGAGTCCGAGAAGGAGGCTCTCTGCAAACGGAGATTCGTTTAGCGCCCTCGGGACAGCTACCGGTTCGATCAAACAACGACCGGTGGACGCGTAACAATGAAGCGTTTTTCGGGCCAGGCAGCGAGACGGGATGTTCGGGGAAAAGGCAGACGAGAAAAAAGAAACGCGGCCGAAAAGGCAAAGCCCGGGAGCTCGAGACACGTTAACGACCCTGCAGGTGCTAATTGCGATGGCGGCGAGTCGGTGCCCCGTCGTTTTCTGGACGACGATTCGGGGACAACCGAGCTAAACGCTTCGGCAAACAGTCTGAAACCCGCGGACCCTCTGCGTGCCACATAAAAGGGAAAACTCTTAACGTGCACCCTTTAATAAATGGCCCGGGATTGCTGTTATCCCTCGTGAACAACCGTGGAACGGGTCTATATCGAGGCTATCGTGGTTGTTGGGATTTCTTGGGGGAGAACGGAGTCAACGATTTAACAGCTTTGAAATGCTGTAAAAGGAATACTTGCCTCTCCTCGAGAATATTTTATTTTATATTATTTTTACTTTATTATACGAATGAATGTTTACAAGTTATTTGCAGGAAGAGCCAGTGTATTTTCTCTGAACGACAGAGCAAACATGTGAACCGAGGCGAGTTTAGATGCGAGTCAGAACTTACCTAACAGAATTTTTCTAAAAAGTTGCAACAATTCTCTTGAAACACCCTGTACTCCCGACGATTGTAAGATAGCGCGAGTGACACGACACTTGATAAAACGCGTTTATTAATTATCATTAAACGACCGTGCCGGTGAATTATTGCATCTATTAATCAGCCATTAATCCAGCGAGCGAGCAGGAGTAGCATTCCGTTCGTTTCCCCGTCAAATTAAGGGAGCCATCGACCAAGTGAAGCTGTACTTGCAACCCGTTACGCTGTCGGGCCCGTTACATGTGATTTTAACTTAATTAATCTTCCGCTTAATGACCGGCCGCGTAACCGGCCCAACGAAAGAGATAAACGGTTAAACGATACCGTACGTGGCACTAGAAATAGTAACGATACCATCGATATAAGCTGCGCGATCATCGCACGACTGTTTACGGATAGAAAGTACTTTCTGGACTGTGCTCGCCATCTAAAGGAACGTTTGTTGTGTTACAGTTACGTAATTGAAGGAAATTAGGTCGTGCGGTGTAGCGATAGAAATTAATGAAACTGAAAAGCTGATAGAAGCTTCGTTTCGACCATGAAACCTACATCTGCAATTCCATTTTTAAGGGAAAACGTCTGTAGGTAATTGATGAGTCCTACTTAGTAGAAAACACTGTAAGTTGCAAAAATCAAATTCTATGCCTACTAGTACCTACTTAGGTACCTACCTATTCATAGATTTTCCGACAAAACTTTTTTTTAATTTTGGTACAAGGGCTTTCCATTTCATCATTATACCTGAAAAGGATTGAAGAAATATGAGAAGAAAGGTCTGATAACGCGACGAACGTTTCATAATCGATCGAAGGGAGGCTCGATCAAAGACAGACGTCTTGGCGAACAGCGGGGCGTTTTCCACGGGTGGTTTTCGATTTTTCCAGCTGCTAAGGCCCGAGCAGCGGGCACAGCGACAAAGGGAACCACCCGCCAACCGTCATGAATATTCAAGGGGAGTTTTGCATTTATTAAAGCAACACAGGGAAACAGTTTTATTCATGCAGCTCGCATAATTACCGCGTCTATCTGAATACATCTGTGCGTTTTCGGTATCGCGCAGACGGTGGTCGCGAAAATGCCTCCGGACATTCTCAAGAGGATGCACTCTGCATTCTGACGCACCGTCGCGTGTCAGAGCGAAGTACAAGAGACAACAGTCGTTAGTATGAAAAATTACCGTCGCTTACGGAATCCCTCTTCCGTCCCCCTGACGCGCGTATACGAACGTGAAACAGTTAAACTAGTTTCAAGAAGGAAACCCACTTCCAGTTGTAAACATTTGCCAACAACAGAGAAGGAAATCGCAACTGGCTGATTCCTCTAAGGATTTTAAACTTCCGCAATCTACCTGCTACTGAACTCGATCTTGATAAGGGAAATTATAGTGTCTGCGAGGACTGTAATCATTTCACTTCTATTACTACACGGAGCGTAGAGTCAATACCAGTAGCGGGGACCTAACGTAATAAGCTCTCTCCAGGATTCATGCATTCTCAATTTTAACAGTTATATCGGATAAATCATTACGCTTTCAAGGCTACGGTATGTTAATCAATTTAACTTTCGATATTCTGACCATCGTCTTGAAAATGGCTAATGATCCTCCGAAGACTGACTCCAAAAAGGGAAGATAGGTATCTAATGGGAGTAGCGGCAAGTGGAAATGCAACAGGCCGAGGAAACGCCGCGGAATAAGTAAAAAAGGATGCTGGAGAAATAATCCTTGCTGCGGCTCAATATTGCCCAGTCGTAATCGCTCGCGTGACACACATATGTAACATATACGTATCGTACAGCTCGCAGTGTTATGACTCGGAGAGATCGCAGTCGCGATTCTAATCTCGCGGCCGTTTGTTTTATTCGCAGCTGATACATTATAGAAATCGACGGCCCGTGGATAAGTTTTCGCCCTGGCAGTGCCGTGAAAATTACTGGCTTGAGAGACGAGTGTATAGGTACAGGTACAATTTCACATTTTTGTCCAGAAATTGAAAGAAGGAAATGAAGTGACCATGGGTTTTTTCCCCACTACTTCTTTTGTAAAGTATAATAACTTAAAATTTTTATTTGAATATTGCTCAAACTATATACCAAAGACCATAGTATTATTTATAAAAAAAGCTTAAAGTATTGATTTATAAAAGCATAAATAAAAGGTATAATAATCATTCTTTTTGGATTTCTGCTTAGCTTCCCCACCATGCCCCAAAATTACCCTGACCTGTCCGACTCTCCCAAACCGTCTCGTATAGCGCAGTTGCGCAACATCCGAGTGCACGTATCCGTCGCCATCGCGTCACGGTTTAGAAATCGCTCTCAGCTCGTTTCTCCTGGCATTTAATTCGATAATTAACCGTTCGGGATCAAAGGTCCGTCAAATAAGCTGCACGGCAACGAGCGGCGATCATTAATTTAGGCATCGCCGATGTCGGTGTCTGTCGAGCAAGTCGCCTCGATTCCGCGTCATTTCCAGGCTGGCCGATCCGTGAGAAAGTCCGCGCGGCGCGCCGATCGGCCGACCGATAATACCGATGATCGAAATGCATCGGCATGCACGCGTATTTCCGCGTACGGAACGCGTCCGCGGCGGGAATCGTTGCCCAACGACGATCGCGACCGCTTCAACACCGCGCGAAGCCGATCTCCTTCCGAAATTGCTCGCGAAACGAGCGAGCCACTGGAACATGGAAGGACGATCTCGCGCGCGTACTACCACAGACGGCGATTGCGCTCGTGATTGGCTTCGAATTGCATCCACTTGGCCGGCAACGTTTGATAATGGAGGATAGCGAATTTAGAAATCCCCCTGCACCATTTCCTCCGGTAGATGGCTGTGAACGTTCCTCGAAAGTCTCTAGAAACGAGTCTCCCCTCGGGTGATTTTCGGATTCAGTTGCCCAAAAGCAGACGCAGGGGCGCGAACTGGATTAATTGCGAAGGGACGATCACGCGAATCGCGCATCTAAGCGCGATCTAAGCACGTAGCACGGAGCAGGTAGCAGAAATCGGTTGGCGAGCCAAGCCAACGTACGAAGGCCGATCCCGATGCGGTAATTATCCCGGGAGCAGAGGAGGCCTGGCCAGCTGCTCGAGTGCACCTAATTACGAGCAAGACCACTAAACTGCAATTAACAAGCCTCCCTGCCAGCGCGCGCCATTTTATCTTATTGCTGCGTTCCTTTTGGTGGATCCCGCGGACGTGCCTGCTCTCGATCGACGGCTGACCTCGCCAAGGATGGATCGACTCGAGCAGGAAATCGGCTACCCATCCTGTAACCGTGTCTTTTATTTATCCACTTCTCTTACGACAGCTGCAAATTTTTTTACACCACCGGCAAGGAAATCTTTTTAGAATCAAATAGCTACCTATCCACCAGGTTGGGCAATTTTCAGGGACACCCCCGTCGCTGGAACATGAATCACGGCGCAATATCGCGGGATTCTGATAACGGGTAATAGTAATATCGTGGTTTCCGCTTGCCTGGTAAAAGGTAAGTCACGATAGGGCCCATTGTTCGCGGTAAACGTGAAAAATGCTAATGTATTGCCGGGGTGGCGCAGGTGTGAAGTCGCATATTTAAACATCTTATTATATCCTGGCGATCGGGTAATGTAAGACCACATTAATTTCCACCCACGGAGGCAAACAATGACCTAAGGTCGACCGACGCGGTAGAGTGGCTCATTAAAACCCGGGTGGTACCGTTTCTCCGTATGTTACTCCACGATCAGATATTGTACTTTCGATCCTTTCTCCTTCGTTCTTTCTCCTGCGGCCGATCGAGAAATATTCGCCTGCCGCCGCTTATTTCGCAGCCGACTTATCCCGCAACTCGAGAAAAAGGCTGCGCGAGAGTACTGATCGTTCAAGCGGAGCACGGTTCCCGCGCGTCCCGCAACGATAATCGACGATAACTCAGCCATTTCATCCGTTACGTTATCGCGGGATTAATAGCGCTCTTAAAGACAGCGAAAGTTTGACCAACTAAAATGTAACGATCAATAGTAGGTACCCAAGTACTTTCCAAACATGCTTCTCTTCTATCCAGAATCAGACACTTCTGCGCAATGATTTACTTAGAACGATTGACTAAGTGAGTAGGAAGGTGCCCAGAGCTTCGAACTTACCTGCAAGAGGAAAAGAGTAGATCGTTAGAAGATTATAGCAGGACGCTAAGCACCTCGTTCTCCCGTATTGCTTCAATTACCGCTCGATTAGCGCGCATCACTTCGGGGACCGTGATTCTTCGGCAAGTTTCGAAACCGGGAGGCTAAATCCCTGCAGAGCAGGCGGCATGAATTCTAAAACGCTGCTCACCGTCGCTTCCTTCGTCGGAAATTTATCCAGCCGATCAGCCCAGGAAACAGTAACTCTCCACGCATCGAAATTCCGCAGAAATTCCAGCCGCGACGACCGCGAGTCGACTATTAAACCGCGTTTAAGTTCCCCCGTGCTTGATCGATCGATCCAAGGAATAAAACAAAGCCGACGGTCCTTTCTTTCTTCGACCGTAGACCACGGGTAAAACGGTTGGATCAAGTCGTAGCTGAGTCGTGCAACTCGGCCGAGCTTACGAAAACGCGAAGCAGATAAAGGAGGACGCGAAAGAATGTTTAGGTCGTAATCACGTGGAATAGCACAGCCAAGGAACCCCCAAAGAAGGGGGGGGCTTTGTAAAAAGAGAAGAAAACTGGATTTTATTGTTTAAATAAATTTTTATAATCACCCAATGAATTTGCATTGAAAATTATTTTCATCTCCTCAACTCGGCTCTCCTCTTGATTAAATCCTGAATGCGCAACTGGCAAATCTCGTGCCTCGATAATGTCTTCTAATTAAGAAATATTTCACTCCCAAAATCTTCTTGCTTCGTACCGTGAATTTTTTCAAGGACAATGGCTCGACGGTTTTCAAGTAATAGTTGGTTGCCGATCGCGGTAGCCTGATGTCCCACTGGCTGAAAATAATTGCTCGCCTCCGAACGACCCATGAAACGATTACGCGTCTAGCGTCGTTACCACGCAGTCCTCGGCGTTAATCTTTTCGAAAGAGCAGGACGATCAGCCGGCTGTTAAGCCTGCTCGGCTAATGCCCGGAGATCTATTAAACCGTCCGTGACCAACGAGGTTGCTGCGCGATTAAATTAAAGAATTACCGAGAACGGGGACTGATGCTCGTGAAAAATCGAGAGTCGTGAGAGGCTGGCGTTGAAGTATGCTTCGTCGAGGGCCGTGTTTCAGGTTCGGCGAGACTGTCGAGCCCGAAGATCTCTTCTAGGGCTCCGAGACCCATCATCAAAGTTCTCTCAGAGAATACCTCCGAAAGTGTTCGCTAGCACCTTGCCCGAGTACCTAGCAACCGAAGCGAGCGATACTACTCGATACCGTTCGACAGAGAGAAGAAACGAAAGAGCAGCAATTCTGAGAAGATACAGTTACTTTACAGACGACGTTGAACGGCGCTGAAAGAAGTCCTGACATTATTTACACGGTGCATGCGTAACGGCGTCATTAACGAGGCGAGTAAAAACCGCCGTAAGAGGAGCAAGCGGGGATTCGCGAGGGGTAGGCGGGAGAAAAAATGAGATCAGACAGGTCGGCATGGGTGCCTCGTTTCCGTTTACGCAGCGTTCGACAGTGGACGGTCGATCCCGTAGCTTGGACGGACAGGTCGGGCCACGTGCAATTTAGCGGCGGCGCCATTACTCTTCGCGCGTCCCTCCGTCCAACGGGACAGAGTCTAATTGCGTCGAGCTGTAGAAAAAAAGAATTTGACGTCGCTCGTTAAGCACCCTGCAGTATCTCCTAGCCCCGAGGGCCAAGGATCTCCTCCGGCGCTTCTTCGACATCGAGCCGCGTCTTCTACGACGAAGATGCATTTCCCACGCGGATCCGAGCTGCTCGTTAGACACTTTTACCGATCCCGCGCAACTGCGAGCTTAGCAATTGAGAAATGTAGATGTATTCAACCTTCTTTATACCTATGTCTCAAGATTTTTTTTTTCATATTTCTTTTCTCTCACCCCCCAGATTGGTTCGATTTCATAATAAAATATCCCCTGAGAGGGTGCCGTAGCAGTAATATTCTGATCGCGCTAGTGACGAGTGAACAATGACCGTATTGCGCAGGATTAGAAATCCGCGTTACCGTGTTTACGATCCCACGACTCGATTAACGGCAAGGATCGCGGAAAAGGTCGTCTTCGACGTGCGTGCAGCCCTCCTCCATCGAATCTGTCCGCGTTAACGAATAGAAGAACCACGCCCTGCGCGCGCGGACGTAGGTACACCTGCGGCCCCGCTGCATCCTCCGTTGCACCTCGTTAAAGACAAACGCCGAACTGCCCTCCAGCCATCGGCTCTCCTCGTTCTCTCTAACTCTCTATCGGTCTATCCGACCCGACGTAGGCGGTACGCCTACGAGGCGCATTCGATTGCCAGCGATCCACCCTCGGCCGTGTTGTTTCTGCGAGCCGATACGCTAATTTCTGTATTGTTCGCCGTGAATTCGAGCGGTGCTGCGACGATTGCCTCACCCCGCCGCGTCCAGCGGTTTCTTATTGGGAGCAAGAGGATCTGCGAGCCACGAGGAGCGCTCCCTCGCGATCTTATCAGCCGCATTGTGCCTCGGCTGTGACTGACAGCCGGGTACTCGAGAGGGGATGGTCCGCGATTGCTGTGCCCGGTGATAACAATAGTGGAGGTTGATTGGTTTGATTGCGATTGGAGGGCGAGCCTACTTGCTGACGTGTAGCGAGGAGGTAAGGTGTGGGCTCGTGGGCTCGTGGGCTCGTGGGCACGTCTAGCCTTTGCCTCTCTTTGCATTCCCAGTGAACTTTGGCAATTTCCATATTTGCAGGTCAGATCCTACAACCCTACATCCCTTAAAGCAGCAGTTTCAGCCGGGAATCGTTAGAGCAGCCAGAAAAAATGCGAAAAGCCGCTTGCTCTTGAGATCCCACGAGCGCGAAGCGTTCGACCGAGCTAAAAGCCGATTCCAACGGCATAGACGCTGCGCCGAACGATAATTGCGAGCGCGCCGCTATCAAACGAGGAAGTATCCCCCATGAATTTTCCCAGGCGCACGCGGCATCGGTTACAATGTAACGACGCGCCGTGGCCGATTCATTCCGGCCGGATGCCAGGCATTCTGATCGGAGCTCGCGGTTCACTAAATCCGCGGCGTATCGGGGCCGGGATCGCGCGATTCCTCGTCACGGATCGTCCAGGTTAAACTGGGTTATCCGGCATCGTCGACCGTGTTTATTTACGTCCCAGAACCCGATCACCGCTGGGATTATCCGCGGAGTTTTCTGGATCCCGGCAGAGATACGGCCGAGTGGGTTTCATTAAGAGGTCCGTAGCCAATTAGCGTCGCTTCGGGCCGAGTGATACGGGGGCTGGATCCTTAGCCCGGTAGGAAGTCGTGGCCGCGCAGCAATGCGGAGGAAATCCAGGTAATTGATATTTAGGGTATTACTCTTAAGAGCCACGGAGACGTGTAATCAGCGGATAACTGTATCCGCCAATGAGCGTAACTTTCGAGCTACACGTGGGATCGCCGCATTGCAGCTCGGGTCTTTCCACTTAAGTACAATTAGACAGTAAAGAAACGGCCTCGCTGCACATTTCTAGTTGTACCCAAGGAATAATTTAAACGGCCGTGGTCGTGACGAATTTTCACCTGTCGGACAGTAGGCAAAAATCATTACTTCCGCCCTTTAAAATATCATTTTTCAGAGTGAGTAAATTTTTTTCTAGGTGTTAACAACTTATTGTTAGTATTCATAAAAATAACAGTAACAAAACAAAAACAAATATATAGGTAGGAGGTAGGGTAGATGTACCGTTTCTGGCCATCATAACTATTTTCTTTGGTATGTATACCGCTAGAAATATAAGGTTACATTTACCTACTGCTTACACGGAAAAATATTATATTTTTTCAGAAGTGACCAAAGCTGGTACAATACCTTAAAGTGGCCACAAATGGTGCATCACGAGCGACACCCTAGGTATCTACTTGTGAATTCACATAAAATATTCAGCTCCTGAATATGCCTCTGTGCTAAGTAACAGGGACATTTTTCTGTTGGTTCATCGCCTACAAACCGGAGCTGCCCGTAATTCGTCATAATTGGTCGATGTGTGTTCTGGTGAGTGCGAAGCTGGAAGGTTTCCACCCTTCCTTTCTCTGTGCATTGTCGTGAAATTTTTCAACACCACCTTTTCAAGTCTGACGAAGTTCGAGGATCTTAGCCCGAAATAAGGGGAATCAAGTTATCCGGGAAAGAATCAAGGATACAGTGATCACGAGTTCTTTGTTAACGCCATCCACTTGTCAAAACTCTGCATAGATTTTTTAGGTAATAAAAACTTTGTTCCCCCGGCTAGCGAAGATGTAGCGGGGTTAAAAATTCTGAAGGTGGAAGGGAGGAAGGAAGGAAAAGGAGGAAACGGTCCCCAGCGATATCCTCGAGGCTTCGGATAGCCCTCCTTAACTTTCCTCACGACAGCCAACGCGGGCTTTGAGTGTCTCGAAAGCGCAAACGTTTCGATAGCTCGATAAAAGTTTACAAACTCCCACCTTTTCCGGCTCCTCGAGTATCATCGATACCCGATGGAAATCCTTTTAAATTCCTCCGAAAGAACCGAGGGAAAAGGGGCACGAAGTAGTATCGAGGGCCGATCGAGACCCTCTCGAGAAAAAGTACGGTACACCGGGCGAATACAGACTCCTCGAGTTCGCCGTTCGAATAAATATCGATATCAATGGCTCTTGTTCTCCTCCTGGATTCACTCTTGTCGATCGGTGGCGCTTAAATTATCATTCGAGTAAACATAGTTAGCTGAAGTTTCGCGACATATCTCGCGGACGATATTCGCGATCAGGATGATATTTTCGCTAGAGAAGACGGCGAGCAGCAACGTATCCCCATCGGTTCGCAAAATGGCCAAAAAGGAGAGGGAACATGAAACGCGCCGGTGGTTCTGATGCTCGTCCCGAGGGCCAACGCGAAACAATGAACTCTGTAATTTTCTCGAGCAACGACGTTCACCGGGACCCTTTTCACGCGCCACCATAGCCCTGGGCTTCCAGTTTTTCTGCCAGATAGGTACAAAGGCGTCCGCATCGATCGCCACGGGATTGAGCGATCAGCGATCGCCGTGTCGAGCGCTCGGAATTTCGTTCCTAACGCTTCCGAACAGCCATAAAGTCTTTCGGAAAGATCTAACTAAATTCTTCCAACTCCAAATTATCCTTTTGCGACTGCAGTTTACGCACTAGCTGGTGCACAGAGCTGCACAGACAACGATAGAGAAGTATTTTCCAATCCAGGATACCGGTGCAGAAGTTTTACAGCGCGCCACAAATCGCTGTTTCCCCTGTTCAATTTTCGAGAACAAATCAATCGCGCTCGACTCCGTTCCCGGCCTCTTTCGATGCGTAGGTATTAACTACCGTTACCGGCGCCGATCTATTTCTATAAAGCTCGCAACATTTTATTCGCCCGTCGAAAATCCCCAGCAAATGAATCAAGGGCCGCGGAACACTATCCGACTCGAATTACTCGACGCGTTAACATCGACTTCCAAACCAAGCGCGGAATTTACCTACGCGGCAACACGATTAAGCTTGTGATGAAAGATCTATCTGTGAAACTGCTCGATGACCCTCGTCGCGTTCGCCCAGCGTCGGGACGTCGAATCACAGTCGTCGGTAGAGGTGCCACAAGTATGAATCATTTAAATCCCAATAAAGTATGCAAAAATACTTTATTTCACGTGAAACGTAACGCAATAACATTGTACGTAGTTCCCACATGTACACAGCCACGATCATCTAAAAGTAATTTCTTATCTTCTGTTTGTTCTGTGCCACGAATGTGAAATAGCGGGATGAGAGAAACAAGGCCTCGTAATTTAATAAAGAACGAATTATTTATATATTTTAATATGAATCTTGAGTGCGATAATGCTAGTGAGTTATTTCAAAATGATAATGTAAGAAGAGAATTATTTATAAAACGCGCCAAGCGACATGGCGTTCCTCGTGGAGCGTCCGGCCGAGAAACAAGGGACGATCGACGTAGGCTTCCAGCCGCAGGCGACCCGCCGAATAAAGACAGTCGTTGCTAACCAACCGAACGAACTACACTCTTTTTATTAACCTTCCCCGATCACTCTTACAATCTCAGAAGTGGGATAAAGTGCCCTATCCTGTGGTTATCGGTTCAGTGCCTGTATTGTTACGCGCCGTATTCCGCCGATCTTATTGCGTTACGCTGCATTTGATCATTTTCGTAGTTGCATCGCATTTTGGGTGACGCTGTGCAGTCAGTAGCACACGTGTAGGAAACCTCGTGCGCCGCATTATTACGTCGCGAAACTAGTGCGGATTCGGATCGGGTACTGAGCGACATTGGTGACTTAGTGAACCATTTACGTGCCTGGTGTCACTAGTTATTGACAGTGCTTTGTCGGGAAGTGCATTACGCTGACGTATCACCATGAAAAACGTGAGTGAATTATCGGTGAACGAGCTGAAGGAAGAGCTTCGACGAGCTGGTCGGATCACGTCAGGAGCAAAAGCAGAGTTGGCTGCTAGACTACTGACCGTTTTCCCGGGTGGAATTATCCCTGAACGAGAGCAGACCGAACAGCGCGATGCCGACGAGGATGATACGGACGCCGGTGGAAGTGCATCGGCTTCACCGTCGGAACGAGACCTCCTGATGAGGGAGATGCAACTTTTAAGGCGTGAGAACGATTTGACACGTCGCGAATTGCAATTAGCGCAGAGAGAGAACGAAATTTTAAGGAACTCTCCGCGGTCGGACAACTCGACGCATGGCCCGCGATCGAACGTAAACATTAAAACCATCGGAGACTTAGTGGCTGATTTCGAGGGCTCCGAGGGAACGTTTTTACAATGGGAGCAACAAATTAAGCTGGTGCGCGACTCGTACACGCTCGACGAGGGACAGACTAAAATCCTAATCGCAAGCAAGCTGAAGGGCAAGGCCGCAGCGTGGTTTCAAGCCAAACCCGAGCATCTGCAACTCAGTGTCGAGCAAATCCTGCAAGAGCTGAAGAAAATGTACGATCACCGACCGAGTAAATTGCAACTAAGGAGAACCTTCGAACAGCGAAAGTGGAAAAAGGGCGAAACCTTTTCGGATTATGCACACGAGAAACTGCTGTTGGCGAGCAAAACATCGGTGCCCGACGACGAATTGGTGGACTATGTTATCGATGGCATCGAGGACACGCAACTGCAGAATCAGGCGAGGATGCAGAGTTTTGCCAGCATCACTTCATTGCTAGAGGCATTCAAAAAGCTGTCTCTGCCTGGAGAGAAGACTACCACCAGACGAGAGATGACCACGAAGGAGAAGGAGAAGGAGGCTCATCCGTCCAAACAAGACTCCGCAGAAGAAGGAACGAAACCAAAGAAGCTACTGCGTTGTTACAACTGTCGCAAAAATGGACACGCCACGAAGGACTGCCGACAACCGAAGCGAGAACCTGGGTCCTGTTTTGCGTGCGGTGAGAGCGACCATCAAATTAAAAATTGCCCCAAAAAAGGTAACACAGTTAGCACGGTACGAGACGCGGACGATGATAGTTTTCGTAAAGAAATAAAGTACGAAATGACCGTATCGGATCGGTCAGTTACGCTCTGTCTCGAAACTTTGCTGGACACCGGAAGTCCGATAAGCTTTATTAAAGAAAGATTTGTAACAGACCACACGCGAGAGAATACAAATTGTACGAAACGGTTTTGCGGCATAAATGGATCTGAGTTAACAATTAAGGGCCAGATCAAAGCGAATGTAACTCTAGACGGCGTGGTCAGAGAAAACGTTATACTCAACGTCGTTCCGAACAATACAATGTTGATGCCTGTCGTGTTAGGCAGGGACGCGTTAAAAACATTTAGCTTCGCGTTAACTAAGCGTGATTCAGTAGACGACGTAGACAATGTTTCAGCAGAAATTTTAAACATTGAAGTAGATGAAAGTAATAGTATGCGCGACAAAGTAATAATAAACGAGGAGATAGACCATAAGGATCAAACAAGATTAAAGTATTTGTTTGTAACGGAATATGTCGAGCCAAAGCGACCGGATACACCGGCAACGAAAACCGAACTTGTCATTGTTCTTCACGATACAAAGCCTTTTCATGTCGGGCCACGTAGGCTGTCTTATGTAGAAAAGGAGAAATTACGCATAATTTTAGACGATCTAGTACGAAGGGGAATTATACGTCCCAGCGATTCAGAATACGCCTCTCCCATCATTTTAGTGATTAAGAAAGACGGTACAATTAGACTATGCGTTGACTATAGAATTCTGAACAAGATCATCGCTAGAGATAACTACCCTCTTCCACTCATAGAAGATCACTTAGATATTTTACGCGACAAGAGGTATTACACGACGCTGGACCTGAAAGAAGGTTTTCATCACATTAGTATAGCCGAAGAGTCCATAAAGTATACGTCATTCATTACGCCGCTAGGGCAATACGAATACCTAAAAATGCCATTTGGCCTGAAGACCGCTCCTTCTAAATTTCAAAGATTTATTGACACCGTCTTCGCAGAATTGATTAAATCCGGGGACGTTGTAGTTTACATGGACGACTTATTAATTGCAACACAAAATCTTGAATTTCATTTTACTGTATTGAAACGAGTGTTCAAACTGTTAGTTGAAAATAAGCTAGAGCTAAGATTAGATAAATGTCGTTTCTTGTTTACTAAAATAGAATATTTAGGATATATAGTTACGCAGCACGGCGTTAGTCCTGCAAAAAGTGGTCTCGAAGCGATAGAACGTTTTCCCGTTCCACAATGCGTACGCGAAGTACAAAGTTTCGTCGGTCTGTGCTCATACTTTAGAAAGTTCATTCAAAACTTTGCTGTCATAGCTAAACCACTGTATGATCTCTTGCGAAAAGGTGTGGAGTTTCACATCAGTGAACCAGAATTGCGCGCGATCAACACACTAAAGACACAATTAATTTCTGGACCAGTATTGGCCATATATAGTCCGAAAGACGAAACAGAGCTTCACTGTGATGCGAGTTCAATGGGATTCGGGTCGACATTATTGCAACGAAAAAGTGATATGAAGTTCCACCCTATATTTTATTTCTCAAAGCGAACCACCGACGTGGAGGCACGCTATCACAGCTTTGAACTTGAAACTCTTGCAATAATTTATGCGTTGCGGCGTTTTCGCGTATATTTACACGGAATTAAATTTAAAATCGTCACGGACTGCGACTCTCTGAAAATGGCACTCAATAAAAAAGACATCAATCCGCGAATTGCTCGATGGGCGTTAGAACTACAAAATTTTGACTACCAGGTAGAACATAGATCGGGTGATCGCATGAAACATGTAGACGCGTTGAGTCGTGCCACTTGTATTTTGGTTGTCGAGGCAAATACCCTGGAACACGATCTAGCGATCTGCCAGACGCAAGATCCAAAAATAGCCGAAATTAGGAAAAAACTGGAAAAGTCTGAGGATCAGCTGTTCGAGATGCGTAACGGCCTCGTATATCGGAAGATAGGCAATCACTTATTGTTTTACGTGCCGGAGAAAATGGAGAGCAATATTATTTTTAGCTATCACGACTCGATGGGTCATTTGGGCAAAGAAAAGACAGTGACCACAATTTCGCAAAATTATTGGTTCCCCAAAATGGGTATAAAGGTAAACGAACACATTCAAAACTGTCTGAAGTGCATTGCGTTTTCTCCGCGCACAGGAAAACCGGAAGGAGTGCTACATAGTATACCGAAGGGTAACACCCCGTTTTCAACATTACACATAGACCATTATGGTCCTATCGACAAAAAACGATTGATTAAACGATATGTATTTCTAGCTATAGATTCATTTACGAAATACGTTAGACTGTATAGTACTAAGACTACGTCGAGTAAGGAAGCAATTAGTTGTTTAAGTGATTATTTTAGGAATTATAGCAAACCGCACACTATAATTTCGGATCGTGGATCGTGTTTTACGTCACAGGAATTTGCAACGTTTCTCACGGAAAACTCCGTTAAACATGTCATGGTAGCCACGGGCTCACCCCAAGCAAACGGCCAGGTCGAAAGGGTGAATAGGGTATTGACGCCCATGTTATCTAAACTCACGGACGACGACATTGGTCTTTACTGGTACAAAACGCTAGGAAAAATTGAGTACTGTTTAAATAACACTATCAATAAATCAACCGGGGAAACGCCGAGCAAATTATTATTCGGGCAAGATCAGCGCGGTCAAGTTGATGACGAAATAAAGGATTATTTTAGAGATACCATGCCAAGGGAACGCGATTTCGATGCTGTGCGGGAAAAAGCTGCCGAGAAAATTGTCGTAGCTCAAAAATATAACGAGAATCATTTTAATGCGAAACACAAAACCCCACACCAGTATCGGGAGGGAGAGTACGTTATGCTGCGGAATTTTGACAGCACACCGGGGGCTGCACGTAAATTGATTCCTCAGTTTAAAGGCCCTTATGTCGTCGCGAAAGAACTGCGTAACGATAGATATTTGATTTCGGATATAGATGGATTCCAGCAAACTCAAAAAAAGTACCAAGGCGTTTGGGAGGCCAAAAATATGAGACCTTGGCTACCAACTGAGTGATTATGTATATATATGTAAATATTTTTTATTTTACTTAGCATTGGAACATATTCATTTTATTTTGTTAATTATTGTGAATTTACGGCGTTTATTATTTTGTATTCGTTTATTTCGTTATATGTACTCTTATGGAACCGTAGTGCGGGTTCAGCATCTTAGTCTGGCGTCCGAGGTCGTACGATTGTCAGGTCTGGCCGAATTGTAAGAAGAGAATTATTTATAAAACGCGCCAAGCGACATGGCGTTCCTCGTGGAGCGTCCGGCCGAGAAACAAGGGACGATCGACGTAGGCTTCCAGCCGCAGGCGACCCGCCGAATAAAGACAGTCGTTGCTAACCAACCGAACGAACTACACTCTTTTTATTAACCTTCCCCGATCACTCTTACAATAACAAGTTCCTTTCTAATACTAAAAGCAATAAAAAAAATATATTTGGAAGAAACAAAAACTAATAATATTAAAATGTACTTTCAGGTTTTTCGAGCGCACTTTTTGTAGACTCCGCGAGAGCAAAAGTCGTTTTTATTTAAATGAAATTCCTCGTGGCGAATAAAAGTTAAACAAATTATTCGTCATGTTTCGAATAAAGTCTCTGGCCGAGAGTGCTACACGTTAACGCTTTGCTTTTAGAGATACAACAAATGACTGCCATCAACGCGTCCTTCGATTCCTTAAAGTTCTGACGACCGACAGGAAAACGACAATAACGCTTTCTCTCTTTATCGACCCTTAAGCTGAAATTAAGCATCGTAAAATTAACCGTACGAGTGGCGTGACTCGCCTTCGCACTCGAATCGAAAAATAAAGTGTAAAGATTCTTGGATCATTCTCCTTTTTTCCCCATTGTGCGGTTCCGTCTAACTAAATCGCGACTCCTTCGCCTCCCCTGATCAAAGTATTCGCTTTAGCCATTCGAGACACGAATTACCCACGTACCCCCGCCTTTTTCCTCGCCAACGAGCTTTGGCGTGACAACGGTGCAGCCTCGCAGCGGTTCCACGCTCGGAGATGTCGTTAATCTCTGTTTAACGGCGTCGCGTTTAAGTGCACCAGACAAGAACGATTTATGGAGATGCGTTACGATCGGGGACACGGGACCTGCGATAACTTCATTACCGCACGGGGCTAATTACGGGAAATTAGCGCGGCTAATTACACCGTCCCTCGGCCTGTCGATCGCGATTTAATCGATAAACGACGCGCCAGTCGATGGCGGCTGAGCTTGGAGACTTCCACGGTATCCACTATCTTCGTACTTCTCAACCGTATCCCGCTTTTCGTGCTAAACACTCGCGGTGTAGTTGCCGTTTAATACGTAAGAATGAAAGGACACGAAAAATCGATCGTACGCCTCCCGCAACGTTCCACGCGACACTTAGGAGAAAAACATGTGCCTCGTGATTCGCTGTCGGTGCACGAGTCAAGGCCGCGGTTAATTACACGATCAGGAATAATCTGCGCGGAGTAATAACGAAGGTCGCGTCTGCCGACGTTCTAAGCATATCGCGAGAAGTTTACAGAGACACGGGAGAGGGGCGAGGGAATCAGTGAATCTTGCAGCGTTCCGCGGGTCGACCGGGCTGCTGGGTAATGGCTATCGGCGTGTGTATCGAAACTCTCCTGCACACGGACGCGAAGTCACGACCTACTAATGAATGATTATGCTACAATTTGCCCCGGGACGGCAGCTCTCGTAATTTATTAAATTACAGTGATCCGCGGCCGGGCTCCGGGCATCCGGTAGTCGCGCGTCTCCGTTCCCGGCCATCCTCTCCCGCCGCTCGATGTTCGATGTTCGATTTCGATTATGAGATCGCGACCGATTACCGGCGCGAGAATTAAATGAACCCCGTGGACCATTCGATAAAACGGCCCTCGCGGCTCTGGCCCGTGGTGTGTTTATGCGGGGTGGCTCGAGGGGGATATGTTTTAGATTTACTGGAAGACTATTTAGAGGAGATTGCTGGCAGAGGCGGTCAGGGTGCCGCGAAGCTTTGGAAAGAGGAACTGGATGCTTCGATTCCCTCTGACAGAGCGGCGTGAAAGGCGAGAGAGGACAGACCAGACAGAAGGAGAAGCGGAGGTCGAGAGGGAGAAAGATGGCTGCATTATTATCGACGGGTATTTACTGGTTGGTATTCGCGACGGAATCGTTGCGTGTCCGGTGCCGATGCAGTCATAAACAAGGGGCCATTAATTTAGCCACGAAGAATGCCCAATATCCTTCGAAAGCTTTTGCGGCGATTCACCGATAGGCAGCTAACGCGCGGATAAAATAAGTTTAGGGGCGTGAAATTGGCAGTAATTTTACAAGCCATAACGATCTACTAAATCTGTAAAATAATTAAGGGCGCAGATGTTCCTGGCGGAGCACCCAACCGACGCAGTATCCTCCTCCCCCGCCGCCCTCGCTACACCAAACACGCCCGTGCGTTTCACTCACCATTCTCGTTAAGAGTTTCGTCCATGGTGCGACCACGAATGCGACGAGCTCTCAATTATATTTAGAAATAGTCGAATAGATCGTGATCGTTCCCAGTAGATGTATAGATGTATAAACATCCCCCCCAAAGGAGTTTGCTTACACCCAAATAACATTTCTTCATTTATCTTGTACGTATTTTCTGAATTTTTCACTTAAAATACATTATACAGGAAGGACCGAAGTAATGAAATGTCGAGTAATGAAGTGAAAGAAAAATGAAAAAAAAATTGGAACGTCCGCGTTCCACCACCTCCCCGCTCGATCGCAATCGCGTAATTGCAATGGCTGTTGCGCGACAACTTGAGAGCGATCTCGGGGCACTTGGGATTAGAATCAGTATGGAGCTCGTAGCAAACTGTCGCCGTGGATGCGCCAAGGTCCGCGCGGTGAAAACCGGTCGCGGTTTCCGGCGGTGCGGCTTAATCGCGCGGCACCTCGCCGCTCTATCGCCGGCGTATCGGTACTTACCGATCTTTTCCACGACGGGGACGCGGAGGTGGAGGAGGCTCCTCGGTCGGTTTTTTCGCAACACGCGGCGTATTATTAATGGTGTCACGTAGATGCCGGTGCGCGCACACCGTCTCATCATGGACAGTAACCCAAGGCACAGGTAGATGGCGAGATTCCGCGGGAGTAGCATTCTTTCCGCTGATAAGGAGCCCGTGGACGCCCGTCGTCTCGGTGCCGCGCGGAAATTACGGGGGTCGCGGCGAATTTAATAAAGCCCGAATTAATGTATCGCTGTTAGCTAACAGCGTTGTTTCCCTCTACGAGATCCGCTCCGCGATCCGCTTTCTCTCCCCCGAAACTACGGGGGATGAGCCGAGGCCCCGTTAAATTACGCAACATCCCGTATTATTACACGCACGACCCCGATGCCCGCGTAAGAAAAGGTTATTAGCTAAAAGCGGGCGTATTAATTCGAGGCTTATCGGTGCATAAACATGGCCGCGCGTGACCGCCATGCAAACGCGGACGCGTTGTCACGCGATCCCACGCTGGATTTATTCCACTTCTAAACCTTTTCATCAACGCCTATTCAACGAACGTGCAGGCATAGTTTGGAGTTTTTGGTCAACGAGTTCTGTGGACCTTTCAGCTGTGTCGCGCGATACTCGTCGACTGACGTGACCCCGCGCAGCTGCTCGCTTCGAGAGGATCGCGTCGAATGCGCGCCGCTGATTCGGGGCGGTCGGGAATCCTCATTTTTCCAAGTTCGCCCGGCAAAAGCGTACAATTAGCTTAGGGAGCGACCACACGCGAGCCTCGTAAAACCAGCGTCCCAGTCCTCGCCGCGTTTCTCGTGGCAATCAGCGCGCTTCTTCGCGCTGCGCTGCGACGATTAAGCGCGGAAGGACGAGCGAGTGGACAAGCAGGAGCAACACACGGCTGGACGAGCACCGGCAAAAACGTAACGGCTAACGATTCGCGACTACCACACCTTAATGTCCGCGCTCGTAAATTCGGGTCGTTCTGCCGCGGCTCGGAGAAACATTTCTGTCTTCCAGGAGCTCCAGTTGCAACTTCTGCTGGGACTTTGACCGATAATTCCGCGTGCAATCGCTTCCTCGGCCATTACGAGGAAGAATAGATACTTTCATTACGCTTGATAATTTCTGCGACAAAAGAAGCGTGGTTGTAGGTTGTAGGGAGAGCCGAGAGGATCGAGTAGAAAATTCAAGATCGCGCCGCGTCGTTTTCCCGGAAATAGTTAACGAACCGCGATTAAGTGTTTTCAGCGGATGAAACGTCGTTCTGTTCGTTCCATGAAGGGACGCGTTCATGAGCAGACGGCGACATCGAAGGCTCCGCGGAATGACTGATCGGCCTGGTCGGTTTTCAGGCTTTGCAAGAAAGAGGACAACAAGATCGAGAGGTTATTACTTATTAGCCGCTGGTCGTTGGTGTTCCAACGACCAAGCTGATCGGCGACTCTAGGCTGATTGTGCATCTGGTGGCTGATGAATGTTCGAGATGGACGTTGAACCGTTCGCCACTGCATTGACTGATGCGACTACTCTGTCCTGTTGATTCGAACTTTCAGAATGTATTCGAATAAAACGAGCAGAAACGAACGACGCTTGAAGGACGCAGATATAGGACTGAACAATGCTCGTGGACTCTTAACATCGGTAGATCGCTTGATTGCAAAGCTCTTCGGAGATAAGGACTCGAAGGCTATTACTCGCCTAGCGACAAATATTTCAATTTTCGATACGAGTTATCGCCAAATCGCTGCATGAAAAAGAAGCGAATAGTTTTTACTCTCGCTCATAATTTGTCGCTGGGCTACAGCTTACCGAACCTACATATAGAAAAATCCGGCCCAGTCCAGCGACCTAAGATAATGAAGTCGGTACCAGTCGGAACCCGTTCACTCGTTCGCCGTCGATTTACGGTACCAGCCCAAAGATTGCTTATTAGTAAACCACTCAGCTATGAAATAGGAAGACCAGCGACAATTTGATAGATTGAGCTTTTTGCCAGTTGGATCGTCGTTAGGGCCGGTGCCAGTGAAATTATTCAGTTTTTTGCCGGCGACCGGTTGAATAACTAATAATAACGAGGCGCATTAGTCGACGGTGGTCGCTGTCATTGGTGGCGAACGAGTGATAAAAGTGGCCAGTCGACTAGTGGCCATGAAAAAGCAAATTACGGGACCCGCAGAAATTTAAACAGTTAGCAAGCTCCCACTTGCCCGACCATCAACAACCTATTCCACTTGCAGCCGATCGGAGTACATAACCTGCATCCCTCGATCGAAATCGATGTAGGTAGGTACACATGTGTGCAGAGGAGCGCGTGCGTCGAGTCGGTGCGCTAAATTAACGGGCCCGCTAATTTTAGCATCGTTTCGCAGCGTGACGCCCGCTTCTACGGGGATTAATACCGCAGACGAGCCGGTGAATTAAGGCTGATCCGTATCGTTAAGGACAGGGGCCAAGTTTGATGATACGTAGGCCAGAGCGCGGGACCGCGGGTGCAAACGATCTAATTAAACGTCGGCGCAATTAGATTCCCTGGGCGCTCGCCCGCGATACGACAGTCCGACAAAACTTCCGAAACCACTAATTACTTCGTTTCTACTTTCCTGCTTTTCGAGCGCGAAAGAAGCCCCCTTTTATACCGCCCCCGGATCTCAACGTCGATCTGACGGTTTCACGCCGCGGCCGCAGCGAACGTTTTTACCGCAGTGCACGGGGGAGCTACGAGCAGAAAGTGACACGGTCAACGAACAAAATTATTCCCTCGCCTCTGTGGATCCTTAATGAAAAAGGAGTATAAAGGACGACTCGGCTCGACTAGGAGACGCTCGTATAATCCTGCGTAAAAAATACGGAAGTAGCGATCGACCAGAGAAATATTTTCGTAATAACCGTAATTAGAGATTGCGTCGCGGACGAAGCCGCTCCTTTGGCCGAGGTGTGCAGCGAAAAGTGGCCGCTCGGCAAAAGAAATTGGACAAAAAGTCATCGTCATTAGCCGTTGGTGACCGGTCGTCGCTGCCTCGTCACCGCGTCGGCCCCTCTTTGAATCTCTCGTCGCCCGGCGAAACGGTTACAGTTAACGATTAGTTAATGATTTTTTTCCCCTTTCATTAGCCAGTAGCGGGATTCCTCTCGGTGCATGCCGCCGTTCCCGTGAATCGCCGACCGTGAAATCGTAATTGACATCGTGTAACGTGAATTTACGCGGCAATTCAGCGACGCGAGTCGAAAGTGGGCGAATTCGGGACGTCCCTTGCATTTATTCACTGCTATTAACGTCACAAATACGGCTCAGCGTCTTCTACGAATCATGCATCGGTTACTTAAACTTAACATTTCGTTACTCGCGCTGTTTCATTTTTACGCGTTATTTTATTCAAGTCACGCGATATTTGGCGCAGTTTAACCGTAGAGACACGATGAGCTTCCTTGACGGTACACTCTCAGCACGCCAACTACAATTAGCCGCTACTACAACGAGGCAGTGGTTGGGCAATATGAAATTTATGCGACGCCACCTTTCGCAACGCACTGTTCGCAGATAGGAAGACGAGCGAACGCGTGGGCGTTGATCGCGGAACGAGGAAGAAGGCGGCGGTGGCAGCCGTGAAATTGGTCGCTGGCCAATTACTGCACTTGTAGGTAACCCGTAGTCTGACAATCGTTGAAATCTATCATGCGGCATGAGTCGCAATAAAACACGGCTCGACAGCTCGTCCGACGTAATCGGGAGATAGTCGACGCAAAGTCGATAGGCCAAGGAAAAAACTAAAAAGTCGTGGAGAAGCAGCTGCGTATAGGCAGGATGGAATTGAAGGGGGCGCGAGTGGCGGGATACGGGGGCAAATTGAAGACGTTAAAATGAAAACGATTTACCCGCGAAGGTTTCGAGGAACGAGCGATTTGTCCATAAAGCCCGTTAATGTACGCGTTTCACGCGAGCCGAAATCGAACCGCTCCGCGAGCGGGGCCTCCGAGTAATTCCTCTTACGCGCTCGCTAATAAACGACCGCGGCGAGGATAAACACCAGATGCATAGACGCGAGTAAATGGATTAGCGGGAAAAATAAAAATAGGAAACCGTGGGTACGGTGTCGATGTGTCAGTCCTGAACGTGCACCGACACGGGGAAATAATAATGCCCGGGCATAAATCCATTTTACGACTTTCAGCTTCAGAGGAAGGGCACTGTGTCGGATATTCAACTACAGCGCTGCTAATGAGTGATCTAAAAGTAAACGATCTATAAGAAACGAAAGGTGTCGAGGTGACCCGATCACACGTGGAATATGTAGTCCACATCCGTAAGTTAAAGGTAATTTCGTTGGATATATTAAAACTGTAGCAGTTTTGAGCGATACCGCGCGGGACAAGAGCTGATCGCTCGTAAATCACTTGGCAAACTAGAGCCGAAGGTGAAACGTGTCGATTAAAAGCTGCCGTGCAAGTACGCGGCAAGCTGAATGAAAGATTATGCGTGCCTATTAGGCGCATACTTCGGTTGAGAGGTTAAGATCGATTACAGTAAACGCCTTAACTCCGAACCAATCCATTTTTTTCTTTTTTAAATTAATTATCCGCGCCATCGACAACGTCCGCACGCCATTCTAGCCTCTCAATATCTACCGCCGTTGCACGGTAACCTTTTAATCCGGAAGCCAAGCATTCGCGAGAGCGACCTTGAGCCTTACAAATAATTAATCAAACACTGAGTTGTAAAAGATACGTTTCAACGAAAGAGAAAAAATACCCCCTATAGAAGAGATTCCAAAAAGTCTGGCTGCCTGGCACGATAGGTATATACTTAAGTAGTAAACTTTTTGTTCGTCCAAGGACTAAAATTCCAAGGAAATACATCGTTATCGTCCCACTGTAAAGACAGCCGATGCTGTCGATCTCGATGTGGCCGCCGGTCGGGTTCCGTTGCCCACGTGGGTAGCCGGATATAAATTATTCTTCGGCTGGCCGAAGCGGGCGCATTTAATTGTGACAACGAGATTGATCGCTGCCGCGACTGCTCGCCCCGTGCGCGGCCATTAATATCGCGGGACACGATTTACGCTTACGGGGATAGCGCATGATCGAGGAACAAAAGTGATCTCGGTGAATCGGCGGGGGACGCGTGGCATTATTAAGTATTATATTTAAATCATTTGTTGGCGGCGCATCGGCGCTAACGAGGGGCCGCGACAGCGGCCTAACGAGCCGCGCACGCCCACGCGGTTTTATCGTTTCAGGGTAAGCATCATTTCGATCTTGACGAATGTGGTACGCGCCTCGCCTTCCGCGAACTGCATCGCCATTGTGACAAAACTGTAAATTGAATATCGACCGGCTGCAGGCTTTTCTGTGCCATGTCGTCGCCCATTAGATCCACCCCCCGAGCAGGGGTCTCGCCCCTCTTTCCGTAGCTCGAAAATGAGTTTCGTGGGCGACGGCCGACGGGACTCTTCGCGTCGCGAATCGAACGGCGCCGATCGACCTTCGATGCCTTTCGAGGAGACGTTCGTGTCACGCTCTGCTAAGCAGCGACAGCCACTGGAGTTGTTCGGAACAAACGTTTCGGGGGTGGGCAAGCAGGGCAAGTGTGTGGGTGACCAATCTCCGAGAAAGGAGAATCATTTACCTATTCGATTCTTCGGAGTTTCAGAAAAATAACCAGCAATCGATTAGTCGATAATAGCAGCTCGGGCTACAGCGACAAGGAATTCTAATAACTGACTCCGTCAGGAGGCTGCGATACTCGGTTCACTGGCTACGTTTTATCTCTAAACGTCGTAGGCACTGCCTATTAAGTAGGCAGCCAATTATCGATCACGATCATCGCGCCTAGTACACCGATTTATATGTAGCTCGCCAGTGTCCACGTGACAACTTAATTCCTGCCAGCGATGCACACTTCATCACGCCCAACGAGGATATTAAAAGTCGAGGGAAGCTGAACACGTGTTCGCGGCTGGTCGCTCGTAAGGGCGACATCACGACGCCTGAGCACGTATAGAAGAAGCCGGCGTTTCGTGCGACTCAGGAATTTCTCCCCGATGTCACCTGCCGACACGCCGTCCCGATCAAATTGCATGTCCCCGAAGAAAATTGCGCCCCAATTATTACCGACCAGCCTGCGACCGATCTCGATAGCGACACGAATATTATACTCCAGTCGGGTGCAAGCACGTTGGGCTGCGTGTCGCGGTGCCTTTTACGTATCAAGGATCAAGTCGAACGCAGGTTTGCGGTTATTCGCGGTGGTTTATTTTCTTGGAAATTTTCTGGGCTGATTTAGTCCAGATTTTAGTTGAGAAAATGGGGGCAAGTGTTTTTTAAACCTTTTAAATCTTGGAGCAGTTGCTTTTCAAATTTGGTTGCAGTTGTTTTTTTTAAATACCTATGGATATACTCTGCAGCTGAATTTAAAAAGCTCACGTGGTTCGCCTTACCGTGCATATCGTCGGTGTTTGCCCGTGGATCTTGCTGCCGTCGAAGAAATCAGGAACTTTCGGCATTTCCGCTTGCGTCCTGGAGGACGAAGGCGACGAGGTGGGAACACTGCTGGCGTTGGACATGTGACTGGTAGGTAGCGGTGCGCCAAGAGGATATTCCGGTCGAAAGAACCAATTCGGCCACTGTAACATTAATTATCTCGTATAAAAAAACGCAGTAAGACAGAAGCATTATTATTGAATTTTTCAAACTCAATCGCGTATACTAAAAACCTCGAGCCAAAGATAACTCATGAAAACATTCTGAGACATCTGAAAAAACGAAGAGACTCTCCATCTTCATCGCACCCTTTCGAACAATCGTGGGGACTTTTCCAGCAGCGCTGGGCAGTTTGCCTGTCATCGGCAGCATTTCCTACGCAAAAAAAGAGCCCCCCCCCCCACCCCTCTGAAAGTCCTCTGCGTTCCAGCGTGCAGATAAAGCCTCTGCCACGACCGTGGACCAGGCATTAGTGTCACCGAGTGAATATGAAGCTCTCTAAGATAGATGACACGGAGCCCCTGACCCTGTAAGAAGCGCACTCGCTTCGAGGTCGCCGTGCGTGTGGTCCATTGTAAGTGTTCTTATAGAGAAGAACCCGGCGGAGAGGATGAAAAGAAGCCACGGTGTTCCGTCCACCCGTGGTACGTAAAGACCTTTTGATCGCCCTGCTGGTCCAGACGACACGAATTCCGCGCGATTATTCATTAACGTTGCACCTATAGCTCGCCTTTTGTTAAACATCCATTTCGATCGTCGTAATACCCTTCTCCGATAAAAGTAAGTAACTACCCGCGGCGAGGACTTTGAACGGAATAAAATCCCCTGGAACCGTCAGCATGTTACGTCACGGAGTGGCATAATATCGCGAGTTTCGGTTATTTCGGAGCACGGAGGAGCCTCGATTGGTCACGACAGGGCGCAGGGTGGCGGCTGAGGTGGGGGAGGGGAAGAGCTTCGCGGTGGTCTGGCGAATGTCTCTTGTCGTTGGCTCGCGGGAGTTAACGCCAAAACCGAAATAACAAACTCCTAAACTCGGTGAGTTAACGCCGCCTCGTCGTAGCTTTCGAGGCTCTGTTATTTTCTGTTTATCGCTGCCATTCTGTACACCGGACCGATAGTTTACCGTAGGCACGCCGCGTGTAACGGAAATCGCTCGCCCCGACCTTGGTAAAAATGTATCGGCCACGTAAGAACGTGCTCGAGCAGTTCTGACGTGATTCGACTGCATTCGAGACCAGTGTCCCAGTTTCTCGGACTTTTTTCCACCTTTGCCGACTCCGTGTTGCACGCCTCTCGAGATCTCGGCTTCCCTTTCCTTCGCGTTCCTTTATGCGTACTAATTTTTAAATTACGCGACGTATCGTTGCTGACGAATTATTTCTGTTGGAAATTCTGAAGAGACCAGCGTCGTCGATACCAACGCCACGTGTAATATCGGGGGACTATTTTTGTACGAGTCGGGGGAAAGCGTGGCGCGGAATTTTTCAAATTCCATGCCCACGAATCACCAAGCTGTCAGCTGTAACCAATGTAGACGCGGGCGTGGATCTTATCGCGCGGAAGGAAAATATTTGCGTTGTAATCAATCAGTGCACCCTCCGCGACAGAGTTCTTTATCGCGATCATAACGGTGATCTACGAAGGAAGCTCGGTTTTTTCGCCGCCGCGGGCGCCGATCCCAGAATAGCGGGGCGACGTTTTATTTTTACGAAAGTCCCTGCCGAGCACCGATTCGGTGGCGAAGGATCAAACGTCAAGCAGACTTCTCATCTGTCGCGAGACCGCGAAAAAGACGAGGCAGAAATTACCATCGATAAGAGCCGTGGGTCGCCTGCTCTTCAATTTCACCCAAAGGACCCGCACTTCGTACGTAATCAGTAATCGTCGCTTAAGAATCATTAAACTGGCCCACGGCGTAATTACACGGCAGGACAGATTGCAGGTTGCGGGGACGGTGTGGTTATCGATTGCGATCAAGGAAATTGATTCGCGGAGCCGAGCGGGTATCGCTCGGACCGGGCGACTGCAACTGTGAACTGGATCGATCAAATTTATGCGCGATCCTTTCGAAATGATACCTACGCCGTTCCAGGGGAATTAATTATATTAAGTGGAATTGATTTTGAATTTCAGAAGCCTATGGCGCAGAGCGTGATTGCTCAAAACGTAAAGAGAGGGCAGCGTCGCGAGTCGCTAGATCTCTATAAAGATATCCCGCTATATACGACTAATCTAGCTAATGGAGAACGCGTGGCTACGTCACCATGATTTATCGAACAAGAATCCACATATCGAGCTCGATTTCACAGGATACAGGAACTGCGAGGCGGCACGTACCGAGCAAAAACTTCACCGATCACCACGCGTCGCATGCTCGATTCGCAATCACAAGCAATGCCTCCACTCTTTCTCTAATCGCCAGCGACTCCTCGTCGAAGAAACGCGTGCCACCTGGGCAAAAAGCCCGGATTCCGTTGCCGTGTCTCATTTTCTCGTCTATCAGGCAACGTTCGCCCCGGCGCTGTGTCGCATTAAACTTTCCAGTCGGGAATCGCGAAGCAAATCTCTGTCTCTAACATTTCATGTTACGACGAACGGAGTAAAATATTCACTAAGAACGGCAGATCCCGAAACCTAGAAATTCAACAATTGTAGGGGATGTCCTCGTGAGTAGGATTGACTTTTTAAATTTTGTTTTATTTAAAAATGTTTTCAGACAAAAATGCGAATCTCGTACGAATTCGCAAAGCTTCATAATTTTTTGAATTTCCGAATTCAGGATGTCGCCCTGTGAGATATCTATCCGAAGAAATTCAAAGCCCTACCGCATCGCGGAATGATAAGCCCAGGATGACCCAATGAGATAAACGCGAGCCAAACTACTTCATTAACGAGCGACCTCGAAAGAGACCGCTATCTGCAACACGCCCATGCGACCAGCCTATTTTCGTTGCGCGGCAATGGACACGAGGCGATTCGAATTTGACTAAACGCTTGAAAAGGAAGGGTGCCATGTCCCGAGGACAGCTCCCCGCGGGAAGGCTAAAAGTGAAAATTACACCCCGCGGGCGAGGAAAGTGACGTGTCAGAGCGCCGTTACATCCCTCCAGCGAGGACGCGCGTCGTCCGAGGAGCGCAGAGGGCTGATTACGCGTTTTACCGAGCATTACGCTTACGACGGTGCAATTTCGCGACAGGCATCAATCTCGAGGGGACACGCTACCACGGTGAAAACCGTCGAGGTTCAAGCTCGTGCTCGACCTATGCAAATCCCCCTGTACACGCTCGTCTCAGAGCTCCTGGCACGCGGTCGACAACGAAACCACGATCGATCCTGCTGCTCGATAATGTCGCGGGTACCTCGTTGCGGAGCATTTTTTACCATTTTAAAATTAGTTTTCTTCTTATTTCTTCGCGTACCTATCGTCGCTATTGGCCTACGCGACAAGGTCGACGAATACGAAGTAAGCGAACGATACTTTCAAAGTATTTACTCGTTTACTATTTTCAATGTTTTTTCTACCTTATTTCTGATTATTTTTTGCTTGAAAAAAAACTCAATTTCTCGATATTAAAGTTCTTTCGGGCGCCGTGACACTCCGTCCTTTGCGCGCGGATAAATAAAATAGAAAAAATATTAAAAATAATAATCGCTTGGGAAAGGAGAGGTTCGAGTTCGTACTTCGCCGTGTGAATCGTACGGAGGTCCGAGGCTTTGAAGCGCCAGCGTCCCGTTTCCGCGCGCGATCGCCAACCCACGGATATCTCGGTGATCAGGAAGCGGCGACTCCGACAGCTGTGATAATTAGTGCGAGAGCTGTGTACGGCATGCAACGACGCGGAGGCGACCGAGCGAGGTACATGTAAGTACGTCGACGATCATTGCGCCGCTCCATCATCCGCGTCATTAATACATTGCCGGTGACGGGGAGCGTTAATCTTGCCTGCCACGAAAAACAATCGACCGGCTTCATCCGAGTTTCGACGCACCTCCTACCTATACCCGTAGGTATGTACCTACAGCGCGATTCAACTGTGTCGTCTGGACGCGGCATCGTCCATTCGAATTACAGCGAAGGAAACCTCTTCCTTGGAAGACGAACATGTCCAAAGTCGAGTTGGTTTCTTTCATCGCGGAGAGTTCAGACAACGAAGGTTAAACGCGGCTAACGAGCATGAAATCCGAGGGGACACAGGAGAGACAAGGGTTTTTAACGACCCGCGACACGCTCATCACACGCGGACGCGTCCTGGCGTGTACGGTTTTCAATTCAGACGGGCTAAACGGCCGGTTAAGCAGCTTTATCTGATGGTGTCTGGCCAGCCGGTGTGACACAGGCGTGTCATATGTACATATCAGCCGCGTCACACTCTCGTGACTCTGCGCCGCGACATCCGCGCGACGCGACACGGCAGCGTGTCCACGCTCGCGCAATCCGCCAGCAAGCTGGTACGCGCGCGTGCGACACGCTACGCACCGCCCACTTCGTGTTCCGTAATTACCGGCGACAAAACGACCAGGCCATCAGCCTAACGTGACAACGGAACGAGCACTCTGTCGTGCCGATCCGCCACGCACCGCGGCGACGAATTAATTCCCGTCGAGCGTCCCACCGAGCGATAACGATAACCATCCGATCAAGATCCCTCTTTTTTTTTACTGCGAGCAGATCGTCCGTGCTTGAGCAGCTGGTGTTAATCACAGGTCTGAGGGAATTTCATTAGTTTCGAGTAGCGGAGCATTGCTGCGGTTTTTGGTACAAAGGAGGTCTCAAAGTGGAAGGGTTTGTGTTTGGTGAAGATCCTGTCACTTACCATTACAGTGTGTTACATTTTCAGATGGAAAACACAATTGGAGGGTAAGGGGAACGAACAGGAATGTCCAGTTTTGTTGGTAACAACTGGGACCGCAGAACTGTCAGATCACGAACGGTTATAAAGTAGAAATGTCCACGTAAGATTTGGTGTACATACTGGTTAAAAACAGCAAATGTCCACCTTCCACTGGAACAGAAGAACAAATGTCCTTACTTACTTATTGTTAGTCTTCCTGCTTGCACTATGTATTCTTTATTAGTGTGGACTTGCTCTACTGCGTATTTAAACATCACTGCGTATTTAAACATCCTTTTTTTTTTATTTTCTTACAATATTCTGCAGTGTTCCGCTTGAAAAATAATCTATGCTCAATAAGAAATACATAGGTATGTTTTCTCGGATTCCTTATTATTTCTCAGTTCTTATTTCTAGTCCTTTTGCTAGTTAAAATATAAATTGTTCACGTTATGAACAATACAATTATACAAATTCATCGAACCTTGTTTCTTTTCTAATTGTCTAAACTGAATAAAACTGTTTTGTGACATTCCTTCTTTTCCCCCTTGCCGTTCAATTATCGCTTTTCTTCTGGAGGCTGGGGAAATTCTAGCGCCAGCGCCAACGCGGTCTCGCCTCGTCACCTGCGCGTGTAATCAATCGACTGGATGTGAGTCATAAGTTGAAGTCTATCTCGCAACGCCTGGAGTCACCGCGAGTACCGGTCGCCTCAATTACTTTGTATTAGCCTGGTGACGGGGAAAACAGGAATTTTCCCCGCCGAGAGCAAATGGGACCTCGCGTACACGGCCTCGGTTATTGGCTATTAACGCGCTGCTCACTGGATATATTGCAGCTATTATAGGCTCTAAGCATATAAATGGCCGCTTACGCGGGAAAGGTAATAATGCGGAGTTCAATGTTACGTTACAAATCGTATGCGTTTAGTCCACTTTGCGGCTGCTCGATAAAAGTCGCCCTCAGAGAATTCTCAACTTCCGCTTCCGCAATTTTCTGCGACGCGACGGCCTTCGATCGAGCAGTTTAATGAGATTCAAATTGCCTTTGTATAGGATGTTGCACTCCGAGTTTCGATCGGATCAATCCTGTTGATTGATATTTTCAAGGGTCTGATGTGTGTAGAGTCGACGTAGGTAAAAGTTCGCACCATGCGAATTTCATTGTTTGAGTTGTGGCAATTGCCATCGGTGATTGACAGTGAATCGTCAATCGAAGTAGAGTCACCAGTGTCGAATTGCGTAGCTGTGCTTCGTTTTCTTATCGTATAATGCGGTAAATACCGAATTTCTCACTTCTGATGCAATATTTTCATTTTCTGGAATCAATATTATTCCTATAAATTGCTCGGTAAATATTTTAAACAATATGTCGTCTGAAAGATCTGAAATTCTTCTATTCAAAAATTTGCTTTTCGTATAGCCGTTCCTTTAGGGGGTGCCGGAGCCCCGTAATTCTCTAACTAATAAAAAGGCACACCAGTCGCGACAAGTGGCAGGAAACAGAATTTTTTCACCCGTGGAAACACCTAATTATTTAACAGCTGATTTTTCTTTAAGAAACGATGGGCCCTCGCGTGTCTAATGCTCGATATATATATTAATCACATTTCTACTAGGGAACTGAACTCGTGGGGCGACTCTTCGTTATTACCTCGCGAGAGGTCGGTCATTATCCTTCGCGAGGACGAGCGGCGTTGCAAGATAGTGACTTCTATCAGCGACCTATCGAACCACGCGCACATGGGGGTTGCGTGGTGTCGGGAGCCTCGGGCGATTTGAATAAGAAATACGATAATACCACGACGCGAAGCAGCGGAAGAAAGAAATCAACGAGGGGGAAAAGAAAATCCTATTCAGTCGCTGGCGGAACCTCCCCTCGCCTCCATGATAAACCGTTTTAATCATTATCCTTGCAGCGATGCGTACGCACGGGTCACTTTACGAGAATTCTCTCTCTGTTTTTTAGCCGTTCGATGCGGATTAATATTGCAGAATGCGCGAGAAAAAGGCGGCACGAAGCGAGTCGAGTTGGTTGCTGCAATATGAATTAGCAACACGGTATTGATAACGCTTTCTCTATTTTAAACGAGAATTACAGAGCGCAAGCAACCTACCTATATCCTATATCCTATATCCTACATATATCCTCGGTATCGAGCTCGCCATCGTATCGCGATTTCTCAATTTAATTCGCCAATTATTGCAAGCATCACTGTCATTGAATTTCGGTTTCGCAAGAACCAGCGACGTTAGTTTCCCTGTACACGGAAACGCTGTAACTTCGTGACGGTTCATTTTCAGAAATCTCTCCGTTATGGGATTTTGCCGGGAGCCATGTTACATAAAAAGCGTCGGGGAGCTGAAAACTGTAAACCCGCGTGGAAAGTTGAAATACCGAAGCTCGTTATAGCAGTCTCCATTGTGCATAAACTTTATGACCTCCCATTGGTCAATCTTGATCCGTTAATACCAAACGATTCGTAAATCCACCCAGCACGGACAATCACGAATTCTGGGGCTCAATGTTCCGTTTCTGCTGCACACACGAAACTGAAGCATCGCTATCGCTAAGTCTGTTCATCGATCAAGCCACGTCTCGTTTTAAACACTGTGCCAGCAATGTTACACCATTCCGCGCACATCTAATCATCTTAATGGCAGAAACTAGAAGAAAAGATTCGAGCCACTAATGTGTTCGTACTCCTCCTAAATGCTGTCGAACGACATCTCGCTGGTTAAACGCTGACTGATCCGCTCGAGCGTAATTAACGCGGAATCTGTTGGGGATGGGGATGGAGGACGTTGCTGGGGACGTCGTTTTAAGGACGTCGCGAGACGTCGAGGCACGTCCTTCGGCTTCAATTAATTGTACGCACGAATTATACCCGGACAATGCTATCGCGGATCTGACGAGCCCACCCCCCGGGGTGCCGCGAGCCGACCACACACAACACGCATTAATTCTCCTATTACGGGCATTGTGGTACACGTAGCCCGGCATTATTGGCATTGTACCTGCGCCATGTACGCCCACGGATCCCCGTTATCGGGTATCGAGCGTCGCGACGTCGCTGCAACCCCAGCCGTGGCGCTAACGAGCTGTCGTCGCCGCTATCTATCCACCGGTCTCCTGATACCGATGCGTTCCCCTGTAATCATCGCCCTCCCCTCCTCTCGAAACAAAGGGGATGAGTCTACCGAATCTTCCTCTTCCGCGTCGTTCGTAGCAATCGAACCTCCCTCTCTGTCAATCGAAATCGCAACCGTGCAACCTGTTGAGAGAAGACGCGCACAGTGGGGACCCACGCGAAGAACAAACTGGCGAGCATGGACGGCCGAGAGGGAACCCAATTAAAGCACCGAATGCGCCCTAATTAACTCCTCAATTACGCGGTTCCCCCCTGATTTCGGGGCAAACAAAGGAGGCCAGCCTGTTTCAAGAAGCAGGGTCACCGGCTACATCCACGATACATCCTACCCTCCCTTCTCAACTGGCCCGTATCATCCCCCGGGGCTCTGGGTACACATTATAATTGCGCATATTAAAATGGCGTCACGACTCCGCCATCCATCCATCCAGCCAGCCAGCCATCTTTAATCAATAATGGAGCATCAGGGACCATGACAACAGATACCCTTTCCCGGGGAGCTACTGTCTCGCGGACCCTTTCTCCACCCCCTGCCACCCCACGGCCAAAGGGTTGCCTGCCTTTCCACCGGAGTTTAGGTACACTCGCGTCGTGTTACGCCAGCGACGTCCCATCTGTCTATCCAGCAAATTCTGGCTTTTCCTCCCGTCTCCGCTGGCACGTCGATAGGTACCGTCAATGGGGTAGCTGCTCAACCCTCCGCCGTGCAATGTATCGTCTGTGAAAGGGATACAGCAACGACACGATTCTGCCTCGATAGCAGAGCGTTAAGGAGCGCTCAAGGTAAATTATTTATTTTTTAAACACAAATCTGATAATTTACTCTTTCCTCAGATTTTATTTTCATTCTATGTGTCAGAAGTGTGTAAGAGATAAGTGTTCGCTTATACTATACTACTATATTCGCTTAAATATAGAAAAACAGTTAAATAAGAAGTTAAAATTAAGAATTTCGAATGGAGGGATGTTTTTGGTTTGAATTGTTCGATGCAAGTAGTAGCACAAGATGTTCAACTACTTAATATGTATCTATGTGCTGCAACTCTCCCGAAATTACCCTGCACCAAGGTAGACAGGTTTGCACGCCCCAATCCAACGATTGCGTGGAAGTTACATAGAATACAAATAAACAGACCAAAGATCGAATTACCCCTGTGTTCCGCGAAATCGGCTCGACGGTGCTCGAGCAATCGGCCGCACGTCCGGCGGGAGCGCAGACGGGGGTTCCGTTCCAGGGGTTCGCTCGGTAGCCAGAGGAAGACATAAAGCGAGTCGCGCATAGACGGTGAATCGGGTGGCCGTAGATGGAGGCCGTTGGTGGAAGCTTTCCAAGCGTAACGGCGTGCATGGCACGTGCGAGGACTGTGCACGCGCGTTTCCTCGCACGCATTCATCCGTTTACGTGCGTGTCCGTGCACGCGGGCACAAACGGACGTCGATCGGCCGAGCTACACACCTGTCAACGTGCCATTATACGTCCGGTACTTCTGTTTTGTCCGCGTCGCGCCGTTTCGCGGAAATAATGGCCCTTGCGGTGCTTGATGTAAGAGCTTCTTGGTTGCGCAGCTCGGCCGCGGAACCACGGAGGTAATAAAAGCGCCGGTTCCCCTCCGACGCCGTTTACGACGCACGGATTCGAGCGGTGGGGACGACCGCGGGAAAATATCCGAGGATATTTACGACTCGATGCCGTGAAACACAAAACGTCCCGGGAAGACAGAGCTCCGTCTTTCGATCTCTGCGATGGCACACCAACGGGCCTTGCCACCCCTAAAGAAAAGAAAAGAGAGCTGGATTTTATCGTTTAAATCAATTTTTATAATCACCTAATGAATTTTATCGAATTTGCATTGTAATATTTTTATCAGTAGAATCGGCGATGCCCGCTAAGGTGTGACGATGGTATTTACGAGCCATTTCCTCTTTCCCACTTGATCAAACGTTCGCCGCGATGCAGTGCCGCGATAGAGACGTCCCTCGCGAAGAAAACGGCTCCGTGCCGCGCAAGCTGTGCCGCTGCGGCGAATTAATTTCCCACCGAGGGGTTCTAATTACGGCGAAATCGGCGGAAAGCAAGATGAATAAGAGCGGATCGAAAAACACGGCGTGGCGGCGCGACGGCGCGGCGGCGCGGCGAGGGACACGAAATTAATAGTATCCATGCCCGGGAACAAGACCAACGCCACGAGATTATCGCCGGCCGTTTAGGCACGGGGTTACCAACGTCACACGCAACGCCGCGATCTTTCCACATATAATTATGTACCGTTCTCGATATGGTAGGGGAGCAGCGCGCGAGCTTCACCTCGCCAAACCGTATCATGCAACATTATTAATGGAATTTATTGGCCGCGCAAAAGGCCGTCGGCCGATTGGAAACTTTAATCTATCCGCGTTAACGGGTAACCGGGACGAACCGGAGGATACGAAATTAATTATGCTCCTCGATTTTTATACCTACACCGAATTATATTATCTCCACGACTATCGGCCAAGCTCCCGCGGCATTAATCACTAGATACGGCGCACGAGTTCCGCGCACCGCCGCCCGGCGATTATTAAAAAGATGCTGCCGAAGCGGGGACTCGAGTCTCTGTAACTCGAGGTACGGGCAAAGTATGCCGTTGAAATTAATTATCGCCCCTCTGATCTTTAAAGGTATCCCCGCGTACATCTCTGCTGCTCCAGAAAGAGGAAAGCTCGGAAAGTTCGGGTACGGAAGGAGGTAAAAAGACTGTGCATACGACGGTGGAGGCGAACGAGTCAATCGAAGAGGCCGACGTCGGCGTCGACTGTGTTGGCCCTGAAGACGGGTTGTGCGCGGGCGAGGGATACGAAATTAATAGTGTCTATGCGCGGGAACAAGACGAGACCGAGGCATTATCGTCCCTCGTTTGGGCATTGGGAGCGTGTAAAGGCATGATGCAGAGCCGAAGCGGCGCGGTCCAGCTCAAAGCGACGATCCAGCATTGCCGGACACGCCAGGGGCGCAACAGCTTGATACATCGTTACACGCTGTTCCTTCCATCCTCCCTCTCTCTCCGTCCTCCTGCCTTCTTCTACCGTTCGATCCATTTCTCCGTCTCACCCATTAACTCTGTATTTCTCTTTATTTCTCCCGCTGCCTCGCTGCTCTTCGTATTCACCTCGGTTTCCCTTCTTCTCTCCCTTTCACTCTCTTCCCCTCTCGTGCCCTGGCCAAGCAGCTGAGCAACGACACAGTTCCTTCTCTCCCCTCGACGCGCCGCGCCGCGCCGCTCTAATACGATCTCACGATCGACGGGGCCACGAGCGCCGTAAAGCTCGGTTTACACCAGCAACGCGGCCGCCTACGCGATCCACCCGCTCCTTAAATCCTACGGCTACACCGCGCCTCTGTAGAGTAGACAATGTCGCGACGAACACTGGCCCCGGGGAGGATGAAATCGTTCCGCGAGCCCCGCGGGGATCAGGAATTATTATTCCCCCGGGGGAGCGCGAAACACGCCGCGTCAACCGTTTAAGGCGATAGGTACACGGTGTAAGTTCCGCGACGACGACGGTTCGCCCCTTTACCTACCTTTCGAATTCTGGGCACGGTCGGCTTTCTTTTCAAAGGAAAGTACATGTTTCGACACAGTGTATATCAGATTTTCTCAATAACCGAAGGTGACGGCGCAATTCTGCTTGTGGATTCGTGTTCAGGGCGAAAAACTCTACCAGAGTCACCCAGCGGATATTGCAGACCAACAATCGTGTTGGAAGGGGGAAGGTATGGATATTGATGATCTGAGAATACCTTGCCTGGTCACGCCAAGTATTTCACTAGATGTTAAATTTTATCTTCGCATTATTTAAACGTCCGTGATTATTAGAAAACACCTTTATGTACGTGCAGCTCATTTTCATTTCACATATTTCTTTTATTTTTTTCTCATCTATTCTTTTCCGTCCTCGACTTTTTCACGTAGGTACTTGGCGTAATTTTTTTACTTTTTTCAAGTTTATTATAATTTTCGTATACCTATATTTCTAAAATTCTGATTTTGCTACGCGACCAAACTTCTACAAACGCATCGTCGAAGGAGATATCGATGCGTTAAATCGAGCACCGCGGGGACCCAAGGCAGAGCCGGCAGAGTCACCGCTGCTCGATGGTTTATGGTGGCATCGATTACTTTAATATTCGAGCCGGTGCAGCTCGATTCTCTGCTAGGTGTCAGGGCTCGTAAAGCGGAATCGCGACCCTAAAGCAGTCGTCCTGAGCCTTTGTAAAGTAATCGGCACGGCCTCGGCGCGCTAGTCGGATTATAATAATGTTTACCGTGCGACTATGACTCGGCGCGCCTTTAATGGCCCCATAAAGAATCACCGGCTCGTGTTTGACCAGCCACCATATCTGCTCGTTATGGCGAGAAGGAGAGCGTCGTGCCGCGGAGGCTCGAGATCCTGCTTACCGCGTTGAAAACCGACAATTCTTCGCTGGAACTGTGGATGCATTTTCTTTACCTATCCCCAAGTTTGATTGCTCATTTACCGGCGCCCTGTTCAAAGTAAAATGCGATCGGCGTAATCGGACGTTAAAATTGCTTAAATCGGGATTATTCACGCGACGGTTAAGGGTGTCACGGGGGTCAGCGTATGAGAAGCGTGTCTGCCTCTAAATAGCATCGATTACTTTAATGGCCGTGATCATAATGCCGGTGATCATCGATCGGTCCCGCGGGTCGGCTAGGTGTCAGCGATCGTAAAGCGTAGTGGCGGCAGCGTTCCGTGTCTTTGTAACATAATCGGCTAAGTGTGGAGCGTTAGCCGCATTACAATGCCCTGCGCGCCGAGCTTATAGGCCCGACTAACATACTTAAGTATCTAAGTGGCCTCATAAAGAATCAATGTAGGCATCGTGCATTGTCCATGGGTGCTTGACGCGCAACCTCTGCTCAACGCGGAAAGGGCCTTCGCGGAAGAAGATAAGGCTCTATTAAAGAAGGGATGAGCGACCGCGCGCCGTGGAACACGGTGAAAAGCATCGTGCCGCTTGTCGATCATGCCGATCGGCGATAACGCGGACCCGGTGTTTTGAAACTGAACTGGCCATAAAGTCGTGCAACTTTATTTTTAGAGCTAAATAGAATTATAGATCCCGCGGGCCCTCGCAATTACTACCGTAGCAGGCTCCTCGGTGTAAATTGCGTCCTTTTCCACCGGCTTTGCGATATCTTATAACGCAAACTGCAATTTTTACTATCCTTACGTCCCCGTTTCTATGCGTCTCGGAATGATGCAGCTCATTACAGCTCCAGAATCATAAGCGATCTTAAACGACCACAAACCACATTGATCCTACGTGAAGATTCGCTGACTCCGAAGGATTCGAGAGGAGTCGACTCCGGGTCGCTTCTCATCTCCAGTGTAGTGTACGCTGGCATGGTCAGATAATTGCCTGTGACGCATAGTTTGTCGGAGATTGCGTTCCATGTTCCATGACGTCAATATCGCCGCGATAGACAAGCAGAGTTGCGTGCAATTATTCACAACCGCGGCAAGAATGTGTGCGTGTGTGTGTGTGTGTGTTGCGTAGCAGGTTTAGGTCCTCGTGGAATTTCCGCGAGATTTTAACGTCCAGGGCAGCAAGACGGGTTTCGAGTGGAAAGGGGAAGTGAAATAATTGAGAGGATATATGGAAAAATGTGTTCGTAATCGTATCGACGCGTTCCTCACCGGCCCACGCGCATCTCGGAAACTCGGAACAAAAACTTAATTACCTGCTGTTTGCCAGAAATAAATTAATGTTGATTGCCGACCGGCACAACGGCGCGTAGGTAAGGGTATCTCCGAGACGTTGGATCTTAATCCGACGATATTGACTTAATTACCTATGCATAAAACCTCCTTGTGAACCTCCTCGATGACCAACCTGGCGACCGAACGCGGAATCGATTTAAACAATCCACTCCGGATCGACTCGGGACATTCTCGATCTACCGTCAGGTAATACTTCGCTCCGCGGGAAGCGCAGAAAGCGCCGAAAGCGCCGAAAGCGCATTTCCATTACAAATCCCGCCCCTGATCGTAAATGCAAGAAACTAAGCACTTAGCGGTTGAGTAACGAGGTTCGTTGGATTTCGACGGCGCATATACCTAAGTACGTTTGCATCGAGGATTGCTTCCTGCTGGTGAAAGTAAGTCGAGACTACCCTTAAATTCGCCAGACAGTAGCTGCCGCGGGATGAAGCGACCAGTTTCGTTGGCAATCTCGGCAGGAGCGAGGACAGGAAGAATGGAGAGGCAAGTCATCGAAATGGGCGGTCGAATTATATGTATGTGACGACAGGGGCAGAGAGAAAGGGAGAACGTCACGCTACGTGAAAAGGAAGGCATAACGAAGAATAAATAATTAGCGTGCGGGTTCGGGGCTGCGGTATCGCCGCGCACGCACCCTGTCCTGCGGCTGTCGACGGCTGACGGTCCCGTCCTTTAATAACAACGCGAAGGGCTGTTGCGTGCCATTTCCTTTTTTTTCCTCGCTCGCCACGTCGAATTGCCGGCTGAAGAACGCGTAACGGATCATTTCCCTTCGGGAGACCCGTCCGCGTCTTCTTCAAGGATCGCTACGCTTTTTAATTAACCCCACTCAGCCCGCGAGCTGCTTGTTTGCGGAAAGGGTCTGGCTTAGGTCACTTGGAGTTACGGCGACCTTATAAGTCGTATCGGCTTTTTTTAGAAAAGACCCCCGATCCGTAAAACTCCTAGAATCGCATTTTCAGCTTCGACTAAACGAAGTCGTAAAAGAGTTATCGGGGTCTAAGCGCTCAGGGTCCTTTCGCTCGAGTTTATAATTCGCTGATATCCTTATCTTACGGCCGACGTTTACGACGGATGATGCTCGGTTGTCGGTTAAACTCACCGGTAATTAGGAGAACGGTACACTTTTAGTACTTTCACTTAACGTCGAACGTGCAGCTCCCTTCGCCTAACTCGCCATCCTGCCCCTCACAAGTCAGTCGCGTTTCAATCGAGGGTGCACCTCCATTTTAGACAGTTGTCCAGTTATGACGTGTAATATATTTAACAAAAATTCTACATGTTATCAACTCGATAACTATTTATGTAAGTAAGTACTAGGTACCTACTTACCTATTGTTTGAAAATATATATTTTTCATTGAACCACCATTCTCAAAATTCAAAACATAGATGAGTACCTACCTATCAACTTCGGAGCAACTGCGCACAGTTGTTATTCGACCTAACACACGTACCTAGCAGGGAATCGAGAGAATCGAGAAGCAAAACGGCAGCGCAACGCTGCAATCATTTCCTCGATGAAGGAGGTAATCGCGACAATTACGCGGACGCAATGAGCTGTGTCGTTCGTGTCCATTTTTCTTCCATTCAGGGAAACGCGTCAAACGGGGAAATGGAAAAACTGCAGCCGTAACGCGGGATATAAGCGAGGCCCATTAATTATTCATGGCTGTAAAGTGACATGTAGAGTCGTGTGATTACGCGGTGCATCGAAGGGTGTCCCGACGCGAACACGAGGCACAAAGAGACGTCCCCCTGCATCCGCAACTATCATCGAGATGCCTCGTTCCGAGGTAATAATGGCGACCGCCACGCTTTTTGTCGCCGCTTGTGTCATTAACTCGACGATTCGCGGTGGAAACGGGGTAAATACGAGCGCGGTAATTAATTGGATAGAACAAATCGGATATACCTAATTGAAATTTCACACAGTGTGTTTTCTCGAATTATGTTAGGAAAAGGCAGGGCAAATATATTGTATATTATATCTTAAGTTTGTCTTGCTAGCCAAGGAGTCTTACAACTCCCGGGAGTGGCTCTCCGTGGACGTTCGCCACCCGGCGCGGCGCGCACTTAAATCGCTTTACGATCCAGAAAACTCGCGCGCGCGATCTCGCGATTCCGGATTCTTTCGACAGTCGTTACGGCAGAAAAGTTCCACAACAACGTGGTGGCCCGGAGGAGCCGGGGATGCAGCGAACAAACGTTGTCTAGCATGCTTGTTAACGATGAAAAGCGTGTGTAGCCGCGCCTCTGCCAGGCAGCAGCCGGCACAATAGCACCCGGGGCCGGGGAGAAGTAAGGCGTTCGCGTTTTTTACGTCAGAATCACGGTCCATTGTGAGTTGACGAGTACAACGCGCAGGAGGACCCGCTCGTACCTAGATGTATTTAAACTGAAGCGCGGCCCTCGTGAATGTAAAAACCTTGCCATGGTCCGAAGATTCGAGATTACAAGGTTAAATAATACAGATTCAAATATTATCTACGCTCTCTGGTTGGTTAACGACTGACAAGAGAATTCATTGCTACTTCGAAGGAGCCAGAAGATGACCACGAGGAAGCCTGCTTGGATCTTGTACATATAGTATGTATACATATGTATACTAACGAGACCTCTGGTGGCGCTGGAAACACTAAGTCGCGATCCCATAGTAGGGCCGAGTTCTTACCACTGCAAGCCACGAAAAAGATGTGTAGAGAATAAGGGTTTTCGATAGTATTCCAGTCGCGTGCCCCGCCCCGTCCAAAAGAACGCAAGGGCAATATGTATTTGAGAAACCGCTTTCTCGTTTGTTCTTCATTTTTCCCGAAACCACCGTGTCCCCCTGCCACGAGCGAGACTTTTTCTACGCCGCTCGGCCTCGAGATGCAGAGGAAGGCGGGCCCCCGCTTGTTTTCACGTGGATACGAGACGAGACGAATCGGTGGCGCGCGTAGGGCACCGCGCAGCGCCATGTGTTGCGCTCAATTGGATGCCCTTCAGGTAGAAAAACGCATCGCTCGCTGGCGAACGCATCTGGCGAGCGGAATCGCTCGAGGGCCCCGCGCCCCCCGCTCGGAGGCGTGCAAACCGTGCTCCTTTCTTTCGTCGTCTCTTCCTTTCGACGGTGTTATTTGCAAATCGACGCGGTTTTGCGTTAAATAACGCGTCATCCAGCCCGGGCAGGTTATACTTATGCACGTCCGTTTAGTACCCTTGAACTTGTTCCATTTTGCGCGCCTCGGGCGAGGAACGAGGCGCTTCGTGTACCTTTTTCTCCCATCTAACCGACTACGATCGCCGGAAAAAAGCGTAATTAACGTGCGTCCAGCCAGGCGACGAATCACTCGCGATTTCCTCGCAGAGGCCTCCTTCTACTCTTCCTCGATCGATTACGAGTATTAACTGCAATTGCGAGTCGATCGGTAAATAGCACATTGCGAACACGTTTCGGTAGCAACCGATGTCGCACACGTCGCGCTGGCAACAGCCGTTCAAGGTACGGAAATGTTGCGCGTGCACAGGCAGACCGAGAATAGATGAGATAATTTACTCGTGTCGAATGAGGAGTTACACTCAGCCGTGCACGGTACAATGTTTACAGTTATCGGCGTAATTAAATGTGCATAATTATGGAAAGTAGATGGTAGGCTGAGAGAAGGGGAAAACAAATTGTCGTGACCGCAGACAAATGCTAGCTACTTCCGTGATCCTCATTGAAGCCACGATACTTGAGATCGAGTGGTAGGTATAATGCTTCTCGGCCGTAACGACATAATTGAGCGAATGTCTTTTCACCTCTCCACTCCGTAAAGGAATCGATCAGCGATATCTGTATAGAAATAATTACTGGATCACCTCGATGTGGATGCGTCTCAGGAATTATTTCAGGCATTCAAAGCAAAAACGAACTAAGTCACATTGAAATATAATTTTTTTTTTCTTTTATATGATTACCAATCTCTTTCTTTTTCAAGTCGTTTAAAAATTCTGAACATGCTAAGGGGATGATCTATGAACCTATGTAGTTAATCCTAAGTAGTTTTACCCTGATTAATTGACGTGTATCTGCGATGTCAACGCTTTATAGCTATTTTTTCGTTGCGTAAGTGGAATTTATCTCCATCGATTGAACTATTATTATAAAAAAGAAAAAAAAACCCAAGAACAACGTTGTACTGGAGCGCGTTTACATGGAAAAGAAAACTCTCCCTGAAAGTGAGGACGCGTCCCACGGTGAAAGGCGAGCGAGGCCGTCGCGTCGCTCGTTGAAGAGAACACGACTACTTCCGCCGCCGCGCTCCTTCGCCAGGGAACGAGCAGAAAATCTTCCGACAGGATCTCGAAATCGATTCGGCGGCTCGGGCTCGGCTGCAGGTGCACGATTTCCCGACGCGAAATTTATAGACTGACTCGCGCCCCGAGTTATCCGCGAGCGCGACTCGGGCCCGAGGGAAACGAGGGGGATATCGGCGTCGATTCAATGCCCTTATTCGCCGCGGGTATACCTTACGCCGCGTTATCTCGATACAGGTGCGTAACGTCCTACCGCCGCGGAAGATGAACGGCCGTTAGAGAGAGGAAACGGTATGCAGATGAGAGGCCACGGTGCAATCGGCCGCTCCAGACCAGGACACTTTCGGCGTGGAAGCCAGTTGCCGAGAATCGAGTCGCCACTCGGCTGGTGTTGGCGCGACTCTCGATTACGGAGATTGCGGGGTGTCCAGCTCGCGATTCATTCTCCGCTGTATGGACGGCCGACTGAAACTCTGGATTCATTCGTTTCTTTCTAGCTGTGCGGTGGAGTATGCAAAGACCGCTTCGGACACGTTCGATAATTTAGTCGAGTAGTAATTTAGTCGTTCACCGTGCGCGGACACTAAAATTTAGTCGAAAATAGGTGTAGGTAGTTATAGCGATGAGAGTGACTGGACAGGAGATCGATTTTAGATGAGAAATTATCCGACTAGTTAAGGTATTTCGGAAGAATTCGCGACCGAACTCATCCACGCTCTCGCCTGCGTCATTGTCCTGAATTCGCGAATTAAAGCGTATCACGTGCCTCTTGCCCGTGAATATTACTGATTTCGGCACGGTGTCGCCGATGACACGGGCTCATCGCGACCCACTTCTCACAACTCTCGCCCCGTCCCCATCAGCCTCAATTAAGTAGAAAAAAGGTAAAAGCCGGGTAATTTATGCGCAAGAGAGAGCCACGAAGAAGTACACACACCGTGGCGAGGGGCAATTTGAATTAATCGAACCTCGCCCTCCCGGCCGCGCCGCGGGCGTAGTTTGTAAAGCAACCGCATTACACCGCTGCGTTATTCGTAAGAACGCATTATATAACCATAGAATACGTAATGCGTTCGGTGGCGCGTCGCGGAGATCCAGAAGTCGCGTACGAAGGCGCGCGATGCGAGCAGCACGCGCATCTATTTTAATGCTCCGATATTATTATAATGACCGGCGAGCAAACGGTTCGACGCGCTGGCCGTTTCCCGCTCGTAATCGGGCCAGGGCGGCTCTGAATGAGCCTCGCATCGGGGCCGAAGAGCGCGTCGAGCGCGGCAAACGCAGCGAAACGCCAGGCAGAGTCCTACCCCGAGGGGCCAAACCGACACGCTCGCGCCTGTAATCACTGTAATTTCGGTCACGGAGCGGCGTAATTTTTCACCGAACGATCGCGAACTTTCATTCGATTTCATTAATACAGGCCGGGGGACCGCGGGCGGTGTTCGCAGGTCGTGCGACGATAACGCGACGTGACCAACAACGATTCCCCAAGGACACGAGTTACCGCGTTGTTTTCTTTTCACGCCCCTGACGATTCTAATCACTGTGATTTAGAGCGGGCCGAGTTTTCGAGATGGTTTAAAAAATCGTTCGGCCCTTCGGGCGCCCCGGGGCGCCCCGGGGCGCGGTCGCTTGCTTCGCGAAGCTCGGGCGAAAATAAAATTACGGGCACATCGCGTGTACGTATCGGTGGAATATCCGCGGATTCGATTAATACCGCCGCTCTTACATAATGCATACCCTTCTGTTTACTATATGCCGCGTGGAACAAAAGAAAGGGGCGTTCGATACATCATTAACGGGGAATACAATTAAAAATAATCTGCAAGTAAAATCGCGGCGCCTGCTTCCGCGTGTGGAAACAAAGGGGTATTCTTCGCGTACGTGTCGATATTAACGAGTTAAAATTCAAACCGTGCCGCGACGAAAGGTAATCGCGCCCGGGAGGAACTCAACTGAGAAACCGAGGGATCTGCGTTTCGATTTCTCACATAATAACCGCGTTACGAGTAAGAGGGGCACACGCATCCTGCATCGTACGAGTCATCAGCCTACCACCCACGGCTTTGTAATAAAGATCGATAGGGATATTATATGACGACTACCTCGCAGGGCTGAATAACCGACTGAATACGAAATATAATACCAGATCCGGTAGGTGTATCCAGGGTAAACAAGAGAAAGCAAATACAATTGAAGCTTTGGAGAAGAGGTTGTCACCATTTCCAACAGATATCGGGCAAAATTCGAGAAAACGGATCGACCTTAAAGAACGATCACTCGAATCAATTTCCATTAGTTAGTGCAATTAGACTCTACTAACTATTCCCAAAACCCGAATATTCGCAGTTACCGTTTAATCGTGTGCCTGATCTATAGGTTATCGAAGCCAAGTCAAAATACAGTGAATCGGGAAACTATTGGCACAGCTTGAACGTTGTACGCCTTATCATTCTCGTGAAAATATTTTTAAGTATCAAGCCTTTGCTCGAATCGATAACTTAGCGACTCTGCCGCATTAATTCGAAACGGTGTTTCTGCAACTTTCGCTTAAATTCCTGTCGGCCAGCACAAAAGTATTTTATCTACGCGTATATTAAATAAGAAAACCGTATCTGCATTGAAACCGAAGATACCTATAACAGTTTATATTACGGATGCCTGATTTTGGGCGTATCTACTGGAGCTGTAATTACTCGACTATTCGAATACGAATATTCGGAACATGAAATATTTCTTCACGCTGTACCGCGAAATTCTTTTCACGCGGGCCTTTAGAATTATTTGTTTTTCAAACGATAAAGTTGGAAGTTTATTGATCTTTGATAAATTTATAGATTTTGAAACGGAAACAATCATCGCTTATTAATATTATTATTTTAATAATAATGGGTGGAAGGAGAGTTATTCGAAGGAAACTAAAAGCCCGTAAACGGTTTTGAGCCACAGCTTGAGAAAAGGGAGCGGGCGTAGGAAAAACACTCACCGGCATCGACGGATGTAGCCCACGGAGAGCAGCGCCGCTCCATTTCCTCTGCCTGTTCTGGTATTGCGTGGCCCTGTAGCCACTGTTGTTTTGATGCCCGCCATAAGCAGACCGATGCTGCATCGAGGGCCTGAAGGCGGCGTAAGGGATCCCAGGATATCCCACTGATTTGCCGTGATGATAGTCACTAGCATCGAACCGCTGGGCTTCGTGGTGAAGGTAGGCACCGTCGCCAGCGACACCGGGCACGCGGAATCGTTCCTGTTCGTGATCGTGCGCCTCGATTTTCCCCATCGGCCGATCGGGGGAGGGCCTGGCGCCGGGAAACGACGGCGGCAGCATCGCCGCCGGCCCGTACGAGTGCGGCGGGAACCCGTAGGAATTCGTCAGTCCGCCGGCGATCGGCCTGTACCCCTGGTGCTGCGATTGACAGCCAGGGATCTCCGGGTTGCCGTCGATCTTCGGCGGGACGATCGGCTTCCTGTCGTACTGGTAGTCCTGCTGCGGCGGATGGTACTCGTCGCGAGGCTCTGGCTTCACCTCGAACTGCTCGGTCGTCTCCGGCGCCTCGACTTTGACTCTGACACGGCCGTCGGCGTCGCCCGAGCTCCTCTCGCCCGCGATCTCGCCCTTGCCGGTGAAATTGTTGGAGGACGGGCTCGGCGCCGAGTCCCCGTCGCAGCCGCCCACGCTGCCCTGCTGCATTCTCGGGATGTTCACGCGCGACGCCCTTTGCACGGCCTCATCGCGCGCCGTCGTGCGAAACGCGCGTCAGAATTCGCCGCTGCTGAACCTCGGCGGGATCTCCAGCGAAGCGACGGGTGCGGTATCGAGCGCGGGGTTCAGTCGCAGGCACATCTCTCGGGCGTCCAGCATGCGTCTAAAACCGTCGAGAGGAGCCTTCCGGTAAATATTATCATAATCCTTGTCGCTCGTCCTTCGCGTCGCGCACGCGAGCTGACGGAGAGTGGCCGCTCGGGAACGGGTCCACCGGGTGCGAGGCCATTCTCACTTTCTGCCCTTGACGAATTCTTTATAGCCGGCACGATACCCGTGTCCTCATCCTCCTTGCCTGTTTCTGTCCTGCACTCGCGAGATTCGGAGCGTGAGATTGGGAGAAAGGAAGGAAGCCATACGTGTCCTTACGCGAACACCATCATCGGCATGGGCGACATATCATTCGTGTCGAGATAAAGTGTCCACTGTCCACTGGGAAGAGGAGCTGAGGCGCTCCAGAAGCGTTCCACGGCGCACAGTCGGTTGGCAGAGAAGCAGCGGCTCGTATAGCCGGCTGGCTGGGTTTTTGGTCGAGTGGAGGGGGGTGAAGGAGGGGAGGACAAGGGCGGCGTGACAGTTTCCGTGTCACGTGTCCTCGACCTTAGGCCCCGCCTACGACCGCGATTTTCCTTGCCCGCTCGGATCGTTATACCTGGCCCTGTCCGGGGCCTTTTCCTCCTCGGTCATTCGTCCACTGTCCTCCGTAGTGGTCGCGCGAGTCGAGAGAGAGAGAGCGAGAGAGAGAGAGAGAGAGAAAGAGAGAGAAGGGGGAGAGGAGAGGGTTGTCACTCGCAGCTGAGAACGAACCGGCGGTATGTCACCGTGGCTTCCGTTTCTCCCTCCAATCCCGCCGCCAACGCCTCCTCCTCCGTGACGGCGAGACGTCGGCGTCGCGTCGTCGAGCGTGAAGCACCGCAAGGCGTTTTCACCGTGTTCCGCGAACTTTTTACGGTACACTGCCTCGAGGATCCCAGTAGGCGACCGATGGGCGACCGATGGGCGACCGGCACGACCGGCACCACGACGATTCGGCGAACGATCCCCCGCGATTTACGTCGGGGAGAGAAACACTGATATCGGTGAGAACGGAGCGGCCATACGTATAAGGATGCCGGATTGCCTCGGTCGAGCTGATCGCGTACGAGTTTCGTTCCACGCAGCGTGAAACTATTGGCGGAGGTGCGCGGCCACCACCAGCCGCCGGGAACGCACGAGCCTGCCCGAATACGCCCGAGCTCCGATATATCTCCTCTGTACCTACGAAGTCTGCCGGCTGTGCCTCCCGCCTTCCTTCCGCGAACCTACACGGCCAGACCCACTTTGTGGGCTCACCTTTTGTCGGGTTCCACCGACCTGCGCTTCTATTCACGGCTTGCTTGCTAGCGTGCTTCCTTCCTTCTCCACGATACGCGTCCACGCGCTCTCTTACCATGTCTTCGTCCCGGTTGCGCGTCTTGCGCGTCCTGCGCGTCCTGCACGAATGTTACTCCAACTTACCCGACCACTCCCGCGCTCCATTCTTTCTGACGGCACGAGAAACGAGAACCAACGTAATGGCCTCGCTAATTCTTTTTTCAACCGCCAAACACTGGCGCCACTTTTACGCGGGACAATCGTGGCGGTAAAAATATTTTTAACGCAATTCCGATGAAATTCTTTAGGTAAAGAATAAATTCTTTTTACGAAACACCTTGTTTGGGGATGCCAGGGGCCCTTGGCCCCCATCCGAAGGAACAACTACCTGTATAGTGTATAGACAGCGTAGCGCTACCTAAGTACTTAGTCAGCAATTACAGAAGTTAGTGATCTGTGCGAATAAAAAGTAGGTAGGTAATCCGCTTGCATCCTTACTTATACAACTTTCTTTAGTATACAGAGGACGAAAGTGTGGCCCGTGGTTCTTCCTCCCTGGAAGCCTCTGCCTATCTCATTCTGTTCCCTTTGCTTTGACCAATAAACCCAAACAGCGTTGCAAACCTCTTACATAGGTAGATATGTACTCGATTGTTTTCCGTCGGATAATAAATAAAATGTGTCTGCGCGTAATTACTCACCGAGTGGCGGCAATTTAACGTAAAGAAATATCGAGCGCGAGACGTTAGCGAACACTCCCATTCCATTAAGGCGTCGTTAATATATGTATAGGCAAACTCGTGGCGCGAGAAGAAAATAGCGATTTACACGAAAGAAGCGATACGCGCGCGGCTCCTTTCAAGTATACGTGTATTTACGCACGTACCTAACCAGCAACGTATCGCTTATTTACCACCCCGAAGTGACACGTCGTTCCTTCGTGGAACGCGACCGCGTTAAAGAATGACGCTGCAAGCACTGACTCGATAAGGAAAGTGTCTGTGGCTGGCGGCGGGTGAAAGGGGAAATTTATCATTTCCGATTCTGCGTTATATACCCTCGGTTCCGATGAGAACCACCGTTCGCGGCTCTGTACGCGCCGTTACGCGATATATCAGATTACATATCCGTTGCGTCATGTAAATTGATACTCGTACACGGCTGAACACCACGGGCGTACATTTATTTGAGTGATAAATTATCGTAATGTCGAACGGTCACGCTTTCAATTCCAATTTCGCTAACTAGATCAACTGGCATCGCTCCACTCCGGCTAGATCGGAGTAAAACTTGCGTTAAATGCTCGATAAAACCGTGCCGTCGCGCGGCGGAACAAAGGGGGGTGCGTTAGAACGTACTTACGTTCAGGAAACGAGCGCAAACTTTTTAACTTGTGCCGTGATTGAATTTCAAGATCAGTTATTTTCCGAAACATTTATTAACTTGTTCTTTAGTTTAGTTTACTTTTTTCTTTTCTCGCGTCGAGCTTAAAGTCTCGAGCTAATATTACTTTAAGTTAAGATTACTTGACTCTACGTAATGTTTGTTTTATTGTCCCTATTTTAGTTAAGTGCCAACAGTGTCACCATCTATGCCTTTCGTAAATATTCAGGTTTCTTCTATTAGAATAATAGGTAAGGAGGATTAATAAGAATAACGCGTAAAGCACGGTCCACTCAGCTGCCGAAGCCTCCTCTTTCCAATCTGCCTCGCTGCTCTCCACCCTTAGGTATCCTGAATTGTATCGCTCTACGGTCGCCAAAGTTATTTGATTTCGTCCCATCCGGAGGAGGAAGTTTCTGGTAACCCTTCGCCTACCTGTGCTCCGGTTTCGACACAAAAGGGACAGGGAGCCTCGGACTCCCTTCGCTCGATAGTCGCGCGGGGATTGGCCGAGGACGCGGCACGCTGTACGTGCACTTTCGCAGCAGGGATGACTGGTGAGAGAATTCAATTTCCACCGTCGTTATCGTGCCCCCATCTTTCGTCCGGCCGGCTCCCTCCTCGTTTTTTCCTCGAGACGGACATCGCGTCTCGAATCTCGTGCCCCGCGACGCGATGAGTAGGGGCGAGGGGATGACGACGTGGCTCGGTCGTTTTGTTTCAGCATCCCTTTGTTGCCGGACTATTACGTGAAACGAGAGGACTCGGGTTACGCGTAGCCGCCGGTAAAAAAACTTAATGGACCCGATTACGTTGTTCGGGGAATCGATTAACCCGCGGCATGTTACGCAGCAGTTTGGCACAAGGTCGCCTGTCGGGTGCCGCGATTTATTTAGCTTCGAAAGTCCCTTTATCGAATTCTTTTTACTCCCTGGCGTGGACAAAATGGCATCGTCCGGTTAGCTGCGCGGACTTATCGTACGCCAGTGCGTAAAAATTCTTGACGATACGGCTAGAAAGCTCGAGATACCGGTTGACAGTGACATATCGGGATCGAAAAATGCTTGGCGAGATCGGCCGCGACCTTTAAGCGCGGCTACCGATTTTTCAGCCGCGTTTCTGCGCAGCCACAGACGCGATAAGGCGGTTTCCCGCGCGATAAACGCGGCTCGGCACGGGCTGGAGAGAGATCGAGCTTCGAGCCAAGCAAAACGATTATATTTTACGAGGCGACCGAGGAACACGGTCCTCGTTACGCAATCGGGCCACGCTTCCCAGCTGTCCGATGCGATCGTGGCCTAGGATGGGGAGCAGAGGGGCCGCGGTATCGTAGGGCAAAGAAAAACAAGCCCACGTCAAGCGCGTATACATCGATTACCGGCTTGTTTAGATTACACGGTGATACGCCCCACCGTAACCGGGGATCCTCGTGAAATTAGTCCTATTTCCGGGGCTGCACAGTTCGGGGTCGTTCGCTTTTCGCTTGCTCGTTCACACGGATTCGAGGATTAAGTAGACGTCTTCCGCGTATATCGGTACCGTACTCTATGTTGGCGGCAGAATTATAAATCCAACAGCAGGCTCCCGCTCTTCGGTTTCATTCTTTGTTCCCGAGTTTCGCTTTACAGTTCGTAATTCATACGCGTACAGATAACGCGAGCGTTCAGTCAACAGCTATCTGGATCACGAAGCTTGCATCCACTTCCGCGACTCGCAGCTTGCAACGCGAGCGCGGATTCCCAAGTCTCCGGCTCTGAATCTCCTGGACGATACCCAGCGGAGCAGCGCCTAGCATCTCCTTCTTCCCCGAGTAATCAAATTTCCAATTTCCCAGCGAGCAACGGATCCCGCGATAAAATTCCAGAACCCGATACGGCTTCTCCCTCCCCCCCCCCTCCCCCTGGAGTTTCCAGGAGCTTGTAATTACGAATGCTCGGTGAAAGGACGACAGACCGAGAGGAGGAATTTCCGCAGGGGAGCTGGAGAACGATCGCGAGTGGGCGTGTGTCACCAACAGCCCGGGGACAGATCGAGCCAATGGGGAGGTGGGAAGGCGTGGATCCAAGTGGTAGAGCACAGCAAGCGGACGACACGGGAAAGAAGGGGACTCTCGAGCGACACGAGCCGTCCCTCTGTCCCCCTGTCCCTCTGTCCCTCTCGGCTCCTCCGGCGTGTCTGTGTCAGTGATCACGGTCACACGGTCGCCCGGCGGGCCTGGTGGGGTGCGCGCTGGAGGGGTCGTAGGGGAAGCTGGCCCGCGGTGGGGACGCTCGTGCCCGCCCACCGGACGATGGTGGGGACAGCGGCGGCTTGCGCCGACCGCGGCGCATGTGGCGCTTTCGCTGCTACGCGTGTAAAGATACGCGCGACAGAAGCGAGCTCGAGGAGCGATCGTTCCGAACCCCGGCTATTTCCGAATTCACGGCTGAATTAGAAACAGAGGAAACTTCTCAAAGATTCCTGTCCGTTTCACCGCAATTGCCTTCTTCTAAAATCTAAAGCACTTTAACTTCGCTCTAATCAAGCTTCCACTCAGAGACAGCGAAAGGAAAGGCGGGCAATCTATCGGAATGCCTATAAGACATTTTCTTAAATAACGAAGCCCTTGCGCAATGGTTTTCGATACGATTACAGCTGGTTGGAAAAAAAACCGGTTCCAAATCACGCAGGCGCTGGCGCGGTTTGTCGGGCGATGATGCAAGCGCGGAAAGATCGCTGGTCGATTACGAGATTTTCCCCGCTGAAAACTCGGCGCGATTCGCGCTGATCTCCTTTCGTGCGTCAAAAGCTGGGGCTTTGTAACGAGTGGCTAGCAGGTTACGGAATATCTGCCGGTGGGCGCGCACGTAGAGAGCACGGAGTCGCTCGGTTCTACTCGGTAGCTCGTACCTCTCTGTGGCTATGCGCATAAATTTCCTTACGGGGCTTCTTCGTCACGGATCCTGACCACGGACGTCTACTCGAACAAAATGACCGGGCTCGCTCAAAGAAAACTGCGGGGCGGCGAGGCACGGGGAGCGGCTCTGAAATTGCCTTTTAAAAATGCGCGAGTTCTCGTAAAACCTCGACTGGAAAAGTTATGCATAGCTGCGGTTTTTTATGCCGCTCGAGCGTCGCGTCGCGCGCGTCTCGACTCGCTCGTCACTTCGGGAGCTCTGCGTTCATTTATCATTTGATCGTTGCGAAAGGGTACTGGCTGGAACGATCGTGGAATTCCCTCGGAAAAACAGCTTCTGTCTTCCATAAACGTCCCTCGTTCGGCGGGGCTTACGTCCGTTTAACGCGATCCGAGCGGTCCGAGCGTCTCGAGCGATCGACGTCTCTTAATTGTGGCTTTTCTCTTATCTACTGTCACACTATCCCCTTGTTGGCGCTAAGTCCCTCGGATTAGTCTCTCTATCACTGACGACCCACGTGGAACGCCTAATCTTTCCCTGGATGGCCACTCGCTCCGGGGGGCTTATCGTATCGACCCGTTCGACTCTCCGCGGCGGCCGGTGTTGTCGACAAATATCGCGGTGCGCGGTACATTGATTTCCCGAATGTAGGTACACCCTGCCGTGGCCCATTGTTAATCACCGTCCTGGGATTATCGATTTCTGGATTAACACGGAATTTTCAAAATTCCTGATCCAACGCTGTTTTCAGAATTGTGAAAGTTTTGACGGTGAAGAGCGGCTGGTTTGCGGGACGAAACACGGTCCAGGTGATATAGTCGGCGTTATTACCGTCGTGTTCACCGAGTTTCTTTTGACACTTGACATTAAAAGTCACGGTATTCGTGCAACTACGTCCCCCGTCACGTCAGGTTGACGGATCGGCGTGCGCACTCAGGAAATTAGGCAATTTCCGGGCCGTGCTCGCTCGTGTCTGCATTTAATAGCGGCAGCAGTTACCAGTTCGGTGGAGGCAGGCTAGGACGACCGAGCAGTATCGTTACAGGCGAACCTCTTTTCGCATACGTACTCTTCTACGCCAGACCCTGTGTCGGATCGATCGCACCTCTGCCCCGCGCTCGTCACGACTTTCCAACGCAGTCCCTTTTCTCTAGCATCGCGCCTTTCGAACGTACCGAAGACGCTGGCTTCGTGTTTGCCACTCACTAGCTCTGGTAGTAGATTTCGTATTCCTTCGTCAATTCCAATGGAAAAGTGTCGAACGATAGCTACCGTCGACGTCACGAACCTCGAAACCGTCACAAAGCTTGCGTGAAATTGAAAGAAAGATGAAAGTAATAATTAAAAGTGGAAAAATCCTGTAAATATTACCTACGACGAATGGCATTGGTAGCGACGTCAGCGAACGCGCTCAGAGCTAAGCCTCTCTCGACAAGAAACAATTCTCCCGGCCACATATCCCGCCATTACCTCCGCAACACGTGATAAAACGTAAGGGAAACCTCCAACTACTCGCGTCCAGGCGAGTAACTATAATCTGCGACAGTGTCGTGCAGGCAGGATCGTTAGAAAAGGCGTAATGGAGCCCTGTGCGCACGGTGGTCGGTGTTGATAGCCCGGTACGGTGAGAGCGAATCCTGGGGTCACCCCCGGGGTCACTAATGACATACGCAGCCCCTACCACACACCGATGCTTCTCCGTAAACGTACAGTGCCCTTCAGAAATCCAGTTCCACGTCGAGTCGATCTGTCGATTTTCCGCCAGTTGGTATTATAGATTCGAATCAACTACCTACGATTCCATTTTAATTCCCGAATTGCGAGGGTTCTTTCTTTCAGGTGGAGGGAATTGCGTGAGCAGGATCAGGGATGAGCAAAATTTCTATTTAACCCTGTAGGTTAGGAGATGTTTTAAACTTGACGGATTTGGAAGCTCTGGGAATGGGACTCTGCAGCCCCACTAGTCCCTACAAGCTTAATAAAATCTGAAATCTGAAATAATCTGAAATAAAATCTGAAATAACGAATAAAAGTTACAAACATTATTCGTCGCGTGTCGAATAAAGTTAACTCGGGTTAAGGAACGAACGACGAATAATGTTTTAACTTTTATTCGCTATTCGAAATTTGATTTAAATGAAAATTTTGCCCATCTCTGATTAGCGTATTATCGATCGGTTCGATGACCTCTAAGGATGTATATCGGTCTGTTACGAAATAATGAAAAAAAAGAAATTACGTCAACAACGTAGCCCGCAGTTGCCCCCTTTTTCCGGGTCATTTGGTCTGGTTTAGTCGGGGCGCGGGGGTGTAACGTAAATGGAAACCGCGTTACACGATGCCGCGCGTCTGTTCGGCGCAGAATTTCTGAACAATGCTATAGCCCGGTGGAACGCGGCGTCGGAGGCACACCGACGCGATCCAGCCGGGGATACACGCTGTCGGTACAGCCGGGAATGATGCGCGCATCCCCGTACGAAACGCGAACGTGAACGTGAACGTGAACGTGAACGCGAACGCGAACGCAAAAGCGAAACGCGAATTGGCCTCATCAAAGCGAGCAAACAATGCTGGATGCCGCCGATGGCTCAACAACGTGTGGTTAGCCAAATCACCGTACGGCACGTAGCACACCGATGCGCATCGAATGCCGAACAATGCCCGATGCACCGAACAGCCGCCTCCCTCTCGCTTCCCCCTTTTTCCATTTCTCTTCGCCCTTCCGCAGCGGCGGACAGCGCCGCTGCACACGTCCAAGATGCCCGGCCGGACCTCGCGATACCTCCCCCTCGACGATAACCCTTGTTTGTTTTCCACCGAGGGACCTCTGCACGCGGGATAATCATAATCTCAGGCGCGAAGACTATCGCGGCCGGCGCGGCCTGCGCGGCCTGCGCGGCCGCTTTTTACAGCGGATTCGCGCGCGAGCCAGCGAACCGTGACTCTTCCGGAGCCGTAACTCGTGTTCGACTGGTTCCAGGCGCGAGCCGATAATCTTCCTTTTGTTCCTTTCCTCGAGAGCACTGTGGGATCCGGCGATAGCCGAGCTGCGAGGGAGGAATGTCTGTTTGACCCTTTCGGGGCCACCGGTTTGGCGAGTCGTGCCTTTCGAATCGAACTTTCGATAACTGCCACTTTCCGAAGCTTCGTCCTGGGTTCTATGTATACAACTTATAGAATATTGCAACGTTCGGGACTAGCGAAGATCGCGCAGGTGCTGGATTATTCGCTGGTTATGCGCGTCAGGTACGTTTCCCATGCGATGCTGAATAGCTTTGCAACGCTGGTGACCGTTGCTATTAGCTCGGTACCTACCTAAGTAGTTTTTCAATTAATATCGCAAGATGGAAGGAAGCTGTTCCGTGTCGTCGAAGGGGTATCGACGTTGGCTGCACATGTGGAGCAGGTCGACCGGCAGAAGAGCAGTCTAATAAAAATGTTAATTGCACGGCTCGTTAGAAGACCCCCCGCGACGTCTGCTAGGAGTTCAGCCGGGGTCGCCTCGCGGGGAGTCCACGGGTATTTGCCTTTAAACGCTTTTTTCTCCTTTTCGAATCTTTCCGCTCGTTCGATTATTTATCGCAGGCCGGCCCGTCCGCCACGGAATCTGGATTACGTTTCTCCGCTTCCTAGATCGAAGGAAACGCGGTCTTAATGAGATCGCTCGTGCAAAACGCGGCTTGATCGATGCGGACGATCTGGAATACGTCTCGATGATCGATACGGTTGTCATTGTTCTGCTCTATCCTTTTGGGTTTCTCCCTTACTCGCCTAGATATTAAGCGCGCGCGGTATCGATTCAAACATCTGCGTTGATCGCCACGTGAATTATAAAATAACCCGTAGACCACGGTATTGTTTTAGAGGTGCAAATATCAGATTGCACTGGACATTCGACAACTCGAGACCGCGTATCGTTTACAGACTAACGTACACACATCTCTCGAAAGCTCTGCCACTATTTATTCCATTTGGCGCAGCAGCCAGCGCCGACTATTTGCCCACTGTCCATAGACCTGCCGCCATTTCGAGCAACTTCGTTCTTCCCTGACCTCGAAAAAGCTTCTCGAAGCTGGAAAACCAGACAGCAGCTTTCGACAGGGTCTCCGCAAAAGCGCTCTTTCGGCTGGCGCGGTTCCTTCGGGCTTTCTCCTCCCTCGAAAGGGACCGAGCCGCGCGGGTTTTTCTCGCGGAGCCAGACGCGGGCGAACCAGGTTACGCAGACCTTTTTTCCACGGCGGTCGGGCTCGCGCCGAAAACTCGCCCCGGCTCCTCTGCCTCGAAGAATCGTCCGGGGTTGGTCTTTTTGCGACGTAAAGGGTCAACGGCGCTCGAGAGGGGTAGTTCGATCGGCAGGCTTGGTCTTTCAGATGAATCGACGCTGGCCGGCGCGGGCGCTCGGCGCGCTCCAGATGCAACGCATTTTGTTTTTAGGCATTCAGACGTACGTAGACCGCGGCCGACTTAGGCGGAACGCGGTACACACACGGGGCCGAATGCCCGGCGATGAAGGAACAGAGAGGGAGAGAAAGAGGTCCATTCAGGCATTGAGGCGGTTGAACCCTCGGGCGGTGGGCGCTGGTCCGAGCAGCCGCCCTTCCTTTTATACATGTTATATTCCCCGGGTTTTAGGCGCAGAAAACTAAAAAGCTAATTTACTTTAAAAGTATCCGAGCGCGGCGAGAGAGCGCGCTTCATCAAACGGGCCGTTTTCAAAAGGCCACCCCCTCCCCCTCCCCCCTGGGCTAATGCAGCCAGGGACAGATTGGCGGTAGCCGATTCTCTCCTCCTCTCTCTAACTCTCCGCGATACGGTGGCGAATGGTCATTTCGCTGATAGCTGAAACCGATAGCGAAAATGTCCAAACGTGCGCCCCGCATAAAGACGTTTCGCGTGTCTGGCCGCTGTGACCGAGCGCGGAGGGCGCTGCAACAAGGGGCTCCACCCCTATGTTCCGCTGATTTTCCACCAAAGCCGAGCGCTTCCAGAGGACTCTGCCAATTCGTTAATTAACGGATTGCTCGGCCTGGGTGCGCGGATTTCGTTGTCCCTTACGGGCGAAAGAACGCGAGGAGAGCTGGCTAATCTTCTAAATTGACTGTGAATGGGCAAGCGACGACAGGAAGGTGAATCGAATGGATCTGGTAAGAGTTCGTTGAAAAGAGCTCCCCCGATCCGCGTGACGAGTTCCAACGATTTTCGCCGGCCTGAACGCCGCAACAGGAATTGCAGTTGCCTGCAGGAGGACAGGACGGACGGACTGCACGGCCGTTACATAGTCGGTCGCGTTAAACGCGCCATTATACTTGTAAATTCCGAACAATTAGCCGTAATCAAGCACAGGAAACCATCGCAACTGGGTACGCAATTATTTTTAAATAAGATTCCGCCGGACTGTTTCGTAGGACTCGGAACGACCGTGATTATTAATCCGAGCTGTTGGAGATCGTTAGGCAGATTACACACCGGACGTTGCGCGGCTCGTCGCCTGCTCGGCCTCGTCCCCGGTCGCTTCTGCGCAGCTGCATCTCCTTTGACATCGCGATGATCGTCGGGCATCGCGCGCCGGGCCACGCCGAGCCGCGCCGAGCCACGCCGCGCCGTCCTCCTCTTCTCCGTTCCGTTTTCGCGCTCGTTAACGAGCGCCGCACCGCGAATAATTCATGGATTCGCCGCTAAGAAAGTGGCAAGTAATTGCATCCTACGGGGCAGCTCTTGACGCCGCTGAAACGCGATTCGTACGCGAATATTGATGCTAATTACAATGTAATGCTGTCTGGGACGAGGCTGGTCCCTTTCGATCCGCTCGCACAAATTATCCGCTTGCGCTGGCCTCCGGGATTTTTATGGCCGGCCGATACGACGCCGCGCGACGATAATTCCCCTTCATTTTCGGACTTCTGTTCTTCTAATGATTTTTGATCGCTCCATTACGGAGCTCCTGATGGTCGCTTTGTCGCTGGATGGACTACGAGGGACGCGTGGCCGACGGCCCACCGCGAAGGTGATCGGCCGAGGGCCCTAATTCTCGCTGGACACGCTCAACGATTCCGCGGTAATGAATTATGGAGGGATATTTTAATTGAATCTGCGCTGCAGATCTGCGCTTTAGTTGAATCGCGCCGCGATTATCGAGAGCGCGAGGCTTGACGGACCATGGGGCGATTCTCGCGTGTCCCATGCCGTGGAAATACAAATGAAATTTATCGTTTCCATGATCCAGGAAAGTTTGCTCTGGCCAACAAGCCCTCGAAATATTTACTTGGAGTTGAAAAAACCGAACAGCGGAGGAAAGAAGGGAAGCCAGCCGTGGCGCAATCCCACTATCGGCTTAGCGCGAAGTCGCGTGAAAAAGCGAGCGAGCAAAAAGTCGTCGGCGGAACTCTGTCACTCTTGTTTGCCAAGGCAGCCAATCAGCCGGAGCGTGAAAAGCTCGCGGAACTTTTAATCGACGCCCGCCTTCTCGGAGTCTTCTTTCCCCGATGACGAAGTGGCCAGCTCGTTCTTCGGCCGAGCAACTTTCATCCTCCGATCGGCCCTAATTTAACAAAAACACCGCCGAGCAGTCGGCGGCATTTCGCGAAATTCAAGCCGCGAGAGACGCTCCGAAAAGCTTTTTGATCTTCCTCCTTATGGAATTACTCCTTATCGGAGAAAGCGGCGGAAAAGCACGGCGCGGGTCCGTTTATTGGAAAACCACTCACCCGAACTTGTATGTCCAAGTATCGTTTATATGAACGAAGGAATATTGAACGGAGGGGTAGCTTCGGTATATCGAGATATTTTGTCCGAGGATGAAAATGAGCGCAGTTTTAAGTGTTTCCTTAGTGGTTTATGGCGGTTCTGTAATAGAGACAAGTTTCGGGTAGGTGTCTTCTCCTCTTTAATGCCGGCGAGCTCCATGGACCGAAATATCGATCCCACAGTTCTATACCCCACGGTTCTGAATTACCCCTACGTAGGAAAGCAGAGTGACGTCATACCACATATCCCTTCACTAGGTCAGTATGCCGGTTTTCGAAACGTAGGCTGCGCTAATTCATGGTTTTTTCACTTTCTTACATGCGAGTTAACTTGCCAACAGATTCTATTCAGTGTGAAATTCCACGTTCGGGAATTCGGAAGGCATTTTACCATTTGTTACCGTAGGTACGTTTCGTTCGCGTACCTTCTACTGTTTTTTTGGCTGTTGAAATTTAATATTTAATCTATACTTATAAGAGAGAGTAGGGTAAACACGATGATAATAAAAACGATGTTCCCTCTCTACTAGCTAATAGTTTAGGTCGTATCCAACGCCTAGTAGAAAGCAATGAATACAGAACGCTCGTGCTAGTCAAGATAAACACAATTTATCTAGCTAAGAAAAAAAAAAGGTTTAAAAAATGACCTTCGCTATTTTTTTCAATGTTCCGACCAATTACAATTTCTTTCTAACGTTGTAGCAACATTTGTTATCGGTGCACCATTGAAGTCGCGCTTTCTGTGCGACTTCTGCGATATTTAGCACTCTGTTCGTGAGTATCCCGCGGCAGTCGAGTAATCACGAACACCAAGGCTTTCGTTTTTCCACTATAAAGTTGTTTTTATCAAAATTTTTCAAAAATTCGTCATCGTACTTTATAGATGTTTGTACATAAGAAACAAATTCATTTCTCATATAGTTTTCGTTTTGTTTGCTTTTTTTGCTTAGGTGTTCGCAATTACCCTACTCTCCCTTATAATTGTTGTGTCACTGATTCATAACGGTCCAGCCCAAACCGCTAACCCTGGAAACATGAAATTCGGATGGTGCTCGATAAGCAGGGACTTTTCGAAATTCCAATAATAATAATAATAATAATTTGATTCTATTCCGATTCATAGGAACTGTGAAACTTTGCACACCAGGTGCGATCACCTACCTGAATGAACGTTAGTCGTTTCTCAGCATTCAGCCTCGATCTTGATCTTCGCTGCAAATTCTTCTCACAGTGTCGACGCTGTTCGAGTCAAGGATAATTTTGTCTGCACTTTCGTACGCCATATCTAGCCGTATTTATCGTGGAGGAAAACGATCGATTCATACCCACGGAGGATTCGACGGTATTGACAATCCACGATTAAATCGATCGAGAGGGAGGAAATGATGTCCGGAGGCTACCGAAGCAGAGCCAGGGGGGTCTTGATCGGTTTACGCAGCGTCACGCTGGTTTAAGTAAATAAGATCTTGCTACCGAAAAGAGAAGACCACGCAGGCCCGGAGGAGCGATTTCGAGGAATCGACTTGGTACGATCACACGATCCACTGTCCCGCGGCGTTCACGAGTCCCTGTTCCCGTTTCGGTTTCCTGGAACGCTCGGGGAACGCCGAAGATCGGGAGATACACGACCACGATCCCTCTCGTCATCGAGACGCCAGCTTTTTGAGGATCGATTTATGGAAAGGCAGCGGCTCTCGGTCGATTTCCGATCGGGAATTTACGAGTATGGCTTAGAGATCGATCTTCATGGCCATGGATCGTAAGGGGAACGACTGATGGAACGATGAGACGGGGTAGTTTATCGATCATTTTGCTCCGAGGCGAATTTGCTAATCGGGTTTTGTATCGCCGGAATGTGTAATCCATTGAAAACGCGAATAAAAACACGAAAGTTATTTTCCGATATTTGGGGACTCGGTTCCAAAGATTTATTATAATACCAAATGGCTTTTACCCGTACAAGTGAAATAAATATATAGATAATTTTAACAATCACAGCTTGTAGCTATATTCCACCGCTAATCAGAAAGTAACGCCACGAGCATGGAAGAATTGCCATTGTATCGGGGAATAATCGCGGGTCCGATATCCGAGAAAGGCCGCTCCACGCGGGCAGACATTTCTTATCCCCGGATATCGATTGCTCGCTTCCCAGCGGCAACCCTCGAGAGCGGGTGGAAGCGGGAAGGGCGAAGGGCGAGAAGAAGGGTGTTCTTAGCAGGGGCGGTGTGTATCGCGGGGGCATTACTTTTATTCCGTGTCATTTGAGCCCACACACGCCCTACCCCGTCGAACACGACCCACGGATGCAATAGATTTCTTTCCAAGTGGTTCCTCGGCCCTCGAACTACGGCACGACGACGTAGTAAGTCCTCGGGCGTCTCGTATCTTTCACCCCCGTCGATACACTCCCGTCTCCGTCGACTTCCTTTTGTTGTCGTAAATTCGAAATGGGCTGCGGCGATGGTGCTCCAGGGCTACCAACGGCTCTCCTCGGCCATCGAGCGCAAGGTGGATGACTGGTCACGTTGCTCCACCTGTAATTAATCGCACGGTGTAACTGCTCAGCGTCGATTGCGTTCTTTAAGGGGGGACGCCTACATAGAGCGGTCGAAACAATGCGCTTCTTTGGCATTTTTTTCTAGAAAAACCGTTACACTTTTATTAATAACTATTCGTCTATTGTTAAGAGTACATCTAAAGGACAGTTCAGTATTTTTTGCGTCAAAGAATATTAAAAGATTTGAGAGTCATAGGCGATGGATGAGCGGGATGTCCTTTTTTTAAGCGTTTTGCTGGGACCATCGTAGCTCGTAGCAGAATCCTCTGAAATCAAGACTTGGAATAGTTTTAGATAGAGTATGAAATTATCTAGACGCTATCGGAGGGATTTAATTTTTTTCTTCTTAGTTTTTTTACACGCCAAAAAAGGAACAACATTTTTTGTGAAAATCGATGGCTGAACTTTGCGGCTCCGCCGTTTTGTCTTAAAATAATTTTTCCAAAATCGGGCCCGACAGCGCATAGATAATTTCATACTCTATCTAAAACTATTCGAATTTTTCGGATATCGCCTATAACTCTCAAATATTGTAATATTCTTTAATGCAAAAAATACTGAACTGTCCTTTAGATATACTCTTGACAATAGACGAATAGTTATTAGTAAAAGTGTAACGGTTTTTCTAGTAAAAACCTCCCTGAAAGAGGGGGATGAAAATTCCACGGTTGGCTTTCTGCGTTTGGAGAAGAAAGACACTCGGCACAGGGTGCACGCTATCTTGCAATGGCCCACGGTGCTAGATAGAGCGAGACGCGTGCCTAATCGATAGTTTCGCAAGTGATTTAGCAGAAAAGCGTTACACTTTTACTCGGCTCGTAAAAGCCCATCGTTGAATACGCAAATGGTGGGCGAAAGGGAGTAGGGTAGGACACGTAGAGACGGCGAATCGGTCCCACCGGTGGCAAATCTCGTAACGAGAGCTCGTATCTCGGCGGATCTTTATAGCCAGCAATTACGGCCGGTTCCGGTGGCGGCGCGCGCGCGCACGCTCCGGAAAAAGCTGGCAAGGAGCACGAGCTCCGCCGCTATGACCGTGGAATTATATAAAGATGAAAAGTTAATGGTAGGACGGGAGCAGAGAGGGGCAGAGAGAGAGAGAGAGAGAGAGAGAGAGAGGGAGAGAGGATACGGAGTATCGGCTTCTGCCCTAACCCTCAATCACTGGGGCCTCTTATGACCGCCCGCCACGATCCACCCGGGGAAAATTCTGGCGATCGTGGGGCATGCGACATCAAATATGCAACGCCCTCGAATCTACGATTATGCGGCCCGCTGGAGCCCGAGCGGAGGCTGGAAAACGGCTGTTTATGGGACGCGGTTTGTCACGCGGGACGATACGGGATACAGCTCTATCGGGGAAGCATCGCGAGAAGCTGCGATGTGATTCCACGTAAATGCCGTCTGTTCGCCATCCCGTGCAACCCAATTCTATGCGCTCCACCCCAGCGTTCTGTTTCTTTAGGGTGATGCTTCTACCGGGATATCGATCGACACCCTAACCACGGAGAGTCCAGGAATTCGCGTTCTTGGTACTCGGACAGTGACGTTACGATTCTAACGAAGGTTAAGATCGTACCTAAGTAAATTGTTGAGCATTGAAAAGTGAAGCGAGTAATGACCGATGATATTATCCCACGGACGGATTCTCTGGGGGTGATAAAAATCTGGAGCAAGAAGGATCGAGGCCTTGCGAGTGTTTGGAAGGTTCGCGTTTTCCGCGCATCGAACGCGCGTCAATTCGCCAGAACGTTTAATGGGACGCGTGATGGCCGACGAACGCCAAGTTCCAAGTACCAACTGCCGGGACGTAACCTATCGGAGGGCTGAATAATAAATGCGCGGGACACGGCCGGTCACGCTACCAAGGAACACTGGCTTGTCACTCGAAATGTCAGACGAGAGACGTCCATGGGCCTGCGGACTACGGAGCCTATTAATTAATGAACCAGCCGCCATTGCTGCCGGCAGCAAACATCTGGCCCGACGTAACACGACCGACGGACATTTTCTGCCAAGACGTGCCGTGCTGCTACCCAACAGTGCCATCGGTCGCTGCTAATTATACCCACGGAATTACCCTTTGAGCCCTCGGGAAAATCATCCGAGATTTCAATTACCTACCCGCTCGATCCGTCGGGAGCTGATTGCCCGTATCGTTCCTCTTCTTCCGCGCGTAATTCTGACGGAACTCCACGCAGAACCCGAGGATCATTCTTTTCCGTTCGCCTATCCAGGAGTTCATGACTCACGAAACGTTCCGCATGCATACGGGAAAGGGGGCACTAAACGCCTTCGCGATATTACGTATACCGTAGGAGGGGGAAAAAAGGGGAGCGACAAAACGCTCCGCGATTTCAATTACGCTTTCGCCTGGCGCACCGCCGTCAGATCGCATCTAATCGGAGATTCTTCCGCCATTAGCTGTCGGCGGTGGCAGGGTAAACGACACCGGAAACCGGATGGCTGCGGCGCAGCGATTCCTAGGGCGCGAATACGGCCGCCCCCGGGCGCGATACGTAGGATAGGTAACTGCGGGGCCGATTCTTCCGAGTCGGCTTATTCAATGAGACCTTGGGACCGTCATGCGTCTCGAGTCAGCTTCCGTGAGAAACGCCGGGGACAAAGTGTGCATGCTGCTCCTGTGCACGTACAGGCGAGGAGGGAGACGGAGAGAGAGAGAGAGAGAGAGAGAGAGAGAGGGAGAGAGAGAGAGAGGGAGGGAGAGGGAGAGATTCGAATCGACGCTGGAAACACAGCACGGCGGAGGACGTGTTCCACGTACGTTCGCGTAATGTATGCAGATTGCCACGGAGTGCCATTATATGTCTCTTTCGCGCGTGTACCCACAACTCCTCGGCCCTTCTCTTCCTCTCTTCCTACAGCCTTCAGCCCCTATTCTTCCATCCTCGCCTTTGCTTTTGCTTTCCTCCGCGGAGCTGGGGTACACGACGCTGCCCCGCGATCCATTCCTGCGGAAAGCGCACCGCGATGCCACGATAATTAGCCTTGATTACGCAATAATCGCCGACGCCGGCCATGTTCGTTGCAGGCAGAGCCTCTTCTGGCACGTCGAGCTGCGGAGGGACTCGGCTACGGTCGACCCAAGGGGTTAACAGACTTGCCGTTCCTCGGTGGAATTGCTTCTTAGCTTTTCTTGGTCCTTTAAATGTCCAATCGAGGCAATCGATGACACCCTTTCTTTTTTATTCTGAAAGAAGGTTCCAGGCGGAGGTTTTGGCGTAGAAGACGGTCGTACGTCGTTTAAAGTGCAAGCGAGCTATAATGTCCCGCGTTTGTCAGAGGTGAGCCCCGAAATACGGTGGGCTGGCTCGCCGTGGGCTAGTTAAAGTTGGCAAGGGACTCGGATACCGCAGAAGGAGAGCTGCGGGAAGTCGTGAGGACAGAGACGGAGTCTGGCCGCCGCAGATTACTTAGGTAATTGGTAAATACGAGGGTTACCTTCCAGTTTTCACCAAGGGGTTGCCGGATGGGCTACGAAGTAAGATGCCTCGCGGCTTCCCTCCGCTCCTCTTGCGCTCCCTCTCCCTATCCAGGCCCCCTCGCAGGATATTCGCTTTAAGGGGGGAAATGAGCCTTAAAATTGTTTAAAGCGGTCGGAAGAAGGGTCCCGGATCCCCTTGGCCTTCGCGCAGGATGTAGCCCAAAGCCTTGGGGAAACCTCGACACTTGCCGCGACGCGCGTCCTTTCGATCCACGGACAGGACGATAAAAGTCACCTCCCGATCGCCGCGATTCATCCCGTCTATGCAATGAATTTTCATGAGCTCTCAAGCAAGGCTCTCTCCGGCACGAAACGTGGTCTCGGCTAGGTCTGGCGAGCTGAAAGATTGACGTCCACGTCGATTCCGACCGCATCAATTATTTCCGCGGAGGCTTGTACAACGTGGTCACTTGTCGGGGAAAAATGAGGATTCCATTGGAGGGCTCCGTGAAAGTCGATATCCAATGGCATCGAACGGAAGTATTAGTTTTTCTCGCCTAGATGTATTTGCAGAGGAAACTGGATATCGGTTTATGCATGTTTACGGAGCCGTTCGGTTATCGATGCTTCCCCGTGGTATTTCCCGCCGACGGAGCTACTTCGATTCATCGAATTATCAGTTTGCCATCGAGATTTCAAAGAATTCCTCTGGCCCATTGGCTATCGGGCAAACGCGGACTACTAAATACCCGGAATAGCTGGGCGGGTATCTGTTCGTCTTGCTAGCTCGTCCATTTAGGTACGCGGCGTTTGTTAGACGCTCGAAGAAAGATTTTCCCAGAGGGACAGGAGGCAGGACAAAGTGGTGAGAAAACGACGACGGCGCTCGCGCCGTCGTCTCAGTGGAAACGGAAAGGATTACGAAGGAAGACGGCCGACTTGTAATTTCGTTTTCCTCGTGGAGGCTTCCGGCTCGGCCTCTTAATGAATAGTGATTAATTGCCGGTGCTCTGAGACCGACTCGCTGCCATTAAACCCGTCAGAGCCGATTCCGTCGAAATAATTACCGGCACTCGACTCGCAGCACGCACGCGCTCGCTCGCACACAAGCTCGACAAATCGCGGTAGCCTCGATCCTCTTCCTATTCGTTCCCCAGCGTGGCTAATTTTTTAATTGCACCGCGGCCGGCGCGGCGGATAGAGGGAGCACGCTCGTGTGAACACGAGCGACCGTACCGATCGCTCGTCAACAATGTATCGCTTTATAAACGCACGCGAGCGTCATTGCGCGCCAACTGCTACGATTATTGTTAGGCGAACCGTAGGCACTTCCGACGCGCTACCGTGCTTACTCCGCCTCTAGAGTCGATCAGATCGAAATTACACCCAACACTCGCGAGCATCTTCGAACTCTTCGAGAAGCCGAGTCGAGGACTTCTTCGTTACCTCCTGTAAACAGGTCCGCAGAATTTACAGTAAGCGGAGACACATACCTAAGCAGATATTTTAACTGGTGCCGTTATTACGTCTCGAATGCGATTTTATATCGAGGACTCGCGGTCGTGAATTAGTTTTATAGGTGTATTTACCGGGACGTTTGTACGCTTCGCGACTTCGAAGCTAATTGCTATCGCTAGCCCACTCGACGGAGATCCTCTTAAGAGCTCCCAGATTGATACAGGCCGAGGATCCAAGGCAGGCCGGATATTTCGGCGCTCGAGAGGGTGAAACCGGAAGTAGATTCTCGTGCCTTTCGATGGAGCCGATCTGGATAACCGTGCCTCGGTATATTTATACACTGGAGGAGAGCGCCCCGCCATATTGCCTCCGTTTGCTGTTTGCGCGAGTGAGAATCTCGGCCATTCGATTGCTACGCGCGATTCTTGGGACACGCCAAATCGATCGCTATTAGACAGTCGAGCCTAAGTCGAGTGTACTTTTACTCGGGAAAAGCCATGGCGTTCCGTTTCACCGCCCGAGTCGCAGAAGAAACGGAAAAGTTTGCTCGATGAAAGTTCCGACATCGTTCGGGGTGATCGGTTCTCTGTCGGCGAGGACGTCAAGGATAATTCCACGTCCGCGAAAGTAACGACTTCCGAGGATCAGCCATAAAGCAGCGGCAGTTTTACCGAAAGCCACGAACTCGGCGGAGTAATATAAATTTGTCGGGCGTGTTGCGATATCAGGCCGCTCTGCCGCTCTGCCGCTCTGCCTCTCTCTGGCTGTCTCTCTCGCCCTGTTCCTCTTTTGAACGGTGCCCCACGATCGTGTGCCGGTCTCGCGAGGTACCAGCTCGCTCTCTTTGGTCATTATCCTTTTATTACCGGCGCGTTATTTAGAGAGCCGATCCTTGGGAGCGTTTCATACTCGCGGCCGATCGCTCGACTGGAAAACGACCCATACGGGCGCGCTGCATCATCGCTGCAACGCCCGCCGCCGCTGCATCCTCGTAAATAAAATACCGTTCGATCGTGCAGCCCTTCCTCCTGCCCTGCCGTCCCTCGCCGTCGCGCTATTTACGATTTACGACGGCACGCCGCCCTCCGAACTTCGTCTAACGACACACGTACTTTTTTTACTGCCTACTCGCCGGAGTAGTCTGACTACCACCGCCCGTACTACTGCGCGCGGGCCTCTGAAGAACGCTCCCAGCGCATCCCCGATGCGTTTCCGCTTATTCGGTACGCTTGCCCGTCAGAGGGCTCACCGTGGATAGCAACTTTCCAGCCAGCAGTAATTCCGATCAGTGGCAGCGTTAAAAGTCGGCTAACAAGTTTCGGGTTGTCAAATATTTTCACATAGATTTTTAATGTCAAAACTTGTTTGTCATACTTTTTCACTGTTTTATCCTCGTACCGCGACACCTTAGTATTATCCTCCAAAAAGATTCATCCCTCTGTTTTATTTAGAATGCTATCCCAAAAAGAGTACAGTTTGTCCCACTGTGCGGCCGCCTTCTATGCTCGCGTGTCTGCCCATTACCCACTATTTCTACTTACCCGTTTCTAAACGTCACAGAGGCACGAGTTGCCAAATCAACGAAGCTTTCTTTCTCACGTTTCACATCCCGTTTCTCGTTGCGCTGCGAATTACATAGTGCCACGGGGTGCATAAATGGTTGACGCGCCAATATCGGCATAAAGTAAAGCACCGTGGAGTGGGAACGAATAAAACGCAATCAGCCGTTCCTCTAGCCAAGCCATATTAATTATTACCTGTACCATGCCCGTTGCCACGAATGCAATTTTCTCGTTAAAAATAATAAATACCTGTTGCGCGCGGGCAGCAAAAAAAAGCATAGATAAAAGTAGGAACTGTTAAGTGCGTGCTCCTGCCCGCCCCTCCCTTAGACGCGCTGCCGACGGAAAAATAGGCATCGCCAGCGTGATAACGGGATCCCGTGCGTTTGCTCATTATCAACGGTATTACGAGGCTATTCATTCAAATTTACTCCGATTCCGACCGGGAATAAACTCGCGGTTCGCATACCACAACCGTGACTCACGATGTTACCGCGACTCAATTAACCTTGCCTCGGTGTACACTCTCGAGCAACATCCGCCAATACAGGTGGATGCATTTTTATGTCCTTGCGAATTAATCCAGCCTTCGCACCGATTCTTGTTCACGACACAACCGCGATGACACTTTAGACAGTTAACCCCAGGCGCAGGGGTTAGTTGCGTTAGCCGAGCGGGGTGCATCGTGAGCCGGTATTAATTGGCCGTGAGACGGAAGTCGTAAAAATGCAGCGGCGCGGTGTTGCGAATACGTAGAGACGCGTGTACCGAAGGCGAGTATCACGCGATCCCGTCTTCCGTGGTCTCGGGCAGAATTTTTCCGAGGGACGTTATTGCTTCGGAAGCAATTATAAGTACGGTAGCTCCGGACAGAATTGCATACCGGTGCACACCCCGGCGATCGCCCGGTCTATAATTGTTTCGACGATTCCTCTCGAGCTCGCGAGCACAGGCAATTGCACCTGCTTTGATTTTGCTCGCTTTTTGTGGGAGGGGCGATCGCCTTATTCCCATCCATCCCCGTGACCTCAAGCACGCAACCTCGAGATCCGATTGATACGACCCCGCCGCCGGCTTCAATCGTTTCATCGTCGTCCCTGAATCCTTCGCGCCAACCATTTTCTCGCGAATTTTCCTCTTCTCCCTTCCACTGCCTTCGATTCGTCCACCAGTGGTTATTCAAAATCCATTCCTGAGATTGTTCAAGATATCTGTGGCAATCTAAAGGGTCTTGGAACGGCACGGTGGTGAAAGAAGGTGGTCTCTAAAGAGGCATGGGGATGGGAGGATCTCTATTCTCCATCCGAGCTCTGATAATAAGCGCGATAAGTATCGACCACTCTATACAAGCTTGTATCGACGATGTCCCTTCGTGTACTAACTCTAGTTTCAATACCAACGAGAGTTCCCACAAACTTCTATCACCGCGGTAGAATCGAAGCCAATTCATGGCCGAGCTATTACCAAAGAATTCCCCAGAAAATAAAACAACAGCAGCATCCGCACAATGTAGCATCGAGACGCGCGGCGTAATTACAGCAGGCAGGCCCGTTTACTTCTATTCCCGGGAGCCGTCCCGAGGGGGGCGGAGGACCTCGGAACGTGTCCCGAGGAGTACGCGCGCGAGTGCGGCAAGACGATCGTGGAGCGTGCGAAAAAATCCAAGACGGTCAGCCGCTACCGATCTGAAAATCGTTCGGTAATCGCAGGTTGCGCGGTGCAGGGTAGCGCGATCGGCGTGCCGAGCACCACAGAGAGAAAGGGAGAGAGAGACAGAGAGAGAGGCCAGTGCGTGCTCCTCGAAGCACAGGCATAAGCGACAATCGCCGGTTCCCAGCGGCTCGCTGGACGACCTCTCGGCCTCTGGAGAACGGCCGCGCCCACCGCGCCGACAATTGCACCGACTCCACGTTGCACCGGCTGCATCACGCTGCACCACGCTGCACCACGCTGCATCGCCACCGTCCGACAGCGACCGTGCTCTCGCGAGTGCACACTACGACACCACGATCACCGATCGCGACCTTCCCCTCCAACACAGAGGCAGGTACTTTCGGACAACGGTTTACGAGCTCGCGAACTACGCTGGCGTCCATGGGTCATTGGCAATGATAGATCCAGAGCGACGATTTTCGTTTTTTTGCTGATGTGCTGAATCAGTATTTTCCAAATGTAGTACCGAATGGGTATTAGTTGGAAAATAGCACTGTGCTACGGTGAAGTTTGCAGACACCGTGATATTCCCAGGGAATCGAAAATGCTCGAGCACTCTGTCTCGTCTTGTTTCGCGACAGCAGGTTTTACCCACCAGGCTGAAGGAACTTGTGGTGTTTCCAACGGGGAGGAAAATTTATAACGTGGTTCGCCTGATGTGGAAACCTGAAGCTCGGTCTAAGAGCCTCTTACTACATATCAATCGTGGCGAATAAAAATGATTACCTGAAATTTGATGCGACGCCATTCTAAAACGAGCAGCACGCTTTCTAGCTGTAATTATTGAAAATGTGACACTCGTTATCCGACGTTTACATAATGGCCAGACCTACAGCTCGATTTAGCGAACGACACCTTCGGGACTGGAAATAATGCCTTACAAGGGGACATATCGAAGCGACGATCGCCGATTTTTATGCGAGTTTGGCAGAAAGTAGTTGTTCCAAAAATATATGGCACGTGTTCTTTCTTGTCGGCTGACATTTGTGTTGAAGGGGTGAAAACAGCTGTTAAAGTTAAGGTGTGAGAAACGTGTTTGGTCGAATATCTTGGAAACTACTAGAGTTAGGAGCACGGGGTGAATGGCAAAATTGTGTATTTCCTAATAAGGAATGCAGCTTTGCAAACAGATTGCAAAAAATCAGTTTTCCTTTAATGTATTATTTAAACAAACGGAAATTTTTCGAATCTGTTTTCACAAATGTACTCCCTTATTAGAAAATACACCATTTTTCTAGCTCTAGTAGTTTCCAAGATATTCCACCAAACATGTTTCTCGCACCTCAACTTTGAGGGCTATTTTCACCCCTTGAACAATTCTGTCAGCCGATAAGATGAAACGCGTGTTAAATACTTTTGTAAAAACTATGGGCCAGCAATGTCGCATGAAAATTGGCGATCGTCGCTTCGATATGTTCCCTTGTTAGTAGCCTGATGGTATCTATTCTAAAATTCAGAAAAGATCGCGAAGAAGTTGGAATAGTTTCCACTGATGCAACCTCGAATTCCCGCTACGGCGAAGAATCAAAATCCCGTGTAAACCGTTACGTGAATCGACCTGTAGAAAACGCAACTTCGTGGTTGGCGCACAGTGTTGCAGCGGCGGTCGACTCCGCACGTCTACGCGATGCAATTTTCAAGATCTCCGTGTGCTTGTCGAACAAGATACCCCCGATTCATTATCGACGCTCGGTCGTCGTTTTACTCGTTTTCGTCGCTAACGATCGTAATTTAAGATTAAGTATCGGAAAGTGTGTGTTCCATTGGGAATCGCCATTTACCCGATGCAATTTCAGACGAGAAAAACGCGTGTGAATCTATGGTCGAACGGCACGACCCGGCTGTCCTTTCGAATCGCGTCTCGATCCCGTTACCGCGTAATTTTCCCTTAATACACGGAACAGACCGTTACGCGGAATCCCAATTCGTGTTATCATTAATTGATTACGAATGGGACACGTGCCCCTGAAATTCATTTAATACCAATTTATGGACTTGAATGCGCGTTTCGCGGAGTTGGTTTATCGAACAGTTTAGTAAAATTCGATTCCGTGTGAAATCGATCTGCGTTTCCTATCGCGAAACGTTTCCCAGACTTCGTCCATTGAACAGAGCATTTCGAAATCACGAGACAATTGATGCCTTGCCCCAGTGCCGCGAGAAATAAAGCAATTTTGAAGCGTTATGCATCGAACGCGCCTACGTAGGGAACGAAATGTCGTGACGCAAACGAGTCCTTACGATTCGTTCTGTGAACGCGTGGAAACGATCGCTGGAATGGCAATCGATGAATTTTAGGGGCCTGATTCCGCGATACATCAGCGAGTTTCGCAATATGATTGACGCCCATCAAAAAGGCGAGCCCTGGGAGCAAACGGGGCAGCGGATCGCTTTGTCGAGGCTGCAGACTGGTAATTCTTATAGCACGTGATGTTAACGTGTCCATAGGTTGTTATTTACATTTCACAGGAAATATCTAAGCCGGAGATCTGGCTGATTTACAGCGTTCTCACCTCCGTTCGAGCAAACGAACTCGCTTCGTTCCCGAGACTTTCCGATATTCACAGTTTACTCAGAGGTAGGCACACTGGGGTCAGTGACTCTTCGAAATGATGCAGAAACGCTGAAAGAAGTAACAGGTCTCGTTTACCCGAAGTGGTTCGTTTCGCTACCCAAGCAGGCAAGCGAATCAGCTCGAGGACTATGCGCATGGTCCTAGATGAGCTTAAGATTCCAAGGAGCCGCGGATTCGTTTGCGAAACGAACACCGTGTCGGGACTGTAGAATTCACGCGCAATACCCGCGCAATACCCGCGCATTTTTCCTGCCGCGGTGTGCAGAAGCAAATAGATCGAAAAGTCCAGCTGCCGCAGACGGGCGGTGAAAGCCGTGCAAGTGGTACGAGCGTGCTTGGCGTCCTTTGCCAGGATTTCTCTTTCACTTAGGGAGAGCTTCTTCGGGATGCCCCGCCTCGACTTTAGCCTCTACTACCACTGCTTCGAAATGTGTGCAGGAAAGTGCGTTTAATTAGGCCAATCGACGAACTAAAACACGATAGAAGGATACACGGTGCCAGGGACCACGGTGCCTTCATTTCTTAAAGCAATCAGGGTTACAGAGTGCAGTAGCAATGCCACAAGATGGAAGTCGTTCTTCATGGAGCATTGCCACAGGAAGAAAGCTGCCGGTTTTCCAAGAGTGGTGGTCCGAGCCTAACGACGGCTGGTCATTTCAAGTTTATTGCAAGGGCGTTCTCCGCCGAGATGAGGGAGACCGCGCGGCCGCCTAATGCATCGTCAAGTGCTAATTACAGGCTGCGGTGTGTTTGCCAGTAGTAGCGAGGATTTTTATGAAGGTTGCATATCACTTCTTCGTCCCCTCTTTGACTATCCCACTACGGATACTGTTTGCCTCCCTTGGTACAGTTCGACTGCTGTGAGACTTTGTTCCTGGATCCCGTCGGGAAACAGGTGTCCAAATCAAGGAGTAGATAAAAATGAAAAAGAGCATTGGAAGCTGCAGAGCTCTGTGCATGGAGCCAGGATAATAATCGGTGGCGTTGGAAAGGCCGCAAAGTGACGGGTGTCCGAAGCGGGGTGTAAATCCGAGTGTAGGTCGTCCGAGGGGAACGTATTCTAGGCGATGCTCTGGCATTCGGCAAAGGGGCAGCCCGTACTGACCGTACTTCATTACCCAGAAGGGCCCCCGAGCCTCACGGGTCATCCGTTATCATTTTTACAACTGCCTCCATTCAACAATGTCGAATAAACTCCGTTAGGTATTGGCCTGGCCCAGTCCACAAGGGGATCCAGAAGAGGCGTGCTTTTAAACCTATCGATCGCATCGCGATTCCTCGCTTCCGCCCGGAATTTATCGCGTTCTCGTGACGTGCCTCGGGCTCGGTGACGTTCCCCGAATTTTCCATCTGCCGGAGGTCGAGTACAATAGCAAAACTTTCGAATTCCTTTCCCACGCACGGTGTTCCGGGCATGGGTGTAGGTATTCTTTTTCACTTTCGATCCACCGCTGGGTTCCAGCTTTTAACTTTCTCTACTCCCCGTGCTGCTTACCATATTTCAGCAGCAGAAGATAGCTCCATATTACCCGTAGATCCGTCATTGTTCCCTGAACGGAGCTTCTTCGAGAGCGTTCGATCTTCGGAGGTCAGACGGCTCGCCCTCGAACAAAGATGCGGCGCGCTGTTCGGTCCTTCCGTGCGTGCGGCAGTAACGAGAACAACGAACTCCGCTCGTCTTACTCCCTCATCGGTCTGCTCGTCCCCGGGTGTTCCTGCCCCTCGCCACCGTCAGAGGAGAGGCTGCCGTGGAGTCATTCGTTACGAGGCCGCGAACAAGAGCAATAAACGTGTCGGAGTGCAGTAACGGGTGATACGTACGACGTGAACCACGGCCCCCTCGACCTTCGCTTTATAGGTCTACTTCGGCACGACCCCCCCGAGACTCGATTTGTCAACTCGTTAGTGGAACTCGTTTAACCCCGGGGCCACGTTTCGTGCCATGGGCGCTGACCGTTCCATCGCGTACTCCCTCTCGCTCTCCCATTCCCTCCTTTCTGCCCACCTCCGCTCGCCACCCTTTTCCCTCTCGATAGGCTCGAGCTTTCTGTCGCAGCGAGGCGCGCGATCGAGGCTCTAAACTTGAAATTTATCTCGTGTTGGCCCGTCACTCTTACCTAGGCGTTTATTAACACTTTGACCGTTTCAACCGGGCACAGCAAAGTGAAACGGGCCGTTCGGGACAAACCGGTTTAGAGCTGAATTTTCCTTGGTTGTAGCAAAGCTTGCTAAGATACGTAGAAGTTACCGTGGAGTACGCTTCCAGATTTTTCCACATGGTAGACGCTGCCCAGGGACGAAACGATTCTCTCTGTCGACGACAGAGAATGCTCGTAGCATCGGGTGTTTCGGGCTCTTTAACGGGGTGCTCCAGTTATAACGGCCCCGGGTGCCACGGTGACGGATGTCGGACCGTACCCCATTACACGGAATAGAGAGCCATTGGTCACTCCGGCGGAGCGTAGCTCAAATTGACGAATGGTAATGAGTTCGCCTTGTTAAAGCGACTACGCGCCGCTCCTCCGCTTTCGTACCGCTCGACCCCGACCCCCAACCGTCCCGGGGTCGTTTCTGCCGGAATTAAACTTCGATAGACGCCGCGGCCGCACCTGCCGATGCGCCGCGCCGCTACCAAGGGGTTGCAACCACGATTCATCGTCCACGCAGAGATTAACGGCTAGAGGAGCGCGCCCTGCGCGGCAAAAACACTGGCCACGATTTTTTCGGGAAATTACCGACTGAACGGCCAGCCTTTTAATTGGAGGGCCACCAAGGGGGAGGAACTGCAGTGGACTTGCTCCATCGGTTCCTTTGATCAGAGAGATGGGGAAACTTCTGGAACCTGATAATGGAGGGAAAAATTGCCTGAACCTGCGCGATTGAGATACCGTACTGGACGGTTTGTGACATACAGAATATAAAGAATGCTGTTAGTAAAAAAGTAAAAAAGGTGTAATTTTTAGGAAACGAAAAATTGTCGTCCAGTACCGACCAACTATTAAATTAGTAGATATTTAGGCTTAAATGATTAACGATGTTAATAAAAAGTTACCTAAAGAAAAAGAGGTATAAGTAATTTCTCCACTCAGGATTATCTGAAGCAAAATACCCGAAAAGATTCCTATATAACCTATATGAGTATCGCTATCGCCCGTAGCTCAATTAACAATTTTTCTTGAAAAATAATAAAATGGCACCGATACGAAGAGAAAGTTTAACAAAACACACTTTTTATCGGTTATTTTTCGATATCAAAGTTAGAAATCCAAAACTCCATCCCTTGAAGCATAACGATACTTCCTCCTAACGTGTGTACCATTTTTTTTTTTTTAATAAACCCCTTCGATTCCGATAAATTTCACGTTAATTAAAACGGTAACCCTGCAACGTTACAGCACTTGGTGGTATTTTTCTACCTTTTCTCTCCGTCAGAGGCCTCCAGCTGGAAATTGCGTATCGCGGTGTCTTCTACGCGCGTTTACGTCAGTAGATTGCGACGACTCGTATCCAGACACGGAGGAGGACGTTCCCGCGTCTCATTAGGGTGGTGTACGAGGATCGCGTAGCTGTCGAACATCCATTATTCGCCTCTCGCGAATATTTTCGAACGAACCAACATCTCGGATGAAATCGACATCTGCCGATCGTTGGAACCATCAGTGACGATGACACAGGAATATTAAGCGGCGTTTAGAAGTTTCCTGCTTGACAGTGACGGTTACCCATGGCTAAACATCGCTGTCCCTGACACCGAGTCCCATGGTACCTGAGAGCTTCGAGCGCGCGTGACATTCTCGCGCGGTGACCCGACGACTCCGGACTCGAGTGCCTTTTCTTCTGCCTCTAAGGAAGAAGAATAATAGACAGCCGGGAAATATGCAATTTGCGCGGAGCGAGGTGAATCAACACGGTTCAACGACCTTCGCAAATTTTTTAATCTACTAGAATCTGTCGCAACATAATTCTCCGAAATGTTCTCCAGAATTGAAGCGATCGAAGTCTATACGGAACGCTGAAGCACATCTCTCTCCTCCTTTGTTTCCTCGGACGTACATAGGTATGTAAGTAGGTACGCAGAAACGGCGGAGGGTCGGTACGGTACACGTCGTTCCTCAGCCAGGCGTCCCTGCGCCACCCTGTTATTTTCTGGAGGGCAAATTATCTCGGGGCCGCGGCTCCGCCATGCTCTCGATGCACTTGCCGCGGTGGCCAGTCCCGTGCATTACCCCGGCTAGTTGCACAGAAGAAGTAGCATCTTCGCGCACGTATCTCGAGCCACCACGGCGCATCAAGGCACGTCCTACTGGATTGCGGATCCAACGATCTCGCCGTGCTGCTACCTGCTCTACGTATACCTACGTTCCGTTTCAATCCGCTTCTGTCTTCTTTGTTCCGTCACGGACCTACAGGCAGCTCCCTGAAGCGTGGCTAACGCTTGTCGCACGAAACTCGATGCCTCGAAACAATGGAAGGGGTTCCTACGAGCGTGTGCCCGAAATGGAAGTGTTACCCAGTTCCGGCAAATATGTATTTGCCACTTGTGACGGAGTCTTGACGTGCCTTTCTATTAGCTATTTTGGACATTGCTCAAGTATTTCGACTTCTGGCGATAGTCACAGGGCTTTGTTCCTTGCCAACCGTTCCTTGACCAAGCGTGAAATTCGGTCGTGATTCGGCCAAGTCGCTGCGAGTTAGTCTCAACTGCCTTGAAACAAAAGTCCAGCGGCGAAATTCAAGGCGACGAGTATGTAGAAGCACGTCGGTCGAGGCGCAGTGGATACCTACGGTCGTAGGATATTTCTGGCGGAGAGAGCGGACGTTGGTTATCGCCAACGCATGGTCGGAAGCCTGACGCGTGTCTGCAAGCTCTTACTCGCGAATGCCCCACGTTCGATTCTTTTTACTCCATCCGAAACAGTCGGACATTTAGATAACCCGCCTCTGCTGTTCGTAACATCGCAACGCGCTATCCATTCCTCCTTCTTTTCAACTGCTACCATCGCTTCACTCGTTGAAAAGGATATCCGTCGTATCTACGCTCGTCCCTTCCCTCCCTTCGTAAACAATTTATCAATCAAAGGGTAAACAGCCGTCAATCGACATTGTCCTTTGGACGTTATCGCGCAGCTGACCGGAGCAAGTGTCGCGCCGTCGAAAGGGTTTCCACGCGACCAAATCCCCCTGGGAAATCGCTGGGAAATAAAGGAAAAAGCCGGACAACGAGCCGGACCCTTCGCCCCGGCTCGAGGTTACCCCTAATATTAATTTAATAACGTGGAACAGGAACAATTGACAGGCAATAACAGGCTGGCAATCAGACGACGTCCGCCCCGATAGTTAGGAACCCTTCTCGACTCACCCGCCCGTACGTCTCGAAGGAGAAGAAGGTCGAAAGAAAGGGCGAGGGACGCGGAGGCTGGCAACCCTTTCACGAATGTCACTCGAGGCGGCCTTCGAGTGGCTTTCGCCCAACACCGTACACCAACGGTTGTTGTTCTTGTTGATTTCATCGCACGTTCGCGACCCTTCGGGAATCGAGAAGGGGTTGGAACGACATAAGGATTTAAGGGGCGGCTTCGAACGCTCCTATTATTGCCGAGGAGCCCCGGCCCGATGGAATTTCGCCGCTGGAGGCCGATCACGTACCCCCTTGTAAACAGAAAAACGCGAGCCGCACGTTGATTCGCTCTCCTCTTCATTCAAATTGTTCAGCGCCCATCGAATTGTTACGCGAGCTTTATTACCTTACAAGCTACTCCTCGATTATACTCTACGCGCGTTCGTGTTTCCCCGGTGAAGGACTACAGGACAGGAGACTCGAGTCCGATCGGGACTTTGTTAAAAGTGCAGACGGCATAAATCAGTCGGTGGTCTCGCGCGGGCGGACTCGCTGGCGGAAAAAATAGAACCCATCGGTTGAGATCGTGTCGTGAGGTCACCCCGTCGACGGTATAAATATTTGAAGTCCCGAATTAAGACGAGATGATAAAGCGGTTCCAAGTAAGCACGACCGAGCGGCGGACGGGTTCTGGCTCGTATCAGAGCCGCTCTTGTACCTCGTCTTCAGCCGTCCTAATACTTTCGCTATCTGACCTCCGCCGCCCAGTTCCGTCTCTGTTGCACGCCCAATCCTCGCCGCGTCCTCCGTCTCGTTCGCCTCTCGTCCCGGTCCCCGGCCGGTGTCTTCTCGAGGGCTGTCAATCTCGAGTGACGGGACGGAGCGTCGGCTGATCCTATATCCAGAGGGGAGCAGACCGGCCGCCACTTCACCAAACGCGTCGTGACGTCAGGAGGCGACGCCCGACAAGAAAACGGGAACGTGCACGCGCCGAGCAAATCCGGCGGAGTTAATCGCGGCTTCCAAGCGGTCGAAACTGCAGCGTTCAGCTGGGATCAAAGGGTGACACGAGTCGTGACACTGCGCAGCATCTTACCTGACGAAAGTGCTTTCACTCGGGATAGTTAACTCTGCTCGTCGTTACGAATTTATCAGCGGCCGCCCTTTGTATCGCTCGTGTATTTTCGGAACGCTAACTGCGACTCCAATTACTGTCTGTCGAAACACGACGCTCCCATTGTCATAGCAAACGTTAGGTCGCGATATTTCGGCACATTCGACGCGCGCTCGCTGGCACAAAGCGAGACGTCGGGCTGTACACGCTGAGGCACATCAGGGCGTATTGCGCGGCACTGATGAAATTAACGGAAGCCTGCTCCCGCGATTATTCCAGAGGCGAATATCGCTCACGGCTAAGACAGGCGGCAAGGGGAGACACAAGCTTCCGTTGTCAAACGCATTTAGTTACTACAAACGGGAACTTGAGAGGATGCCCGCGGGCTGTGTCGTCGCGACTCGTGGAGCTTAATTACCGGAGCACGACGAACAGGCGAGTGTAACCAGCTCGAATCGAACGGAACTTATCGATTTCTCCTTTCAAGCTCTTACTACGTATTCGAGTTCTTTCCTCTTGTATCGTACTTCGATACAAAAGGTATAGTATACGCAAACACAAAAGTTATCAGACAGAGCTGTCGCGCACTAAAGTTAAGAGCTGGTTCTTGAAAGACACGCTGGTGCTTGCAAAATTATACACAGCGTGTGCAGAATTTGTTAGCTATGTCGAACAAGCAGCCGATGGAGTTATTCTCACCGAAAGCGGAGGTGTGACGTGACCGGTGAAATTTCCGGAAATTTCCTGAAATTCCTAAGTAGAGCATTAATTTTAAATAATTCTAAAATCTGAAAAATTTGCACCGGGACGAGATTGATGTCTTCCATGGACCCCTTATTCATTTAAAGCCAGCGTGTACAGAGCGATATCAACTGTTAATAGGAGTTGAGTCATTATTATTATTTTATATATTGTTCCATTACTTTTGCTTTGTTTCGTTTTGTCACGTGATAACGCTGTTTCTCTACTCTGCGTCTTTTTAATTTTATTTTCTGGTAACATGAGTCTTAACCATTCACGAGAAAATAAATAAATAAAAGTAAAAATCATTAATAACTACATTAAATCCGAGACAGTGGTGCGCTGTAGGAGAGAAAGCATGCTCAGAGATAGGTACCATAATTCGGTGATACATAATAGAATTTAATTAGCAAGAAAATCTGTAACGGGAGGGCAAAGATTTCGGTAGATTTCGCTCGAGGCGATAGTGACAACGGGCGTGCAGGGGCAAAAGAAGGAGAAGAGATGTTACTAATGTCAGTCACGAACTCAGAACGGAATCTCTCCCAGCTGCCCGCCGTCTTCGAGAGACGTATCCGTTTACCCGTGAAATCTTCGTCCCTGAAATTAATAGCATCGCATTTTTCCACCGCAACCGCCGGCGTTACACGCCGCAATCCTCCAGCGAAAAGCTTTCGTCCTAACAGCTTCTCGCGAAAAAGACAAGCTCTCTGTGCCAAGAAATCCTCCTAATTCGTTTAAGGAGGCATCGATCCGTAACACCGAGAACGATCGATCTTCCCTCTCCCCGATAGCAGAGCATTCTCCATCGATTTATTCGCGCGTCAATCAACTCTCTCTTCCACCCTCTATTCCCAAAAGCGCCGAGCGAACAGCGGCCTGGGCCGAGCGGATCGGAAATTTTGCGGAAACGAATGCACCGGCATACCTCGCTCCCGCTTAGTTGCGAGTTTTTGGCAGACGAATGCCGGAGCGTTTAATTAGAAACACGAGACAGGCAGAGGGGCTCGCCGAGCGGCGAGGATGAGCCTGGGAAAAGTTCAAATGCAGGGACATCCGGCGAAAGGAATTTACGAGACAGCCGAGCAGCTCGCGCAATTCTAATAAAATATATCGGCAATTAACTCCCTAAATATTCTCACAGCGAAACGTCGTGATCTATGGCGGCCCCGCGAGCCCGGCTAAATTACTTTGAATCGCCATTTTTCAGGGGCCCGAGCAATTGCCTCTCTGCGGTTGCCAATTATTGCGGAACCAACGACCCGCTCCTTTTCCTAGCGTTCATCTTCTCGTCCATTCAAGATGCGCCCCTAAAGACACCTTTTCTCTATAGAAATTCTCTTTGGAATTGCAGCGTGTAATTTTAAATTGCTAGCAGTCGAAGAAGTGAATCCGTTACGATCGCGATGTCTGCGAAAATTCGGTTCGAGGTCCGCTAACTAGAGCGCTTCGAGCGGCGCTAACTCATTTTTCTAATTACGCTGCCACTTCTGTCGCGCGTCGAACGTGCTAAGGCGGCGATCGAGCAGGGTGCCGTTGGAGAAGAGGAGCTCCTGCTCTCTGTGCCGTTGATAAACTTAGGTGTCGGACGTGAGAGAGCGTGGTCCGACTGGTCCGAGGCTGTCGAGCTCTGTGCGCGCTCCTCGAGCGCTGGGGGACCGAGCGTGTCTGCGGAAAAGGGTGGAGGGTGGAGGGTGGAGGGTCGAGGGGGTCTCGACACGACCCTTTGGTAGATCAAAGCGCCCCCAAAGATCAATACGCTCCTGAGACGCAGGAGGGCTGCTCCGCTCGGGAGAAACAGAGGCGGGACGCGGCGAATAGAATGGGAAGGCTCGATATATACTATATACCGGTTGATCGAGGGCACAGGGCATTAGCTCTCTTTTCTCTTTCCCTTCGCCTTTGCCAAACACGTCACGTACTACTTTTCGGCCGAACGGAAGCAAAGGGGCATAAATAGGCGCAATTAAGGGAGCTAGAGTGCCGCGGTCCTCGGGAAAATTCCCGCGACGAGCACGATCCGGCGGAAGCAATTTAGCTCGGTTGTGCTTCTTCCTCTCCGTCGCCGAGACTTCGGGTGACCCGTTGGCTCGGATCGAGGAAGCGGCAAGGCGTCGGTGAAAGAACGGGTATACAAGAGAAACGGAAGCCGGGCCTGATAGCTTTCCGTTTGTTTTCCTTGGACGGTGGCAAAATCTGTTGACCGTTAACACGTTTAGAGCTGGAATTCCAAGCCGCTGATGGCACCTCGGAAGCTTAGCCCGAGAATACACAGAAACACTTACGATCAATCACCGCAACAATAATATACCTTGATCGTGCAATATTTCAGCAGAATTTTATACAAACCGATTCGTTTCTGAAGCAACGTCCATTATCATCTAAATACCCCATTATGCAGGCCCCGGCTTCTCGGACGGTCTCTCGTTTACGTAAATATCGCGACGAGCCAAAGTGCATCGGTTTTCCATGTGGCCCCCGAAGAATTAGGTAAATCGTGTGCAAATGGCTGGCCGTGACGTTCTCGTGGCCGCACCGACTCGGGTCACGCAAGATACCGGCCAGATATTTGGTTAAATATTAATGACGTCGTTAAAACAACGCATTTGCGGTTCGTTAAACCGGAGGGGCGCGCGTAACGACTGGCCGCCGAGGGCTAGCTTCTACGAGATATTCGGTTAAAGCACCCACAGGCGATACCGAAGCCGAGGCTTACCTTCCACAGTCCCATATTCTTTACCCACCGCACCGGTTACATACATTCTAACGACGCGATAAAACAGTCGTGTTCTCGATGGAAGCCGTGCCTTCGACAACGTTCGTGCGGCATATCATTTTCTAAATACTTCTGACTTCGCCTTATCGACGTTAACTGTATTCAGATTGAACCTTTCATATTCGAATATGCGGTATATTCTAATTAGACTCTCACTCCCTTCGTAAAGGTGTTCTTTCGTAAATTCTCCCGTCATAAATCTAGCGGGCTTGTCCCGCGCGAGAGATACGATGGACGCGCCGCGATTATTTAGGCAAAGGAGGAAGTTAGATAAAAAGTTGGTAGAGAAGTTGCGTCAAATGAAAAGCTATCGCCTCCGCGATGGAGTTTCGAAAGTCTTTCGATTTGCATCTCCTTCGCGGGGATGACCATAAATCCGTCCCGCTAAATCCACGCAAAGTTTCTTTGGATCCCTCTCTCTTCTTTTTTGCTGGCAAATTGCAAATTCGATTCCTTCTTCAAACAGCGATCTTGATATTAACTCGTGAGGCATTCAAAAGACTTTCTCGACTTTCCAGCTATAAATTTCACAAGTACGACAATTGAACCCCTCTTTTTTTAATTTCACCCTGAATTTTTGTTCGAAGTTTATCCGAGTACTGGACCGATCGAAAGTCTCCTGGAAAAAAGTCACGAGGTTAAGGGTTGCGCTTCCCCCGTAACAGGCAATCGCGTTAAAAACATGGACCCTCAAAAGCAACTGGTCCTGGATCGAAGCCCGCCACTAAATTCGAAAGCTAATCTCGAGAGGCAACAGTCCCCCGGAGAAAGGAGGGCCTTGTCGGCGATAAAACTGTTGGCCGCTATGTAAATTCCCTCGTTTGCATGCTCGCCGATGAGATTCGTCCTGCTGACGAGATTGCTGAGGAGAAAAAAGGAAGACCAAGGATAGGCCAGTCCAGCCACGATAAAGGCGAGCTAAGGGCAGGGAGGTGATATTTCAAGGGTGGCCCGCCCCTGGATAGAAGCCGCCGCAACTTCCTTAGGTCCGTGAACGAAGGAGCGACTGGACTAGTTAGGGACGACGAGCATAAATCCTCCAACGAGACGAGGGATGACCGGGCCGCACGCAAAGTCCCACGATCTTTTCCCTCCCCGAGCAACCCCCCCGGTCGCTCTGCCGACCTTTGCGTCCCATCTGCCTGCATTTCCTCCGTTTCGCCCACCCTGCAGACCCGGGGGGCGGTCTGCTCTGTGTTTTCAGCGAGATTTGCACTCTGATTCACCCTCTTGTCTCCACAGTGTTGGAATTTTCTAAGGAACCCGAAATCCAAAGTAATAATTCCCTTTTACCGGAGATAGCGTGGAATTGCAACACTTTGGAGGGGAGACAGCGCCCTCTGGACGTCGTCCTTTCCACCCACGCACTCAGCGTCCATTCAACAGCTCGATACCGGGGAATCGAAGCTTAACGAGTGGCCTTTTTCCACAATTAATGTTCCAAGACGCTCGGACGTTCCAAGAAGAGCCGAGGAATGTCTCGAGGGGGTTGTTCGGCACGCAAAGGTCGACAGGGTGACAGGGCGTTAGGACGTCAGACGGTGGACATTCCCGACACATGCCGATCGACTCCGAAATGCCAGGCGGAATCTCTCCAGCCGTAGTCCTCGCTGGGTCCTTTCGTCGGGCATATTTAGCATTCCAAGACGCCGTTGCCGTCTCCTTGCCTCTTCTCTCTGTCACCGAAACTCCACGCTACCGATAGCGTGTCAAGGTACCCATCGCAACTAGAGACTTAAGAGTTTGCCCAAAGGAATAAGAAAGAGGAGAGGAGTGACGGTTGGTTTTCAAGAAGGGACGAGTCTTTAGCGCCGTCGAGAATTACCGCGATAAATTCGATTCGCGGCAGCCGGTCCGTGACTAGAAGTTATTACGAGCGAAAGTAGAACTCGTTTCCGTGAAGCCGCTCCGGGACTGTCATAGAATAATACGGAATGCCATTGTAAACGTCAGTCGGGCGACGCGGCGGCAGTTGATCGATGGCCACCCGTCAGTTGGCACCACTTTTAATTAAACCGCCCTCAAGATTAGCTCCCCTCTTCTGCCCCGACTCCTTGTAATTGTTTTAAATCTCACCCCCCACGACCCGAGCAGAAGCTCCCCGCTGGCACTTTAGCCGGGGAAAAAAACCGCAGCTTGTCAGGGTGACAGATTCACCGGCCTCACTGACATTTATAAGCTCCTACGGAAAGGGTTCGCTTGCATCCTGTCGCCCCTTAAACCCTTCAAAAGCGATTTCTTTATTTTACTCCTTAATTTGCTTGGAGATTAGCGGCAGAGATTTTTCATACCCCTTCCAACCCTGGTCAGGGCGAGAGGTTCTGCGACGCTGGTTCAGCCGAATGGATGACCCACTTGCACGCATATTATCGATTTCGCGAGGCAATGGAAGTATAGCAGGCTCGTTTGTAGAGCAATTAAGTCCGAGTTGGGAATCGCCCTCTACCTACTGTTTGAACAGCTTTAACGCGTCTGACGCGACCGATTTTCGCGCGACCACTTCACTCGAAGAATTCCTTTCACAAGGACACGTGCTGTTTTTTAATCTACTGGAAATGATTAATGAAAATTTCGTGTACCAGGGCCTGTCCATCCGTCGGGCATGCTGGGAGCAGCGAGAGCGCGAGAGCTCGGTGGAAGGAATCGGCGTTCCGGAAACACGTCCAAGTAATTATCGCCGGAGAGGTCGGTCAGCCATTCCGGAACCGCATTCTCCCCAAAAATACCCCGGCGAACTGTAGGGTGGAGCGTTACGGCGTACCGTAAATTGCTGGCGGTACGGGTAGCTGCATCGAATTGGCCCGCGCTGCTTGACGCGCATAAACCGCGAACAATTCGCGAAGATGCTGCCCCGCCCGGGCGAACTGCCGTCTTGGGAGCCGTGTTGCACTCGTTGCACATGCAGTCCCGCGAGTACGACCCTGGCACGGACGAATTGCTTGCGGCCGGGGCGGAATTCCACGGAATCCGGGCCGAACCGTGTTTATTGTTCGCGATCAGACCGTGCGTCGGTGCCTGCGGTCTGGTGGACGCGGGAAAACACGAGGGACAGGTAGCAAGGAGAGAGGATAGAGGGAGGAGAGCCGCCGTTACACGAAAATAGACGTCGGGCCACGGCATCTGGCCAACGTCCTCGACGTGCCGATAAACACGCCACTCGAACCCGCCGCGAAAAACCCCGCTATCTGCTGCATTTCTTTGATCTCGGTCGCGACTCTTGGATCCCTTTAGCCCTGGCCGATCAAAGGACCACAAGCCCGAGCGGATAGTCCTTTGCCGTCGTCGTTTCTTCCCCGTCAAACGCAGACACCGATAACTCGATCGGTTGCTACGGCTGTCGAGTGGCGCGGTACCTGTTCGCGCTTAGGATGTCTGCCTCAATCTTTATAATCGTTAGAGCCTTCGAGGAGCACACGTCATCCCTAACTGATTAGAATTACTAAAAGCTCACAGCTGAAGGGTAAGGGAGAAAAGGAGGAAAGGTGATTTTTTGTGATTTTGCGATTTATAGCATATTTTGTTGGTGGCAATTGGGATGCAGAACTGTCGAACCACATAGGGTTGTAAAGTTCAAACGCCCTGTAAAATAACGATATTGCTTCGGTATACTGGGTAAAAACAGGTAATGTCAACTCTGCACAAAACACTTAATTTTCTGACATTCTCTGTTTTTCCACTTAACATTCATTTACTGATCGCGAGAAATTTTTTGCCCCCGCTACGTTTAATCCCTGGAATTCCGCTACGTTTCGAATATTCGCCCCGTGGGGCTTACGTATCGCCCAAAGTCTCTGGAAGCCAGACGATCGAACTACCTACTTCGAACTCTGTCTCTGGTGTTGGTTGCAGGCTGCGAAGGGGGATGATGGTTGTGGGCGGGTGGTTTTCGTTCGGGAGTTCGGTGTCTGCGGCCGGATGTTGCGTCAGTGATACCAGCCGGATGATACTTCGCGCCCCGGGGCCATTCCCAGTCTGTAAGTTAGCCACGTACAATTACCATACATCTCAGCTCGCGATGCCGTTTACAACGTTTCGACGAACGTTGTATGGATGGCTACGTTCAACTGACGGTTAGCCAACTTCTCGAGAAACAAGGGGCGAGGAGGAAGGGAGAGGGAAGTCGGATAAACGGTAGTTTTGACGAGCGGTAGTCAACTCATGCCAAGATTAAGTAACAGTTAATCGTTTTAGGCGCGAATCTGGGCTTGATACGATGGTGTAACACAAGGATTACGCGAGGGGAAAGCGATGGAAAGATCGCTGTGCCTTCCGTCCGATGTACTCGCAATAAATAAAAAGGGTCGAGAGAGAGAGAGAGAGAGAGAGAGAGAGAAGCTTTGTCAGAAGTGCCAAGTTTGGGGGAAGAAAGAAGTGAGATATTGATATGTCGAACACGATGGTAATAGACAATGAGAACAACTTCAACGATACATTATTACCGGTTAATTAATAGGAAATATATGTGAATTTTAGTAGCTGTTCCACTGATTGCCTTAAGATGAACACTCGTTTTTGTCGAAAATGAAGCATTTCTTTTCTTTTTCAATTAATTACAAAGAACTAAATTGATGATGAGAATTGTTTTTCGACACAGAGTTCCAAGTATTTTATGTCATATATTGTACACTGTATCGCATAATAATCTCCCTATGGAGATTCTAAATGCTTAAATAAAATAAAAAGAAAAAAAGAGCTTTTACTAACTTCAATTTAGGTTGAGGCCGTAACTCCACATTTTATGAGTATGCTTGAATTTGATTTGAATGAATTGGAACCTCCGTTTTCGAATTATCACTGCAAAACAAAAGAAACTTCAATGATTCATATTTTTTTCAAGCTTATGATGTTAATAAACTTTGTGTGAAAGAAAAGTCTCTGCACCAATTTATTTCTTTGTAATTAAATGAAAAAGATATGCTTGATTTTTCGAGAAAAACGGCTGTGTAGTACACACCCTTAATCTACTTGGAACGGTTGTCTGGCCACGCTCGTCTTAATCTACTTTCACGTGCGTCCCAGCGCGTAAGCTTCTCCTCGATGATTATACGATGCAACGTTAGTCTGCAAATATGAGTAATTTAAAGGGGGAGTTTGAAGGGGCGAGGGAGAAATTTCGCCCGACTGCCTTTAAAATACAAATTTCGACGGTGTTGTAAAAAATTAATCTGCGGTTAGTCGATATTCCGTGGCGAATGGAGGAGAGTTTCGGACACAATGTATTAAATGATCGGTGAGATCGGATCCGGCGACGGCTATAATAATTTACACGCATGTAAATCGCGCGAAACGACCGCCACTGTCCACCATTAAATGACTGTTACGTTGTCGATGATATGCTTTAATCTACGATCGGCACGAAACCACAGCGGCCAGCGTATCCGGGGTAATTGGCCCTTTCGCGATCGAAATCGGCCAACGAAATTATACGCGTGAAAACAGCCCTTCGTCGCGCAGGACCACCGAGCCCCGTTTTATCGCGAAGACGGGCGACGATATTACTGCCAAATGTTCGTGTACGATTTGCTAGCAAACGTTGGCAGAAAAAGAAGCTGAGTTAATTCTGTGAAAAACCGATTATTAAATGCTTATTATATTCTTACGAACGTAACGACGCTAGAGGAAGCGTTTCAGCAGCGTATAAAAATATATACGAAGCACACGTGACGTCTTTCTTGGATGTCGAGCACTCCAAGTACTTGTTGCAGCCTCCAGACATCTACGACTCGCTCGAGTGGCTCGAGTGACTCATTCGCAAAGAAATTTATAGATTTATATTTCGAGTCGCGGCTAAACGAAGCTAACTGTGTTAGTCAGCCTACGATGCGGTAACGATAACTATTTAGATGTCCTACAATCCTTCCTAGAGATTTTTCCGATATTCATCTTCGCATCCAGCGCGGGACCCTGATAATTCTCGCACCCCGACGAGGCGACGCCGTCGCTTCTCGGCCGCGCACGGAAATATTAAGTCGGCCGTTTTACTTTGTCATCTCCGGTTCATCCCGACTGTCAACGGGGCTGCATTATGAATGCGAGGCAATTTAAAATTCATTAGAAGAGGCGCGGGCACAGCGTCGGCACCCCCTTGGCCTGTCACTTCGACGAGGCGAGCTGGTTACTCTCCCCGCCGCCGTTCTGGAGGGGATAATTGTTCGTCACTGAGACTGTTCCGTAGAAGAAGATGAGAGAGACGCCGAGCCAATCATCCCCGCCCCTCGCTCTTGTTTATTTAAATAATGCACGGGGGTGAGCCTGGAAATGGATGACTACAAAGCCCCGAGATCCGCCACCACAGAGAAGAAAGAGAGGGAGGGAGTCTCGTGACAACCGAGGGAATCCACCTGCCATGCCGTGGAACATTAGCTGCCACTTTTCCGCTACTCGTCTTGCGCCTTTCTTCCGCTGGGATCCTTTTTTTCCGGATCCGTCTCGCGATGCCACCCTCCCGTCCTTTGTGGGTCGCTCTTTTCCAAAGAACTCAGCGTGGCATTCTTTTTACGGCTCGAAACGGTTGGGCTTCGAGTGGTGGGTATTCTGGGTTGTTTAGAAGATTGAATTTGAGAGGGCGGAGGAGGTAGACGAAGACGAACGTGGTAGGACAAGCGGATGGTACGATAGACGCGTATTTATTAAAGAAGCTCTGGACGCGAGAGAGTGCGATTAATCGAGGGTGACCGATAACTAGTGGAGGGTGGATGGAAGCGCTTCGAATCTCACTGACGGCGTCAAATTCGAACCGAAGCAGGCCACCTTCTTGTCGACCCATTTTGCAAGTGTCGTCGTGGCGGCGGGCTAATTTGTCAGTTGTCGAGTTAGCGTCCTCCAGGGGATTCCCCTTTTCCGTGGGCCCACCCCATCGGGACGGTAATCAACCGGTGAATATCTAAACTGCAGCTTCGAAACTCGTCCCATCCCCGGCCACGTCCACCCCCTTCGTTCTCTCATTTATAAAGAAGAGGCTATCCCGGGACGGGAGGTGCGATTGATCCACCCCTGAATCCGTGTTTCGCGTCCCTCTTCCCTTCCCTTCCCCTTCCCTTCCCCTTCCCTTCCCCTTCCCTGCCTATTATTCTCTTCTTTCGACGGAAACCAGGTCTCAGCGTGCTCCGACTGATTTGGCATGTTGAACATTTCGCTAGGTAGGTACCTACTTACAAAAACTTATGAATCTTTATTACAAGGGGGTGAAATTGAACCCTGAAAATCCGGATAATTTCAGGTTTTGCAACATTTGTCAACTACGTACCATATCCCCAAAGCTTCATAATTTTTTTTTCATTTCCGGGGTTGGCGATCTTGCCCTCCGAGCTTGTGTCGTTCTTCTTACGTTAAATTTGATTAGTTAAAAATTACAAATTATTGCGCGTTAAAAAGTGGAAGGCTGTGGCACCGCCAACTAGTTTCGAGCAGTGATCATTAGCCGCAACAGCGACATCAGCAGAAATCAGAAGCGACACCTCGAGTTCAGGGTTGCCGGCTCCCGGGGGTGGTTTCGAGGGAGCCGAGGACCGACAAGGGGGGCTTTAAACCCAGGAAATTTCTCGTTTGGGTCTAAGTGAATTGAAAATAAAAAAAAAAGGTGGCAGGCTGCGTAAATAACGTCCAAGGCTCGAAGGAGAGCGTGGAGGGTGGTGCGGGCCAATACTTTTCGCATCGGGGTCGCAGGGTGCAGGGGGATTGTTATTCGTGCGGCGTAGAGGCTCGGTGTCGCTTTCACTAGAGTCGGTTACTGATAAACGAGCGGTTTCACCCCCACGCGCTACCCCCGCTGAATGTAAACTCACCCTTCTTCCCCCCCGGCACGTTTCAACCCCGTGGCGTGGGTAGACCGGCCACGGTGTAAATCGTTTTCCAACTTAAACGATTGTCGACGACAGACTCGGAATTAATCGTCCTGATTTCGATCTGCGGATTGGCGACAGCCTCTCTAATTCTTCTTAAGCAGATCGGCTGCCTCTGGTTAACCAACGAGGTCGTAACCATTCGGCTATATAGTTTCTCGGACCTCGTTTACGAGCAATTTATTAAAACGAAATGGACGGTTTAGGAAGAACGAGGAGGTCGAGGTGGTTGAGGATGAATCGCAGGACAAAAGGAGGCTGCGTGGCTCGCGTACGTGAGCGGCCAAAGGTGGAACGTCACGTTCCAGCGAGGACCTCCGGGGAACGATGTCTCAAACGACCACGAGGGAACCACGGCCGTGACGCACCTGCACCACATTCCGTCCCGTGTAAAAGTATTATGTCGTATGTATCGAGGCGTGTACGTGCGCCACGGCCACGCGTGCCGCCGGGACGATAACTTTGTCATAGCCAATTTATACAATTGGCATGGCGGCTCCTCCGCTATTTGCCACCGGGGACACACGAATTTATGGCTAATGTCCCTCCCTCTCTCGATCCGCCGTATGTCTCTCCGTTGGACCGTGAAAAAATAACTGCTATTTTCACGCGGGAATGATGGCTCGTCGTGAACGCTTGCCGCCGCGATCCTTCAAACCCAACGGCACGCTGCGAGATGTCGGTGTCCTTTAAGACAATTTCGAGCCAATTTTTTGTGTCAAAAGTATCATGATACTCTTTCAATTCATTTCCTTTTTATGTTTCATTGACGAAGGCGAGCAACGCTGTTCGTAGAACTAAGAGGAAAATAATCCCCCGATTGATATGAAACGGGAAGCAAATGTTTGTTTTGATTGCAAGGAGGACACATCCCCCGAGCGGACCTTTCGCTTCACCCTTCTGTACGATCCCCCTCCGATTGGTATTCAGCCGGGCGGATCCCCTGGATCCGTGTAACAGCATCGGGGACATGTGTCACCGAGAACGATAGGTGGCAGCGGCCGGAAATAGCTGTTTAAAATTGCATCGAGGGGCCACCGTTAAAGGCACGTGTGCTTTTTAATGTCCCGACGAATGCTCACGATAATGTCCTTTAAGCTTTTATTAACGGTTAGCAGCGGTACGTGGACCGAATCGTCATGGCCATTCGCATGCGACATCACGAACGGCCCTCCTTCGGGAGATCTGATAACACGTAAGACATTTATTTCGGCCGGAACAACCGCCACAGAAACGTCGATTCATTTGGCGTGGAATCCCCTTCTGCCTTCGAAACATATACGCGTTCCAAGGAGCCATAGAGTCGAGTCAGTTGCCTTTACTTATTCTATCTGTAAATGTTAAACACGCGTTCTATCGCGAAAGGGAGTTTCTCTGCGCACGAATGTTTCTTCGAGGGATGAAAAGGCGAGACAGTCTGTGGGCAACTGGACTGACACGTTGCACGCGAGTTTAGTGCTTTCGGATCAATAGGGAGGCGATCCCAAAGAGAAAGAGAAGTGTCCATTATGGCATTAAGCGCGCGAGAGGGTCCGTAGTCTCATGGGGAGAAAAGTTTCAGCAATGATTAACCGAAGTCCGAGCCGTAGCCCCGATGAGTCGATGGAACTCGCGTCGGTTGATTTGCGGGGAATAATTATGTCCCGGTGCCAACTTCTCGATGCGAAAGTTTCCTTCACTTCTACTTCGTTAAGATTTCGCTGCTACTACTCCTCTGCGGAACCTGATATCTGATTTATTTAGGTGTGATTTGAAAAAAAGTCAAATTACTTTCAAATCGAAAGTGGTCCCGTGTAGCTAGGAAACCAATGATATTCAAAATTAAAATTTCAAGTGGTATAGAAACATATACGTATAATATAGATCGAGGCAACGTCGTTCGTGCTCGATTTTAGCAGCGAAATCGAGTGACTTGACGACCGAAAAAAGCAGAGGAACGAGATCGGAAAAACAGACAGTCTGTCGAACCTACCAAGAAACTGTAAAGGTGTCGATCGTGACAGGAATTTCTGGAAACATCGCCGACAACATCCGGCTTGTCGTCAAAATTCGGCCAGTGTTCACGATCGCGTAGAATTTCTTCGTGTTCTAGAAGCAACATGCTGCGAGGGCACGTGGGTTCGATTGAATTCATACGAGGCGTCCTCAACCCCTATTTCCGAAGGAATCTGACCGCAGGTGATTAAATCATGTATAATGCCACATATAGCTTTCAAAATGGAATCAGAGAACTTCCAAGAATATTCTCGGCGTACAGAATAACCTGCGAGTGCTTGTCGCGCAAATTTTCACATTTGTTCGATCTGTTTGACGCGAGACACGGTCAGGGGCGGATTTGGAAATTTGGCGACCCCGGGCTAACAACCGTCTGCCTCTTTTACCGTGAAATATCATGAAATATTTTCATTTAGAAGAGTTGGAATAATTTTCAAATTAATTTAACATGACAACTCACATACGAAGTGTTGCTAACTTGCTAGAATGGAAAAAGGGGAATTGTTTTTAAAGTTGTTTCAAGCCTTTGCGTCGAAAGAATTTCCAATTTCGTAAAATGTCCGTATAACTTCCCAAAATGTGCATCTCCCCAAAATTTAATGTACATACAAATACACCTATGAACACGGTCCTCCAACGAATACTGATCATTTCGCTGATTTCTCCAGCATCGGTTAGGTATGCGGACGATAAGGATAGGAAGAAGGCCGATGGCGTATTTTCTTGGCTGAAGGACATCTTCAAAGCGGGTAAGAACGCAAATTTCCGTTAAGATTAATTTCCGAATAAGAAAGTTCTCGCGGGCCTCAGTGCCAGCCGCGATCTGACAGAAGCGGCGCTAATGTAACGCTTTGTAGACGCTAGGGACCACGAAGATCGAAACGCGATCGATCGCGAGGCTACCGTGACAGTGCTCGATTATCCCAAGGATAATCAGGCGTCGTTGATTAATTTCACACTCGAGGATGTGGCTGACAGGAGCGTCGTTAGAAAGTTCCCTCGTAGCACGCAAAGTTGCGCGTCCTCGTTGTTGGATCTCGGCAGTACGACCAAGTTCCTCGACGATCTTGCGAATCACCATTTGAGAATCGGGCGACGGAAGAGCTCCTACGATACCACTTCGGCAGCCAGAGATGCGGACGTTTACAGCGCCGACCCGACGTCGCTCGCTGCCTGTCAGAAATTTCTGACCGTGCCAGAGATAATAGACTCCTCCGTTCGAACCATCATGAGCTGCAAGCCCAGGAACACGAAGACACCCATCAGGGAACCGAACATGCCAGAGAAGCGGGAGAAAAAGGACGATAAGAAGGAAAAGACGAAGAAGAAGCCCGTGATACACACGAATCCCTCGAATGTTTATACAAAGGATGCGAGCTCAGGGTCGAAGACCAAGCTGCACGATAACTTTGACGTAAACTTCCGTCATCTGTGGGCTATAAGGCTTTCCGATGACCATGAACGCGAAGCGAAGCACACTTGGAGCAACGGTCTGCAACACCTGCAAAGCCCGACGATGGTCAGCGACGTGAATTATTCCAGCTTCCAAGCTCCTTCGGACAGCGATGGACTCCAGGAGATAAGGGATGTTCAGCTGACGATGAGCGGTGCGAAGGATTCCGTCAATAAAACAGACTCGAAAAGCGAGATCGGTAAGATAGAAGAATGTTGCTCGAAGGTGGCCAAGTCATCAGAAGAGATAGGGAGCTTAGAGTCCCTGAAGAGGATACTGAAAACCCCCCCTAGCCTGGTGGAAGGGGCCACTGACGAGGAGTACAACGTGCCGACGGGAACGACCTTCGACGCTGAGGTCTCCGCCTGGAAGGACCTGGTCCTCAAGTCCAAGGTACCGTTGAGCCCCCCGAAGGAAGAGTTTCTGCAAGAGGACACTGGAACGCGAGTGGACATGCTCTCAATACGACCTGAACCACCGGCGCCAAAGCTGGATGTGCAGTCAGTGCGGTCCATGGAAGACTCTTACAGGGACGAAGAGGACGAAGCGGAGCTGCCCAAGGACTACAAATCGAGCACCAAATCGATGGACTTGAGACGATCTGGAGGCTCCAGTGACTCGCAGAAGATGGACAGCAAGAAGCTGCACACCGGGGCATTTTACGTTCTGGGTGGTGTCGATGGATCCAGAGGAACGTCGAGGTTTCGCAGTTCGATGTTGATTTCAGGAATCGTGGGGAAGAACGCGAGTGGCGATCGTTCGGAATTTTCCACCAGCTCCGAAATTCGCTGGGCAAGGATGAAGGAACAGTTGCCTGCGGTAGAGGGGAAGACCGGTAGTCTGCCAGAGTCAACGCATAGCCCTGACGACCGAGTAACTAGTGTCGAAGGTACGAGAGCTGCTGCTGCTGCTACCGAGTCCCACCAACAGCAACTTGCAAGCCGGCAGCAGGCGAATCAGGCCGAGGACGACGATTTTGCTGATAGTTTGAACGCGATAGCTGAAAGGGAGATCGAGATTTCGCTGAACCGGTCGCATCATGAGGATCACGAGAGTGGTGAAAGTCCAATAGCGGTGTCCACTCAAAGGAAACTCGACGGCGAAGAGCACCAACTCACTCGACCTGACGATTTTCACGGCAGCCTCAATTACGCGAGCCCGTACGAGGACGATTACTTCCCCGGCTTTGATTCCGCGACCACGGAACCAATGATGGGTAATATATATATATATATATATATTCAGTATTTCATAGGGAAACGCGTCAAAAACTGTTTAGCCTTCGCACTTTCACGGTATTCTGAAATGTTCAACGATATCTTTAACCCGCCGTGGTCACCCTTTCTTCTTTTAACTTTTCAGTGATTATTGTACGTTTTTAATACTCATTTTTCTAGAAATGTAAATTTCGATATAATGGTCGATTATTTTTGTTAACATTATTAAACTCGCGATATTTGAACTGGAAGTAACCGAGTTATTTCGACGCAAAGACATTCTGATTTCATTATCCTTCGCCAAGTATGATTCTCAGTACTCTCGAGGATCGATTCCATTCCCAGTGTACCACTTTTTAGAGAAACCGTCATCCGAGAGAAAACCGCAGTCTCAACCGAGTACCCTTGTCAGAGAAGACTCGCGACAGGAAGCTAGAGAATCCTACGAGTTGGAGGCAGACGGAAGCGAGCATGTTCGCGAGGATTTTACAGTAGACGGTGAATACGTAAAAGTGCCAGGGGATCCCTACCCCTACAGCCGAGAACACTTCCAGAAGTGGCGCCTGGCCCAACGCGACATCCCCATAGGCCGCACCTACGACAGGGCTGATTTCCTCTCGAATCACTCCCCTTCTGACGCAGACACCACCGCGGACACGGAGATGCCGCAAACTCGTAAAATGTCTCACGACGCCCGCGCTACCACGCTGCCGCCCCCGCATGGTGAAGTCATACCCAACATTGGCTTAACCAACAATTAAATTCTCTGATCCTATGAAGACACAGTATCTTCGTCCACAGTGAACTACTAAGTGTTTTCTCCTAAGAAGAGTCCCTCGTCGGTGCAAAGGCCCATTAAAATTGTGCAATATTGTCGAAAAATATCAGTGAAAAATGAATAAAAAAGCACTCGTCCTGAAAGCTGGTTCACCGATGTTTCCTCTCTACGAGTTTTATTCTATCACTCGCTTTCGTATCTCCTCTGAACCGAATCTTGTCTGGAAGCCACGATGCAGACCTTTTTATGGGTTATAGCACTTTGAACGAGCACACAGACCAGTGGCTTCGCAAGAGTCATCTTTGCTTCCGGACGAGTGTCTTCCCAGGCCCAGATCTGGTTGGACTTCCTTTTGTTCCTAGTCGCGATCGCGACGCACGTAGGAAACGATCTCCCGGGTAATAAAGATGTGATACAAAGTGAATGGATGGAACGATATCTTGTTAGCTATCGCGATAATTAGGAAGACTGTGATACGCGGAATACGGTTAATACGCGAGTTCCGGTGTCCGCCGCGTAACCGATCATTACGCGATTTCTTGCGTCGACCTACGCCTCGCGTAAATGATCGCTGATGGGACCCGTTTGCAATTAACGTCCCGATCATGGCCACGCGGTATTTGCGTTACATTAGCGCAGCACGAGTAACAAACGATGCCGAGCGACCGATTAATAAAATGGGAGTTGCATATAATTTTATTACCGGAGAGCGATTCCGCGGAATAAGATTCTAAATTAGACGGGGATCACACTATCGTCAAATGGATTGTTTGCGGATTAACTTGTGTAGTTCTGGCGGGGATAGCGGGTAATAGTCTATTCGTTCCTGATTTCTTTTCTTTATTAGCAACGCAAGGCAATGATATCACAGGGAGCATATAAGTGAATAAATGTATCGCGTGTTTCGCGTGTGCAGAAGGCGAAGAAGACAGCACAACTAGCCATTCATTGCATTTGGCGAACCCCCACGATTCACCGCCTCCAGCTGGAAGCATGCCTGGGATTGAAGGGGATAATAAAGACGCAGAGATTAAAAAACGCAGTGAATTTGAGGATGATCTCTCGTCACATGTTGAAACTATTCAACCAAATCCTACTAGTCCTGTGCACGGAGTCAGTGGAAATTATCCTAGGTCCTACGCAAGAAATGGTAAGTTCTGTTTTGCTGTTTCTTCAGCTAGTGAGAATAATTTGAAAGATGTTTATCGTTCACGCAACAGCGGTGAGCAATTTGGTGCGAAGTCCTAAATCTGCGGAAGTGATGTTAGACAAGAAGCAGAAGGAACTGGGGAACAAGGAGGGAAGTGTTCATTTGCTTAGACAGGAGCAATTATCCAGTAAGTGCAATGGTTAAAATGTATCTTAAGTCGAAGGGGTATTAATTTGCGTTTTATTTATTCTTCCAGCGGTGAGCAAACAAGAGATCGAAGAAATTTACGAGTTGAAAAATTACATCTACCTTCGGCCAGAGCGGATGAAAAATTTGCGCTTCACTGTGCCATCGAATCCACACTCGAATGATCCAGAATCTTCTTCTCCCTCTTAATTAAAAATGTTTAAAAGTATTTCAATGGACAAGTGAATAATAAATTTACTGTGATAACTCGTCTTGGAGGAAACGTTACGTTAAATTTAATACTCATTCATCCCCTCCCTCGATAAATAATATTCTGATCTCATTAATGCGCTAATTAGTTAGTTAGAAATCACGCCCCACCGTTTGTCTCAAAGACCAATTCCACGGGATTAACGCTGCAAACCGCCACAGAGGGCAGCAGCCGCATTCGGTAAACGTCACTCGCGAAATTCGGCCGTCGAGTCACACCTAACTCTGATCTTACCACCGTAAGGATCACGAAACCGTTGCCGAATAAGAACGTGTCGCGCTGCGACAACCCGTGCAACGGAATATCCAACGTCCTGTGAAATCTTGTAACAGATTTACTGCGCGAGACGGATTCGGATCGATATTGGTAAGCATGTCTCTGCTTTCTCTTCTTGCCGCAGCTTCAAAGTTCAATTAAATACTCTCTAATTGCATGGACAAAATCACCACGTATACCGTGGTTACCTCGTCCTCAACCAAAATTGTTGAATTTCACTTCTGGAACAGCGAATTATATATAAACTTTTATCAATCCCCCAGGGGTTACAATCTCCGTTTACATCGTCGTCTTTTTCCACCTTACAATTAATTCTAGGCACTTCTTACATCTATATTATCCTAATCCTCTTAATCTATCGTCTCTGAAGCAGAAAATTATCTTCCTGTAATGATACGGTATAGTTGATACCTACCCCGAAAAGTACCTTGGCAATTGGCACTCCCCAGTCTGGCCGCCCAGATGCTATTTAGATGCGCGAAGAATATCTTGCATACATCGATTTCCAAGGTTTAGAGCTCCCCGAGTTCTCTCCGAATCGGGCAGAGCGAGTAGATCGAGCATTAATCCCGGCCCGACACACCTGTCGTGAATCGAGGAGGGGGAGTTAGGGGGATGATATGGCGGGGAACGATCGGCTAGGTCGTTGGAGCGGACACGTGTAGTTAGGCGGACGGCGGCGTGCATCTTCGAGGATTGTGAACGCTGTTCCGTGCGAACTATCGACCCGCGGAGTGAGATGCGTGCCTACCGGTCACGAATCCCGCTTCTGCCCGGAGGCTGTTATTTCACCGGCGGTACCACCATCTCCGAATCCTCCGCCCTATCTAATCATTCAAATCGCGGCGGTCCTAATCGCGGTACACGCAACGCCGCCCCGCCAGACCATCGGTCTTCTTCGGATCCGCAGCCCTCAACCCCCACCCTAAATAACGCAATAACGTTCTGCTAGAAAATTTCTGTGTGGAGATTTCATGGGAAGTTGTTCAGGTTTGTTGGAAGGTTCAGCTGTTGCTTGGGTCCTCCGGTTAAATTGGAGTGGAGTTTAATTTTGCACGTGCTTCTTTGAAACATTCGGGATGAGTGGGGGTATAGGAATAGGCAGCTGCGAAGTGAAGCGCCATGCAGGACGATTTTCAGAGTGATTTGCAATATCTGTTGACGAGAAAACGAGCAGGGACTTGCAGATTGACCGAATAGACGTGGACGTGCAGCTTAACGCGAAGAAAATTGCGATCCCAGTGATGGAGGATCGGCAAGTAGGCCTCCTCGAGGTACCATGATTATGTGGAAATCAAGACAAGTGACGTTATCGTTCGATGATTCGCCCGTCAGGGCGTCCCGTCCTCGATGCTTTGTTTCTTTATTCGCGCGACTAACGGCTCCGGAATAACGAGTTTCGCACGATCGCTCGAAGATGATTCTCCTCCGAAGGACTCGCGAACGAGAGGAGAATCGCAGCATGGCAATCAACGTATCGTTACGTTCCAGCATTTTTCAAGATCGCGGCGATTCAGTCAAGTTTCTTCTGCGCCCGGCAACTGTTGGAGATCGAACGGAATCGCGGGTACCGTTCGATCCGATTTTTAAGGCAATTTGCGTGGAACAGAAGATGATAATTCCAGGAAGCAACGGACAAAGGAGCGAGAAGCGATGCGCATACTAGGATTCAAGCTCTCACCCTTCTTACCGATTCCCCAAAGTGTAAAACTACCCAGTGGCGGATTAAACACTATATTTTGTTCCGTAGGTAAACTACCTCTTGATCTTCCTGAAAAAAATGGGCTCCTCAGAACGTTTGCCACCTAGGCATTTTTCCTTAAATCCGCACCGATACTACCTCGCCTAGTTCCCCTACTATTCCCATTCTACGATTCAAAAGACAATGTTGCATAATCCCCATTCAGTGGAGCTAATGAATTCGATTTGAAACGGTGTGGTATAAATTTTCAAAGCGCGCACAGGGTCTATAAAGGCTGGCTGGCGTCCGACAGGCATCGCACTCGGCGCGGGATTGGCATTGGTAGCAGACAACGGTTTTATTAACGACTAGAATCGCTGACTGCTCCGGGTTCGCTCCTCCTTGACCCTCTCCTCTGGTTCTCGCGGGGGTTAGAACGATCCTATCTCCCGACGTGGCCGCGGATCATTCCCTTCGGAGTCGCTGCACCATAAAAGATCGCCCTATGGTTGTATATTACTCACGCCACCGTGTTTTCACTTGGCGCGGCGATCGGCGCCGATATCATAACTCCTTGTCGTGGCGTCGTTCAACCAGCGAATCCGAGCGACGACGAGGGGCCTCCTCTTCGCCGGCGATAGCAGGCCCGATATACCCAGCAGCCCTGTAACGCGAGGACCAAGTAATCTCGATTAGATAAGCTTCTGCTCGGGGCTGGCCTTCGCGCGCCTTTCGTCGTCAACGAAATTCGAAAACGGCACTCGTGACTACGTTTCAGGGGTTTCTACAGGGACATCGACAATGGCCTGTCAATGGCAGCGGTGAAAATGAGGGAGCAATTGTAAAGCTGGAGAGAAGCGTTCACGTAACTTCCAGATCTGTTTCCTTTGTTCGCAAGTTCCTGCCTAATCGTTAAAGGTTGTTAATCAGCCACGATGCTTTTGATCGGCAGCGTCGAAGGTCACCGAGGAGGCAATGAAAACGACTTCCCCCGGCGGCTGATAATCCGTGGCAGCCCGATTATTCCCGGCAACACACCGAAATAGATGCTTTACAGCCTCCCTTAAATACGTCAACGTTTACGCGTGAATTGCCGAAAGTAAATCGACGAAGAATGTTTTCCTACGACGCCAGCCCGTCAAGAGCGGAAGCCAACTTAAACGCTGAGAGCGCCTCCACCCCCGCGCTCGCGCCCAAATCGCCTCGGTTATTATTAATAACGCGAACAGCGGCTTTGTTTACGGTGTCGCGGGCTTTTACGCCCGTCTCTCGAGGCCTCGGCGGAACCTTCGACGTCGAGACCGATCGACGCGTAAGGGAATTTTCATTAGAGGATCTTTGAACGCTCGAAGGTGATGCGGAGCAGCTAATTGCTCCTGTGATATCTGGTTGGTTTTTCTTAGAAAACTGTCTTCTCTGTAATCTCTGAACTCTCGATTCCTCGAACAGTGGATATCACGAACGAGTCTTTCGAAGGCGAGTGGGACGCGCGATCTCGAGGAGCTCGGGGCGTCGAAGCTCGGGGTGCAAGTCACCCCGCGATCATTCGGCGCAGCGTAGTGACATCACAAAAAATCACGGTGCCGCTTTCCGGCCGGATATCTTTCAATTACCCGTTAATATGATAGGCGGCGGGCGTAGTTGCAAGTCACCGGCACGTCGTTGCCCACAGCCACGCACACGGATACGGACACGCTAGCCACCGCGTGATTAATCGACGTCAACCGCAGACCACGCCGCGCAACCTCCGCGGGGAGAATCGTCGAACGCGTTGACACGTCGATCCGTGGATTTAACCACCGATACCCGATGCGAGGCCCACCCCCCATCCGTCCACGTCAGCCCTCTGCCTCTGGCACGTCTGACCGTCCGTCGCGTTGCTTTCTCTTTGTCGTTGCCACTCTAAAAAGTTGACGCAGGAAAGAAAAGATATGCCTCAAGAAGATCTAGAGGACAATATATCTACCTAAATAGTTTTCGATCAATCAGCTGTCGAGCAATTCACGTCCTGTCTAATTTATCGGACGTCTAAACTTCTCGTTATTCAGCTGACAACTATATTCGAGGGTAACGATCAGCCTGAAAGACGCAAAAAGAGCCGTAAATTGGGCGGTAGGAGGATCGCTTCCTGTTCCTGCAATTCGTCGTGAACACGCGCCAGCGATGAAACCACGCGAAGTAGACTCGACTAATTCCAGAGAAGCACGGAAACAACAGGCTTTTCCCTCGCTAGTGACACCCAGCCGGTGTCGTTTCCCATGATTCGTCGAGAGGGGTGGAAAACGATTTATGGAGGGACGTGGTGTCGCTGTCGAAAGGCCTCGAGGCTCTCTCCACTCGTAATTGAACCGGGGTTACAACGGTTCCACAAATAACAGATTTACGAAAGTTTGGGAGTACTAGTTTTCCACAAATTGTGTAATTTAAAAGTGTCAATGAGAAGCGCGGACTATGAGGATGTAGAGTACCTATCCATTCCCTGTAATTTCTTCGTTTCAACGTCAACGAGGGAAGGCATTCGTCGAAATCGTTTTCTCGTTAACGCGTAGGAGAACGCAATAACTTCGCCTCTGACCTACGCGCAGCCGGCAACTTACGAGAATTAATTGTACCCGTGACGAACGTTCGATCGTAATCGAATTCGCGATGATCGAGCGTCCCGACTTTGATTAAACTCCCTCCGGATATCGTCCCCAAAAAAGTCAGAGTAATTATCGTTCCGTGTGTGTTCTCCGAGCTGCCAGAACCGTCTGTGCTTATTATATCCCGCAGAAAGGAGAGCAGAATTGTCTAGAAAGCCCTTGGACTTTCTTTCAATCATTCGAGTCTTCGCATCATTCTTATAGAAAAATTAGAATCACTCGCAATTCTTCCACGCGAGCTACCCACTTTCTTGACATCGTAGACAAAGCTTGCTCCGAAGAAGGTGGATAAATCGACGTGAATTTTAAGGGAGCCGTCTCCTTGGACGAACGATACGCAAGATGATTCAGAGGATAAGAAAATCGCGGATAGACGCCACGCGAAGCGGAGCCTGTGCAAACAGGAACTCGCCGAGTTCAAGAGAACGTGTCGCGAGCTCGCGGAGGTTCATGTGCGCGTGTTTAAATCGGTATTAAGTACATCGTCGGCGGAACAGTGCCAAGAGGGCGAAGTCAAACAGACGTTTATCTAATGTGTAATGGCATAATTTGCGAAGGGGCTTAATCACATCAGTGTTACTTGGCCGTCCAGCAGAGTGGAATAAGCTGATCGTGTCTCAGACTTCCCTCCGCCTTGCTGCTTGCTTACCGTTCGTCCGTGGAACCAAATTGCATTACACCGTAAAATTACTAGAGAACGGCGAACCGTGATTAATCCGTCGACGTGCTTTTAAACAACCGTATCGCGATGGATCAGCTGAGTGAGCTGAGTGGCCCACCAGTGCCCAGCCTCCTTTTACCTTTTAACGTTAGAAATAGTCAACATCGCCCTATTTGAGATTCTTATTAAAACCACACGTATCCCGAGGCACCCACGATTCTAAGCAGCGCAAGGGACAATAAGAAATCAGCAACAAGTCCAAGGCAAGCTGGGGGATCCAAATTTACCCCGTTGCTCGAGTAAACGATTCTTTTTCCCGCCACCACCGATCCATTACGCCCGAACAAGCTTCTTTCATCCTCGAGTCGGTCACAGGCCGATAAACAGATTGTCCACGGAACGAACGTTCCCCGAACGCTCGTTTTCTGCCATGTAGAAGCATCGCGCCTATAAACAAGTCGTCGTTAACGCCGACGCGCCAGCTGTTGGCAGCGTGCCCCTGTTGACATAACATTGACAAAGTCGTTGACAAAGTCTCGAGCACCCGCGGCCGTCTCTTTTTTCTCGGCAGGGAGCTCGGGACCATTACGGCCCGATAAATCTCTCGGGTCGGTTTCGCGCTACTATTTCCATCCGGCGTGAAAACACGTCCCATCGACGTCCTCCCTTGTCTGCAACGGCTCCGCGGCCTATGTGCCCCTCGTGGGCCACCGCCACAGGGAATTCCTCCCTGTTTGTCAACCCGGTGGCCACCGCGAGCAAACAAACATTCCGTGCCACCCGTTAGCGACACACGACCGTTCCCCGGCAGCACGCGCCTTCTATGCGACGATTATTAATAGCCCTGCCCCGGCTAACTCTTTGCTGTGACCTCAGGGATGGATCGAGTGGATCGCTGGTTAGAGGAGATACCATCTCCGGGACTGCGAGGCGAGGCCACGGTCGTCGTAATGGGAAAAATTTTCGGGGTGCCGGGTTTCACCGTAGTCCATTATAGTCGATCGTAGCTTCCTGGCACGTCTGATTGGAATTTAGGGTCGCAGGAGGAATCTACTCGGAGGACCTCTCATCGGTCGTCCTCGGGGGAAGATCTCTCCGGGCTTGTAGCAGTTCGAAGTCAAGTAGCCACTGAATTAATACCGATCGTAAAAAGAATATAGTAGTCTCCCTCTGTCTTCTGTGAATTTCTAATACGTGTACGTTTCGAGGGAGTGTGTCAGAGGTGCACAGAGTCCGGGGTGGCCAGGAAGCTTGGTCCGTCAGTGAGCTAAAACTTCGGAAGCTGAAGCTCCATATGCTCAGGCGTCGAGCCATAAGTATGTCGCCACGGAAAGTGAGTTTCGCTCGTACATCACGCGGAAGTGGTTGACGAGTGTTCGGCTCTCCGAAACCATATGCTATCGTTGCTCGGAAATAAAAGGAAAACCGTGTACCACGTCGCCGCCCCCGTTCCTCCGACTAATTCACGAGCTAAAAAGTGACATGCCACTTAAATTATTTTAACATATTTTAACGGAATTTGCACATTTGTGTTGCAGAGATGAATAACGACGCGCAGGGACAACGTCGCGACGCTGTGCAATGCTCGCCGAGAGGGCTCGCGATGAAGATCGAAGGTTGCATCGTCAGGTAAGGGGGTTGAAACGGGGCGAGGAAGCAAACGTCGAAACCGATCGCTCAGAGGCTCCCGAGGCCGAGAACGGGGTGGAAAGGTCGCGGATCGTTGACCATCCTCGCTGCCCAAAGGCATCCGTTGATTACCAACCGAGGAGAGCCACGGGATTTTAATTAGCGGCGTTTGCTCTTCGCAAACACTGCCCAATCCGGCTTGCACCGCGCCCGTGCGCGGGCCGATTTCACAGTAAAAATTCTGAACCAAGTCTTTGACTCCTCGCCGCGGGTCGGGTCAACCAGACGTTTGCCGTCGGATTTCACTCGCTTTCCGAGCCTGCGTTGGCAAAAAACACACTGTTTTATTGCTTCAGCAGAGCTTTGCACTGTTTCCTTTTTGTAGAATCAGCGATCGAAATGGGGAACACGAGTTCCTTTGGTCAGGGTGCTATTAAACATCGTTGAAAGTAATTGGGGGATTGTTTGTTCACTGTGGTGAAGTTAGAATCATAAAAATCTACAGAGACTCCTTTATTTTTCTAAGCTCAGAATCCCAAGTGTTTCCGGTATTTTCAAATCAGCCGGAATGGAGTCGCCGGTCGTTCCATCATCCTCTCGCGGTGCCCAGACTTTTTTCCCCTCGTTGATCGTAAAAATAAGAATCCTTTGACACGGGTAAGCTCATTACGATCGAATTCCTCGCAGATGAACTGCGAAAGGGTAAAAAATGTCCATCGCTGGTATTTCTGGCGTGTTAGCTCCCGATGTCACTCGCGTGACAAATGAGACGTTGTCGTGCGTTTGTTCAAATTACTCCCGGCATTCCGCGTGCACGGTCCTCTCTAGCTCTCAACGAGCTTTGAAATATTACCCTCGTCACCTCGGCCGTTTCCTGGCTTGGCCCGAGACGAAAAACGCCTCGGCGATCGTCTAACCGTAACGGTTCATCCTCTAGCAACCGCGTGCGCACGCTTTTATCGTGATAGCAACTTCCTACCAAGAATCGCACAACGATCTCCGATTCTTGGGTCTCTTCACGATGCTCTCCGTTACTTCGAATCCACTGTTCGCGCGTTTTGGGGCCATTTGCGCTGCGAGACTCACTCTGAAACTTGACTAAACAAGTTGGGACGTGCCTGAACAGGCATGAATCACGAGCACACTCTATTCGAGTTTAGAAAACTGGACATCAGCTGCACGTAAAAGGAGGAAATTGAGGCGTCTCGCGAGAAGATGGAGAGAATAATCGTGCTACGCGTCGAGACGAGTACAGATTACAAGGATGGAACGATGTCAAGAGTCATCCGGTGATGGTCGTGTTTCTTGTCGGCGACAAGTAATCCAGAATCAATTACTAGCCTCGCAACCCTGAACAACCGCTTCCCCCATGGATCGGAGAGAGAGGGCGCGTGGGACGCGAGGGACACGACGACCTTTTTAGTGGCCTGCGATCATTAATCACCCGCTTTTTAGCTGGAAATTCCCTCGCGCCTAGTTTACAAAACGAGGGTCGTCGAATTCGCCCCGTCACCCACGACAAGGGTGCTGCTTTTTGTACTTTCACCGACCGACTGATCTGCCTTCTTCGAGATCGGGTGCTCCTTTCCAAACAATTACTACAACTGCTTACTTATCCCACACCCTTCGTCTCCGATCTCTTTTACGAACATAGAAATCTACTGCTTGAAACAGCTCCTCTCGAGCGGATCATGAACACATAAGCCCAAAAACTTCATGGCTAAAGCTTCTCTTTAAAGAGTTAGGACACATTGGAAAATACAATGTGATTTTTTCATACGCAGCATCTTGCCGAGGGACTTTTTTTACGGTGTTTAACGTCAAGACTATACCGTTTCACCTAGAGCAAAAAACCAAAACGTTTTATTTTCTACATGCCTAAAACTGAAGAATTGCAATACGATTTTGGGATATCTTGAATATATTCGTTGCAATTGTCCCTTTTATAAAAAAAAAGATGTACCTTTTCTCCGTATGTTCAGCAGTTGGAAAATTTTACCAAAAAATTGACCAAGACGACTACAAATTTGCTTCGTCCAAGGTGGCCTAACCCGTTAACAGGAATCATTACTTAAGGAAACCTCGAAAGTAAATGACGTTCGGCAGAAGCTACCTGCTCGACGCTAAATAGTGGCCCAATGCCACTCCGCGACGTTCGACCTTGTCGATCGAGAAACCGCGTCTTCCCTTGCCTTCGATGGCCCGTCCAAGGAAGCAGCGTATCAAGCGGAGGAGATTTTTGTTCTGAAACGTCCCTCGATCAGTCACTGTAATTGGTAGCCCCTTCGCGAGACGAATGTTAATATTCTCTGGCGCAGAAAAAGCTCGAGAACAAATTGAATCACCGGGGCACCGCGCGCGGGCTGAAAGGTCACTGGAAGAGCTCGACCTTGTTCCCAACTCCGCGAGCCGCGGGATGATAATTAAATCCTCGGAGCGTTCGTTTTCCGTTCGAAATTAGCCGCAACTATTCTCGTTAGGCGTCCTTTCGCTGGTCAGAGGGATGGCGCGAGAGGCGGAGGGGGTGAATGCGGCTCGCGTTAAAAATGAAAAAATGCCGCGTCGTTTCTGGGTTATCCCAGAAGAGGCTTCTCAAGAGCCGCGTCCTCGCGGCCGGATAAAACCGTTTTACATAGCGGTAGACACGATTACAGTATCGGATTACGATCCCTACCCCTCCCTCCCGCGGCGCGCCGGCCAGATTCGAGTATTAATGTTCATTTCGCGAGCGTGGAAAAATCGGGGCGATTTGCGGTCAGTACGAAGGAGGTTCCCAGAAAAACTCGCATCAAGCTCGATTTCAAGCGTAATGCCGACCGCAAATCGTTTCCATTTTTCTTCCCCCGATGCAGCCTGCACCGCGCGAGCCACCTTCCCCTCCATTCGTCGCTGTTTGCCGTGAAAGCTCAGCTGTTTCGAAGGTGGCGCGGTCGTGTCGGTCGCGTGAAAGTACTTTGGCGGAAATCGAAAGTAGGTACATCTCTGTTGCGTATCGAAGGTCTCGCTGAATTGATCCACCAACCCGTTACGCTCGCCACGGGCTAATCCCATAGAAGGACAGTGTCGTGGCCAGCGCGACGTTCCAGATCGGTTTACATCAATCGAAAAAGTCACCCGCTCGCATCTCGCCGGTGTCTAGCTGTCAGGGATAAGGACTGAAATAACAGAGACGCATTAGCGTCGCGAGGATGAAAGTGCGAGGTGCGCCAGAGACACCGGCGCGGCGGAGTGACGGGGACCGAGGGGGAGGAGAGAAAAAGTGAGAAAAAAGACGAAAATAGGGAAGCCACCCAGGCTGTCGCGGCCGTGACTTTAACGCGTACGTTAATGCCTGTCGGCCAGCCTGGACCTCGTCCTCTATAATTAGCCTGTATTGTGTTACTCGCGAGCGGATTATTGCGCTCATAAACCGTTCATAAAGTTTTTCGGTGCGCTCCACACGACGAGGACGACGTTTGTTGTTCCTCGCCCCGGCGGGGACCTGGCCGCGCGAGCCTCTGCCGCAACTCTCCGCGTCTTTGCCTTGGAATTTTTCCTAAAGTTCTAGAACGTTGCAGACTAATCGTAGTATTATTAAACGTAATATCACTATATTGCAAAAGTCCTGCGTAGATTCGGAGTTTCATTACAGGTGCCCGTATACAGTTTGCTGCATCGAACTTGCAGAGAATTGCTTCCACGCGATTCGACCGCAAGTGGTCGCGTTCCAGATCCCAGCGAAGTCAAGGGATCAAATGATACCTCGCGGACGCAGTTGCTTTTTGCTCGGGACGTTATGCACGACCGAGCATGTGCGCCACGCGCCTTCGATCCAATTTAGAAATATCCCCCGTCCCCACCCCGACCTATCTAGTCTAGCCGTTCCTCTCTTTTCTTCGCCCGGCACGCGGTGAATAACGGTCAGTGGACTGCGCCGCCTCGTGCCCGATCTACATTTTAACCCTTAACGGTCCCGATCCGTTTCTTTCGCCGGAGCTGCCTTCGAATTAAACGTCCGTGGGATCCCGCGACGTTCGGACACGGAACGCGGAACACCGCCTTCCACCGTATCTATTTCTGCTCCCGAACAAAAGGCGAGCTGAAACACGCGGTACAACCGAGGAAACGCTGATTCTACGCTGAAATTAAAGCGTAAAGCCTTCCAGCAGCCTCCGCACTTGTCACAACCGTGGCATTTTCACGTACGAGGAGGTGGAAGGGACCGCGAATGGACAAAAACAGCATCGCGAATCCAGCGACTCATCCATTCCACTTTGCATTACCCGCTGAAAAGAGGATATCGGCGCCTTCCTCGACTGCGAGCGATCGGCCGAGGGACCCCGCGAGGCTGCAAAAAACCCGGCGATTGCGTCATCGGCTGTTTAAAAAAGGAAGCTCGCGCCTAAACGAGCTGCGCGATTTGTATCGCGATGAACGCGAGAGGTTCGTTGGGGAAGAAAAACGGCCCCGGCGTACGTGCCCGCGACACTTATGCATTCCGCGCGCATCGGCGCCCGCGGCGAACGATGCATCGATGACTCGAAAGCGGAGGCATTCCCCGTCTGAGGACATCCTGCAATTTTGCGCGATAAATTAACTATACGACTCCAGATACGATAAGTTACGAGCCGCGCAGCATCGTCGATTATTGACATTCCCGATGGAATTAATACTTTGTATTCCGCGGCCGCGCGCTCGCCATTACCCCGGCAATTATGCATAACTGGTTTCACGAATCATTATCGCGATTAATACGCAGCGTATTAGCCGGAGAAGAATGCCGGGGAATGACTTACGGGCCTTGACATAGAAACGTGCGACAGAAGCGCACTTTGCACCGTGAGTCTTTAGGATGGTTCTCGCCGATGCACTGATGCACGAATTCGTGTCGTGCATCTTACAATAATTAGATTCTGAACAGTTTAGAGTTATCATGTTCTGAAAGTGGCGTTCAAAGACAGGGCTCGAGCTTTCAATGTTCTGGGTATGGAAATGATTTTCTTGCCGTCCCTAAATTTTCCGCTCTGGGTTGGGTAGTTGCTGTTTTTGCGCTCCCCCAGATCGGGCTCTGTTCGAAGAACCAGAAACCTCTAGGTTTACGAAAACTGCATTAGAATCCGCCGTTAATGGGATACAGTTTCGGCTTCGTAAGAACAAAAGGAAAATTTTTATAATCACCCCACGAATTTTATTGAATTTGCATTAAAAATATATTTATCCCTTCAACTGGGATAAATGCCTACGTGTTTATTTACTCAGCGTACACGTGACAGAGGAAAGAAGAGGAATGGAGGAAAGCCCAAGCTCGTTTTCCAGCTACCCTGCACGAGCATTCCTCCGAAGAAACGCCTGGAGTACTCTGGAGTGGAGGTTGGAAGCACGAGATTGCAGAGACCGGTAGCGATGTTACCACGTGGAGTAAGCTCGTTAAGCTCGTGGCTGTAACACGGTCGGAGAATGACAGTCGAGTCCCAGTGTGGGACCCGGTGGAAGCGTGTGTTCGCGGGTAATAAAGTCGCCGGACGTCCAGGCAGAAGTGGGTTTTGTCCTGTGTACCGATAATGGCGGCACTTCATCAAGGCTCCTCGGCAGTAACCCCTCTTCCTGCGGGACACACGTACTCCTCGCGCGTCCTCGTCCCGCAGGAGGCCATCTGTTTCGTCATTACCGGCGGGCAGTAAACCACCTCCCCTCCTGTCCACGTCCCACGGGTGATACATCGTGTTTTCTTATTTGCTGGACGTGCTGCGGGAAAATCGTCCGAGAAAATCGAGTGATTTGTCCGGGAGGTGTTAATGGCCGGTCGTATACCCCTCGGTCGACCGTGTCTTCAAATTTGTACGCCGTTCTCTGTGTTTTCTCAGCCTCCTCTTCCCTTCCAGTCACGTAGCAACCACGATCCTTGCTTTTACGCGTACCTAGAGTATCGTTCTCGGCAAATAATCTGCCTGTAAGATCGAAGAGTTTTCGCTGATTGGAAGATGACTTATAATTTCTATTAATCGTGACGAGGATCCACCGCTAGGCGTGAATCACGAGGATGGGCAGTCTCGCGGTGCAACCCTTTCATGTCCACCTATTTCGAAGATGACGACAAGTTCAGTGGTCGGGTCGACGAGAGGCGAGTAGTCATCGAGCGAGGCAGATGGAAAGGGAGAGGGGAATACGTGCCGCGTATACCGTAGCAGAAGAATATCGTCGGGAGCCGTGAACCTGTCAATAAGGTGGATTCCGAGCTGCTTGTTCGGTAGTGATGGCCTAAAAGAAGTGCCGCTTACACAACACCGCTAGAGAAAGAGAAAACGAGAGGGAGGGGGCCAGGAGGAGGCGGAGGTGAGTGGATCTGGTCGGTCCCAGCGATCTCGGAAGCTCGACTCACCCTTCTCGGGTCGGCGTGACTTGCAGCTCGATTTCTGGCACACAGAACTGACGGATGCCTGGTCCGGTGCTTTTCTTCGAATGCCGTATCGGGACACGATGATGCCCAGCGCCGCTAGTCATTAGGCGGTATCGGCGCGAGAGATCGTTAAGAAGCAGCCTGTAAAAGGAACGCGTCGATACCTGCAAGACCCCAACGCTCCGAGACACCAAGCCGCGCTGCGTACCCACCTCCCGAGCTTTGCCCGCTTTCTATCCCCCCGGTGACGTTATGTAATTACCGTCGATGAAATACGCGTCGATCGATGATACCTACCTTCTCGCGGGGAGCCCTTGTCTCGCCGTCTGATCTGTCGGTCGTGGCTCGCGCAGCTCAACGTTCTCCAGCTTCGATTCTTTCAAAGAACTTGAGATTTTCTGGATAAAAGAAAGCCTCCGTCTCGAAACACAATCGAGTTGTTCGGGTGGCCCGTTTCGAGCAGCCCACCCTGTATTTACCTTCTCGCCTTTCATTACCAAGGGCACAATACCTAAGCGCGCTCAGCTCCGCCGAAGAAGAAGTCGCGACGCGAGTTAAATCGCCCCGCGCCGAAAGAAAAGGAGTCCCTCCAGTAACCATGGCGCAAACCGTAAACCGTAAACCGTAAACGCTTCTTGCCGCGATACCGTGATCGCTGCAGCGGAACGGCAACTTTGTATCACTCTGGGACGCGTCCTTTGTCCGCGGGCCGAGGAATTAACGCGCGATTATGCCCGGTACATTATACCGTGCCGAATGAAAGACGCGATCACGCTCGACTCATCCCACCGATCCCGGAGCCCCCTTGATGTCGTCGTCGCGGAGGAATGCCAGGGAGTCATCCGTCGGGGATCCATCAGCCGCGATACCAGAACGCTCGGCTTCCACCGGCGAGCAGTGGAAAAAATCAACTGGTTTTATTTGTCGGGGCAAAGTGGGAGCGGAGGGGAGGCGGGGCAGCGTGACAAGAGGCGTAATTACGCTAAACGATTTCCGAGAGAGGCTAACGATTGTAAATGTAGTGGCAAGAAGGATAGTCCCTGTCGAGGTGAGCATTGCACCTTTCAAGAGGCCGTTCCACGTCCTTGCCTCGTGTGAATCGCAAGATTAGCCGATTCACGGTGGTTCTTGTATCGGTGACTCGAGTATACACCGGTCACGGTGACCGGCCTAATGGAACGCACCCCGCTTTTCGACACGCTTTTCTTTGGGGAGAAGCGCCGAGCGCGAGTCCACCGGTGACCGAGCCGAGCCACCGTCCGATCGACGAATGCTCGAAAGTGAACGTCCACTTGAATGTTAGCCGGCTATGGAACCGTGTCCACGCCTTCGACCGTTGGCTAGCGGAACCAAACTGTTTTCGGTCGATTAACGTTGTCTCGCCGTGCTGAGCGACTCAAGGGAGTCGTCTAATTCTCTGCAGATCAAATCGAGCGAGTCCAAACATTAATGGCGGGGAGTGAAAGAGGATTTTTTTTCGCCAACGGTATACGCTATCCTACCGTGGGGCGCTCAGCTTTCTCGCAGGCCCACAACGGCGATCGTTAATCGTTAGTCAACGTCGCAATTTGCGAGTATCGCCGATAAATAACGGCAAGAAGCTGAGCGGCTGGATAACCCGCGAGACACGGACGTATTAGAATCGGAGAAGCGAACTTTCGATCGACGATACACGGGCAGCGCGTCGTGGAAGCTTCATTAGCCGACTTTAATTACAGGACGACCAAGAGATCGTTGTCACGAGAACAGGATGGTGGCCGGTTCAATAGACGCCCGACTCACCGGCCATCATTTATCATCCCGAAAGCAATTATCGTAATTAATATCGCCGGCGTGGCAATCGTACACGCGGATGTCGTGGCGCCGATTTTTCTTCCGGTATCAACGATCCGCGTCCGCTCACGGCTCCATGCTTCCCCGTTAATCAACGAATTCATCGAATCGCGGGCATCACCGAGGCGTCAGGGCTCACCTCCTAACTTCTCTCCTCCAAAAGGACACCCGGGAAAAACGGGCGAGAGATCGCTCGCATCTCTGCGTTATATGAACCGTGACCAGGAAACGAATTAAACCGCTGAAAAAGATCGCTCAACCGGTCTTATTAGAGTGTCTTTAGCCGACAAATAAACAGGCGGCTCCAGTGAGTGATTTATTCGTTCCGGGGACGCTTCCCGTAAAATGGTAAATTTGTAAACTTAGCGCATCACTTTACATCGATTCTCAACAACGATATATCTATATAAATAGAGAAGACCGGGGCTAAGTTGTTCCGACGGTTTTATCTAAAAAAATGAAAAGACCGTTGTACTTTAAATTATTTTTTCCGTGCGAGTTGATCACGTAAATATTTTTCAATCATTATTTTTTGGTCTATTTCGATTATTTAACGTCGATATTTTTGATTGATTAGTTCTTATGGATCAAATGACAAATAAAATGACAAGTAAAATAATCTCCACATCCTATATCTTAGTAACAATTTACCCCAATGCGATAACAACTTGCCCCATAAAGGGTTAAGAAGTTCCACTTCGACAAGCCACAAATAAATTACTTTTCACGAAAAATCAATCACAATATATTAAATACAAGCTTTAAAATCATAAAATATTATAAATTTAACAAGAAATTAAGTATTTTTATGTTCTATCGAAATCGGAACTTTTAGCCCCGGTCGCCTGGTTACTTGCAAGCCATAGTTTCTTCACGGTGTTAAGCTAATTAAATCAGAGCTCGGAATTTTCGGCGAGGAGGGAAGTGACCGGGAGTCCTCGAGCCCGCGACCTCGCGGAGCCCAGTCGAGTGGACGTGTGCGAAGCAATATGATTAATCCAGAACGGCGCGGTGGCCAGAAAGGTCGTCTCCTCGTGGTCTCGGTTAAGTCCGCGGAGAGCAATCCCTGGTGGTATACTGGAGGTGGTCGAATTGCCCGTATAAAGCAGCCCCCCCCCCTGGAATGGACTCGGAGCCAGCTCCCCTCGCCTCTGGTCACGAGCTGTCTTGGCCCTGTCGCGGTCTGTCCCTAGACGGGATGCGGTCGGCCCTCCAACCCTCCGCCACTCCACCCCTTGCCCCTCTGTAATTTTAATAAGCCATATTACGAGCTCGTGCCTACGGAAACAGCTTCCTTTTGTGGAGGACGCGTCCCTCGGCCCCGTTAATGTCTCTCGGATAATACGTTTCCCTCGAACGTTTCCCAGGACCTCGATATCGATTTATACGTTTCTAGGAAGCAGTTAGAAATCGTAGGCACTGTGTATCGTGTTTTCGGGTGGGTTTAGAGTCTCGGTGCCACGAGACACTGGCGAGAAAAAGCAATTTAAGGGGCGGAGATTAGCGGATTACGCGTTTGTTTCGTTCGCTTAGGAGGCCACGGGGGCCGTTTGGAATAAATGGGATATCGCTTTAATGAATTCTCCGGCGGAACGTCAGGAGGCGTCATCCCCAGCGCAGAAGGCGGTTGCTCGAGGATTAAGTGGGGCAATCTGCGGCATTTTTTTCCTCGCAAACGGCCAGATTTTTATGCCTAATTAATCGTCGGTTGTACGAGGGTCCGGGTAACGGGGATTACGCCGAAATTCGCGCGATATACCGTCTTTCAGCTGGGGCGATGCGATGATTTGTGCCCGCGATTACGAAATTATACCCCTCTTAATTAGATTTTATAGAAAGGCCGGCGGTGGATCGTCGATTATCCGGAGCCGAGATGATTATTAATTTCGCTGGTCGTATCGGTGATTCATAGTCACAGAGTGGTGACGATAAGCGCGGCAAAGTGGAATTCTGTGCGACAAGAACGAGTTAGAAACTACTTAGCGACCATGTGCATTTGTTCTTCCAAAGGGTTAATCGTGGACGAAGAAGGGAGCACCCAGGACACTTTTCCCCCGTGATTTATCGGTCGTGAGGCACGGCAGCGAGGAACGCTACCGGCGAGAGCGTTTGGTAGCCAGGGAAGAAACTGCAGGAGCCCAAAGTTATCCGCGAAGTTTCGAGTGCAGAGCCAGTTGATTTATCGGGCTCATTACTGCCAAGAAAGAGGGAGGGCTACAGCAACAGCCACCCCAGCGGCGTGTTTTACAAGACGGCATTAATTGCTCGAATTAAATATGCACCTCTCTCCGTGGCGTAATTTATTTCGGTTTCCTTAAGCACTTTAAGTCGTCGGGAACTCGCCGCCACGGCATCGCCGGAGCTTTCCACGGACGTTAATAATGGCCGCGTAGGATATTAATTGACGCCGCTCCTGTAAAAAGCTCCCACTTCGCTTTAATCTTGACCGCGGACCGCTTCTTCCTCCTCACTGCCATCTAAGAGTAGTTCACCTCGCTTGTCTCTCTTCTACTTCGAACGCCATATAAAGACGATCACACAGGGGTTATTTGGGGGATTTAATTGACGGATCGTTGTCAGGAAAAGAAAGTTTGGAAATCCTACAATGTATTTGCCGCTGTTTTTTAATAATTTTTTTTTCTTTATCCACCTTAACCTGATAGTACAATATTCCGAAAGTTTCAGAAAGATCGATTAAGTACTGTCTTTAAAAAAAATTCCCGAAAAATGCCTCGATTTTCAGCTAGTTACACCAGGCTCCCCCCTTAAGGTAAACAAGTTCAAGCGCCAGGACAATCGACGCGAAAAAAACGTGGGAAAATAGAAACCTGATCCTCGGTTGGGGTCGTAAGCTGGCTGTCTCGTTCCTCGCACCTCTCGCTCTGCTCCAATTGATCTCGTTGTCGAATGCACGGAAGCTTCGAGTAGGGAGCCGCAGACGGCTCTAGAGATCAGGCTTACTCCCTCGAGCTAACCCAATCTAGCTGAACTCGCGTTTTCGAGCAGCTTCTCGCGATACATATAGGAAATACTACTTAGTTACTGGTTAAATGCGAACGGGCTGAGTGTCATTCAAAGAATTAAGATTTGCTAGGACTTGTCGCGTCTCCATAATTTAATTTATAGGTACGGTAGCTCACGAATAAATTTCTGCGATTACATTCGAAACTTTTAGCGAATGAAATGTAGAGATTCCGCGTTTGGGAATGGCGCCCCGTCAGTTTAGGTATTTGTAGAGTACGGAAAAGAGTAAAATCGGAGAGTCGACATTGGGAGAATTGGTAACGCGGCTGACGCGGTAACGCGTGTCGTTCGCAATTCTGCATTAAGCCAAAGTCATGTCAAAACCTCTGAACGAAATATGCTAACCTTGTACTTGAACAATCGACTGACTTTATGACCTCACCCTCGAATATTGTTTCAGAAACGCCTGGGACGAGGAGCGCCGAGCGCAGAAAGCCCTCTTCCTGCTGAAGACTCGAGACCGCCGAATAGCCTTCCTGGAGAAGCGCGTCGCGCAGTTGGAGGACGTCGCGGCGGACATACACCAAGTCAGCCTTCGAAGCTCTTCGATTGTGTCGACCTTGGAGGGTGACAAGGAGGCAGCCTCCGACCTGACGCGAAGCGAGAAGTCATCGAGGACGGGCGACGAGACGGACGACACCGCGATGGACAGCTTCGACAAGAAAGTGGTCTCGGTGCCGTCCCTGAAGCTGTCCAAGTCCTCCACTTCCAACTCCGAAATGGACATCTTTTCTACCCCTGCGATGGATCTAATTATCGAGAGGAGAAAGTACCTGGCCACTAATGAGCGCGTTTCTAATCGAGATCAGATTTTGGAGAAAGTAATCAAGGCAGAGAAACTTGCCGAGAACATCGTGGGCTCCAAGAGCGAGTCGAAGTTGAAGACAGTGAATAACCAACGAGCGTTCGACGTTGATAAGAACGATGCTGCAGGGAGACGGGGGGGACAAGTAGCTTCCGAGAGCAACGTTACAGAGAAAGGTGGTGCTAGTGTGTCAGTGAGAAAGTGTGATGGGCACACGAGCGACAAGCAACAGCGAGCGAACTTGCCGAGGACCTGTTCGAGCGTTCCGTGGATTCGAGCGAAGCACAGCTTCCGGAAAAAGCTCCGCGGCTTCGAGCTGAAGACTGGAAGAGGAGCAGGGGAGCTGCCCGCTGGGGACGGACACCTAACGTTCGCCGCGTTCGGGTGAGTGTGGATCGTTATCGTTTTACTCAGCGTTCGCTCGCGTCCGCGAGGAAACCACCTGTTCCATTAGGGAGCGGTAACTCGCATGACAAATCGATCCTCCAAGCGAGGTTGGGAAACACTGATCGATCCAGTAAGGCACCGGCCAGAGTCCAAGGGATGGATGTGCTCGGTCGGCGTCACGTAGGGGTCGATTTTTCCACTAGCGATCCAGTCCGCGCGCATAGACATGAAAATGCATGTAATTAGCTGAAATTGATGTTGAACCGCGAGCACGGCCGCAATTTTAATCGGCTGTCGTATGATAATTACGCGTGGCAGCCAGCCCTCGACCCACGCCGGATAAATCATCGCTCGCTGCCGCTCGCGCCGCGCCGTCCACTGGCCCGCGCAACGATTCCCAGGTATTCATTTACTTCGTATTAATCAATGCGTGAAATTGATTACGGCTAGTCGTGCTAGCCCGTAACGAGGATTGCCCCGATCGGTCGGGGAGAGACGTTGCATGGGAAAAGAGGCGTTCTCTGGCACCCGCCGCATAGGAAACCTTCTTCTCCCTTCAGTTCCGATAAGGCATGGGGGACGCGGACACTTATTCTTCTGGATTTTCTATGCTTCGCTTCTATGATGGCGTTTTGGCGAGGGTAGAAGAGAAAACGAAGGTGGACTATAAGGCTTACGTAGCACACCCTGACTTTTTTCCAAAAACGTTCTTATTACATATGTATACATATGTATATAGGAGAGAGTAGATGATGGAGAATTTGCGAGAAAGCGGGATCGGTTGCGGAATCAAAGGGCTCGCTACAGTAGCTGAAAATATATGGCACAGAAAAGAAATGGCAAGCATAAAATGTACATAATCTCTTGATTCAGTTGTTCGTTTTTATTGTTCAGTGACATTATAATTGAAGAATTGAGGGAACAGTTAGCGTCCACTTGTTCGGTTCCATAGCCGATTCGCGTGGAAGAGTGCTGTTACACTTTCTACCAGAAACGACGCGATTGACGGAACAAGTCGGCGGTATTTTTGCTTCCTCGACGGGTGTCGCAACGAGGAGTAGAGGGATCGAATCGATCGTCGTCACGACTTTAGAAAGACGCTCCTTAAATCGTAGACTCGTTACCCCGATCCGATCTCTACGATAGCCGAGCTAACAGGCATTACGAGCAGCGCGGCAAAATTGTCAGCGGTGACGAAATCAAGGGGTTTCGGACGCGTCGTGACAGCTAACCACTCGATGACCTCTGACCTTGGCAACTCGCGTTCGCGATCGCCGATCTACCGCTACGTTCCCGCAGAACCGATCGAGGAACCAGGCTCGCTGAGGGGGGAGTTAAGTAATTGTCTGAGACGATTGTGACAACGTTCGTCCAGCGTAGAATCTACTTTTTCCCAGATTTGTGCTGCCGCTGTTTCTCTACTCTGCGCCTTTTTCACCTGTTTCTGGGAAAGTAAATAAATAAATAAATTCAGGCCCCTATAAAAAGCGAAAACTAATTCCAACATCTATTACCTCACACTCCCTGCAACCTGCCGCAGAGAAAAAGGCCTTCGCCATGCGTCGATTTTCCTCTAATACCCACAGGTTTAAACACACGGTAATTAAGCGGGCAACAGTCAATGCCCCGCCACGTATGCGATACATCCAAGCTAATTGCACGTTCCGCGCGTTTAACGCGCAACAATGAAAAAAAAATCGCTCGCATCTTTACGAGCCCCGTGCGCCGCTAGATCGCGGCGAGCCGATCGAGGGAAGCAGAGGCGAAAAAAAGATATCGAAAAGAAAATGGGTTAATCGTCTGGGATCGGCGTTCGCCTCGGAGCCGGGCTCCGTAAATAATATCTTTATGGGTCGCATAATGCAACAATTAAATTATGCGCGTGCCCGAGTCGCAATTTGGGTGGAAGGGCTGGTCCTCTTATTTACATTATCACCTCGGGTATTTCACGATGTCCGCGACGACGCTCGCTGCGATATATCTTTATAGCGCGCTTGTAATTCGCCGTCGGCTCGGTTCCTGGATATTCGCAGTGGTGGTCAAAAGAAGCTTGCAAATAAGACCTTTCGTGGGCATCTACATAGGTATCGGTAACTCTGGCGCTGATTCGTGATTCGTAGCCCCTGTGTGGATATCATTGCTAATCAAGCGAGCACTGAGAAATATCCCGACTCTATGTTAAACAGAATTATGCAGCAGCTTCTGTTGAAATTCACGTATTTTAAGGCTTCCTTTGACCATCACTGTGTATATTGGTTACGAGCGTATCGCGAGCGTCGGTTCCACGTCAAAATTAATCCCCGCCGCCGAAACCAAGCGAACCGCTCGAGTTTCAGCAGGGCGCACACGGCGCGCAGGATGTTAATTGACGACGTTCCGAGGGAATATTATGAAAATGCGCGCGTCAGTTCGACCGACCGGATCGACCGAGGCAGCGAGTCGTTTGCGTAATTTGTTATTGCGTACGCGAAACGCTCGGTATATGGAATTAACGAGCGGGCCCATTAAATTTAACGACCATTGACTCGGACGTCCACGTGGATGGTCGCTGCTGTTAACTCGATCGTCAGAATGCGATCTCCTCTCCCCTTCCCCGGGGAGATTCATTTCTTCTGCTTTTCCTGCCGTCAACCTTTTTGCCACTTGTCCATTTTTCTCTTTGCTCCGATTCCTATCGCGTTGCCGTTGATTCATCTCTTCATCCTCTACGACTCCAGCAGTTCAGAATTTGTGGTCCGCATCGAATAAATTAAGGAATCTTTTTGCGAGAACTCGAGTCACTTGCAGCTCCACGTCTGGCCATTTCGCTCTGTGTCCTCCTTTTACCCACTTGGATTCCATCTCGATCGCCTGCCCCGTTTCCCGCTCGCCGTCCAATCTATGCCGTCCAATTAGCAGAATCTCGGTGACACCGTGGCGGACATTAAAAGAGGCCCCGCGGGATGGACGGACACGGTGACAAAGGTAACGGGGCGTCCGGAGTGTCGGTGATCTCGGGGAGCCGAAGGCGAGTGGCATCTTCACTCCGCGCACGTCTCGCGTTTCTTTCAGCCGTGAGCTGCCGAACCTCCAATTAAAGCTAGCCACCGCGGCCGAGCTGGCAGCTACTTGTCCCTCGCGTACGCTTCGATTCCCGAGATTCGAGCAAACAGATAACGCGCCTCGAAGATCGAACTCTACCGAGCGTGCACGTGAAATCGGAATCGCCCTCGAAGGCCGCGTTAACCTCCAGTCAGCCCACCACTCGAGGATGTACCAGCTGCAACTATTTATTAATCAACATCTCCCACCAATTCCAATCTCAATTCCGCGGAATTGAAATCGAACGATCGGATCGCTAAAAACTGCAACCACGCAGCTAAACGCTCCGGTATTTGCTTATCAGTGGCTCGCGGCAAGGAGCTCCACTATCGCAGCGCTACTAGCAAAAGGACAACCTGAAATATCGCGATTCCCTCGAATTCCACCGCCTCGATCCCGAGTTAATCGCTGGAATTAGAGTCTGAAATTAACGAGGGGCAGCTCGGAAGCGTATCTGCGGTTCTCGCGCGGCGGCCAGCCACTGAACAAGCCTGATACGTGAGGAGACAGCCGCTATCTCTTTGCTGGCAGATTAGCGATCTTCCGGGCGTTCGTCCACGACGAAAATGACCGACGATCGATGCTTTTATCGGTTGGCGAGGGGGGCCGGGGACCGAGACATCGGTGGTGAGCAGCGATTTGCATAAACGTCCACGGGGACGTTGTTACCCCATCGCGACGCGACACGCATCTCGTCTTCTCCGCGCACGCAGACTGACGCGTGTTCCAAGCTTATCCGCGACCCTGATCGTGATTCATCGATCGATCGGTCTCGCTCCTTCGCTCTGTTTCGCCGGTAGCCGGCTGATCCTCTTACTTTCACCTTCTCTTTCTCTCCTCCTTTCTCTTCCCCCTTAATTCCCCTCGATCGACCAACTAACGAGAACGACGCCGCCGGCGCCCAGCCAGTGTATACCTAAATTACGCGGCGAGCTGCTGCGGGATGCGCCAAGCCGTTTCAAGGTCCGCTAACGGTCCACCGTTACGAATGGGAGTCGCCTCGAAGGACGAACCTTCCACCGCGGACCTTTTCTTTTGCGCCGGACGTTCTCCAGATTCGCAGCTTATCGGAACTTACAAAGTCCTTCTTCTAGCCAGCACGGTCGACTGGATTACACCTTGCTCGTTAATCTCCAACTCGTTTCAGCGGATCGCGAAGTGGCGCAAAAATAATACAGGGGGACACTGTAATTTTAACCGGACACAGTTTGCGCCAGCGAGTCCTGGGACCCCGCTAGGCGGCCGCGCAGTCACCGGAGACTACGAACGGTGTAATCCAGGGGGGTCTATAACCCTGGAAGAATCCTGCTTTCCTGTACCTGTCTCTCGAGCTCGTTACGCATGCTAACGCGGGCTCGCGGAACAGGGGATTAGTTAATCACGAGTCAACGAAATTCTTGCTGTCTTATATTCGAAGAATCCTTCGGAGTGGAACGGAGATGGTTCCTCGGTGTTATTCCACTCGAGGCTCGAGTGCTCCCGAAATCGGCTTCCAAACAACTAGTTTCATCGACTACAGCGCGGACTAAGTAGCCGTCCGAGGACAATGGCCGTGCTACCTTCGCAGCGAAACGCTATACGATTATTTCGAGCGATATATCGCCCCCGTGAGGCTGGCCGCTGGCGAGACGGTAAAAGGACCTTTCTGGAGATCGAGATAGAGCTTATTGTCCTGAAACGACGCCGGGGCAGGTGTGTACGCTTAACAAATCGACCGTCGCTGCGGCGGAGGCCGAGTACGACTCTCTCGCGTCTCCCTTTCTTTGTCTCTCTTCTCTTACTAACCGGCTCCGCTCATTTCTTCGGCGAGTTTCCTTGATTAATCGCGTCTGACGGAACGTGGTTGCGGGGCCACTGAAAATTTGGACATCGGGGACACCGCTGACGCGGAGGATGCAGCTGCGTGTCAATTTTGAAATTCTCAAGGAATCCACGGACATTGATGAATGAAACTTACGCTCCGTTCCGTTCCGTCGCATCCTGAATGCTGCAATGTTGCGTTCGGAAGAACTGAATTCCTGCAGCGATAGAATTTCGGTAGATGGGATTCTGAGATATGTTAACTGGGAGGGTGGGACGAGTTCCTCCGATGTTCGAATGATAAATGGAATCCGCGAACGAGGAGTCGCGAATGGGGCAGATGTTGCGAATTCGCGTTGCACGGGTGCTGGGGAACTCGGAAATGCCACTATGTTACTCTCGCTTTGTAAGAATTTCATCGCGGCCTTAACGCTGCGTTTCAACGTGCCAGTTAAAAATAGATTATTTCCATGAAAATTCATGAAGACGTTATTAACGCGATGCTCGCCGGATAATGTATGAAACGTAAGGTTCGCTCAGCTGTGGCACGCTGGATCTTAGCTGGCTGTTCCGCCCTTGCCTCCTCTCTTGCCTCGTGTCACGGGAACCAATTAAAATCTGGAAAAGCTAAATCCCGTTTACTCGTCCACGGCGCGCGATTAATTCGTCGTCGGCCAATTAAGCCCGCGATAACCGCTGAATTAATTTCATCGCGATTTAGTTCGGAATGGTATCAATTACCCGGTTCCCTCGCTAATTAACAGCCGCGCTCCTAATTGATTGGCAACGTTGACCTTGGCAGGAAAGTAAATTCGCAACCGCGTGTTGTCGGTAATTACGCGGTGAAAAGGCTACGCGTTTCTGCACCCTCGCTGAGTTGCGTGGATCCTGAAGACAATTCAGAGATTTAACCAAAATCAGCTGTAACAGTTCACCCCCAGTCCCCGTTCGAGACTTACAAGGGAACATATCGAACCCGCACACGCTGACTTTTTTTTTATTTCACGAGATAATCCTTTTGAATACAAGTCTCTGAACCCACTTACAACCCAATCGGTGTATTTCGAAACCAACGATGCATCAGGGAGCAGAAGTGCTTAGACGAACACGCATTTAATTTTGTGAAATTTTGACGAGACCGTTCATATCGAAGGGGTGAAAAGAGCCCCTAAAATTGGGTGTCGAAAACATATTTTCTGAAATTTTTTAAAAACTGAGTAGGATGTTGGATTCGTCTTTAAAAAAGGAAATTTTCTTCTACATCTGATAGTTCTCGAGATATTCCAGAAAATATGTTTTTGATCCCAACTTTAAGGGCTGATTGCATCCCTTTTTCATTACTAGGTATTCATCAACATCAACGTGTGCGAGTTCGATACGTGCCCTTGTTAGAATATGTACCGAGAGAACGAAGAAGAAGAGGAGAAGGAGGAGAAGGCAATAAAATTTGCAAGGGTGGGGGATGGTTTTTAAAGCAGAATCCAATGTCAGTGATTGATGAAGGGTCGGCAGCAGGGTGGTCGTGGCACGAGCAAAAGACAATGCAGGAAAATTAAAACTGTCCTCGATGGCAGGAATTGATTTCGCGCGTCGCGTGGTCACGGCCCGCGGAGAACAGGTGAGCGAGTATCGCGGCTGGAGAGGTTGCAAAAGTACAAAGTAATCTAGCTCGGTATGCCGAACGTGCCGAGGAGAGCGATCCTCTCCTTCTCCGCGGAGAGTGACTCCTCTGCTTTCACGATAACGAGCCACCGTCTATAAATCATAGCCGCGCGAGGATCGTTTCCGTGTAGGCCGCGGCCGGAGCGGAATTCTCTCACCCGCGAGTCTAATGGCTTCGTTTCCTCGCGCGCTGGACGTCGCGCCGCCTCGAAATTCAGCCACGTGGGAGGAAAGGAAATGGTGATGGCCCTGTAATGGATGGACGTTGATTCTTTTGGCGCCGAGTAGCGCGAGTGTCCTCCGCGAACACCTCTCCCAACCGAGCATGCGAGCGTAGAACTTTAGAAGCGTTACATTACGCCCGACGAACGCTATAAATGCGAAACCGGCGGAATTGACAGGAAGAGGTATCGCGGAGAACACGGAAGGAATCACTCTTGCTAAAATGGCAAAAGGCTCGGCTGGGTGGATCCTGGAGGCGATTTCAAATGGAAAACGTCCACTCGACAGGAGTCGCGCGTGAAAGGCGATCGTCCAGATGTAGGTACTCTGGTTCGAATAACGCGCGAGAAAGTTACAGTTTGCCGCGGCGATTTGCGAACGATCGTTTCATTTAGATACCTACACGTGCACGATCGCCGCGCCTCTTTCGCGAGACTTTTCCAAGTCTCCAACGCGAAGAGGGCCCCTGGTGAAATTGTGGAAAAGCAACGCTCGCTGCTCGCAGTCCCCCGAGCCTGGCCACGAGCTCCTCGCGAATCTGGCCGCGGCGATCTCGCAGCCTCGGGAATTAAAGCGGCGTCCTTTCGAGCTAGAAAGTGTGAAGCCGTTGCGTGTCTTCCACCCGCTGGAGATCGCACAGTTAAACGACGTTGCGTGCGCGCGACCGTCGAACCCTCGCGACAATGAACCGCCGCGAAGAAATCTTATGGAAAGATACGCAGGTAACAGATTCGCGCCACAGCTGCAGAGATTGTTTTCAAATGCATCCTCCTTTCGTCACGAAGATACATTGACAACGCGGAGCGAGGGTCGAGCGAGACTCGACGAGGCAATCATCGATTTTTGGATTCGAACTGTCAATGATTCAAGAGAGCACCGACGGCCCCTCGTTTCACGGAAGCGTGCCGCCAGACAGTGCAGAACAGAGGGCGATTTATCAGAAGGTAGCTAGCAATGCGGCTAGGGATGACTGGTGCATCGCGAAGTCGATGCGCTATGCACCAGAAGCAAATCGAGACCGCCGAGACAACCAGGAGTAGCTTATCTCGCGTAGAAGATGCTCCCTGGACCGCGATCGCATAAATCCAGGTCAAATCGAATGACCGGCGTGTTCCCCGGAGATCGCGACTTGCTTATCAGGAGCACCTTGAAGGGAATAAATTGCGCGTCTCTTGCGCCGCGGCCAGCACACTTTTCCAACACTGCCCGAGAGCGTCTGGGGGAATTTTATTTAAATCACGGTGAAAACTGGGCGCGATGCTGGGCGCGAGGCTGGGCGCATTCCGTGTAAATCGCTTCTGCCGGTGAAAAATCGCGGGGCTTCTTAATTCCCAGCGATTAATCAGTGCCAATCAATGTGAAAGTTAATCAGCATCGGTCCGAGTCAAAGTCAATCAGATTCAATCGGGTGGTTCGCTTCTTTTTGAGAAATCGCGCGTCGTTAGGAAACGTTGATTATGTAGATCGTTTCGGTTCGACAGATAACTAATCGCAATACGGTTTATCGTAGTAAAGTGGGCTTGTACTGTTACCAGTTATTGCGCCAGAGTTGATTAAAATTAATACCCTACAGTTTTTCTCCAGCCGCGAAACACAATGAATGACAGTAATTATTCCAGTAAAAAGCAGATGATCACTGGCGCAGTTAACTTGGAGTGAGTTTTCGCTTGTATCCAGACCGAGCAGCAATCGATCGGAACGAAACCGATCGAAGAAATCGATTGCCTTTTCTTCCCTTCGTCCTTTTTTCGTCGCGTGCCTGCCGATGAGCCGTCGTTGACAGCTGGCAAAAACGATCGGCTTCGTTTTGCCTCCTCTGCTACAGGAGAGGAGAACTTCGTCTAGAGCACGAGGCTTTATTGAACGCCATGTCACATTGTGCTCAACTGGCTTTCCTCGAGCCACCACTTGCCGTCGATCGCTCCGCGAAATAAAATCACCGTGGTGCTCAAGTTACTTGGTATCGGCGCTTCGCAAGGCTAGCTTCCTAGGATGCTCGGAGAATATCCATAAACTATACTTACGTTACGCTTCGAATTCTCGAGTATTAAGTAGTTTGGGGAGTAATATGTCAGACACGCGAAAAATCATCGTTTCGATCCCAGCCCATCTTCTTCGTCATCGATCTTTCTACGTTAAAATCAACCACGTGCCTTCAACTTATTACGAAATTCAACTTCTCAACACAAACTTGTGAAGCTTCTTGATTTGGAAAGAATAACTCAATTTCTCAAAGATTCCTGCTATAATTCTGATCCAGTAATCCTGTCGATCCCATTTCTCTCCTTCCCAAAGGACAGCACTGACTTCTGTTTCAAACAGATTAACAGACTTCCCTATGGACTAGAAACAGAGTAAAGTAGAGCACCACTGTGGCAGTCCTTCCAGTAAATATTGCTGCCCCAGTGTTTCCAGCTTTGTAAGCTGTCTGCAACGTTACCATGCTCAATCCGTCATACGTTTCGACGTCCGGCGAATGTTAACACGACTTATACGATCGCCAGCGGTTAGGTGTCTAAAAATGGCCACGGTGTACCTTAATTACGATTAACTTGCAAGCCTCTAACGAAGCCGTTTTCCGAAGTATTCTCTTTGACAAGATCAACGAGCATGAAACATCCTCTTAACCGGTTATTAGTCTCTCAAATCATCCTCGGCGACTGCATAGGATCTCCGAAGACAAGACTTTTCGTTGCAATCTTATCAGCACGTGTGGAGAGGGTTTAATGTAAATGTTTAACGGTTAGACAGAGCTTTCGCGTAACCATGAGATACAAAGAGAGGACGGGAGAAAATAGGTAATATCGTCCGAGGGAATGATACACTGGGTTCTCGATCGATCAAAATCCCAGCGAGTCCATCAGAAAGTTGTCCATCACGAGAGGCGTCGAGGTGGGCCCGAAAGGCCGTCCAGATTACCCAAGCGGCCGCGAAACGCGACGCCTTCTCACAGAAAATTCGTCCTGCAGCTCGGATCGTAGTCCTTAAAAGGCGTGTCGCTCCTTGACCCGCGTTCTCGCCCATCCGTCACGCTTGTCAGCTTTCGGGACACGCGTATCCCCCTGCTTCGCACTGTTACCTCCTCGAGTCTCCCACGGAATTCATAAAATCGCGTCCTCGCTTCGCCCCGCAAGGAAGATTCAAGAGATCCAGCCAAATAAACGCAGGAAACTCGGGGAAAACGAATGCGAGGGCCAAGAATCGGTTGGCGAGATGGCGAGTGATGCAGCTCGCAGGAAGAGGGCGGCAAAGGAGGCGTCGATAAGTCACTGTTAAACGGAAGTCGCTGGGAACCGGTTGCTCGTCACCGTTCCTCCGCGCCTTCAATTATTCCACGGGGATCGAGCAAGCGCGAGGAGGAACATTGTATAAATCGTGGTGGAATCGTCGTTGCGCGTAATCACAGAGGAAATTGCAGTTTTATGGCCGCCTTGTGACGTGGAGCGGACATTACGCGCGCGATCTCGCTGGCGGATAGGAGGCCGGTCGCTTGACAAACGCGGATCCCGGCCACGGTGACAGCCTCGCAATTTCCCGACGCGAGCGTCCGCCTCGATTACCCGCCGGGCCGAACGAGTAATTGATTCGGCGCGTTTAATTTCACGAAAATTGCCGAGACCGAAGGCGAGCGCCAAGTGCCGTTGATGGTTATAATTTACGGAAACAGGACTGGTCGGCTGACCGCGTAAAGCACACCGAGAGCACCGTTCATTATTCAGCCGGGCTTGCTTCTCTTTGCCGAGGATTTTCGCCGGGAGGTGCGTCTTCCTCAGCGCTCTCCACGCAACGGCTTCTTCCATGGAAACTTCCGGTTTGCTGGCTGAAGCAACAGGGAATCCCTTGGCTTGGCGCGTTCAGAGTTTTCTTTGTGGGAACGGGCACGGATGTTTCCAGGGAATTTGTTCGAGAGGAGTAGTCGATTATACCTTCAGAGCTTACTGGCCAGCCGCGTTACCAATTCCCTGAACGCTCACTCTCCGACAAACATAACGTACCGCTGATAACATTTATGTAGGTAGGTACACCTGCGAGTGTACCGCTGCTAGAGGCCTTGAGAATCGAGTCATGTACTTTTCGTGAATTACTGCTCGCGGGAAGATCGCGCGACTAGGCTGGACAAAGACGATGGACCTGATCCTCGGTCGCTTGTACCTCCTGATTGAATCGGCTCGATAGGTACACGTCCTCCCTTTGTCACGGCGCGTATATTCGTACAGACTCAATCGCCATTATTCCCAGCCGGCTTGCTGGCCAGTGTAAACCGGTTATCTTGATTTAATAACCGTCGATGTCATCCGAGTCAATCATCGAGCACGATCGTAGGTACAACGCGCGCGGCGCGGCGATCGGGATTAAAGGCGAACGACAAGGCTCCGCTGTTCGCGTGGCGATGTTTCGCGAGGTTGGCTATGCGACAAGGCGAGGAGGACACGAAACGAGGACGCTTTCGAAGCGGTCGGGTTGGCAAGCTTTCGGGACAGCGCGCTGGAGGTGGCGGGTACGTCGGCTCCAAGACGGCTAGGGACGGGACAGGTTTCACCGTTTACGCTCGGGGTCCGCAATTTTTCATATTCGATTAATCGACGCGGCCCGAACGTCAGCCGAAACGCTTAATCGCCGGCCGCGAGCCGCTGTAACTTTATTAACCCGCGGGACCTCTCTGCCTCGCCGACGCGGTTATCTCCCGCTTCCTTCGGGATTGATATGCCAATTAAGCGGTACCTCGAACCTCGGACCGCCACAGCCACGCGTTCTCCGCTGGACGACATGCGTTGCTCCTTGCGTTGTACCGTTTAAACCGGCTGCAACGAAAAGGGAACACTTCTCGTGTCGCTGCGACGGTTCTTACGGATTCCAGGATCGTATAAATCCTTGCCACTTCTGCTGCGAGAAAACCGGGCCACGCAGCTGAGTCACTGATGTCCACAACTATTTACTTTCCCCATCGCGAAATGAAAACGGACTGACTCAGCTTCGAAACTGTAGGCGTTTATTGGGGAGACATTGAATTGGAAAGGAAGAGTCGTCGTCCGCTGTGCGTGGCTTAGTGGTTAAAACAGTCGCCCGGCAAGCGAAAGATCCCGGGCACCCGATCGGCTTGACTCCTTTTCCTCGCACAGAAAAAATTACGAGGCAGAAATAAAGACTGACAAACCAGGGCAAAGTTTAGGAAAGAAATACATAGCCGTCCGTTTGTAGTAAAAATATACGGCTGGGAGCAAAAGCTTTTAGCCAGATACGAGATTGCCACATTACACGGCGGACACGCAGTCGCAGTTGGTGGACGTGAAGTGGCAGGCGCGAGGAGGGGGTCTTTAGAATTCGCGCGGCCGGCAGAGAAAAATATCCGAGATGAAATCGGCGAGGGTCAAAATGCATGACAAATAACGCGGCTTGTCCACCGCGGAATGAAACAAAACCCCGGCGAAGACGCCACGGCCGCTTTGTTCCCATTGTGGCCGGTGTCACTTCAAGGTAACGTTGCATTCGGCCGGAGCGCGCGGTGTCGGGTCGCCATCAGATCACGCTTGATAAAGGGACGACAAATTGGTACCACCCGAACGACTGCTGCTCTTCGCGGAAGATCCGACCGCGATAACGTTCGTGTCGATAAACACGCTACACGGGCCCCGTCTCTCGCGATTTCATGCACGGCCGTGCGCAATTTTCGTACGTGTTTCCGGTACGTTTGAAAAATTGTCGCTCTTGGCACGGCGGATCGCTCGGGTCGCTTCAACGGGGGCCTGCGGCAGGCATGCAGCGCATTTGGTACAGCAGAGGGGACGGTGAAGGTTTTACGAGTCAGTAGCCCGGTGGAAACGGCAGATACAGTCAATAGGGTAAATCCGGGAGACGCGGTCGACCTAATATAAAATGGCTGTTATGGCGTAACCTCAATTTACATTTTCAAGCCTATAAATCCAGAAACACACAGGAGGAAGCGAAATGACGCTATTCATTCGACAGTTTGGCTTCTAGAGAATTAATTGTTCTGCACTTTAACGGATTTTACCCGGATTTACTCTGGAGTGATATAACAGGCGAGAGCTTCGAATGGCGACCAGATTTCGCGAGATTTCAGTCATATAATCGCGATTGATTGTATCGAGAAGATTTCTAATTGGAAAGGGACCACGAACGTAAGCTAAGCATCTCTTACACTCTCCTCTACGTCATACGCCACCCCTAAAACTGGACCCATTATATTAAATTCAATGGAATCGGGCACGATTCAGCGGCGATCTCATAGTCGTAATCTGCCATTGTCGTAGCCGCGCTGAACATCGTAGCAAACGCCACAAAAGGCAGTCACGGTGTCGAATGAGAGGAAAATTGACGTCAGCGAGTTCGATCCTGCCACCGATATATCCGTTATAAAGTCGTCGCGACACGGCAGCGCGATATCGATACACCGAGTCCGAGGAGCACTTTGCAGAGATATCGATCTACCGTACGGTACACGATCCGATCTCCGACGCTGGGGTCGTTTATGGCCGCGACTCGTGTAACAGCGATGCCGATTGCGTCCCTGTACGATGCAAATTAATCGCCCGTCGTTATTACCCCAGCGACGGTCTCCTTTGCTTGGCCCGAGCGCCCTGGAATCGTTACACGCGGGCGCCCTTTCCTAAGCTGCCTGGATTTCTCGATTTATACCCGACGATCGCGAGCACACTCTCTCCGGCAGCGAGGGAACTCTTCTCCACGCTGCGATAATTCTAAACCAAGGATCCCCCTTTCTTGTTTGCGTTAATTGCCCGGTTAAACGCGTCCAATCGATTACGCGAACCGGAGGAAATCGCGTGGATATCGGCATAAAAAACGGAGAAAGAAGGGATTGAATATTTCTGAGCGTTCTCTGGGAGACGATTAACCTTCGGCCTCTCGCATAGTTAGCCTCCGCGAAGTGACGTTCATGCGGAGGCGCGTATACAGCGAGACTTCGAAGCGTCCGTTCGGCGGCGTTTAGGGGAACGCGATCGGCCGAGTTTCGAAAGAGGGGGCCCACGTTTACGCGCACGATAGCACGTAACGAGCAATTGGCAGGGGCGTTTTGTTGGCCGAGCTAAAGCGAGAACACCGGCCAGGGCTTGGGTATTTTTGAGTAATTGCCGGTATCACGCGACGCCGAAGGTGTTACTTGGTTGCAAACCCTCCCTCCTTGACCCGGCCGTCGTCTTCCACCCGGTGGGCTGGCTGCTTTTCCCTCGGCAAGCTTGCTTGGCCCCCCAGACACGGCAGTTAAGCAAAACTTGGAAACTGGTAGTTGGACGGTCGTCGCATGACTCCGATAAACGATTATGCCTTAACGGACCTAGCGGCGGGGCCCTTAACGACCGGTTGCTTCAGTGCTTTCTCACGACATCGCAGCGCCCTGGCTGCTGATCAACGCGACGCGACGCACCGGACGGGTCTGCTCCACGACTTTGGGCAAACGGCTGTCGATTAGGTGCCGAGTTAATTCCTCAAATTGCTCAAACTTGAAGTTGGTAGTAGAAAGTGTTGTTCGAGGAAATTCCCTGGTACCTTAGGCGCCCAAAGTCTTCCCCCAGCTTTAAGAGAAATGGCAACGGAGAATGAGAATAACTACGTGTCTGAAAACGTCCGAAGATTCCCTTCATCCAAATCGCGACGTCTGAAATGAGTCAAGGACGCGAGCGCGTCACGAAATCCGTATCCTGGTCCCTCGATCCCGCAGCAGAGATAAAGCTGCTGGTAGAGGACGATTGCGGAGCGATGGCACGCAAGCTTTTCGCCTTTGCCTAGCAAGCACCGGCAAAGTGGAGCGTACGCAATTGGCGGCTTCTCTCTGTTGTGGTGTTCCGCGGCGTCACGCATCGTCGGTCACGCCGCAAATCCGCTCGAGCCGCGATCTCGCTACGGCGTACCCAGCATCCTCTGCAAATTGATTGCACCGTGCCATCGAGGACCCTCGCGCCTGCTCGATCCATCGCTCGCTCGGTCGTTGTCCAGGGGACCAGGATCCTCTGCAAATACGAACTTTTTGCGCCTTTCTGCGTGAACCAGGACCCGTTCAATGCCTCCGGGTCTAATTAACTCTTCGCCTCCCGGCCAATAAATCATGCGTTCTCCTTTTCTGGGGCATTATGGAGCAACGTGATTATTTTCAAAGTTTGCGAACGAAGATGGCACTTTCATTTCCCTTAATGGAGTTCTCTTCGATATTTTTCAATTTTGTGCTCTTGCCTGCATAATATGATTTGTCAGAAAATAAGCGTTACCGATCGAACTTGACGGAAACATCTCTCAGCAGGTATTACTTCCGCGAGGAACGACTCGCCAGGAGCCGAGCACGAATCCCCAGCACTAAAGCCTACTTTGTAACCACAGATACGATCGTCAACGTTTTTCCTCAGCCGCGGATCGCGGATGAGATCGACCAAGCTCGATTAAGTTCTTCCCCCAACGGTGCCGTTGGATCGATGAAAAAGCTGTTGGCATCCGGCGAAACCGACTCCGCGGCCAAACGAAAATTGACCGATTTCAGGCAACCGAGCGACAACGTGTACGAACTGCACGTGCACCTCTTTAGTGGTTTCCATTCCCCGCCTCCCTTCGCCTCTCGTCACCATCTCTTTCCTGCTTTCCGCCCGTGCCATCCCCCTCGGCCTTGTTTACCATTTTGTCAAAGTGGATTCGATTTGTTCCAAGCGGAAACCCGTATCCACTGATCGCGGTGCTCGAGAGCCTTCTTTCAGGAGGCTGCAAAGACGATTCCATCAGCGGCTTAAGTAGAACACTCCGCCCATGCTCAGCCATACCCGAACACATCACGTAGCCATCATTTAAAACTTCCACCGAAGAATTCCGGCAAGAAGTGGCAAGGACAATCCTCCCCACCTTCCTCGCGCAACATTGAAGGTAATAGCCGCTCGTAAGACGCGGTTGATTCCCGTTTCCTATGAGTTTTTCCCGCGGTGGCACTGGACGAGCCGAGCGTCCGCGGTCGTCGCGCAGCGAAGCGGACACGCACAGTCGCTTCTGGCACGCTCGATCGTCCCCAGCTATTCCCCCGTATTAATTTGCTCGAGCGTGCATAAGACAAAGCGAGCAAAAGCGCGCTGTGTCGCCTCCTGCCCGATTGCCCGCCGATGATAAGAATCATCTACTCCCGGCGTCCCACGGTCGCCCTTTCTTTCGCTTCTTCGGTGATCCTTCTTCTTCCGCCTGTGCTCCTCTCCATCATCCTTGCTCCTCGTGCTCTTTTTCCTCCTCCTCCCCTCCCCCCCCACCCTTCTTCACCAGGGGCTTCTTTCTTTGGGGAGAAGGCGTTCGTCGCCGTTCCGTTACGGATGGCTGGCCGGTCGACGACGGTCTTTTGTGCCGTCGCCGGTCATAATGACACCGGGGCAAAAACTGTCAATGCTGCCGCGTGTATCGGCTTCCATGCATGCATTAGGAGCGGGCCCACACTCTACCGGGCTTTCTACGACCAGCCCGCTCCCCTTTGGCCGCCCCTTTACGCTTGATCGACGCGCGGCCCGATCGCACCGAAGTCTCGGGCCTCAGGTATTTTATCGAGCCATCGGCCCTTGTGTCTTTGCACGAGCTAATGGCGGCGATAATGCGGGGGTCGAGGGAGTTCTGCGCCATCGCGTGGACGATGAGCGCTTGGGACAGGTGTAGCGGTTACGAGAGAAAAACGAACGACGGTTTTCGGAATACCTTGGCGGAGCCTGTTGGTGTCTCGCGGTAACTGGGGTCATTCCGGTCTGCGCGTCGATAAATTAAGCGATTTTCGGGAATTTCTTGCGAAGGAAGGAAATATAGTAATGGTATTAAACTTTCTGCGATCTATTCAACTACATTTCTACCTTCTAAAAGCATTTTAAAAACATTAATTTTGTTACTTTTATATTTTTACTTACCGTAGAGATGTAGTTTAATAAATAGAAAAAAGTTTGATACCATTATATTTGTTTTCTTACAATAAATTCGTGAAAATCGGTTAATTTGTTGGCACAAACCGGAATGACCCCTTAAATTTCAGCGAGAACTCGAAGCTGACTCTTGTTACTTTGCGTCGCGATGGTCGCCTAACGGAACCAGCTCCACAGCAAAAGTAATCGAAGAGTTTCCTTTATAACAGACTTTTTACACCCTAGGAGCCCTCCTTATATCGCAGCAACCACAGGTTTTTGCTAACCGTGCAACCTGGCGAGCCTGCACAGAGTGATCCGTATTTCTTGATGTACGAGACTCCTCGTAAAAACCGCCTCGAACGGTCACGCGTTTCAAGCGAAAAGTAGACGACAGAAGCACGTTCCTGTAACGGTACAGGGTTGATAAACCGAAGAGGAAGGATTGTCGCATTAGACGCCCAGCAAGAAAACATATTACTCGAAACTAATAATAACGAAGGCGTGCTTCTATAACGGTGCACAGGTGCGCGGATCGAGTTGATCGGGTTCGACGCGTTCGCGTGGCAACAAATTGCTGAAATTAGCAATCGTTCGCGTCGCGTAATGCGATTAAACGCTCGCTAGTTGCGATTACACGGTAAAAATGTTTCGCCAGCAGCTCTAAGGTCCGTGGACGTGTATTATCGCGAAAATCAATGCGAAATTTCGGAAGCTATTCAAGCATCAAAGGATAACCTTTACGAGCCTGGGCCTTCGCACATCCCGCACACGTTCAGCTTCCCAGAATCGGATCCTAGAACGAATTAATCGCGGGACAGCGAATTCGAGCCACTTTCCGCGCCAGCGACAAGCGAGCGGAACGCTGCTCGAAGATGAAGAGCGGTCCAGCCCTCTGAAGGAGTAACAGATGTTACCCGTCCTGCTCGTAATCTGTCCGCTGGCTTCGATAATCAGAGGCGATTACCATCGTCCTTCCTCTGTTCTTCAGTGTCCCGTTTCATCCTCTCTCTTGTCGCAGCCGGTCGCCCCGATCCTTTCCGGGGAAAAAGACTTGACAAAAAGAGAATAAGCTGGGCGTTTCTTGCCGGCCGAACACCACAGGAGGATCTTAATCACCGTGCGATAGGCCTTCTTCCCCGCATTCTTTGCCAAACCACTGAATGTCCCATTCAAGTCGCGAGCGTCGCGAGACTCAAGAGCATTCCAGCCTCGCGCTGCCTTTTTTAGTTTTCTCACCGTATCGATGGATCCTTTCTCGTCCTCTCCCCGAGCAGACTTTCTTCTAATTTCCTCCGAGATCCAATCCTAGTCGCTCCTTTAACCGTTCACCGATGGAAAAAAGTATCCAGAAGCTAATTAAGGAGCACGAGACTCTAATACGCGCTCGAATCGCGAAAACTACTTTCCACGCGGTTAACTGGTTTAACAATCGACAAATTCGTGTAACCATTCGCCCGGCTACTTTCTCCGTTATTGTAATGGACGGATAAAACACGGTTATCTCGCGGAACGTCACGCGAAATTACGCCGCGGATCTGCTCGGCTGTAAATGGACTTGTCGCAACATTTTAACTTTTTGGGGCGTAATTGCAGCTGGAGAAAAACGGGAGATTCGAGGGAACGATACAGGTTCGTTCCGCTTCTGGGGAGACAAATTCAACGGCGACGAGTTAAACGGTTGATTCGCGGAAGAAAAAGCCCGGGCATTTCGCGTTAATTAGGTTTCTTGCTTGTGTTTGCACGCGTCGGGAGCCACTTCTTGTTTGACGCGGTGTTTCGTTGCGTTTTTGCCAGGGCGCAAAAGGGAAAGTTACAGTGAGCTAATGGCGTTGGTTAATATTAGCCAATGTTAGTTACATTGTGACAGGATGCTTGCAAGAAGGTCTGCGAGGAAGCTCGGTCGTACGATTAGCATAAAGAGAATGTTATGTTGATGCGAAGGGATCCTGACTTCAAAACAAAAGCAATCATAGGGAATAATAAAACAGTAGGTGTTGTACATAACAGCAGTTACACCCCAACTGCGACAGAAATGTTCTACGTCCTTCTCTTGGGCGATTTACTTGCAACTTCACGTGGAAGAGGCTTTCAAAGGAATGCTTGAGGGAATCCTAAGCTCGAAACACTCGAAAAATAGGTCATTTTTATGAATTTATCACAACAAGAGGTTATAACACATAACTTCGTGGCAAAAACACAAAAATTGGTGCATTTTTCAACGAAATAGTGCAAAATACGAGTAATTTTACGCATAAATATGCAGATAAAAAATCCCGGGTTTTAAAAAAGTACGATAGACGACGATGCGATTAATAAAAGCCAAACCCATTTTTAGGGATATGTTATAACCACTTTCTGCAAAAAATTCATAAAAATCAGTTATTTTTCCAACGTTTTGACCGGAGGGTCCCCTTGATCCATCCCAAATTAATGGGGAGTTAATTGGGAGTTGGAGATATTCTGCATGCGATCGCTTGACGAACACCAGTGGTCGGTAGACATTTATGAGCGTTTCTCGCGGCCCTGGTAGCGAGCGGGCCGAATCGCGCGCGAGCAGGGGCCATTTATTCATCAAACTGAATTACGAGGAACGCGACGTGTCCGGGATAGGCTTGTCGATAAATTACTCGACGCGGCTGGTTCGTCGGTGAAGTCGACTGCCTCCAGTCGCCTCCTTGTTTGTTCTATTCCCTGTTATCCCCTAATCAAGATCAAAAGCTGCTACGCGCGCAAAAAGCCCCGCTCGGCCGCCGTCACGACAGACTTGTTAAGCTTCCCCGTGGTAAATTAGTGGCGGGCTCCTTTAGCGGATCGATCGAGCCTCCGACGATGACAAATAACGATAAATGTTGCGGAGGGTCCCTCTTCTCGGTTTCCTTCGTTGGTGTTCCTCCAAGCACAAATTAGATCTTTGATAATAGATGAATCTCAAGCTGGGAACATAATTAAACATTTCAACTACACCCCTGTAAATCCTCTTTGAAAGTTAAAGTCGTTCGGAGCCGATTCCCCCAGTGCCAATAGCAAGCAAGACCTGAAATGGTCCTTACAGAGCGGCGGATGGATCGAGATGGATCACGGTCGCTGGATAAAAGGGACAAGATCCAAGGATCCTGGATCCAAGCGACACCGAAACGTCTCGGTGATTTTGACAGTCGCGCTGTCCCGCCATGATGAATGAAGGACTCGCGGGACGATCGACGTTATCGTAAATCTCTCGACAACGGGCTATTGTGAAGTCACTCGTCATCCGTTCCGATCTTGTCGCGCGTGAGCACCGATCGAGCAAAGTGAGGTCAGATCTGTATCTGATCGTCGAGGGGCAATGGAGAGGGGGAGGAAGCCCGCCGAACTCGATTCAAATTCCGATTAAGACCTTTTATAACGCTCGTAAATGTCGTACAAGGCTGTGAAATCGACGGGGGAACGTCGTCCCCGTGAATCTTCCAGCACCTTTTTCTTCCATGCGCTGCGGATGGCTTCGACTCGTCCTTATCTACCATCTTGCGAAAACACGCGATACCCTTTTCTCCAACCTGATCGGGCCCTTGTTTCTATAGGCATTCGACGTTTGACGAACCGCTCTACTTAGCTATTTGTAAAGTTAGAGAATCGGTAACGTGTCTGACCAGTACGCCGAGGACTTTCTTCGCCTACATTTCGCCACAGGAGGGTGAACGGTATGTTTGGAACTGCTTCCACCCCCTCGGCAGCAACTTCGGGATGTAGAACGAAGACATTTCTAAAATCGTAGAAATGATCGATTCACCGCAGCGTTGTCTCGTTAATTCCGCGGGAACGCGAGTAAATCCTGGAGGACTGTTACAGCTCTCCCCTTCTATTTCCGTCCCGGAACAAGAAAGAAGCTTTGTTAACCCCAGCCCACAGCCGTAGAGCGCGAGGAAACTTTGCATCGGCCCGCGAGCCTCGAGTGCAGTTGCGTTCCTCGTTATTATCTCCGCGGCAGGCAAGCGTTACAGCTTTATTAAGTGACCTCGAGAGTGGCAAGAAAGTTGGACGGCGGGGGATTGCTTCCCTTCCGGTCTCCGTGATCGCCACCACGAATCTTGTATTTAGGGCTGCTCCTTCTATTTCTGGCCACCGTTAGATGGTTATCGCGAAACGTGGAACGGCCAGACACCAAGGTTAGACGCCGCGATCGGGCGCAGCTCAGCCATCAGTATCGATTCGAAACACCCGCGGTGCCCCTTATCGTAACACCGGCGAACTCCTGTACCTCGCACCCTTCGAACCACGCAGTGCACACGATATTGACACCTTTACTTCCCGTTTAGCGCATACAGAGGCTACAGACACGTCGTCAGCCATCGTCAGAATTGTTCGCAAAGTAGAAACATCCTCGTGATATTCCCCAGAAAAATCGAAGCTCCACTTCTAAGTGAGTTGAGAGCAAGAAGCTGCACGGGGATGGATCCTCGTCCCCAGTGTCCTCGAGGCAGAGCCAGCGAGTGGCCGACGTAATAAGGTCGATAAGCCGAAGGCAGGGCGCGAGCGTCGCCAGAAAGACGCCGACGTCGAGGGACGACCGTCCTGAGTGGACAAGCTCCGCGAGCGTATCGCAACAGGGCGACACCAGAAAGCCGTGAGACGTGATTGTCGAGTTATCGACGGGTTGGCTGGCTCGGGTTCCTTTGGCTGCTCGGGGCACAGGGCCGCCGCGCGGACAGCTCGGCGTTAATCACGCCACGTGGATGGCCGTCCGCTCGTCCATGAATCGCCGATACATCAATGTCCATTAAAGCCCCTTGGACGAGGAGAGCGCGATTTATATGGGTCGTCGCGAAAGTTCGCGACGATCGCCGCCGCGTTTCTGCTGCGCGGACTTTTGCTTAACGCTGCTCGATTAGTCCGCTTGGTGAACGGATACCGTGACACGGCATTTCTTTCAACGCGTATAAAAGTAACGCTAAGTGGCTCTGATAAGTTGAATGGAAGGGTGACAAAGGATTTAAGACGAACGCGTAAATATTCAACTTTGCCACCCCCCGAATATTAATTGCAGTTGTTAAGCGGCGATTGCAGGGCTCTCGTTAAGAATACAAATTCCCCTTTCAGTGAAATCGGGTTAAGAGCAGTTGATACCGAGCTTATCCCTCGTGACCTCCGTGCAAAAGCAAAAAAAAAAAGGGAGAAAGAACGCTCTTTCTCACCCCCCGAGGAATGTCTGTTCCGTCATAAGTATCGCAGTTACCGTTTCACCCTTTCCACGATCTCGACGCGGGGAATAAAGAAAGGAAAAGAGCGAAGAGGGGCGGGGGTCGGGTGCCAGTTACGGAGGATGTTCAGCCCCTCGCTCGATCGTTTTCCCCGGGGTGCCGCGAGCGTAAAGCTTTATGCACGCGTTTCCATCATACCGGCCGGCGATTAGGACGTATCGCCGTTAAAAATGCATGCAATTAGCCGACGGGGCCCGAGGCTCCCTTAAAAACGCGCTGCTTCTTAGGAGCCTCCAACCCCTTCCTTCCCGACTTCGGGTGACAAAATTACGATCTACCGGGTGCCGTTAATATCAACGTTCCCGGAACGCGTGGGGAAGAAAAAACGAGGGGATAAAATCCAACGAAAGGGAGATGATCTGCGAGGCTGGGTAGACCTACGGGTTGCATTTACAACGCCGCGAAATATTTCGCTGCGAGCCGAGAGTTGCCATTTCAGCGGGACGGTTAATCAAGCGCGGCACGAGTTCCAGCCACGAACAATCAAGAAAGTGGCTGCAAATAATCAGCTCGCCCCGTGTTAGAACGCAAGTCACCGTCGGAACGTTAAGCAAGTTCCCGTTTCCGATCTCACCGGGGTCCTTCTTGCCGCTTGCACATCCCCCCCGAAATATCGTACGCGCGGGCGGCAGCGACACGCACGTGGAGTGTTTGACGAGTCTCGTTGCCGCTCATTACTCTCCGGTGGTCGCGTCATTTGTCTCCGGGAGAATAATCGACGGGTCCGTTGGAGTCTGTTGAAGAGAGCCGCGGCGCTCTTAGCGGAGAGGTCTCGTCGAAGGGAAAAAGGGGGAGGCAGAGGGAGGGCAGAGTAATGGGGCTGTCGCTGCGGAGAGTCAACGAGAGCCCCGCAATTATGTAATCGCTGTGTCATTGCGTTAAAGTAATTCCATTAGCTAACGAACGGCGGGAAGGAAGGAAAAACGTCCAGGCTTCTTCTATAACCCCGAGCACCAGTTACATTGTAAGCGTAAGCCTCGGGGGTCAGGTTCTCACCTTCCAACCTTCTTCTTTTCCCCCGCCGCGCCGCTCCAAAGTCAATCGTATTGGCGATTTTAATGCGCTGTCGAGACCCGTGGCCTGCCGTGTCACGTCGTGCGCTCCATTCCAGCCCGATCGCGATCGATATGGCGAATGGATTTTGCTCGGCGGGCTTGGAAACCGAGTGGATGAATCGGCCTCGGCGGTACCCGTGAGATTTATGCAACGTATTTTTAATTATTGCTGATTAAACGGTGTCGGACGAGGGTGGCGAAGGATAAGATATGTGCGGTGGGCAGAGAGTAACCTCGACCCTTAGTCGCTCGATGCGTAAGGTACTTGTTCCCTTGATTAACCAGAGGATCGGCTACGTCTACACGCGAGCCTGCAGCAGGATCTCTCGGTAGGGTCAGCCGAGTTCAGGCTAGCGTTGCATCGGATCACGCGTGACACAGGGCGAAGGGCGGGGAAGAGTGGCTGGATCCGAAATCGGCGATTCGAGGGCCCACGATGCGCGCGTTATCCAAGGGACTCGGCTACACGAGTGTCCGCGATTAAATCAGTCGGCCGCGATGTCACCTCCGGCGCGCGGTATGCGACGAAGGAATCCTTGACAGGAGGTCGCCGGATCCTGGTGGCCCCCTGTGGCGCATGAATCACCGCGACTCGCCTCGCCACGGCGTGTCTTCTTGTCGCCCCCTCGGCCAAGGTGACAGCTGTCAAGTGGCTGCTATACGGCGCGCTGTATACGCCGTACGTCGCGTCGTACGCCGTGTAGGAGGTACTCCAGTCCACGTGAAATCTTCTCTCCGAGTCCGTGTGCGACCGTGCACACGCGCACCACGCGTACTCGCATTGGCGTAGAAGCTTTGCGCCTCCTTCCCTCTCTTCTAAGCTTCCCCAGCTTTTAAAGCTCTGCAGCAGCCACCGCTGGACACTCTTCTACTATTTAGATGGAAAGATTTATGCTGGCAGATCTATAGCGACGGCAACCTGGTTCGTGAAAGCCAACGATTCTTCTTCCGCGAAAGTAGGTTTAAAAGGCGGGATTCGGTCTCGGCTTGGGGGTTGTTCCTTCTGTGATTTTGGTTAACAGCTTTGCGAGGGTTTGGCTTAGTTCTGGTACTTTGCGTGCGCCTGTACAGTGACCTGAATTTTTATAATTCTCCAAGTTTCGAGGTGAATCGGTGGTGAGGAGACTCAAGGGTGTGGTAGGTGTTTAAAGTTAAGGTATAGGGTATCGCGGTTTCTTGGGGACGAAGGAGGCTCGTGGACGCCACTGGAGGCTTTAGCAGTGTTTAAGACGTGTTTCTTTCGTACTATGTATCTGAACGCAACACGAACAATTAATAAGCCAGAAAGAATTATGTCAGGACGGGATACAAGTAAGGTACAACTGACAGGCAAGAAGAATCAAAGTTCGTTTAAAAGAAACGTATGTAGTTGGAACTTTCCTTTTCCTTTGTGCAGACTGACACGCTACCCGAAGCTCGCTCTGCTGCAGAAGTCTCACTTTAATTTTTTCACATTGGGTCATCCATCATTTAACGCGCTCTCTCGTAAACGACGAATGCCACCCAAGAATCCACGAATCAGAAGCAACCTCGATGCACTTGAAATTTTTCCATCTTTCTTCCATTTGAGGGATGATCGGATGTGAGACAGACTATATTCTTCAAAGTCTGTACCGTGTATCGGTTTACCTAGCGAGCGGTCAGAAAATAGAAAGTAATACGGGCACTTGGACGGGCACTTTGTCAAAACTAGTTGTTGCGGTGGGAAGAGGAAAGGAGGAGGGTGAACGATTTCCCAGGGCTCGTTAACGTCCACCTGTGTTCTCGCGCCATTGCGTGCACACACGCGTGCACGGGCCCTGCTCGCCTTGACCCGCGGCCCTTGCGAGCTACCTCTGAGGGATGCTCGTCGATCGCCACGCCGTAAACCGGAATTAAGATACTGGGTGACCATGCGTTTCCCTTCGATAACGCGCCATTGTCATGCTACGCCACATTTCTTCCCCTAGCAGAGCTAGCAGACGCTCTGGAATAGCTTCCAGCGAGATTTCATCACGGAAAGTTCAGCTACACAGCTCTATGGTGGTCAGAGCGTACCAGAGAGATTCCTGTGGATTTAGTTGCAAGTCGCAGCATCATGTTTTATTTTCCGTTCTGTGCTCTAACGATCTGCACTGACGCTGGGCCGAGAGGAGATAACGATGCATTAGCTGTTGCCTTAGAAGACGCTGCGATCAATCTGGTTCAGCGAGGCATCCCCCATTCTCATGTAGAAATCTGGGAACATCAGCTTGATAAAACGTCTTCTGCAAAGTGCGACATCCAAACAGTGCCAGTACGACTATTTTGCGAATTATACTCAAGACTGCATTTGTACCGATCTCGCTCTCTCTCTCTCTCTCTCTCTCTGAACCTGAAAAATCTTGACTCAGGTATGTATGTACCTTGCAGCTGCACCACTCAACCCTAAGAAACCACCTCGATCCCGGAGCATCCGCATCCTTCGCTGCTCACTGAACGCTTCATCTTCCTTCTCGACGTGCACTCGACCCAATTCCTCGGGTGCCATCGAAGCTAGGTATCTGTTCCACTCGTGGCCCGAAACAAAGGCGAGCCTCGATCGCGAGCTAATGCCACGCGTAACGTTAAAACCTGCCGTTATCGCGATCAGTTCCGCGGAACAATGTAAAGTCGCCCGGCGAAGGGGCTAGTGGGACAGGCGAGAGGAGCCTCCGGACAGTCCGTTAGCCGCCGTTGCTCTCGGAATCGTCCGTGATCCGAAACGTCGCGGTCGCGTCGCTGCACTTTGTAGGCCGACAGGTCAGAATGGCCGTTTTGCACGTGGCCAAGCCATTCCGCGTCGTGACTGGCGTTAGGTGTTGCCGCGTCTATCACGCTCGCGTACACGCTGCCACCCGGTAATTTAGTGGCGAGTCCGAAGTCGATCTCTCCGGCCGATAAAGCCACGCGAGAGGAGCGACAAGGGAGGTTCGCCGCGGCGAATAATTCAGGGTCGAGTCCATTTCCCAGTCGATGGAGAGAGGGAGGCGACGCTCTTGTATCTGGACGTTTGAATCGACCGCCAGACGGTCCCGATCACTGTAATGACGGAACTGGAGGAGAGTCGCGTTCCCTGGCACTTTGCTGGGGTTCCTCGGTGTACGCATGGACCGTCGTCAGTCAACTAATATCGAAGCGCGACGAAAGCGCTTGGATGAAAGTTTTGGATGTTTTTTCTATTCATTTTTTTTTTAAATCGCTTAAAACATTGTGCTGGATGTAGGTAATAGAAATTTTATATGAAAACTATAAATTATTCGTGAAAAAAATTGTTGAAAAAGGCTTATGTTGCCGGCCGCCATAGTGGTATTCCCCCTTAAACAGAAGTCTTAACGTAGAGCTGACACTAGCGTTGCAATACGCACGAGGAAAGTAATGGAGGCGATATACCTATAGAAAGTAGTAGCACGTGATAAATTTTGATAAAAGATCCCACACTAGGAGATCGAAATGCCGAATTGGATTTCTCCCGAGCGTTGAACGTGTTCCAGCATATACCGCTAGGTCGAAGAAGGATTCTCAGCGGAGCGGAACAATAGAGTCGTGCGGTGACCGTTCACGATTGGCAGCTGCCGTGTCTCTGCACCGAGATGACCCTGCCACTCCGTAGAAAGCGACTATGTCATTCCGTCACGAAACACGAAGCTCTCTCTCCCCCCTGGTCTACCCGTTTTCCGTGTCACCGTCGCAAACCCAACGACACTTCCGTTCACGTGACTCGGAGATGCTCGCTGGGTACCTGCTGTCTCCGTGACTCGCCAGGTGCGACAGAGGACTCATCGATAATCGATATTGCATAGAATTCCGCGAGCTTCTCGCGGAGCGCATCTCGACCTCAGCCAGCAATCCACGTCGGCTTTGAAACGTGCCAAAGTAGGGTGTAAGTACTTGGAAAACTCGACCAGCCCCAAGTTCGGGCAAAGAAGAGCTCTACGAGCGGCAGTCACGCTAATTTCACCCGCGATCGCGGCTATCACCGTCATTACAGACGCTTTGACAGTAATTGCCACTGCTCCACGCTCGATGCTACCCTGTAGAAGTTTCTGCAATTGCCCAGGTACCTTTCCTCGTTATCGTTATTTTCCCAGGCGAGCCACTCTCCGGGCTTGGACGATGGTAGCTAGTGACGATAAAAGATAAATCTATTACTTTGGTCGGTTGGAATGGAACGGTTCCCGCGTCGAAAATCGCTCGAGCGAGGCGTCCTGTCTCGTGACTCGCGCTCGTCGTCGATCCAGCCGCTTCGTGACCATTCCAATTCAACTTGGCCCGAGTACAATTTAATAATTCCCGCTGGCAGGCCGAACTTACGTTTCCCCGTTCTTCAAACGTCTTCGTCGAACGCGATACCCTTTACCCTCGATCGTGCTTCGACGAGGCAGGCTCGCTTCGCGCCACTTGCGTCACACAGAGAAACTGTAATTACTGAAATCCACGGGTAATTCATTACTGGTCGATCAACGAAATTCGTGGGGGAGATCGTGACAGCGCGGGGCATTGAACTCTTCAGATAGAGCGAGGGTGAGGGTCCTCGTAAAGTGGAAGTCTTACTTTACACGTATCGCTTCACTCAAGAGGAAATTCTGATGAAAGGGCGATAATATGAGGAACTAGACAAATACACTGTTAAGTTCCCTTGTTAAGAGAGTGGGGGTCATTACCTCAAGGATCGTCAAATGTAATGCACGATTGGGTTTTCTTATCAGTGGTGCACTCAGGACTTAATTTTCAAGGGATAAAAAGCCGAATTGAAGAGTTAAAACTATTTTCAATTCAAATTCAATAAAACTCACTAGATGGTAATAAAAATTTATTTACAGAATAAAATCCAGTTTTATTTTTTTTTACTTCGGTTCTTCTTTTACATAGCTCTTGAATTATTTGAATCGTGGTTACGTTGAATTATTCCCATAAGCCCCGCGATACATTACAGAAATAACAGAAATTACTGGTTCGACAATGTCTGAAATTTCCTTGCGTCTCCCACGACGATCCACGAGAGTCTCCTGAGTGAAAATAAGAGTGCAAATCGCTCTCGAAGAAGAGTGTCTGAAACAAATGACTGGTTCCTAAAGGCGAGATGATCTCGGCGAGCCGCAGCCATCAATCGTGGACGGTTTCAGAGCTGTCGTCCTCGGTTGCAACACGCTCGTTTTATCATCGCGGCCGGTGTCGATCTATCGCGAGCGCTTGGCCCGCCGATCGGCGATCGCCACGTCGCGCGGTCGCGTCGATCGACGGACCGTCGACGAGCAAAACGGAGAAAGTATCCTTTCAGCTGTTGGAAGGCGTGCGACTCCCTTTCTTTCGCGGTGCGCCTGTCCACGAGGCGGATCTCAATGGCCCAGAACGTGAGAGTGCCGATCCGTGTCTTTACGACAGCTCCGAGGAGCCGAGGGGCCAACGATCACGTTTACGGCCGTTTTTCCAGCGACGTCGTAAACGTTACGTACTTACGATGCTCCCGGTCCAATAATACACGGGCGAGAGCGACGGCGACACCATCTCCGCGGCCGCGGATTTCGCGGCGAGCTCGCGCCGCGTGGGAACATGACACTTGGATCGATTCAACTCGCGGATGGATCCTCGATCGATTTTCTTTGCTGGATTTTCGTGGAGGAGAAAGTCTGTCGCAATCGTTGTTACTTGGATCACAGTGGACGGGACTGTGTATCAGAGGATTGCAGCCGACCGATTTTTTGGTTTAAAGTGTTATATTTTCGCTAGAAAGCAATAATGTGTCGTCGTCGATGGTTTTATAATTGTGAAAAGCGTCACTCGTTCGTACCAACTGATTTATAACACCCCCAAGCGTCGAACGCTCTCACTTTACAAGCCCCACGTTGACGACAGCTAAATGACCATTTGGGAACACTTGGAGAAACGGTGAAAGTTTCATATTTCATACAGAATATTTACCAGAGCTCAGATTCAGATCGAGGAAGAATGGAAGAATGGTTGCTACAAGCCGAAAAGGGTTGCACGAAAGGCTAGCCACGGGACTATCGACTATATAGGTATCGAATATCGTCGCGCAAATACTGGAAGCAATCCCGTTGGCAAGGTCGAGCTGTCAGGGTATTTGCAAGAGGCGATCGATTCCAGCGGACGTGGCTGGCTCCATGTCACCGACGTCGGTCGATATGCAAACTTCGATAGTCACTTAGCGGCTCATCAGAGGCCGCTAATCTTAATTCGCTTATCGGATTATTCGCGGCCCTCGCCGATGGAGATGTTTCGCGCTCGAAAGATAATCCGGTCGGTATGGTAATTCGGGAGTGGACGGACGCGTCGTCGTTTCGGCGTGCCCCTCTTTTTTCATTATCCTTCCCAGCAACACTGTTCCTTCTTCCTCCACGCCTCGTTAGAATTGCTCTTAACTGATCCGGCAAATCGATCGATGGGAAAACTGTTCCAACTGTTCACGTTCTTGGACACATTTCCCCAAACAAATATTAACCATCCCCTGTTCCTCTGAAACATCTGCTCCGACGGTAATAGGTGAATCATAAAAGGACCTAAAAATCTTTGCAACCAACTCCATGGGAGTATTCATGATCCTTATGTATATCGCACTTCGTGAAATCCATAATAACGTGTTCTTAGCTAATGGAACGGAAATTGTAAAACAAAAAACGTAAAAAGTTTTTATTCTTTAAATAAATTTTTATAATCACCTAATGAATTTTATTGAATTTGTGTTAAAAATATTTTTATCCCTTGAATTTGGTCCTCTTAAGATTAAATGCTGAGTGCGCTACTTTTCATCCCCTTTCGGGGTAACGCCAGTGAAGAATTTTTCCTATTCATAGATAGTAGCGAGCTTCCTAATAACGTCTGACAGATCCTACCTCACTAGCAACCGATTCTAAAGAGAGTTGCATCATTGGACTCGGTCCAAAGCGTGTCCAGAGTTTAACGGGGCTACCAAGGGAATTCTCTCCCGTAACCCATTCGATTGTCTGCTGGAGCTCGACGCGAGCCCGCTGGGACTTGATTTCAAAGCGGCAGAGGACGCGGCGAGATAAAGAGGTCGTCGACCACGCCAGCGTAGCGGAAGATGCGCGTTTGATAGCGCTAAGAATCCAAGGGGAGCGGCCGTTTCTCGTCCTCGCGGATCCTGGCTATCTACAAAGTCTGTCGCCGTGTTCCTTCGGACCATAACTCTGCCGCGTTCCGTCTCGACGAAATGATCGGTATTTAGTGGTACGTGGACGCGATCCGAAGCCCGTCCCGGAGCGTTTAATTGCTGGATTTGATGCAGATGCGGCTGGCTAACGAGCTCCGCTCTCGACCACCGATCGCGATCGCGGGTCCGCTCGCTTTCCACCGCGGTCGCTTTTCTTCTGGTCGCTTTCTCGCCGGGCATAAAATTTCGAATGTCACGCGATACCGCTCCCCTCGGTCTAGCTAATTCGCGAGTCCGTTGATCGCGAGCTCAGATAGCACGCGGTAATTTAGATCGATGGGGATCAGCGATGATAAACATACTCCCTGGCGAACGTTTTTACCAGGGCGACGCGAGCCCGGGCTCATTACCCTTTCGCTAAAACGTAATTAGCGATCTATTGTTGTGAAGTAGAAATCTATTCTTGGGATCAAGCCGTTGCAGGGTAAATCTGGAAATTGAAATTGAAATTGCAATTGAATAATCTCATGGAAATAGACGTCCGTGGGAAAGGAAAGTCGAGGACACGGTTCGCGGCCCGCGCGATTTTCCGTCGGCGTTTCAATTCAAGAGAGCATTACGACCGCGGGCAGGTTGGACGATCGCGAATCAGTCCCATCGGGTTGCCTGTTAACCAGCCCTTAATCCCACCGTGGGGGGCTAACGACAACGAAATTCCTCGCGACTCGTTCGCGCCTCTCTCGTTAATTTGCCGTCGACTCTGCTTAATTGCCCGCGGATAATTGGACCGGTCACCGGTAGCCGCGGACACCGGTGACGATCGGCCGATGTCACTCCTCGAATCCTCACGCGGAAGGAATTTGTACGGGCTTGATATTAAAATAAGAGGAGTCACCGGCAATTTTATCGATCCTCGCAGTACGCGAATTAATTGACCCGTTAGACGAGGAAGCTGACTCTGCTGGCGTGCACCACGAAAGAGCTAGAAAATAGTGTGGATGATACGAAGCTTTAAGGGTCCATTCTACGTACATTGCCGGTCGAACAAATGCCTATTTCCATGATTTTTTTATTCACAAACTATTGTACGGATTTTTGTTAAATAATTATTATTCCTTGCTGTATAGAATTGAATTTTCCATATTTTCAAGATATAATTACAAATGTGTGAACCCCTCCTCGGCGTCAAAGTGATAGAAAAGTCTTATATAAAATCTCATCGTGGGTTTGCACCATTAAAATATTGTAAAAATGTTCGCAAGAAAAGAGACCAGCCACGTGAAGTGGTCCACTAAATAATCGAAAGTACGTGGCGACGATCGAACGAGCTGTGGAAGTCAGCGTTCAACAAATGCCCAACAGGCCCTTTTACTTATTATCTTCCCGATCAAGTTCATGCTTCGACGTATCGCACGTGAAGTTGGAATAGCGGAAGAGCTAAATATCTGTGAGTGAGTGTGATAAATCCCTGGCCCCTGGGAACCTCTATCCTCCATCATCGAGCAACGATGACACACATGCCCGACATAACCGTATTCTGCCCTCGGACTTACGCATGCGTGAGCATGCGAAATGCAGACCGATCATCCTCCACTTAATCGCGGAATCGTTAACAGCCGCGAGAACCTCTTACTCTCTCCTCTCTCCCCGTCGCTCGCTCGCTCCGCGGGACGGAGCAGGTTGCACCGATAAATGAATTGTGCATACACGGGCCACGGCCTTATCTCGGCCCACTAAATCACTCGGCCAGAGTCCGCCGTTCACCGTTCCCGGGGATGTATTTCATATTTAACCGTCGAACGGACGCGGATAGCTGAGCGTTTTCCGGTTAAGCCTCTCCTCCTTTTTCTGCCTTTCGCTCGGGCGAATTATTGGAATATTATTCGAGAGGTGACAGAAAGGCTAACTGGCAACGCGATATCGTCTGCGTTTTACGTAATGGCCCCGGCAACGGCGCGCGGGGAAACTATCTTCCACGTTAATCCTCCAGCGCACCCACGTCGGGACATTTCCATATTCTATCGTTCTATCGCGATAAGCCTCGCCGAGTGGCAATGGAAAAACGAGACGAACGAGGGGCCATTCTGTCCGCTGTGTATCTACACTGCACTCGCCATGGTTTCTTTTGTTTTTCCGCTATTTATCACCAGTTGCATTGCTACATAGATACGTGTTTTCACTTTGTTGCTGAGAAGTACAATGCTGGCGTTTGCTAAATCTTATATTATGTTGGTTGCTGTTTTGCAGGAGTAAATTATATTTTTTTTTTAACATGGGCCCTCTGTGTAGGAGCCCAGGCGGCAACTGCGCATCGGTTTGTGGTATCAGCTTTAAACGGTGACCAAAGCGTTGGTCTTGCTAGCCTCTGTAATACTACTAAGACATATAATATACTTGGTGTTCGGAAGTCGGTTTCTGTCCAAATCTACCGAACCGGTGAAACGAGCGAAGATTAGAAGCGCGGATCCTGAAACGCCAATCACGAGCCATCCGAGCGACGTGGCTGGTTAATTATGCTTTCACGTTTGCGGGAGCGTGGAATATCGGCGAAAAATGTTGAGACTTTCTTTCGGGGTATTTGCGTCTAATGAAAATGGCAGGTGTCTATCGAGCAAAGGGGGTACCGTTATAATAGAACAAAGTCGATGCTTATTACGGGCACGCATGTCGTGAAGGAAATTAAACTGGCAGTTCTCACTGATTAACACTCGGAGGCGCAGTGTGGTACTTAATAAACGCTACGTGTCGACGTGTGCGGAACGGTGATTAATGGGTAGCCGCGATCGGTCGAAAGTTACGCGTTGAAGTCTCTCGGACGCCCTGGTTGGATGGCTTGGCTGGCGAAAACTCGGCCGGATCGGGATCGCGGATCTCAGAGGCGGATCGTCGCCTGGCTGCAGCGTTAAAACAGGCAAAAAACTGACGCTTTGTCTGGCAATTATCGAGTATATCGGGACTAACAGCGGGATTGCGTAAGAAGCCGGACGCGTGGATAATCTACGATAATGGCAGCGCTCGTAATTACCGTAGGATGGCAGTCCCGAGAGTTAATTATGCTCGCTACGACGTACACGTTATAGGAGGCCTCTCTTCTTTCCTTTCTAGACGGTCGCGACTCCGGCCACGGGACACATCTTCGTTCTTCTCGTTTACGATCTCGATTTAGTGTCTTACTCTAAAGGGGATAAGGAAAGGAAGGCAATCGCTGCATGTCACTTGGGCTGCGCAACCTTCCAGCTAAAAGCGAGCTGTCCAGCTGGTGTGGATGGCTAAGTAAAACTCCAAGATCGATGAATCTTAGAATTTACTGGTACACGCTGGCATGAGAAATATTCCAGAAAACGTTGTCAGTCTAAGACGAGAATCGTCCCAAGAAATGTCACCATAATCCGGTGTAAATTCGGCAGAACCGCCACCTTTTATGATTGACCATCGCACTTTGACGCCCCCCTTTGCATATACATACTATAAGAAAAAAACCATTCGAAACTAAAATAAAAAAAGCCGCAAAATATAAAGTTTTCTTTTACGGATCGGAATTCGGAAGACTAGTCTGACAAGTGTGACGTCTCTCCTGAATTTACCCTAAGATATTTTAGATTTACCAGTAAATTCTAGGCTTCACCGGTCTTTGAAATATTTCGATATAATTGCCCCGAAAGCAGAGGCTTCTCATTGGACCGCGCTCGGATACGAAAAAGCTCGTAAAACGGAAGGGAAGAGATGGAATTCGAAGCGTGCTCATCGATCACACGGGGAGGCCCAGCAGGGACAAGTGTCCCCAGGGAAGATCGCAGGAGAGGCTAAGGTCGTCGCCATCGTTCCGCGATCGTCGTGGTCGTGGTCGTCCAGCATCAGAATTCCGTGAACGTTATGCAACTCCGCGGGCAGCGAAGGAGAAGGCGAGCCGGGCAGTCGGTGCCCCTTGGAGCGAGTCACGATAAATTTTCATTCCGCGTTGACCACTCCTTCCACGCGGAAACCCAGCCGGGTATTAATTTTCTAATACGATTCCACGTTTCGTTACGACCCGTGCCTCCACGCAAGGCCTCTATCTCGAAATCACCGGGCTGCTCTCTCGCCGATCTAGCAGGATCTCCTCTACCTTCCCTGCCACTTTGTGTCATACCGATCCAGGGTCGTTAACTCTGCCGCTAATGAACGCGATGCTAAATACCCTCGTCCCTCTATTACACTTGCCATTCTTGGTCCTTGACCTGGCGTTTCCCTTCGATATCTACGGAGACCAAAGCGCAAGACAATCGTAGTCAGGGAAACCGAGGATAGTGGCGCGTTGCGTCGAACTGGACTCAGCGACAGTCCCCGTGCACCGAGGATATTAGCGGGGCCCGATAAGAAGCGAGTCGAATGGATTATCGCGGCGACTCGCCTCCCAAGAAGCGTGCAGGTCTCGCGGTCGCATGGCCATTCAGCTCCGGTGACATCGTAACTCGCTACTTCCGTGCGTAATTCAGCGCGACCAATGCGTAATGCTCGGTTGAAAGCGGGCTCGTTTGTTACGCGGCTGCTGTTGCGCCAGCGGAGGACACAAAGGGACACCCCAACAGAGGAAACGGGGACAGGCAGAGTCGCCTGCGGTCAGAGGACCCCAGCCCTACCCGCGCCGCGTAATCTCCTGTACTTTCGACCTTTTTGTCGCTTTCAATGGGACTCCGAGGCTCTCCGCGTTTTGATACGGCTAAGTGGATTGTAAGTTGGAGATTGCAATTGCTCGACGAAGGTGGAGGCTGTTAGAAATGCTCAGCATTGCCAGCGTAATCTCTGCACGGTTAGCAAATGCCTCGCGGATGTTACAGCCTCGCTAGGTGAATATTCTGGAATTATCTCCTTGCGGGGCTTATTAAATGAGTCATTTCACATGTTCGCGGAACTTCAAAGCTGGATTAAAGAATTTCAGGGAATCTGAAGTTCGACTATGCCTGTAGAAAAGAAATTTCAAATCGATTCTGTCAAGGGATTCGCGTCGTCGTGTCAGAAGAAACAGAGGAAAGGTTAAAGAAGTTGCGTGGTTTCCGAGCGAGAGCACAATGGTTGCGTCGCGCGCGAGTTCCCAGCGCGAAATTTCGAATGATTTATCGGCGGATCGGCGCGAATCGCGACAAAAATCGGCGCATTCTCACGCAATAGGGGGCTGACTTTTCGATGGAATGCGCCTCCACGGGTTTGGGAAAGGAGCGATCGGGACAAAACGCAAACGCTGGAATTCCTAGCGTGTAGATTCGCCAGACAATGCGCGGAACTATCCTACCCTTTTACCACCTCTCGTTATTAGCCGGCGGCGCGTTCAAATGGCAAACGTTTACGTAGGAAATTCGAGATAAAACAACGATACCCGGATTCCCGGGGAGCACGGTCAATTAATCATTCGCTGGGACTTTTCAGCGCCAGGTGATAGGCGGTAGACGCGCGGAACAGAATTCTCCCGATCGTCAAATCTTCCCACCTCGATCCTACGAAACTATTAGGGTAGATTGCCCTATCACTGTATTTTGGCGGCGACCTCCTCGCGAATTAATTAATTACCAACTTCTATTACTTTAGCTTTCTTTGGTAAAAATCTAGTAGTTTTTCTGACCTTCCTCTTTATTAACGTATTTTTGGGGGTTAAAAATGTTAAATTTTCAAATTTTGATAATTGGAATAGAAATACATGTTTTTGTCCCAATTACTGTGCCCCCAATTGCGGTAGCTTTTTGTAGGAGAAAGGAAAGTAAAGTTAGGTTTAGCTGTTAGAGAGGGAGCACTGTTCCTTACCATTTTCAATAAGGATTTGGGTAAATCTATCGAAATCTTCAAGTACATTTTTGGAAAAAGTTTCACTATGCTTTAATTATTTAAAAATGTAATCCTCTCGATTGTAACACACACATTAATCAAAAAAAAAAATTCTTTCCTTATTTATTTATGCAAGATTTTTTGTACGGCTTATTTAAATATAAAGGCACTCTAATAGGGACATCTACCCTACATTTCCAGTTCACTTCTGCCTCCAATCATCATCTTCTAGGTAGCTCTTGTGGAACCTTACATGAGAGAATGTTCAGCAAGTAAAGTTTTGGAGTAATGTAGTTAAAATAATTCCCCCCACTTCTCCAATTAATGAAAATCAACGCGACATCATCGAACAGCTCCGGCTTCATCGTTATTCGATCGTCAGCCGTGCTCCAGTCGTCCGTGGTATATCACGCGAGCGTTTCCAAGGCAGCTGGCAAAGTCCTCGGTCCGGGCCTCGACGGAGCAGCGGAGAGGCAAAGGTGAGGATCGAAAGTAAAGTGACACGGATTGGCCTGACAACGGGACCGCTCTCTTTCCCTACCCCGTCGTTCCGCCGAGCGTTGCCTGGTCTGTCGCCAGCACCCACGACGCTCGGAGCGTGAAAACGCCGGATTAACCTTTGTAATTGTAGAATTATGTGGCGATTAATAACTCGACAAGGCGTGCGTGGGACTGCCGTGCTTTGTGGTTCAAACCGAGCGTCGAGATAATCATCGGTCGTGCCCGGAGCACGGACGATACACGTACAACGGGCTAACCATCTACACCTAGCCGGAGAGCCCGACAGGTTGGTTTACAGGCTGTTCCAGAAGCGTTGCGACATCGCGCGCTGATTGATCCACCTGACGATTTTCAAGTGGAAGTCGACAGGGAATCGCGGTTTCCTTCGTTGTAGATTTATGGTAGAGGAATGATCGTGGAACCCTTCTTCTCTTACCATTCTCGTCTTTGGGTTTCTTATTCGACTTTTGTTCAGCTTCTTTTGATCTAATTGTGAAACGACGACGCACCCCGAGGGAGAGAAGGGGCGGCATTGAAAATATTCTTATCCCTTGAACTTGGCTCCCCTCCAAGATTAAATCTTGAGTGCGCCACTGATCCACGCGTGTGAACGTAAGTGTTTATAATTTTGGAGGCATTTTGTTTCGTTTTCATAGAGTGTATTCGGTGCCCATAGCGCTCACGTGTTAAAAAGCTTGAACTAAGTAGTGCACGATGGGTATACGGAATCTCGCGATGATTGGGGCAAGATTTTTTGCAAACACGGGCCCCGCAAGCAGGAAGAGAGGTTCACCGTTCGGTGGAAGAGAGATCGATATCGCGACTCCTCGTTTCAGTTGTTCTAAGGGCCCAGTAAACCGGCAATTACTTCTCGGTGCGTCCAGTCACGCCCAACCGATCCGCTCGATAATAACAGGCACCGGTGTCTCATTAAAAGACAACGCGGTTCCGAGTACTATTCGCAGGAAGCTGAAATTTCGGAGATTACCGACGCGGAATCAGAAAAACGAGCCGCATAATCGGTACCTCGGGCTAGGGGCCGCGACGGGGTCATTAACTGGACCACCCTGTACCAAGCCGTGCGCAAACAGTTCAAAAAGTCTTGGCAGTTCTCGGTTGCCGAATTAATTAATATTACCGGGGCACCTTCAATTTCTATTCGATCTCCCAAGTAACGATTTCCTAAAGCTCGTACTTCTTTACCATCTATTACACTGGATTATGGTTCCATGAGAATTGAAAGCAGTAAACATCATCATTGTAACGCGGAGAGGAAGCAGAAAGCAAGCATTGTCCAATAAAATACGTGCCTGTCCCCCGAAGCATGGGACTTGAAGGTTCCTGTAGCTGGCCGAAGGGAACGCGCATGCAACGGGGCACAATTGCGGCGGGTAACGGTGGAGACATGGAAGAGCAGGATGAATCAATGTCTCTCGGTAAGAGCGGTGGCAAGCGTGTCCAGGGCTTGAGAAACAAAACCATCGCGACACGTAACAGGTCGCAGAAGCGAACTGCGTGCACCGGGACGACGGTCAGCCGAAGAGAAACTGCGAGGAAGAGCCGTGACTCTCGTCGCCGGCGACACACGAGGGCCGCCGCGCCGCGCCGCACCGCTCGCTTCCGCGTTGATATCCTCCTCGCCAGCGCGAGGGACACGTGCACCGCGCGCTTTAGACCCGCGGGACAAGTTGCCCGAGCAACCTTCCCGTTGCTTTTCCACCGTGGTGCAGTTTCTTTACGGCCTGCGACGGCCAATCGCGATCGCACGCGTTACCGTCCTTGGCGCACGCTTTTCTGCTTCAATTCGGATTTCAAACAGTTACCTTCTAAAACGATAAGTAAGAGCGAGATAGAAGATTTCTAAAGCTCCACGCCACTTGCCGTGGCAAGTAGTGCTGGACGATAGCTCGTCGGACGGCGAGGAGTCAAAGCCCGTAGAACTCCTGGCCGAGGGACCACGGGGAAGGGGGGAGGGGGAAGGGGGGAGGGCGAATTTCTTACAAAGGGGAGAGGAAATCAAGTAACGTCTCGGGTAATATTTTTTAACGTAATTGTCAAGACGAGCGAAATCGAGTTAAATGAATAATGTAAAGCTTTAAAAGAATTTTAATGACTGAAAAAGTGGAATGTATAAAATATTACGTTAGGAGTGGAGGAGGGATAGGAATATAAAATCTTACGAATTCTTATACTGGAGGAGGGAGGGGGTAAGAAATCGCCAAAATTACCCTTGCGTAATTTCAGAATGGCCTCTACTGTACTAGTACAGTAGTGCCACACTGTATTTGGTCAGACACGAGTAAGAATCTCGGGAAATGGAAATTCTTTGAGACTCCACCGCAATTTGCGCGAGTACAAGTGTAGCTGCAAGGCTCGGAGATTCCATCTGATCGCAGTAAAAGCTGTTCAGTAGTATCGGACGGTGGCCAGTCAGACGCGGAGTGGCAGCGACCGCTTGCACTTAACGGTGGCGAAAAATCGAGCATTGTGGTTACTCGCGAAGCGTGCGACAGCCCCGCAATGACCAAGTGGACCTTGGGCTCGGAGCCGCGGCGCAGATCGGACATCGGTGATCTCGGCGAGCGATCGGTATCGAACAGCGTTACTTCTCCGAGGGTATCGTCGCTGGGCTCCTCTATATCGTCCTCGTCGTACTATTAATCGCCGAGCAGACGTTCACCCACGCCAGGAGCCGGCCTCATTAAAGGCAGCCCTCGACGGGGGGAAGGCGGATGAGCTCGGAGGAGCTTAGAGGGACTCGGAGGAACGCGTGGCCACGCAACACATCGGCGTGGCCGTCGGCTAGCCACGGGCTACTTTATGCATCGCGCGGAATTACGCGGCTAGAAAAGTGTGCGCCGAGCCGGGGGCCCGCTAGTTAAGGCGTTCCAATATTGAGTTACCGCGGCGGCGTTCTCAAACGAACCGGCGAATTTATGCTCGCCAACTACTCTCCTTTCTTGCGTCCTTTCTTCTTCGATAACTTCAGTGGTCTTGGCCCTTTCTGGCCGCGTGTCCTCCTGCTTCTTCCTTGTCTAGCTGTGATTCCGTGTTTTCTAGGATTTTCTCGCGCGGATTTGTGCTCGAATAAATCTGATGGTTGGGGACTGTCTCATTCCTCGCGGGAGGAACAGAAGTGGAGGAGGGAATAGCGCTCACTTTAATTCGAGACAGAAACCCTGTCTCCTTGCAATCTTCGTGTGAGATCTTCTAGGGTGTTTTAGATTCTACATTTTTGGGGAGGAGATAAAGGTTCCTTTTTCTTTTCTAGGTTTCGGTCCGTCGTTCTCTTCCTCCCTACCCCCAAGGGGGATCTGAACACGGATAGTCTGAATTTGCCCAGCTGCAAGTACAAATAATCGCCCCTACTTGCTTCTATCTCTGTCCTCGGCGCGAAGTCCTCGCGCAAGTGGCCGGTTGACAGAACAGTGGCCGACGCTGCATCCAATTCCAATAGTTTGCACGAGGATGGAGCGCGGTGCCGTAAGGACGAGCGGAGATTCGATCGGGGAAGCCGCAAATGGTAGCGTCCACCGCGACAAAAGGATCCGGGCTCGATGAGTTTTTAAGGGTTTGCCGCGATCTCGCTCGCTTTTCGATCGTTATCCCATTTAGGGGAGTCGGATCTACGCGCAGCTGCCACGATTTATCGCGCCAGTTCCTCGCGCTCTCTTCGATCTAACTCGAATCGATCACCTTGCTCTTAACACATCTCCACTCCGATTCTCCTCGAGTAATTACTTCTTTTCCATAACTATTTACGACGAAACATCTCCCATTCCCTTTCGCACCGAGTGGCGTGTCGCGAAATTTCAATTTCCACGATCACACGCGCCAACTTTGACGCACCTAATATTCGCCGCCCTTCCGATCCCCTGCGATCTCCAGCGAGAAGCTCGGTGTCGATTACTCGAGTCGCGGCTCGAGGGAAATGGCCTGTCGTTAGAAGGGGCCGATAAAATAGCCGGCAAAATCGTTTCCGCGCCAGCGGTGGCGCGTACAAATGCCCGTGGAACATGATATCTGTTTCATAACACCCACAAAGCGTCCCCCGTACGAACGCAATCGCGACGTTACGTAACCCGGCCTTAAAGACACTCGCCGGGGGGGCGCCGCTCGCCGATCGCGAGCAGAGGAAAGATCGTCGCGTAACCGCGCCGCGTTCTAATTTCCCCTCGATATATCAAGCGCGTCGTCGGCCATTACACCGGCGCGTTCTAAGGACGAGGCAGGACTCTGCCGTCCTCCCGACCAGCCAGCGAGAGGAGACAATGCGCGGAGTGATCTATACGGTCGCTTCTTCTCGATGATCTTGAAAAATGGCCCCTCGCGGTCGGACGGGTTTCTCCGCTGACGAGAGCCATTCAGCAGCGTAACGAAGCAGATGACGGCTAGGAAACGCGGGCACGCGGAGGAGTTTCGAAACGCGGGCATTCCAGAGTCGCACCTGAGAAGCGTGCTTCGAGACGAGGATGGTAATGCCCTTTCCCTAATCGTCCAACGAATATAGGGGAACGCGAGTCGGCCTAGAGTGTCGCTGCCCCTCCTTGGGTCGCAGTGGAAGGACAGACCACGGATTAGTTCCGTGCGATTGAATTTAGTAATCGAGCCGTTTAACTGGACTTCGATATCGCAAAGCTTTATTTATGGAAGGCACAGTCACGGTACGATTCTGGTCCGGTATTCGATGGTCTTGGCATCGAGGTCCCGGCGAAGCTTCGACCGAATCCCAGTGGACCTTGACGACTTAACCGCCAGGGTTAACGCGAGATAGCCTCTCGTATACACTTAGCCTTTCCTCCTATTTTAAATCGAAACCTGAATTCCGCCGTATTCTGTCCACTCGGTGCAGGAAACTTAAAAGAAACATGTCTGAAGGTGCACAGACAACTTGCCACGGTGCGATGTCTATTTTTAAGAGTGCCATCGGCAGTGGAAGATTCACGGGTGGATGACTTGCATATTCAAGCAGGAGGATGATCGTTGGAAGCGTTAAAAGCGTTCGATCGCGAAAAATCTGGCCCGTTAATCGTCTCGGCCACGTACGCGAATGGTCATCGTTACCTTTCTCACGGTCGAAGCAAGCGGACAGCAAACCGAGAAAGTGCCAGCCCGCGCGCGCCATTTCTTATGCGCCACCGCCAGGTACATCCTGCGCGGTGTTATCTTCTTATTTCAAGTACACGACGCGTCGTGTGAAGCCCGTAAAGTGTCCGGGGAGACGCGCCACCCGAGAAACAGAGAGGGAGAGCTTCGCCGGAAAATGTCATGACGAACTTCGGCCGCGAGAAGCGAGCTGGCGAGCTTCGAACTAACGCTGCTCGAGGCGGAAACGAAGCTTGGGACGAGTGATATGCGACCTGGTCTCTTCGATATTTCAGCCAAACGAGTTTCTTCCTTTAGACTTTCGCTTCATCCTCCGCTTCGCTTCGTTTTCTTTGGTCGATAATGAGTTAGCACGTTTTGGTCGTGTGCAGGAGGAACGGCGAGGAAAATTGTTGGAAGAATGATGCGGGGTTAGCCATCGACGTGGGGTCACCCCGGACCGACCCTTGTACCTTACCTACTACTTTTCTGTAAACTGCTTGAAATAAGAAAATCCTTAATTTCTCAGATTTCTGGATATTGGCTATTATGGCGAGACTTCTGAATTCTCCCTAAGCTTTCACAAAAAAATCCCATACACGCACGATTTTTTCAGACGGTTTATATTCGTTTTATTTTTCTTTTGAATGTTCCATCAATTCGTATATGTTCATCGTGTTGTTCGCAAAATCAAACCCCGAAAACGAATTCAAGTAGTTTTTGAGAAAAAAATTAATAAATTCAGGGTTGTTATATCCCTATCGCGCTTAACGGGAGGCCTCTCAGTGTTTTTTAAGCGAAGAGCATTATTTGGTATACTTACATAAATACTAAAATTGGTGCTGGGGCCGTTTTCCCTATGCTTACGCTAGACCCTGTATTTCTAATTCTGTTATGTATACAGGGTGTCCCAGAACGTTTGCCACCTGGACCTTTAAATCCGCCGCTGAGTGTATCATTACGAAATCGTCTAAATATTCTAAAGTCTAAACGATACACGTGTGAGCGGCTGACGACTAAATGCGCCAGCGTAAATTAACCGAGAACTCAGAAAATGTCGGTGGAACTTTCGCCACGAGCCGCGTGTGTATCTCGCAAACCAGTAATTTACTCGGAGGAAGACGGGCGACGTGAATCCGCGGACGCACCGAGCCGCTCGTTTTCATAGCGCGCGTTTCCACCTGAAAACCGGCGATTAACATTCGACCGGTGGACGTAGGCAAGTTTCACTCGGTCCAGCAAATATTTACGATTCATAAAGCGTCCGCGAGCCGACTAATTTGCGGAGTGATATATCGCCGGAGCGGTTCGACAGCGCGCGGGACGTGACGAGCGCACCGCAGCCGATCGCGGCTCTGCAAATCGTTCAACGACAATTTGCCGCTAATTAACGAGAGTAGGTCGAGGCAGTCCCAGCGGGATCGTAAAATTCGTGCCCGCAAACCCGGCGAAAAATTAGTCGAGCTCGTGCAATTAATTAGTCGTGGAAAAATTCTCGATTTTCTTCACCATTCGTCCAGCGTCGATATCCTCCTTTTTTTCTTTTATCAATCGCCACGCGACTGTGCGTGAAAGTATCCCAAGATCGAACGATCAGCTGGGATTGCGAAAGCCCCGTCCGCAGGGAACCGTGAAATTCCTTTCGATCTGTTGTGACTAACGCCCCGCTAGATTAATATAAATTGTTTCATGTTACGAGCGTCTAATTGCACCGAGAGGATCGAACCCAGGTCCGCGATCCTCTGAGTCACTCCGACTATCTAGACCGCGGATCGTGGATCTCGATTAGCAGCGATAAGCCCATATTGATTTTTCCTAACGGTGTCCTTTTTGGTTGCGCAACCGACAGGCGTGCATCGTAATGCACTCGCGGCGCAATTAATTCGCGGGACGCGACTTTCGAATCTGAGCGCTGCTCCGACGCTTGACGGGCGAATAGTTGGGCGAGTTTATGGATTCCTGGCGTCGATAAACCCGCGCCAGGAGAAATGTTCGGCGCGGTCGTCGGGGTTATGGACAAGTAGGTACTCGAGTGGAAACGCAAGCGAATGTCGGTTACAGGTTCAGGAATATCAGCGGAATAAAGTCGAACGCGATATTTGTATGGGCGAGCGTATTTTACGACGCGGGGTTCTTTGAAAGCAGCAATGGAAGGTTTAATTAAGCTCGCAGAGATCCGTGGCTCGCCCCGGTAAAAGTCCGCTTGGGAAGTAACTGTCTCGGCCGTTACAGGAAACACAGCTCGAATTTAGAAACTCGGACACTTTCATTGCTTTAAAACATATGGTCAGTGGTAACCAATATATTCCATCGCGTTCTATTAGGTAAAGAGAACACAGCCTCGTACGATTCTTCTATAAATGTCTCGCTGTACAACTGTTCTCATTATCCTACGATTTTGATTACTCGACCCTGCAGCGCCTTTCCCAATATCCATGCGATCGATTACCCGCGTAATGTCCTTTCGAGTCGGCAACGAGCGTTAAGCTGGGCAGTCAAAATCGATCGAAAACCAAGTATTTTTTGCAAATTAATTACAATCAGATGAATAGAAATTGTGGCTAGTACATTTGGCTAATTTAATACTGTAAACTCTAAAAGAAAAATTTCCTCGTGTGGCGCCATTTGTTAAATAGATAGATCTGTATTTAAAAAAAAATTAATTCGCAAAAAATACTCTCCTGAAACTTTTCGCTCCGACTAATTTTTGGCTCTCGCGATAACTTTAGCTCGAACCCTTTACGTTTGCAATCGAACGTAATGCAACCATTGCTGCTACGATGGATGGTATTAGGGCTGCTCGCAGCGTGCAGCGTTTCGTGTAATCGAAGCAGGAAGTGGCGAACGACGAAACGAAAAGTTCGCGCAGAAATTCGCTAATTAGAAAACACTAATCACCCCACCAAAGTAGAAGGGCGCCACGATGGTGGATCACGTAGCCTATAAATTGGAAATGATCGCAGAAGTGACCGAGTCTTCCCATGGGCCTCTTGCTGAAAAGCAGCAGCGCGCGATTCGTTTTGCCACGCGGAAATTAGTTTTCGAGGTCCCCGGCTCCTCCGCGAGTACACACTAGCGGAGCTGGTTGATGTATGGGCTACATATCGGGCCGAGTGCGTGACCGTGCGTGACCGTGCGTGACCGGGACTCGCGTGCACCATCTCTCCCCGCGAGAGTGAGTTGTTCCTTTCTCGGCGGCGGGGACGAAAAATATGTTAACAAGAACCGTGGACGCGCGTAGAGACTTCTAATTCCGACATGCTGAGCCCTCTCCCTCGTTCCCATGCCCACGCTCATTCTCTTCCTCCCTTTCCTTCTCTCTCCTCCTCTGAGCTCGCTGTTCCCCTCGGCCCGCTCCTCTGCACAGGTCACAGCGAGCACCGTACGCTGGCGATGAAGACGTTCGAGGAGGCCCAACAACGGTTCTCCTCTCTCGATCCTCAATGGAACGCGTGTCTTCCGTATTGAATTAATCACGATGGAATCTCGATTATTTTAACCGGCCGCGCGTGCACCGGCCCACCTCCTTCACCCCCTTCCTCGGCCTTTTTCCCCGCGCGCAGAACCACCCGCTCCTCCGTCCGCCTTAATTTCCCATTCCCCCCACTCGTACCTTCTTTTTTTTTATTCCTTTTTCTCGTTACTCTCGTCCAACCGATTCCACGGTTAAGGAGATCGCGTTAATTGCACGCACGGGCCGAGATCGATCTTCCTTTCCACTTAACCCCCTTTTTTGCGGGCCTCGTTTAACGAGCTGGCTGAATTTTGTCGAGCCACCCCGACGCGTTATTATCCAACGGCGCAATTAGACGTTTGGCGGACGTACCAGGGGGTGAGGGGCTCGATTACGCTTTTTCAATTACTCGACGGCTGGTCGTGGCTTAGGACTGGATGATTTCGCGTTCGTGTTCCACGTCCTTCGTAGAAATCATAGGGGTCACGATAAATTCGCGGAGATCCATCTAGCCACACCCAGCCGGAGGATCTCGGGCTTCCTGCGTCCGCAGCAACGAGATAGAATGTTATTTTCGTTATTAACGCGGGTTAGTCACGCGCTCGAGGGGTCAATTCGTAAGAAAATTTCATCGATCAATCACATCGGCGTCGGCGAACCGGTAGCTAGGTCTACGCTGTGTCCGTTTTCAAACTACCCCACTCGTTCATCGTAGCCTCGCACTTTAAACATTTCAATTTCGTTGCTTATGCATTTTTTCTTTTGTTCGGCGCACCCTTGGGGGAAACTAGCTCTATTATCACAAGTTCCAAATGTAGCTGTGCGTGTAATTTTGGAATCTTAAAAGTTAGATTGAACGCACACAAAATAAAATAAGTAGAAACTGAAATTTCAAGGTATTTATTAAAATGTAAGTGTTTGTTTAAAAAGTGTTTAGGGTTACTTAACGCCCCCTACTGCCCCTAGAAGCAGCAGCCCCCCACCCCCATCTTTTTGACAACCAAGATCATCTCTAAAACATTTCAAGCGTCTTTAAAAGATCATCGTCCAGCTGATTCATCGTTTATGTGACGAACACCTTGTACAACTCGCAACAGATTCTCGAAAGAGCAAGGAGTCGCCGTCAGTGGTGGAACTCGGACACCCCGTGTGTACCCGGAGATCGGCAGCATCGGTTCCGCTTCCTCGAGCGTTGGATTCGTTCCGCACGCGTCGCGATTTTGCATCGGCTTCTGCGTGGAAGCATGTCTGAGGTCACGGGACCGACTTTCTCCGTGTACGACCGTGCCGATCGATAATAATCGCCTGGATGCTTAATTGTCCGGCGATCGGACGCGTTACGCCTCGCGGAGAGAGCTCCGAGCTGGTTAATTCAATTTATGGAAAGATCAGGAAAACGCTGACCCGCTTTCACTCTTCTTTTTTCCGTGCTCCGGAGCCGCGACCGGGGGCCAGCCAGCTGGATTCGACGCAAGTGTTAATTAGCTAGGGACTGAGCCCAGACACGCGATCGCCGCTTCGATTGGTAATTGGCGACGTTTCGCGAGGGGGCACTCTTTGAGAAACTAGCCGAGCCGACGGTGAACGCGCGCTCGTCTCGAGGTGTTGAGTAACGGAGTGGCTTCGAGAAATTATCGGGGCAGATATGGCGGAGCTTTCTCTGACCTTAGACGACGGAAATCTTTGAATGTTGTGCTTCGAACGATGGAAGCTGAATAGAAGGGTATTTCGAAATTAGCGATAGAGATATGGTAGACGCCTCTTCTTTGGGTGCTAGATGGACCAAGGGAAAAATGAGGTGGAATATAAACGCGGGATGCTGTTTCGAAGGAACAGCAGATGATCAGAGGGAATCGATCCATTGGAAGCAGTGATTTACGGAACTGTGAAAAGTGAGAGTCCACGGTACTTTCGCGAGCGTGTTAAAGGCCACGCCTGTGGAAGAGAAGCGGCGTTTCCCTGTTCGAGAAGTCGTGCTCCCATGTTCGTACGTGGCCGCTGCGTCGTTAGAATATCCTTATCTCGCGAGGTCGCCACGACACCGCGCGCGCTATCCTTTTATGGGATCTAGGGTCCTGTACGAAGGACGCGTTACACCTCGCGCGCGCTTCCCGCTGATTTACATTGCGGCGGG